>OY728126.1:761328775-762578775 GCA_963277665.1 Viscum album | reverse complement strand
AACTTTTTCAATATCCATGATTATGTTTTATCATGGAATTATTTATTGAGCTCTTATTCCTGCCATTTTATGTTCAATTTAATTTTTATTGTCATGTGTACTTTTAGTTACTCATCATGTCTTATTATTTATGATTAAATTGTATTGATTACTCTTACTAGGCATTTGAGCTCACCCCATTCTTATGTTTAATTTTTTCAGGACATGAAGAATTTTATTATGAATCACTTACATTCATAAACTTATATTTTTGGATGTTCCCAATAAAACTTATATGTTGTATTTAATTTCAAGTTGTAATGTTGATCATATGTATGTATATTGTTTACAAAACTACTAAAATACTAGGTATTTAGGTATGCATATCCCTTGTTAATATTCCAAGGTAATAAAATAAGGCACCTTATCTGGGAAATTGGGGTTGAGTCCTTACACATAATAAGATTTCTATAGTAGCCAAGGAATTGTTACGAAGACCATCATAGTGGACTAAGTCTTTTACTGAACTGGGATTACTTATCATTCTAGACATGTATTATTGAATTGGAATTACATACCATTTTAGTAATTTATATCTCATGAGATATTAATAATAACATGTGGACTTCAATAATGGTGTGATAAAGAGTAATATCATAACAATAAGAACTTGGATCATATATTGAAAATGTTGATACAACATTTAATTTGACATTCATAAGAATTTCAGTGAGGTCCACCCACAAGGTGTAATATCACCATGGTCTATCCCCATGGTTTCATAAAAATTACCAATGATATTCACCAAGGTATCATAAAATTTACCAAGGTTATTCACCAAGGTATCATAAAAACTACAAAGTTATTCACCAAGGCATCATAAAACTTGTCATCTCAAGAGATTCATATATTTATCCAATAAATTGGACCTCTATCAGGTGTAACCCTTAATATATATTTATTTTCAGGTGATCCATATAGATCATACTCAAATATTTCATAAATAACCCAAATAAAACAAAAGAAATGGCTTCCATAAAAATCAATCCATCATAATACATATAAAATAAATAGATTTCATAAAATAAATTCCATCATAATCAAAATAAAATAATATTAATAATAGAGATATAAATATAAAATTATTCAAACTTATATGAAACGTAATTTAGATAAAATACTTGAAATTAATTCTTTGTGGAAAATATCTTTTATTCATCAAAAATATTTTATTTTCTTCAAATACAGTGAAATTTTAAAAGAAAAATATTTTATTGAAAATAAAAACGAAATTATGTAGAGTAAGATTTATGGAAATAAGGAGTTATAAAGATGTAAAAATTTGTTCATTCTATATAAGTTAAAAAACATTCTTTTCATACTCTTACTGTAAAAGTCAAAAAGTACCATGTATGGTAAATGAATGAAAGATTCCATCAAAACCATTTAATAAAATTTCATTAATGGGTAAATTTGACCATAAAAATAGTATAAGAATATAATTAATATTATAAATTTAGGAACCATGCATGTGGAACATATATATATCCTAGTAAATACTTATTAATAAACAATCTCAAATTATAATGAGATTGTGAAATTAACCCTTAACATAGATCTGATTTCTTCAGTATGTGTCTAAAACTACTGTATAGTGGGTTTAAATATATTTTTAACCATTAAAATATGCATAATAATATTTTTAATATCATATATTATTCACTTATGAATTTATATTACCCATTTATTTATGAGTTCCAAGTTAAAGCAACGTTTTGGGTAATAAATGTTTTAATTATCATACGTGATTTGACTTGTTATTGTTGATATTATTGATTAGATCATGATTTACTTTCATACAGAATTTAAAAAATGATATATATATATATATCCTAAATATTCACTATAGAAATATATATAATATATAGATAAATGAAATTAAATATGTTGTTCATGGTGATGGTAGGTCGTACATACACATGAACTCTATTTTTGTTTCCTTATTAAATTGAATGGAATAATGTAAATGACACAGACACACACACAAAAATATATGTATATAGATATAAATCTAGTATCATTATAATTTCATATATTTCATGATTATATTTTGTATATACTTTATAATCATTCTGGAATGGTTAACGTGGATAATTAATCTCATCTCGTCATGGAGACAGTAATCCCTACATATGCACAAGCGATGATATTATTCCCTTGATGGTTAAATGCTATCAAATTGGATTGTAAATGAGTTATGAAAAAAATCATGTTATATTAATTATTTAAATCTGTTATAATCGTCATTATACCCATCAAAATTATGTATTATTGAATAACAACTTACACCACATTCTGGATATGGTAAGCCATACACACACATGCGTGGTGATATTGTTATTATTAGGATGGATAAAATGATGTATAAGATTTTCCCATAATTAGAATAATATCTCAGAATTCATAAAATTCTGTATTTAATAACTTATTATGGAAAAGTCATAATAATTAGATGTATATGTCGAAAATAAATTTTAAAGATTTCATAAAACAGTTACCACTTCTTCAGCTGTCTCCTTTTGATTTGTACAAAAAGATTCAATAAGTTGATTTTATTCCTCATGTGTGTCCTCTAAGATAATGTGAAGGAATTTTTTATTGGTATTTTGTCATTTTTATCCTAGAAATGGGATCTGGAGGTGTGAATAAAAGAGAAGAAGAAGTACCCTTTTATAGGAGAGGTGAGGGGCACTTTAGGAATGTCCTAAAATATTAATTTATCGTAAAAGTATTTTAGGTTTCTAATAGATCCAAATTGATTAATTTTGAGTATAATATGAGGATAGGTCGGAATACCCTCAACCTACAGGCTTTAGACAAGTTTAGGTTACAAAATTAACCTTATCTTTTGGAGTGAACCCTTAGTTAAAAACATTAACTCATACGATGTCTTCTGGTATTTATATTTTCTATAGTTAATATAGTTACAATAAAATGAAAAGAGAACCAAAATCAGACCAGTAATTAGATTTTTAACATTAATGAAGTTATTTGGACGAATCTTATATTTTTAGCACTATTATATCAGTTAATAAAATTGTATTTGTCTTAAAAACTCATTATTGTCAATATTTGACAGTATTTAGTAATTGATTTTTCTTAATGTCATAAATAATTGATTTCTTTGAAACAAGGGAATTAACTCATCAATAAAATTTCAATTTCATCCAAAAAATTTTATTGCATCAAGATGTTCAAATTACATTTATTTTAATATTCATAATATCATATAGTTGAATATTTCATTATTAAAGTAATCACAACAACATCATTGTGTAATAATAAAATTTATTTATTTATGGTCTAAAAATTAAAATAAAATACTATGAAGTATATAATATATTTATATTTCTAATGAATATTTATCGTAAAAGATATAAATTATATAATCCCACATTATGATTTTTTAGTAGAAATATACATCTTTATATTATATTTCTCTTTACTTTAAATTAATTATTATAATATGTCATTTTCATAACCAAGTGGTTCTCAAATCAAAAAATTAGGACTAAGGGTTTTTATGGTCACCTATGACTCATCCAATGAGATTAGGACATGTGTTAGGGTGGTTTTATATTATTATAATATTATTTTTTACCATAATTTAACAAATTTACCCTTTAACTATAGTAAATAAAAATAATTACTAAAGTTACTATTCATAATGTCCAAAAATAAAAGGTACATATTTACACAACTTGGACCTTATAATTTCAAATATGGAATCAATTTTTATGAATTCAAAACATATAATTATTTGAAATTAATTTAGAAAAAATTCCTATTGTCAAAATGAGAAAACATATTTTTTATGAAGTAAGAACTATCAAAAGATGAACATGTTTTTAGGTCCAACTTAAATGTAAAATAATTTAAAATTACCAAAATTATGTTAAATTATAAAAACATAATCTAATTACACTTTAAAACAAATTAAAAATATAATCTAACAATATAAATAAATTAGAAGAAAATGCAGTTTTAAATTAAAATGCAGTATTTTCCACTATTCATTAAAATATGAATTTCATTAGAAAAATTCCAAAATTTGAACCAAGGAAAATTTTTATGTCCTTATTCCAAATTATATGTGTATTATGTCAAATAGAACTTATATAATTGTCAAAACGAGATTTAAAAAACGTTCTCCATCAAAAGGTGGTAAAGCTGTACTTTTTTGAAAAATACTTCTTTTATTCAAAAAATTGTATTTGTTCTTATATTATATCTAGAAAAAATAAAAGATAAATTTAAAATATTGAATTGAATATATTATATATATATTTCCGTAATAAAATCCATAATGAGTGATTTTATTATTTTATAGAATCACATATTTTTATTAAAATAGTTTTTTAAAATAATGTTATTATTATTCATACCAGCCATTATAATGACTAGGTTATAATTTTTTGATATCATTTATACTCTAACATTAATGAAATAAATTCTATCAAAATAACTTTAAATTATGTGAACACAAGCCAAGAATTGAGTTTTGTATACTACGAGATAATACAGTGTTGTGTATAGTGGAAGCTAATCATGGTGTAGCGTACAACACAAGACATCAATGAAATTAAAAATCAGATCTCATAAAATCTCAGGGTGTTACATTATATCCCCCTTAAAATTAATTTATACCTTGAATGTATTTGGGGTTATAAAAGTCTTACAATTTTAATGTTTCTTTCATAGAAACCCACATCGTAAAATGAAATACTAAAACTTCATTTTTTTAAAGTGAGAAACATAATAGTTAACCAAGGAAACTCATCATTGGGTTCCCATATATGAAAACATAGGTGGGAAGTGAAAACATGTATATGGAAGAAAAAACTATCCATTATGTTCTGATGGATTGTGATAGAGAACAAGGTTTGGAAAAAGTTAACAACTAGAAAGCCATAAATCTGTGATGATCGAAGGTATCATGTGGTTCATTAGATAAGAAAATAATAGGATATTTTTTTATATATCCTTTTCCTAATGTCTGAGAACATGAGAAGAAATACTTACTTGATTTAAGTACAATCACATTATATTTCATGCATTAAAAAACATCCACTACATCTCTTATTGAAATAAATGATGTTGAATTTTTCAATCTTCAAGTGTTAGCATATCATGTGATAGAATGATAGGTCATTGCATTTGTCTCAAAAAAAAGTTTAGCACAGGTCATCATATATGAATAAGTCCATATATAGTGAGATAATACATTAATCTAGAAAAATTCAATCAGAATATAACATATACTATCCATAAATGGATACCATTATAACCCTTGACAAAACTGAAAATATAAAACATTAGAAAGTGGGGAACTAAATCGACTTAAAATTTATCTCTCATATCTCATAATTCATTTCTTCGATGTCACATTCCAAATATGTGAATACCATAATCATGTATTCTCTTGAAACATGATAATAACATGAATTACCATATAACCTTAGTAAAAACATTCATTATTTCAAAATTAAATCTTTCCACACACCAAAAATACCAAAAACTGTGTATACTCAAACCATGATATAAACATTTCCTTATACCAGTTACGATGTCATTAACACTATCAAGCATATTTTTATCTCCTTATTCCTTCATTATGTGCATATCATGTGCTTTTCAAAAATATTTCAACCACTTTTCATAATTATCAGTACCATATAATTATGGAAAACCACAATGGACCAATACATAAAGATTCAAATATTCCATAATACTATTAAAGAGATTCCATAACACTATTTTGGAATCCCATTATATAAACACTTACTCCTTCCACCAGTTCATTGTCATACTCAACATCTCCAACAGTGATCACATGTGATTTGTCTTTGTATTTTTCTTTAAGGAGTTATTGATGTCAATAATCATCCATAACCCTTAGATCAGGTAATTGGTTAGCATAATTCCCCATTTCCTTGCACTTGTAGCATTGAAGTGTGGGTGGTTCATTCTATGTATTCTTTTCTCTATTCACATCATTAGAAACATTTTTTCATTACATCAACAATCAACTTCTCAATGACCTTTTTTCACACATAAAACATATTCTAGTTCCTTTAAGACAATATCCACCATGATTATTTTCACCCTTTGAGAAAAAGGAAACATCCATCTTCTTTTTACCATTGGTTCGAGAGTTTCCCCTGAAATCGATATTTAATTTCTTATCAAAACCATGAGATTGATATGTAACACCAACTGTAATTTCAACCATGAAGCATAGCACACAATCTCTTCGTAACAATGAAATTATCTTATATATTATTCCCTTAATGAACATGTTTTTAATACACTGAAGAATCAATAAACATTAATTTTAGGTTGGATGATAACACCAGAAGCATACATTGAATGTCCAGAAAAATTTGCCTCATATGTACCGACAGATTCATCATCCATTTTCATAAGCTAAAGAAACCCATTTTCCATATTTTTTCGATGAATATATGGAATGTAATTATTGAAAAACATTTCCTTGAACTTATTTAATTCAATCGCCCCAATTTACATCTGTTGCCTTGTATTTTGGATTAGATTCCACCACTAGTCTACTTCTCCTTCTAAATGATAAACAACCAAAATGACTTTGTCATGTTCCAAACAGTGAAGGATAGAAAATATATTTTAAAATGTACTGATCCATTACTCAGAAATAAGTGGATCATAAGGCAAACTCAAAGAAGGTGGATGTTGCCTCATGAAGGACTCAACAAAATATTGTTCCCTTCTATTCTCATTTAGAAGTATAGAAGGATTCATAGCTTGTTTAAGTACTAAAATAAGATTTTTCATTCCATATCTCATAAAATTTGGTTTTTAATGAGGACAATCAATGCATTTCTCCATGCATTGATCATTATCGTAGTTCCATCGGGTTCCATCCATTGTATAAAACACAAAAAGAATAGTGTGAGAGGAAAAATTATTTCTAGGAAAACAATATAATCAAGGGGGGGTTACATTCAATCAATAAAATCACAGGTTTAATACTTGGTTATTCATTATCGTTACCATAATTCTAAGACTATAACCTCTATTTTGACTTTCCCTTAGGGACATTTGTAGACATATCTTAGAAATAACTCTAGGTATCATAGTAAAGTTTGTTCATCCTAGTTTACAAAGGTTAACTAAACCTTTTATTTGATACCAACTCTAATGAACCAAGCGTGAAGTACATTGACATTACATTTATTTTATAGAATAATTAATAAATTACACAAAAAGACACCAAAAGACCATATTATTTTAGTGCCTGTGCAAAATGGAAAACAAAAACAAGTGGTTCATAGAACATCAACATCATCTCTATATTTATCCATCATAAATATAACCCCTTTCTAACACATCTTAATTAATACCCTTTTTAAAATCATGGGGGAAAATAAACACAAAAATGGGTGAGATCAAATTCTTCATAAGCGTAAGAATGTAAAATATCTTATTAAACATAAATATAAGAATATAAATACATAAACATAACATTTGAAAAAAAGTAGATAACATTTAACATATATCAAAATCTTAATTCATGAAATAAATATTGGTAGTTCATAAGGAATAAATAATAATAAAATCATGAACCATTAGAAAATATTATTTGAATAAAACATGGAATTGTGGAAAATAAGTAACCAATTAATATGATTTCCATAGTAGAAAAGGCATTTCTACCAGGACCATAATATTGGACAAATTCCATTACTAAAATGGATTTACATTCCATACCATACAAGTATTACTAAACAATATTTACTTACTATTCCATTAATTTCTATCTGGGGAGATATAAACAAGAACATGAGGACTTTTATAAAGGCATGAGAAAGAGGAATATCATAAAAAAAGTACTTGGATCATGTCTTGAAAATGTGGCTACAAAATTAAATTTAGATATTCATAAGCATATCACCAAGGTCCACCCCAATGTTTCATATCACCAAAGTCCATCCCCAAGGTTTCAAAAAAATTACCAAGTTTATTCACCAAGGTATCATAATAACTACTATGGTTATTCACCGAGGTATTATAAAAATTACCACAGTTATTTACCATGGTATTATAAAAATTTTCATCTTTAGAGATTATTTTCTATACCCAGTTCATTTGATCCCTATCAGGGTGCACCATTTATATGTATTTATTTTCATGTGATCCACATATATCACAATCAACCATTTCATAAATAACACAAATATAATAAATGAAATGGGTTCTATAAACATCATTCCTTCATAATCTATATAAAATAAATGTATTTTATAAAAATAATGCCATGATAAACACAATAAAATAAAGGTAATAATAGGGATAGAAACATAACTGTATTCTATCTTAGATGGAAAATAATTTTTACAAAATACTTGAAATTAATTCTGGACAAAAATTTCCTTTCTTCTTCAAAATCATTTTATTTTATCAAAATACCATGCAATTTTAAAAGAAAAAGTATTTAGTTGACAATAAAAAAGAAATTGTATATGGTAAGCTTCATGGAATCAAGTAATTATGAATGTGTAAAAATCCATTCTTTTCTTTTATGTTAGAAATTCCTTCTACTCATACAACTGACAGAAAAGTCAAAAAGTACCTCATATGGAAAAACAAAATAAATATTCATTCCATACCATTTCATAAAACATCACCAACGGGTAAAATTGACCATAAAAATAGTATAAGAATATAAATAATTTTATATATTTAATAAACATGGATGTGGATGATAAATATATCACAGTAAATACTTAAGAATAAATATTCTCGGATATTAATCAGATTGGAAAATTATCCCTTACCTTAGGTTCGATTTCATTCATACGTGTTTGAAACTCTAGTATAGCGGGTTTAAACATATTATTTTCTTGTCAAAAAATAATAATAATATTTATGATATCATATATTATTCACTTAGGACTTTATATTACCCATTTTTTCATCAATTCCATGTTAAATCCGTGTTTTGAGTAATAATCATTTCATTTGTCATACATGTTTTGACTTGTTATTCTTGATCATATTACATAGATCATGATTTAATTTCATACATAATTTAAAATATTATATATGTATAATTAATATTCAGTATATTAATATATATATAATAGATAGATAAATCAAATTTATTATACTATTCATTGAGATGGTAGGTCGTACGTACGCTTGAACACCGTTTCTGTTTCCATATTAAATTGAATGGAAGTAAGTAAATGAAATATATATATATATATAAATTAATTTGGAGTATTATTTCATATATATCATTCTTATTTATTATATATACTTTATAATCATTCTTTAATGGTTAACCTGGGGAATGAATCTCATCCCATCGTTGAGATGGTAAGCCGTTTGTACACATGAGCGACGATATCATTCATTTGGTGATTAAATTGTATGGAATTGGATGATATATGAATAGTAAAAATATATTATCATTTTATATTAATTATATAAATCAATTATATGCTTCATTATACCCATAGAAATTATGGATTGTGGAATAACAAATTACCCACCGTGTGGAGACGGTATGATGTATGTATGCACTTATGTTGATATTGTGATTAATAGGATATATAAAAGGAGGTATAAGGTTGTACCATAGTTATAATTAAATATAATTATGTATAAGATATCATATATATTACATTAATATGTAAAAAACACAATATGAGTATGTAGAAGAATAAAATAATTTTGAAATAGGTGATAAAACAATCACCTCTTCTTCTGGTGTATCCTTTTGATTTGCACAAAAATACAAATTAAGCTGGTTTTATACCCAAAGGGTGGCCTCTATGATAAATTGGGAAAATCCGGGAGATGTGTTGGCCTAGTTTGTGCTGATCCAATGGGAATTTGAGTTGTGAATAAAAGAGAAAGAGAAGTTCCCTTTTATAGGAGAGGTTTGGGGCACTTTATGAGTGTCTTAAAATATTAATTTATTTTAAATTTATTTTCAGTTGATAATGGCTTAAAAAATTAATTTAATGGATAAGATGGGGATAGGTCTAAATCCTCTCTTACAATAGGTGTTAGAAAAGTTTAGGTCACAAAATTAACCATATCTTTTGTATTTAATACCTAGATAAAAACATTAAATCTTATGATGTGTTCTTGTATTTTCATAATATATGTTTATTATAGTTACTATAAAATGAAAATAGAAACACAAGTGGATCACTAATTACATTTTTAACATTATATTATTAATTTTTTCTGAATGTTAGTTTTTTAGGACAATCATATCATTTAATAAAATTGTATTTGTTTCAAAAAGTCATTTATGTCAATTTTGACATCATTTAGTAACTGATTTTAGTTAAAGTAATAACAAATTTATTCCTTAAAAAAAGGTCATTAAATCATACCTCACATGTAAATGTATTATAAGAAAAACATTTATTGCATAAAAATGTTCAAATTAAGTTTATTTTAATATTTATAATATCATTTATTTGAATATTTCATTAATAAGGTAATCACTACATCATCATTATGTCATAATTACATTTTTTATTTAATGTATAAAAAGTATAAATAAAATACCATGTTGTAGAAAATATTTTCCTATTTATAATGAGTATTTATTATTAAATATATCAATTATATAAACCCTAATTAGAATTGTTTTATTAAAAAGATACATGTTTATGTTATTTTTCCCTTTAACTAAATTAGTTTAACATATCATTTTCATAACCAAATGGTTCTAAAATGCCGAATATTTGTCCTAAGGGTTGTTTTGGTCACCTATGACTCATACAATATGATTAAGATATGTGTTATAGTGGTTTTATATTATTATAATATTATTTTTTACCCTTATTTACCTGATTTACCCTTTAACCATGCTAATTAAAAATAATTACTAAAGTTACTATTAATAATGTCAAAAAATAAAATCTTCCTATTTACACAATTTTGACCTTTTGATTTCAAATATGGAATCAATTTTTCTAAATTCAAAAAATATAATTGGGAGAAATTATTTTAAAATTAATTCTCGTTGTCAAAACAAGAAAGCGAGTTTTTAAGAAATAAAAACTATCAAATTTTTGACATTTGTTTATGTCCAATTTAACTGTAAAGTAACTTAAAATGACCAAAATTTGATTCAATGATAAAAAATAATCCCATTACATTTTAAAACCAATTAAAAAGAAAATACAAAAGTATAAATAAATTAGATTTTAAAGCTGTTTTGAATTAAAATGCAGTATTTTTCATTGTTCATTAAAATATGAATTTCTTTAGAAAAATACCAAAATTAAAATGAAGGTAATTTTTGACGTACCTATTCCAAATAATAAGTTTATTACGTCAAATAAAACTTATAAAATTGTCAAAAACAATATTTCAAAAAGGTTTTCCATCATGTGGCACTAAAGCTGGGTTTTTTTAAATACTTCTTTTATACATGAAATTGAATTTGTTCTTATATCATATCTGGAAAACAAATATGATGAAATTAAAATATTTAATGGAATATATTACATATATATTTAACTAATAAAATCCATAAAGAGTTAAATTATTAGGTTATAGAATAACTTATTTTCATTTAAATAGTTATTTTTGAAGGAGTTAATACTATTAATACCTTCCATTATAATGACTATGTTATAATATTTATTTTTCACTTATACTCAGCCTTGAGTGAAATAAATTCTATCTAATGAACTTGAAATTGTGTGTAACACAAGTCAATAATAGAGTTGCATAAACTAAAAGCTAATAAGGTGTTGAATATAGTGCAAAACAATTACAAAAAAATCTATCTCACAAAATCTCTGGTTGTAACATCAATAATCCATATACATAAACTAGAATATAATTATTATTGAGTTACTTTTTGAATGGAAATTATCATGAAATTATGGGTTACTACTGATAGGGGTAACTAATTTTATTGCATAGACTATAAAATCCTAGTCCATAAAAGTATTTTTGAGGTAGATAGTATCTTCATAATTACTATAAGATAACACTAGATTGACACTATATACAAAATATTTATACATGTCTATATAAAGAATATGGGATACCCAATGTTATTTAATTTAGATGGGATTTATACTGAATAACAATTATCATTAGTGTACTATATAAATATATGGTCTATTAAATTCCATTTAGCTATAACTAAGAGAAGACCATCCTAACACTTATAATTCAAATTATTATTCCACTAAAAAAATAACACTTTTAATATAATGTATGGTTTAGATTCGTGGTGTCTTTGTCAGAACATGATTGGTTAATATATCTGTGTGTGATGTCTGTTACCATAGTTATATCATATCGTAGATTCATGAACATATAATGTGATTTATATTAACTTACCCATTTGTGGATTAATGTGTCATTTTAAACTCCCATACTATAATAAATTTTTTTGATAAAAACCCTTATCTTGACATATAGGTAATAGAAATGGACATAGTATTGGTAAATTAGTTGAAGCAAATCAACTGGAATGAGGGAAAAAATTATTGAATATATGATGACTAGTAGAAGTGTTTCAAATAATTTTTTTGGTTGATATATTACCTGTGCTATTATCCTATTATATCGTATCTTTGTTTTTTATGATTAATATGTTATGACATTAGTCTATTTTTTATAACAGGTTGATGTATAATTTGTGTTTTTTTCTATTTCTTTTATCGCACATTATTTTACTTCTAATATATGTTATATTGGTTTATAATTATCTTTATTTTTCATTGATAGCATGATTATAATATTAAAATGTGATATTATCATTTTCTTAATAGATTATATAACCCTCTAGTATATTTAGAGAGAGTATCAAGGTCTTGTCGAATTATAGTACAGGCTCATATATAGTTTCATTAGTTAAGAAAATATAAAATTGTATTATATAGTTTTATTATGATTTTAGATATGGTAGAGGGAATATAAGTATTATTTTTCTTTATAATTATAAATATTGGTGTAATTTCATGATCATTATGTTTTTTAGTTTTGGTAATTTCTTATGAGAGTAATGGTTCGGTGAATTTTGAATATTTTTTAATTTTTTTAGTTTTGGTTTATTATTTTACACTTCTAATGGGGTGGTTGGGAGAATATATAAATATATAATATTTAGCACATAGATTCTTATATATTGTTCATGATCATGTTTCATTGATAATATATTTTAATAAAATCATTTAGGATAATTTATCATCAATTATAAATGATTATTTATTTTCTTTAATAACTTCTTATGGGTGGGTAACATAGTTAAACTTGATTTTTGATATATTTTGAGCTACAAACCTATTGATATAGAAGGTATTTATTTACACATAGATGTGATGATTGTTACTATAATGTGTTTACAATGGGTATCGGGATACATGGAATGGATAATAGACATTGGATAGGTTAGTTGTGATATGGGTTATATTGACTCATTTTAGATAGAAGAATGAGTTTTCTTCAATTAGTTAAAATATATGTGTTGTATATAATCCATAACGTAATAAAAAGGTCAATATATATATTGAAACATATCTGAATATGGTATTAACTGATAGTGTTAGAAGAATTTCCAAGAATTTTTTAATTTTTTATGAGGTGAGTGGTGATTTATGGGACATATTGATATATATGTTAGTCTAGTAACAATGATTACTATAATTATAGAAGCATGGGTGTAAGATTAATTCTAATGAAATGAAACTTGGGTGATTCTTGATTGAGTAATTATAAATATATATGTAATTTCTTGGGTACATATGAAATTAAAGAATTGATAGTTATTTTTGAGAGGAAAGACTGATATTATTGGAATGTGTGATAAAAACATGAATTTTTCACCATATATCGATGGGATTTAACTAAAGAAATCATGATTTTATATATTTTATATTATATTATAAGATATTATTTATATATATAAAAATTATTCATTAGAATATGGTGATGGTTTTCAAATGTTATGAGCATGGTATTTTGAACACTCCCCTCCCAAGGAAAAAATAATATGGGATTTGATATTAAATTGTTTGTTACTGGGTTATTATTCTCCTAACATGAGATGGTGATCTCAATTGAACATGATAAACCATTTTTACCATGTTATACATGAATATTTTGAAATGTTTTGGATTATCTTGGAATATGAGATTGTGATTCAGTTACTGTCAATTTATATCCCATAGTACATATATATACATAATGGACCTAATATGATTATTTTATTGGATAACTCTACTAAGATTTTATTAGGATATTTGGTGACTATACGAGTGTTTTATGTCAACAATAATTTATTGGGAAATAAATATGTGTGGTAGAATTAAAACCCTATATTGGGTGTCATATTGATTAAGATATTCTATTGGGAGTGATTAAATTAAAATTGATCAATGAGCGCCAGTAAAATGTTTTATAATTATTGTATGGGATATTAAATTCTTAGTAACATTATAAAATAACCAAAGAGTTATATTAGTGATTGTTCATTAAAATTAATCCACGTGATGTAACAAATAGTAGGACTGAGTCACAAACATGATTAATAGTGAATATATAGATTAATTCATTATGAAATAAATGGTCCTAGTGGAAACAATAATTTTTTTGAAATGCATGGAGTGTTTAAATTATGATATTTTGTGATACTATTTGAAATTTAAAAATAAATCATATATTTTTCGAGATTCAACATTAGGTAAGAATGTGAGCCATGTGGCAGTGAATGAGGTCATTGATTATGTAGTATATATATTTGGACATGAGTATATGTAAATAAGTTGATAATGTTTTTTCATTGTTATATCATTAAGCACCACAATGGTCATAAAACATATTGAATTTATCATGGGATGTTCGATCATGTTATAGTATGTTTGACTCAAATGTGTTGGTTCCAAGGAGAATGTGGACTACGTGCTTGTCAGTGGTGATTGATTATTGATATGGAAAATATTCTTGAGTGCTTATTTTTGTTAAATCATAGAAAAATGATTCCTTGATTTCTTATTTTCATTGATAGTGATCTTTCGTGAACTAAGGATTTGATTTACTATATAGTATTATTGGGAAGTTCATACAGTATAAATGTAACAATATCATATAAATAATTTTTTCAAAATATTAATTTATTAGATAATTTGATTCAGAGGATGTACTTTTTGTAGGGTACTAATTGGAGGCTTGTGTAAACAATAATTATCAATTGATTTAATTTTTTTGGGTAACCTATTAGAGAAATGAATATTATATATGATAGAACATATTATGTTTTTTGAGGAAAATATATTTTCATAGTTTAGGGTGGTGAGAGAATAAGAGAAAAACTAGAATATGATTTCACATCTTAATAATTAATGTGGTTTAGTATGAATGTCTGTTAATTATTCTTGATGATGATAAATGATATAGTTGGAAGTTTTTAGTGATCAGAACTATCTTGAGTTTAGGGAATATGGGAATAATTAATCTCTAATGGAATTAGAGCTAGGTTGTATATAAATTTTATATATTTATAATGATAAGGAGGATAAAATAATGCGTAGCATGTTTAAATATTGTTTTAAAAGTGGAATGATGGGGGCATAAATAGTGAAATTTTTGAGTGTAATAGAATTAAATGAAAATTATATGGTGGCTATCAAAGACTTCATGTACCTATAAAAATTAATGTAGTTTATATTATGATTTTTATAGGTTTTTTACCATGGTTATAAATTAGATAATTCTTTGGTTACCACTGATATTTCTATGGGACACAAGGTGCTAGATTTAGGGACATGACGAATAATGAAGATCTAATAAAAAATTATATTATATTGGCATAAAATGGAGATCCATATTTATTTTTTACTAATCCAAACAATTTTTTTATCCAATGAATATTTATGGATGGATGTTATTTCTCGTATATTCTTCCTTATCCTTCCTACGCATTCAAATATTCAAGTTGATCATGATGTGTTTCTATGGATTTTTATATGAGATCCATCTTCACTTCCATTACAACTTCCCATCATTCTTTTTAAATTTAAATATTATGGGATATGGGATTTTTAATTTTATTCATCTAAATCATGATGTAATTACATCACATGTGTGTGGATTTTATGAATGTTGGATAGAGGAGGATTGAGAATGTTGAGTTTATATTTATTATTAATTTTTCATTTGAGGGTATTTTTTCTATGTGATTATTGTGAACTTATCAATTTTGGTTCAAATAACTGATATGTTACATGGGAACAAGGGATGTTTGTTCAGAGGATCACCATTAAAAAAATGAGGTCAATATTCCATTGGTTTGTATTTTGGAATCATGTGGGGGGTATTATAATAATAATCAAGTGATCTTGGAAAAAGTGGAATATAATTGACATAATTTTTATAAATCTATAAAGTTGTGGTTAAAAAAGTAGTAGGTTTGTGTAGGGTATAGCCCATGATTTAAAAAAAATTATCCTGAAAATTATTATTTTGTGATTACACAATTAACATGATGAACAGATTAAGTGGTAGGGTATACTATTTATGTGATCACTATAAACATATATGATGAGGATACATTTCAGTGGTTAATGGTTCTAAATGAGCCTATTATAAGTGATACTGGTCAGAGATATTCTACCTAATCAAATTAAAATTAACATGAGTTTGATGCTATATAAAAATCCATAGACCCTAGAAAAAATTTACTCATTATTTAGTTGAAAACTAGATAAATATCATTATTTTGAGTATATATTTATAGAGTAATATAAGCCACTATATGTGAAGATGATACCTACCCAATTTTTAGGAGTATGTTTTAGATGTTTATTGTACACTAATGACTATGAGATCAGATGCATTGGATAGTGGATCATCTATCCCTATTATTTTATTGGGGATATATATAAAACACCAATTCAGATCAATTTGTTATGGATTTATATTTACTATTTGATCCTTACCTATGTTCCAATGATATATTTTATCCACATGGTTTTACTCAATTGTACCTTGGAAATATTATCTCAATTCATATATAAAATTAGTTATTTAATTGAAATAATAACACTAGAAATATATGTTTTGATTATGAATCAATTTGTCTTTGTGAATGAAAATTGAATATATTTATTAATATGTATTTTACCTTATTATAAAATCATTTTAAGTATGCTATCACATATAAAATAATTTATAATAGGGTTCAAATTGATGGATTCAAACTATATATTGTATTAAACACCAAAAAATAACTGTTGTATACAGGTAGTTCATCTGTTTAATTATAATTTAGGTAATGGGTTAGAGAATTTGTGAAAAAGGTGAAGTAGCTCAATAGAAATTTTAAATTAGTTCATTTTAGGGTTTGAGGACTCATAGATAAACCTTATTTATCTGTTTCCTTCCATAGGTGATTAATATGTCTAACCCATATGTTTATATCTTTTCCATGTATGAACCATACATTGTAAAACATGTATATTTATTATATAATGTTGAGATTTTTTTATATGGTCATATGCAAATTTTATTCTATATTATATTGATGTTTATATCTTCTATAGATATTTACTATATCAATATATTATTATATAGGATGACACTAAAAGTATTAATTCGCCATGAAACATTGGAAAATCCTTGCCTCTGGTCAATATCATCATGTGTATAGTGTGGCTTGTTTTAGGTATTGTGGTGTTTTATTTTTCTATAGTGGATAGTTACTTTAAGATCATAATTTTTATATATCAGTTTAATAGTAAGGAATTTTTCTGATCAACATATAATTACCCGCAATCCCAATCTCTTGTTTCTCTACCAAATTGAATTTTCCCTTATTATACCACTGAAATAATATCCCACGAGTTACTATAAAAATTTGAAGAATATTTTATTTCCCAATGGACTTTTTTCAAATAATGGAGATATCATCAAATGGTAAGGGTTTCCACTCCCTATGTTACCTATTTTTAATTATTTTGCAACATCCCATTTGATATAAATTTTATACTTATGTGTTCTTGTATATAACTTATTTTTCATTAAATTTTTGTTATTATGATATTATAATAAATTATCACATTCTTCATACTCTATTGAATTTTAAAAAAAATTCATTCATCTCAATATTTGTATCTAAAAATGTAGTGATATTAATGAAATTTATTTTAAATTGGAAATTCTATGTAATTTGGTGGCAAAATTTAGGAATATTTATTTCTATAGTAATATTAAATTCACTATGAATTCTCCAAAATGGAAATAATAATATTCCTTCCATGGTATAACTTTTTACAGTGATGTATTGAATTATAACATTAAGAGTCTCTCCTTATAAACCTTTGGTAAAATATTTTATAACCATAAGACCCTATTATTGAATAATATCAACCAAATTAACTATTGTGTAATGAATTATAAACATATTAAATCAATATAGATGTTGTTATGGATTTAAGTTAATGAAAATATTGAATTAAAGAATGTTTTTAAATTATAAATACAGGGGATCAATCATTATTTCTATAATGATTGAAGTTGGTATTTGAAGATGAAGTGATGTGGATAACAGGTTACACATAACTGTCTCTAGGGAAGTTGATAATTGGTCCAATGTGATAATTCCTAATATATATATATATTGAACAACCATTTGGATTATATTAGGAATTTTTATGGAAACCATGGGGTTATTAGGTTACTAAAGGATATATTTTGATTCAATTGTGGATTTTTTAAAAGCAGTAGAATGGTGATTTATCCACTATTTTTTAACCCCCATTCAGGTTTTCATCCCAAAAATTATGATTATGGGGAGATATCACTCCATTTATATTATTTCCCATATGTACTACCTCTCCAAAAAATTTAGTTTCATTGTTTTTCATCTTTCTAAATCAATGCTACTCTGCCTCATTTTCCACTTTTCTCTCATTCTCATTGAATTTTTTAGGCTATACTATGTATTTGATTCTAATATTCTGCCAAATGAATGTTCAAAATCATTTATTGGAAGGGAATATATATGTTATTTATAAATAATTTTAAGGTTTATTTTTCATACTAAATTGATAACAATATTCACAGAGTTTCATTTATCAATTTTTTATTTATATATTGCATACATTTTAATTGTAAATATAATAAAATGGGTTTTTAATTTTCATAATTGTTGGTTTCATGGTTTCATTTTTTTTCAATGGTGACATTTCATGGTTTTCATTTTTTATTTCTTGTATTATCACTTATAGAGATTGTTTTATCATTTATACAAGGCTTTATTTAGGTGTCCATATAATGTCGATCTCACAAAAGAGTTATACATATATTTTTCTTATTGACTACTTGGATTTAATTTTTTTATTATGATATTATTACCTGTTTATTTATAATAGATATTAAAAGGAATGATCTATTTTTTGGTAATTAAAAATTGGAAATTTTTATAAGTGATTATTACTAAATTTGGGAAATTATTTATCATAATATTTTTGTAAAATGTAAAATAATTTTATATTAATGATCCCTTAAATCCATTATGATGAGATTATATACATTTTGATATCATTGATAATTGAGTATTATTATGATTTATTTAGAGTTCTATTGGTTTAATTTTTATTTTCCTATAAAAATTAAAAGTTAATTTAGATTAATAATCATCATGGTTATATAATAGTATATATATCTTGTTATCAATGTTATTCCACACATGACCTATAGTTGGTTATTGAACTAAGACTCTTATGTGAAAACATTTATTTCATAAATATATTTTCCTTGATTATTTTATTTTTTTCAAGAAGTGTACATTATTTATTTACCCAGATTCTAAATAAACTATAATTATTATAAAAATAATTAATCTTTAATTAGGTTATTGTATAAGAAGTAATGTAATAATTTGGTTTTATAGATAGAGTTGAATGATTTGGTCTGTTTAAAATGAAATATGTTTCCTTAAATTATAAAAAGTTCATAATACTTTCATATAGTGTATTACACTTTTTCCACTAAGGGGTATTTAATAAGGTGATTGAAAAAATGTTTTTAATGTTTTACCCTTGTATATGAATTGGGATAATCAATTAGAGATAATATTATTTGATTATTTATTTTTTGTTTAGGTTCTTTTCTTTTCATAATTTTCATTTATTCTTAATTAACATCACAGTCTATCATGATTTGTGAATTTAGCAATGAAATTTAATTTATTATTAATTAGGGGTGTGTGTCATATGAGATAGTTTTTCTTATTCATTCCATGATATCATATTATATACATAATATATCTGTTTTACTAATTCAAAGAGAGAAGATTGTATTATTGATATTTTTTATTTCTCTCTCTCCAATTGTTTATTTTTTTGGTTATTTATTATTACGATGATTCAATTTAAATCATTAGTTTTTTGTAAATTTATAAAGGTGTCTCACATGTTTTATTAATGTGTAAGATAACTTAAGAGTCTTGGATGCATATAATACCTTAGAAGTAGTGTGGTAATGTGTACAAATCCATGGACATGTTGATTCGAGGGCATGTTAAGTGGTATGTATTTTTGAATATATCACTCAACCATAAATTAATTTCATAAACTATTGACTTATGGTAATATATTAGGGGATTTGGGGATGATTAAGGTAAATTATAAAAATATATTATCATATAAATAGGGATTTTACTAAAATAAGTATTTTTTTAAACTTTTTTAAGGTGAGTTAGTGTACTGGCCCGGGTTTTTGAGGTCCATTACTTTTTGAGAATATCATGTTGGGTTTTCGGGTCTTGGAATCTTGGTGATGTTTGGGCTAACGTTAGGCCTCCCAGTAGCCTTAGTCTACCGGTAGCAGGCCTACCGGTAGCTCAGTTTACCGGTAGCCGCAGCCTACCGGTAGCTCTGTCTACCAGTAGCTCAGTCTACCGGCAGCCGCATCCTACCAGTAGCTCTGTCTACTGGTAGCTGCAGCTGCAGGTAGCTCTGTCTACCGGTAGCTCAGTCTACCAGAAGCTGCAGCTTACTGGTAGCTCAGTCTATCGGTCGCTTCAGCCTACCGGTAGCTTGGCTAACAGTAGCTGTCAGCCACCGGTAGCTCTCAACTACCGTTGGCTCTCGCCTACCCCCACAGGGTCTTTCCAGTAGCACTCCTTTTTGCACGAATTGGGTTTTAAACCCTATTTTGACCCCATTAAGATTGTTTTAAAGCCATGTAACGCCCATACATGACTCTTAATTAAATATTTAATGAATTAACCTGGAGTGCGTTAGTTTAAACTACGGGGACCCATTAATGACGTGACCACATGGTCAACCCACGACCCCACACCTTACGTGGCTTCAACTTCCCTTTTCTCCATATCTGAATGACCTGGGGCCTACTGTATCTCACCCTTTATAACCTAAGGGTTCTCCCTAGGTTTCTTTTCTCGATCACCCTATGCTAGGAGCACCTTTCGTTCATACGAGCCACTATTTGTTCAGACGAGCCGCATCACTATCCGTAAAGTTCCGTGCCTAGCCTCAGTGTCGATCGTTGATCAACAGGTAGGGAATTTATCCTTCATCACTCCATTTTTATGTATCATGCGGGGTGGGAATGCTTTTGATTTTTTAGAATTGGATGAACCAAACCCTATTAAAGATAATTAACGGATTCTATAAAGAACAAAGGGGGGGCTGTGATTGATGATGCTGCTTTTTTTATCTTCTTTTCTGAATTGTGCGGGCTTACGCCAACTGAAAATAATGGCCGTTGGTGGTCTTTCTCAGGGCACTAATGAACCCCTGGTGATGTTTTAAATGTCTTGTTTTGTAGTTGTGAACTCGTGCTGTGTAAAGGAATTTTGTTAATTAACTATATTCGGCTAAATAAATTGGAAGGACCATGATCAATCCTTTCTGTGATAACCCCGTTTAAAGAACATGTAAATATAAATCATGGAGTGTGTTAAATAATATAAATCTGAAAATACCAGCATGTTCCTGCTTAGTGGTGGTGGTTTGGTTGTTTTTCCTTCACGGGCCGTTTCCTGGGTGATGTGGGTGGGGATGAGATCCCCTTTTGATATAGATTCAGTGGATGTGAATTTTAAGACCTGGTGGTTACCTTGTTTATATCACGAATTGAGGCATGATCCTCTGTTGTTGAGAAACTTTTTGGATCCTGGTTATTGGACATGGGGCAGTATCTTGGGGTTTTCATCGGTTGTTGTGGATTTACGAGAGAACCGGGTGTGGATGATGTAGTTAATGCTTGACTATTTTCTTTCCTACACTTGTTCTTATGACTACTAGTTGCCCAAGTAGGTGCAGAACTTATTTAAACATCATTACTGAACATGAAAACAAATGGGACGAATGGGTTTTTTTGGCGAGCATTGTGACTCGGACTTGAGTGTTGTTTCTGTTATTTAGG
Organism: Viscum album; assembly: GCA_963277665.1. Lineage (NCBI taxonomy): Eukaryota > Viridiplantae > Streptophyta > Magnoliopsida > Santalales > Viscaceae > Viscum > Viscum album. Next base: position 762,556,320 of record OY728126.1, on the reverse strand, counting down.
CTGGTTGAAGAAAACCCTAAACTTGGGAGAGTGCTTGTTACCTATATATATAATTGTAGTTTTGTGTTTCTTATTTGCGCCCCACCCATGATTCTCACTTAGTGCCGAAAACCCCCATTTTATGGGGAGGGTGTTTTTCCCAACACTTCTATTAGTGGCTGGTCATTAGCTCATTTATGCTCCCTTTCTCGGGTAGCCCAATTATCTTTGGGTAGGCTGTGATGGCCTGAAGTCCATTAATAGACCAAGAACCATCGGGTGGGGTAGTGTGGTGTTTGGCCCAGGTGTGTGAGGGCAGGTGGTTTCCCAAGTGTCTTCGCGATGAGGCCCAGGTGTCTTCGGGCGTGGCTGTGGATGTTCTAGCCCAGGTGTCTTCAGGAGTGGTGGTGGTTGTTCTGGACTAGGTGTTTTCAGGCATGGTTACATGTGACAATTGTGGCCCAGGTCTTTGCGGGTGGGGTTTGGTAGTGGGACTGCGGTGAGAATGGAGGGATTGGTTCGATGCATAGGATGCATTCAACAACTAGTGGGAAAGTGGTGCGGGGTACCCAAACATCAATGTGCTATTATTATACATTACTAGACATTTTTTATTTGGGGAGTGTGCCTTGGTGAGGCTTGGGTGGATAGTTTACCTTGTTAGGTGTTAGGTTTACTCTTTTTCTCACTGTACATTTGTACGTTCCCCCACTTGTGCACGAGAGTCTTTGGTTTTCCCTACGAAGTATACTTGTATGGTCACCCTACGTATATAAAACTGATTTCAGGTTTCCATGAGGACTTCGGTGATCGTTCGGGACCATACTAGCTCAGACCATTGGGGCAGTTGTAGTTAAAGTTTTTCTTTCTTTGGTCTTTTACCCTTGTAGTCACTTAATACCTTGTGGATTTTACTTTTTGGACATGCATATGGGATTGGTTTTTTTTTGGATTTTCTTTCTCTTTTAGTTTTGGTGTTGTGGGATTTACCATCTTATCTCCTGATCTTATGAAAAGAAAAAGGGTAATGCCTTCCATTTAGTATGTTATTTTGTACCCTTGGTGCAAGTCACCACTCCAGGGCCTATTGAAGGCAGGTTTCGGGGGTAATTATCTGTCCATCAACTTAAGAAAGGAAGGTCCTGGCAATCTGCTGACCCTTCCATCCTTTTGGTGAAGGAGGGTCATGATAGAATGGTATCAGAGAATGAGGTTGAGGGATTGGATGGAGTCTGGAGTTAGGCACAGTGAGGATTGTATGGGATGGTAGGGAAATAGTGTTGGGTGACCTTGGCGCGTGAATTGGGCCAGGGAAGACCGTCTAGGACACAGGATTTTAGGGTCCCCCCCACCCGTGATCCGATGCAAGGATTCTGGACCTACCAAAAGACCAAGTGAGGCCACACTGATTGCTGGGTAGAGACCCTAGGGAAGGTAAATGCATCATAATGACTTGTTTTCTCATGTTTCTAGGGTGTCTTGGGAATTAAGAATAAATAAAAAGTTTCAGAAATTTTAAGAACAATATTCTACACTACTTGGGCTTAGGCATTCCTTGTTTACCATGCGGCTATGGAACCTGGAAGGTGACCATGTTTGGTGCGGGCGATCGAGGCCCCGAAGACTACCTTGGCCGATCGGCAGAGAGCTGATTGAGAGGAGGAGGACGACCAATGGAATAAGACACTTCAGGCCTTCCAGCGATAGACCCTCGAGATGTATGAGGGAAGCACCTCTGACATGAAGACGGAGAGCTGGCTGAGGAAGCTGGTGATAGCTTTCGGCCTGATCATGGCTCCGAATGAGTACTGGGTTCCTCTGACCGTTAGCCAGATGCGGGGGGCAGCATGTCAGTGGTGGACACTCTACCTAGGAGAGAGGATGGAGGCTGAGGTGGCATGGACTGATTTTGAGAGGGAGTTCCGGGCGGAATTCCTCTCTTTGATGATGAAGGAGGAAAAGATACATGAGCTACTCTCTCTCTAGTAGGGGAGTATGTCAGTGAGGGAGCTAGGAATCAATTTTAAGGACCTTCTACGTTTTTCTCTGGACCTCTTTCCTGACGAGGAGTCTCGGGCAAGACGTTTGGAGGAGGCGCTCTGGCCCTCCCTCCAGCATGTTGTTACCCCATTTACCTTACCGACGTACTTGGAGGTCTAGAAGAAGGCCGAAGTGTGGGAAAGGATGCACTCTCTAGGTGGTGTGTCACGAGAGGGGCACCAGCTAGGACTATTGAAGGGGAAGTCTATCAGCACCAGGCCTCCAGCATCAGGACCCTCCAGTTTCCGACCAGCAGGGAGTAGGCCGCAAAAGTTTTAGTTTCGATCCCCTGGTTATCGCCCTTTTCCTTCCGGCCCAGGACTACAGTGCTTAGTCTGTGGGAGCCATGAGAATATTAGGAGTCAGTGCCCGGACCGGGTATAGTACGACGATGGTGGACAGCCCCAACACCTGCCCTAGCAGCAGCTTCCAAATAGGCCTTTCCAGCAACAGCAGTAGGGACAGTGAGCTCCTGCTCCTCTGAGGGAAAACGTTGCTGGAGGAGGCCGACCTCAGTGCACTCCTCAGGGACCTTGATCAAGGCTTGGTCGAAGAGGAGGTCGATAGCTGACGGGTAGAGGAGCTGGGCGTAGACAGTTACACGCCACGGAGGCAGCAGTTCCAGCATGGTTAGAGCTCGTTTGAGGTATGATCAGTTTGTTTAGCACCCTTGCTTATTCCTTGTTCGATACCGGAGTTTGGCACTCCTTCGTCGCACCTAGTCTTGCTCGTGCTTTGGGTATAGATGCCGAGAAACTTGTAGTGCCCCTGGTGTTAAGCACACTATTCGGAGGTCAGACCGACTTGTTATATGTTTGTCGGGGATGTAGAGTGATGATAGGACCACATCTGTTGGTCATAGATCTTCTTATACTATAGATACATTCATAAGATGTCATCCTAGGCATCGACTAGTTGTTCTCCGTTTGTGTCGTCATCAACTACTTCCAAGGAAGGGTTGTGTTCTCGGACTTGGGAGGCCAGCGTGTTACTTTCACCGGTGAGCGGAGCATTCAGAATGACAGTAGGCGAGAGGAACCCCTCCTCTCCTTGTTAGCCGAGCTGTCATAGGAGTCAGTAGATGCTGAGATGGTGGAGGTTCCATATATCATCTATGAGTTTATGGATGTCTTCTCTGAGGATTTGACAACTCTACCCCATCGATAGGATATCGGTTTTGGGATAGACTTGCAGCCTGGTGCTCGGCCGATCTCGATGGCTCCATACCGGATGGCACCTTCGGAGCTACGGGAGTTGCGGATTCAGATTAACGATTTGATGAAGAGGGGTTATGTTCGACTGAGTGCGTCACCGTGGGGTGCTACAGTTTAGATCTCAAAGAAGGAAGATGGTGGTATCAGGTTGTGAATAGACTACAGGATTCTGAACCAGGTGACGATCACGAATCGCTACCCTCTTCCTAGGATAGACGATATTTTTGACCGGCTGAAAGGGGCAGGATGGTTCTCGAAGATCCGCATGCGGTCTAGGTACCACAAGCTTAGAGTGAAATAGTGTGACATCCCTAAGATTACATTCTAGTGCAGATATGGACACATAGAGTTCGTAGTCAGGCCCTTCGGTGTTACGAACGCCCCAGTTGTGTTCATGGGGCTTATGAACTCCATCTTCCTGGAGTACCTGGATCAGTTCGTAGTTGTGTTCATCGACGACATCGTGGTCTATTCAAGATCAGAGGAGGACCATGCGAAGCACCTGGGGATGGTTTTGGAGGTCCTATGACAGCACCAGCTCTATGGTAAGTTGTGAAAATGCATGTTCTGGACACGAGAAGTGCACTTCCTCAGGCATGTGGTGTCCGAGTGGGGTGGTAGAGGTGGACCCATCAAGGGTTGAGGAAGTTGTTTCTTGGGCAGCACCCAAGAATGTGGGAGAGTTCATAGTTTCCTCAGACTGGTAGGTTACTATCAGAGGTTCGTACCCAACTTCTCCCGAGTAGCATCCCCTTTGACAGCCTTGACAAAGAAAGACCTAGTTTTCGTGTGGAGTGAGAAGTGCGAGGCAGCCTTCAGCTATCTGAAGGAGATGTTTGTTATTTCCCCAGTGCTAAGGCTACTAGAAGTAGGGGCGGCCTATGAGGTGTTCTGTGATGCTTCAAGATAGGGCCAGGGATGTGTGTTGATGCAGCGACAAGAGGTGATCTCTTATGGGTCTAGGCAGCTATGCCCTCATGAGTGTAATTCTGCCACCCACGACCTAGAGCTTGCAGCGGTCGTTTTTGCGCTGAAGTTATGGTGGCACTACCTCATCGGAGAATGCTTTGTCGTATTCACAGATCACAAAAGCCTGAGGTATATCTTCTCTTAGTAGGACCTAAACTTGCTATAGCTGAGGTGGATGGATTTCCTCCAGGATTACGACATCGAGGTTTCCTACACATCAGGGAAGGTGAATGTAGTGGCCGATGCCTTGAGCACGAGGAAACAGAAGGATGCGGTCCGAGAGTCGGAAGACACCTGGAACGCGATGGAGGAGTCGGCTGCCTTACACCTGGAAGTGATGATAGATATCGGTAGAGGTTGCCTATATCAGATGACAGTGCAGTCTTCTTTGTTGCACCAACTGGAGGAGTTTCAGTGGGGAGACCTAGATTACGAAGTGATGCGTGACCGAGTTGACCAGAGGAATGCTCCAGAAGGGTGGATGAAGGATGGTCAGAACCTGATTCTTTTCAAGGGAAGGTTGTTTTTTCCAGAAGTGATGCATGGAAAGGTTCTCCGTGAGTTCCAAAACTCACCCCTGGTGGTACACCCAGGAGTTTCCACGATGTACCAGGGTCTGAAGAGAGTGTTTTTGTGGCTCGGAGTGAAGTGAGCAGTGGTAGAGTTTTTGGACAAATTCATAGTGTGTTAGCAAGTTAAGGTTGAACACAGAGTTCTAGGCGGCCTAATTTAGTCTCTAGATGTCCCTGAGTGGAAGTGGGATGACATATCGATGGATTTAGTCACGGGACTACCCAAGGTTCAAGGGGGATACGATTCCATCTGTGTGGTAGTGGACCAGTTGTTGAAATCGGCTCACTTTCTGGCGATCAAGGAGTCGAGTGCATTGGATGCTTTGGCATAAAGGTATGTGGATGGGGTGGTGCGATTTCATGGAGTTATGAAATCTATAGTCTCGGTTAGGGATGCCTGGTTTACCTCACGACTCTGGAGAGGATTGCAGCATGCTTTTGGCACCCAGCTGCGTCTTGGCACTGCTTTCCATACCTAGATAGATGGACAAGCAGAGCGAACCATCCAGACCATTGAGGATATGCTGCGGGCATGTTTTCTGGACTCAGGAGGATCATGGGTGCGACACTTGCCTCTGGTAGAGTTCGCCAACAACAATAGCCATCACTCAAATATTGGTATGGCCCTGTTATAAGCCTTGTACGGGAGGCCATGCCACTCAACTGTGTGTTGTACCGAAGTCAGAGAGGTTGACATCCTTGGCTCAGTGGTGTTGTTGGGTATGACGGAGAATGTTCAGCTTATACGGGAAAGGATGAAGGCGTCCCATGACTGGAAGAAGTCGAATGCTGATACCAGGAGGAGTCCCTTGGAGTTTGAGGTTGGAGACCACGTGTTCTTGAAGGTCTCCCCTCGGTGTGGATAACTGAGTTTCGGGAAGGGTAGTATGCTTTCTCCCAGGTTCATTGGGCCCTTCAAAGTGTTGCGGCGGGTCGACAAAGTGTCTTATCAGCAAGAGTTACCACCACCGCTACTGAGGATACATGATGTCTTCCATGTGTCCCAGCTCTGTCGGTATCTGCATGACGATTCACACATCCTCAGCTAGGGAGAGCTGGACATCGAGGACGGCCTAAATTTTGTGGAGAGACCAGCGATGATCAAGGATCTAAAAGAGAATGTGCTTCATGGGTGAACCATTCCCTTTGTTCGTGTGTTATGGAAACATGGTGGGATTGAGGAGAGTATGTAGGAGAGGGAAGCACAGATGTGTGCCCAGTACCCAGAGTTTTTTTGAGTTTTGTGATGTTCTGTTTGTTACACCTGTTGTGGTAGAACGTTTTGTCTTGTTTTCTATGAAATATGTGATATTCATTCCTCTAAATGTGTATGATGAGTCCTGGATATGGGGAGGGGAGGACCCGACCCCTAATTAAGACACATTAAGGTGGATGCGATTAAACACGTGCGGGAAAGTCAGTGCCGCCCAAAGCGGATAATATCTTGACATGGGGGAAGGAGACTCCCCAACTCACATGGATAGGCAGTTAGCATGGTATATTGCTTGGTTCATGATAGGAATGTGTTCTTAGTTAACAATGAGGTTCACTCCTGAGAGTTATCTTTAGAGGTGGTTTTTTGGACCCTCTATTTCCTTCTAGGTTGTTTTGATTCTCGAGGACGAGAATCATTTAAGAGGTATCTGATGTAATGGACCGGGTTTTTGGGGTCCATTACTTCGTGAAAATATGATGTTGGGTTTTATGTTCTGGGAATCATGGTGAAGTTCGGCCTAATGGTAGGCCTACCAGTTGCCTTAACCTACCGATAGCTAGGTCTACCAGTAGCCGTAGCCTATCGGTAGCTCTGTCTACCGGTATCTCGGTCTACCGGTAGCTGCATCCACTGGTAGCTCTGTCTACCAGTAGTTCCGTCTACTAGTAGCTGCAGCGTACCAGTAGCTGGGTCAACTGGTGGCTGTAGCGTACTAGTAGCTCGGCTACCGGTGGCTCTCGCTTACCCCCACGGGGTCTTTCCAGTAGTGCTCCTTTTTTCGTGAATTGGGGTTTAAACCCTACTTTTACCCCATTAAGCTTGTTTTAATGCCCTGTAATGCCCATACATGACACTTAATTAAATATTTAATGAATTAACCTGGAGTGCGTCGTTTTGAACTGTGGGGACCCATTAATGACATGAGCTCATGGTCAACCCATGACTATGCACCTTACGTGGCTTTCAGTTCCTTTTTCTCTATATTTGAACGGCCGAGGGTGTGCTGTATCTCACCCTTTATAACCTAAGGCTTCTCCCTAGGTTTCTTTTCTCGATCACCCTAATCTAGGAGCACCATTTATTCATATGAGCCACTTTTCGTTAAGACGATCCGCATCGCTATCCGTTAAGTTCCTCGCCCAGGCTTAGTATCGATCTTTGATCAATAGGTAGGTAATTTCTACTTCGTCTCTCCCTTTTTATGTTTCATGAGGGGTGGGAATGCTTTTTATTCTGTAGAATTGGAGGAACCAAACCCTAATAAAGAATATGAACAGATTCTATAAAGAACGAAGGGGGGATGTGATTGATGCTGCTGCTTTGTTTTATGATCTTCTTTTCTAAATTTTGTGGGCATACGCCTACTGAAAATCATGGCCATTGGTGGTCTTTCACTGTGCACTAATGAACCCATGTTGATGTTTTAAATGGCTTGTTTTGTAGTTGTGAACTCGTGCTGTGTAAAGGAATTTGGTTAATTACCTATGTTCGGCTAAATAAATTGGAATCACCAGGATCAATCCTTTCTCTGATAACCCCGGTTAAAGCACACAGAAATTGAAATCATGGAGTGTGTTAAATCGTATAAATCTGAAAATACCGGAATGGGCCTGCTTAGTGGTGGTGGTTTTGTTGTTTTTCCTTCACAGGCTGTTTTCTGGGTGATGTGGGTGGGGATGGGATCCCCTTTTGATATGGATTCAGTGGTTGTGAATTTTAAGACCAGGTGGTTACCTTGTTTATATCACGAATTGGGGTGGGATCCTCTATTGTTGAGAAACCTTTTGGCTCCTGGTTATTTGACATGGGGACGTATCTTGGGGTTTTCTTTGGTTGTTGTGGATTTACGAGAGAATAGGGTGTGGAAGATGTAGTTAATGCTGGACTGTTTGCTTTCCTGGACTTGTGTTTATGCTTACTAGTTTCCCAAGTAGGTGTATAACTTATTTAAATATCATTACTGAATATGAAAACAAATGGGATGAATGGGTTTTGTTGGAGAGAGTTGTGACTCAGACTTTAGTTTTTTTTGGGTTCTATATCCTGGCTGTAGAAAAACCTAAACTTGGGAGAGTGCTTGTTACCTATATATATACTTTTAGTTTTTATGTTTCTTATTCGTGCCCCATGCAAGTTGAGCACTTAGTGCCGAACACACCCATTTCATGGGGGATGGTGTTTTTCCCAACACGTCTATTAGTGGCTGGTTATTAGTTCATTTCTTCTCCCTTTTCCGGGTATCCCAAGTATCTTTGGGCTGGCTGTGATGGCCTGAAGTTCATTATTAGCCCAAGAAACTTTGGGCGGGGTAGTGTGGTGGTTGGCCCAGGTGTGTGCGGGTAGGTGGTTTCCCAAGTGTCTTCGGGATGAGGCCCATGTGTCTTTAGGCATGGAAGTGGATCTTCTAGCCCAGGTGTCTTCCGGCGTGGAGGTGGTTGTTTTAGACTAGGTGATTTCAGGCATGGTTACGTGTGATAGTTTTGGCCTAGGTGTTTGCAGGTGGGGTTTGGAAGTGGGACTGCTTGAGGTTGTGGCGCAGGTGTGTGCAGGCGGGGTTTAGCAGTGGGACTGCGGTGAGAATGGGGGATTGGTTCGATGCATAGGATGTCTTCAATAACCAGTGGGAAAGTGGCGTGGGGTACCCAAACATCGATGGGATATTACTATATATTACTTGACTTGCGTTATTTGGGGAGTGTTCCTTGGTGAGGCTTGGGCAGATAGTTTACCTTGTTAGGTGTTTGGTTTACACTTTTTCTCACGGGACTTTAGTACGTTCCCCCACTTGTACATGAGAGTCTTTGTTTTTTCCTACTGATTATACTTGTATGATCACCCTACGTATATAAAACTTCTTTCAGGTTTCCAGGTGGACTTTGGGGATAGTGCGGGACCATACTAACTCGGACCTTTGGGGAAACTGGGGATCGTGCAGGACCATACCAGCTCGGCCATTTGAGGCAGTTGTAGTTTTTCTTTCTTTGGTACTTTACCCTTGTAGTCACTTTTTACCTTGTGGATTATACTTTTGGAACATACATATGGGAATGGTTGTTTTGTCTTTTAGTGCACTTTTAGTTTTGGTGTTGTGGGATTTACCATCTTATCTCCAATTCCTATTAAAAGAAAAAGGGTAATGCCTTCCATTTAGTATATGATTCTATACCCTTGGTGCTAGTCGCCACTCTGGGACCTATTGAAGGCGGGTTTCAGGGGTCATTATCTCACTTTGAACTTGAGATATAAAGGGCCTAGCAATCTGCCGACCCTTCCCTCCTTTTGGTGAAGGCGGGTTGTGACAGTTAGTGATTTTATTGGTGACTTGTTGTGATTTTATTTTCATCATATACTCATAATATTCATTATGTACAACATCATACTATATATATCTATGAATATTATTAGTTCGATAAATATGTTTGAAGAATCAATATTTTCCTTTGAATTTCATATACATTTACTTAGGCTATGTATGATGTGGTCTGTGAGAATATGTTATTATCTTATCTGGATATTATTATTTTTGTAATGCATATGTTGTTTCATTTTTTAAATCGGTTTATTATTAACATATATTGATTGAGGACCCTATGGAGATTAATGGTATGGTAACTACGGTGACCATACTCTTATATAACAAACTTCTTTGTTATGTTTCCCCTTTCCATGGAATGATAAAGTTCTATTTCTTAAAATATATATGGTTTTTTCAACTCATATAAATGACATATCATTAATTTTGTATTCCATCTTGTTTCTCCAACAATTATATTTTTAATTTGATAGGATTTTTTTATCAACTAAAATATCGTATTTATTATTAAGCTCCACCATCAATGATTTGAGTTATAGCTCAATGCCGGTATAAATCCTCTTAGTGACATAGTTTTTCGTAATATCTACTTTTTAATATATAATTTTAGAAAACAACATTGTGGATGTTATTTAACTGTATTTTATATGACATAATTTTATTTATTATGAAAATTATAAAAATTATATTACATGAAATTATTTTACAATTCAATTATGGAATATGTTGTATTTTTGTAATTCAAATTTTCCATTCATACTGATAGCCGAAATGTTCACCTAATAGAATATATTATTTCACAAGTGTAAAATCATGATTGGGTAGGTGTATTAGAATGTTGGTGTAATATAAAAGTTTTAAATACACCATATTAAGAGCATAGGACACTATAAATAAATTTAGGGCAGTCATAAATATTGATATAAGGTGCCATTGACATATTCCCATTACTAATTTACTTGTTATTTTTATTAATTCATTAAGATGAATTGTCCCATATTTGGAATGATATAGTATTTCATGTTTTCATAAATATGGATAGTTGTTTCATTTTATTGATTGGGATTTGAATACTCTTACTAATGTATAATTCATTGATTGTTTTTAATATCTAATATATGAATGGTTGAAGAATTTTTTTAGAAGTAATAGGAAATGGGTCAATTTTTCTTAAGATTCAATATGTAATTCCCAAAAATTAACTAAATAAAATTACACTCTCCTCTAAAACCTAAATGTTAAGAATGTTTCTTGATATATTTGGTATTCTAGTTTAGGTTAATGGAATATATATTATAATTTTTTAGAATGTGGAATGATACACATGTTTATATTTTTTGGGATATATTGGATAAAAGAGAGGATTAGTATTGGAATGATATGTAACCATTAAATTTATATGATCTAACTATTTATAATGGAAGAGGTTGTTTTTAAAGATTATATGGCCTTTAGACTATTCACCTTAGGGGTGAGGGGCCCTCCTATTGGAGTATATTAATAAATAGACAGTTAGACATAGGAAGATTCATCAGAAATAGTCTATAATTTTTTTATATATTTATTTGTGTATCATCGAGATAGTGGAAAATATATTATATGAATTTTATTAAATTTTATTTTAATATTCAAAAAAAATTATTCATTTCAAAGGAACAGATTAATTATTTTTTGTCCCCATTAATTTCATTGTATTGGATACTTTATAAAAATCAGTACTATTTTTTTTAATTTCAATTGGTGGTATATTCTTAGATTGGTCTTTTACTAATAAAAGATATTAATATATTGTCATTTTTAACTATTTATAATTTTTTTATATTATATATAATTATTATTATTTTATTAAAATGTTTATAAAAGAAAGGTGTTTGTATATATGATTATATTTAACATAGTGATACTCTATTTTTTAAATGACAGGAGAAATGTTTTTCCAAACTTGGATTTATTAATTTTTTTTGGTTTGATGAAATTTATATTTTGATAATAGATAATGGATTTTGAATTTTCCCTAAAAATATTTATAACGGTTATAGTTACTATTTTTTTTGTTTTCATGTAGGTATATTCAATCTTATTTGATAAACATACTTATAATGAATTATGTATGATTTTTTAAGAAAAAATTCTTTAAATGTGAAATTCCATTGATTTTTTTGATATACTAGTTAATCCCAAGTAAAGATGTTTTTTATTTATTTTTATGTCTATGTATAGATTTTTTATAATAAATTCCATCAATTTTCAAAAATAAAATATTGTAAATATATAATTTTTATGGTAGTGAGAAACTAGTAAGTCATAGGTTAGCAGGTAGTGGTGAGAAATTGTTTAAGGATTTTAATATTTTATGCAAAGAGAGAAATCTAGGATATAAATATTTTATACTTACTAAAATATTATTATATGGATAGACATATATTTCTTATGGTGATATTATACATTAGATTTTTGGGGATTAAAAACAATATAGTTATTTTTTAAAAGACCCTGAACCTTATAACATTAGTAATGATATTACTAAAGATTTAAACTAAGATTTTAAATGATTATATAATTATTTTATTTTTCTATTTTAGGTTATGAGAGGGGGCTGTTATTGTATTACAACATTATTTTGGTATCTAATTATTTGGAAATGATTAAAATAACCAATAGTTGATGGTTTTAGAGTTTTTGGAGTTTATATTTTAAAAAATTTGAAAAAGGTGGACACCATACACCTAGTAGATTTACACTAGGAACCTGATGAATAACCATTCATAGTGTTCTTAGTTGTTTATTTAAATTGACAATGGGATCACACTGAGCATCCAGGGGTGAGTGAGTGTGTAATGGGTTTTCAGTGGGAACCTAGTGGGGCAAGAGTGTATATTTCTTTCTAAATTAATTTTTTAATTTTACATCCTTCCATTTTATATTTAATATATTCTATAATTATATAATGTGTTTTACAAATCAATAAAAATGAGGAGGATAATCCTATATTTTTATCTTCATTCACATCCCCCTTCTATTCACATCCAATAGTGTTCTTGGGTGTTTTTTCATAATAAATAAAATAAATCATACACTATTAATATCATCTTCTAACATCCTTGATTCTTCTCGGATTTAATTTTACTATACAAAGGGTTTTCTTATGTTATCCCCCAGAGTAATGGTGTAATAACATCAATTTATAGATCTATCATATATATTATATAGGGAAGTTTAAGGAATATAGTTTTTTATCCTTTAATATATTTTCAAATGAATTTTCATTTATCATTTGATTTCACTAAAAATTTATATAGTTTTTATTGAATTGAGAATTTATTAGGTTGTATAATCTATGGATATAATTTCTGATGAGGTAGTGAGATTATTTGTCCGGGTCAATCAGGGGTTTAGTTTGTTACTTTAAATATTTTTTATAGAATTTTGTTTTTCATTTTCCTAAATATTATTTTCATTCATTATATCTTTTTTGGAACCCTGATATGTTATAATTGATGGTAGTCTCAACTATCAGAGGTTTAGTAACGTTTTTTCCTATAATTTTCTTCCCACAATGTGTTATAAACCATAATAAATCATAAATAGAGATTCACTGAACTATAATTTCTATATTAATGAAGATTTATTTTTATATTTAATTAATCTCCTATTTGTTAAAATATTATTCTATCATTATTAGATGTTGTTAGTTAATATTTACTTCTAAATATTATAAATCTGATTATATAAACTCTCAGTTCAATGATGGGGATCCATTATAATTATTCTTTATGAGTATTATAGATTAAATGATAATTTTCTTATAAATAAAAAATAAAAAAATGAATATCCATATTTATAAATATATCACTATATATTTTCTAATTCTATATGTTATTCCATATATGAGAGATGATTCTTTCTCAATTAAATGTTTTTTACTTAAATGGTTTCATAAGAAACAGGTTGTCCTTAATATCATTATTTTGAATAAAATTTCTATCAATTTCACTTTCTATGACGAAAATAAATTACAAGTGAATTAGAAAACATAAAATTCTATTAATAGGTTTCAACATAGGTTATATAATCGATGAATTTTATTTATTTGGAATAAAGGATATGGATTCCTTAAAAAAATTACATTTTCTTATAAATATCCATGTTCGAACTAGTAGCATCTCATGTGTAATTTTTTTTTCAATAATGGTAATAAAGTAGGTAACTCAACAAAATTTATTATAAATAGTTATAATACAATTTATTAATGTATAACCAATTGGTGAGTATCTCTTATGAGGTGAGGTTTATTATCTTGGTTATTATCATGTCAAATATTATTTGTCTTTCATATCATCTTCTTAGTTTTCATTCATTGGGATTTGGTCAAGGATATATATATATATATATATATATATATGTAATTAAAATTATAGGATTATATCAATTGTGAAATTATTACTTATTCATTTCTTGATTTAAATTTTGGACCATAACATAATTAATTTCTGTTATTCCATATTGGAATCATGTGTCATTATGATATATATATATATAACCTCTATTTATTTCATTAGTGTTCTTTATTTATAAGTATTATTACAATTTAATCCATAGAGTGAGACACGATGATGATTGTGATACTTTTGTTTCGAAATGTGTTAAGGATATTGAAATTCTTTGATATAGATTGTGCCTTTTCTATAGTGTGGTATGTGTAGTGCCGCAACCCTAAAATCCCTGGTCCCATGCATTACATTATAAAATTGGCATGATTAAAAGGAATAAAATACTAATGGAATGATTGGTTTAAAAAATTTAAATAGATGATTTTATACATAGTATCAAAATTACATTGGGAAATAGAAAATATAACTTGATACATAATAAAATGAAATGAATTGCATCCCTGAACGATCATTTAAATATTTGTTTCTACATATCATGAATATGAGAAACAAAATAAGGGTGATATCAAATTCTTAGTAAGGGTTTCTAAAAGAGAGTAATTAAATAATCAGTGAGAATAATAAATATTGAAATATAAATAAGTGATAACACATGGCATTTATGTTATTTGATAAGGAAAAATAAATATTAGAAGTTAAGTAACTGAAAAACATGTCATTTAATCAAAAAATTGAGAATTAACTACATCAATATATAATTTCCAAGATAAAATATCAAGGATAAATAAAAAAGAAATCTAAAAAAAGATATTATTGATTGTTTTTTGCCTTTTTTTAGGTATGTGATACCATTACTGTGAATACCTTTCAGAAGATGAGTTATATCATATGGGGTAAAATAACCATCTGATTGACCAATTGATTCATCCCATGAGACTAAATATGTAGAGAAACTAGACACACTAATTTCATAAATTTCAAAATAATTCTAATATATTTATTAATATATTTAATTGTTGAATAATGTGCTTTATAAAATATTTGTATTGATTAAATGATACATAATTTTGAATACTACCCATTCTAATAAAATATATTTCAAAGAATAAGCCAAATCTAAATAAGGTATACAGTTTATGAAATAACTATACACATAACATAAGGGTATTTATGTTTAAATTAATTTTAATTTCTATATGGATATAGTTAAAATAAGTGATTGTTTCAAGATAAAGTTATCACTCACAAAAGAATATGAGATTGAAAGGATAAATTTTACCACATGGTAATACTCATGTTAAACCAAATTGGATTAAATAAGTTGAATTGAAAAAAAAATAGAGAATAAATTATTAATTATATTATACTTCTAGGTTGTGGTATATATGCCACATAAAAGTGAATTGGTGCATAATAACAAATAAATCACAATGGAATGTCAATTGAGACAAAATCCCTTACTACATGAGTAAATTTTAAATAATGAGATATATGAAATAATAAAATAAATTGAAACATTTAATGTCACAAGATAAATTGATATCATTATATAAAATATCATTTATATTATATACATCGCACAAAATAATTTAGTAGTGAATATGGAATAAATCTCACCAAAATAAATGTTAGACTAGAAATCCCATTACCGTACAATTCTCATTGGTTGTACATGATTTATCTTTATGGATAAAGATTTTATTCCTGTTATTAAAATATAATGAAACCATAATCATATTTATAATATCATATCTGATATCCTTATAATATGTTATGACCCGTTTGTTAATAATCATCCTTCATGTTCACTATTTCATGTTTTAATTGTCTAGTTTTTTGGGTATGTTGTGACTTGTTATTTTTTTCCTCAAAAATAGATCATAATTTCATTATATCCATAATTTAAATCATGAATTAAGAATCATATATATTCAGTATATAAGTATTATGTATAATATATGAAATTTGTAGATGTGAAATGAAATGCACTATTCGTGGAGATTGTATGTCGTATATACACATGAAAGCTACATCTATTTTCTTATTATATTTATAAAATAAATAGTATATATATATTTATATTATTATTAATTTATCTTATTTATGTCATATATATCACATATTTCTATAAAAATGATCCTTAATATATTCCATGTAATGTGTGAGGGAATCACATCACTTTGAGTAGGCAGTGGTCCACATGTCCCCACACGATGTTATTATATTCCCCAAAAATAGAAAGCAATAATGTATGTGATGTATTAAGATTAAAAAATCATAAAAAATTATTAATATAATATATATGATATATAAACTATAAATAAATTATTATTCCAATCCTATAAATGTTTTAATAGAAGAATTAATGACATTGGTTCGGGAGGCTGGAGTCCACCGTACACACAAATGATGATTGTGTGTCCCTTTGATGAATGTTTGTTTACGTTTAGATAATTCCTTTAGAACTAAAACACCTTATTATATTTATGGTACTCATTTTAGTATATATTAATGATATTAGAATAAATTTAGGGGTTGATAAATAAATAATACAATATTTATCATTGAATAATGTTGCCCTTTTTCATGTAACTCCTTATGGTTTATATAAAAAACACATGATTGGGTGGATTTATTGAAAATTTTAGATTATATTATGCATATTGGTTTTTTGGGGATATATTATGGAATATTTAGTGTAAGAAAAATGGATTTCTAGTTATGAATAACTAAGAGGGTTGAGTGCCTTTTTATTATGGAGGAGGATTGGAATTATTGTAAATATAAAATGGTTAACAGTATTGAAAGGTATACATTAAATAGTGTGCATGAAATAATGATAAAAAATTATATAAATGTGATTTTATATTTGAAATATTGCCATAAAATGTGTTTTGGATATATGTCTAGGTCATTTTGTCTCTTATGATGGATGTTCAACAACTTTGTAAATTAATTTTTTCCTCAATAGCTATAATTAATTTTGATTACTTTAACATAGTTTGTTTTAAAAAACTATGTTTACCTAAATATAATTTATATATTATTCTTATTAAAAATATGAAATAATTTTTTTCAAAATTCATATAATAGATGATGAAGAAATTATTTTAAAATTAACCCATGGATGTGATGTTAAAGCGGGTTTTTTAATGCGAAAACATTCAAAAGTTCATATATATATATATATATATGTATATATTCAATAAATAATGTATAAAATGGCATAAATTAGTTTAATATATATATAATTTATCTAAATATTCTTTAAATCCAATTAATAATATAATTTATAACTTTAATGTGTTTAGAAGAAATGTGAGTATTCAATTAAATTTCTGTATTTTTTAGTAATCATAAAATAATGAAGCTTCATAGATAAATTCTTGAAGTTCACTCTATAATAATTTTGATATTTATATCTTAAAAATAATTTTACTCTCTATATAAGATGTATTAAAGATGAAATATTTAGTTTTAAAATATGTGCACCATTAAAATAGGGGAAATCTAACTTTTGAAAAATATTACTTTTTATTTATAAAATTGGATTTGTTCTTATATTATTCCTATAAAACTTGTTGGATGAATTTCAAAAATAATTTATTTATTACATAACATATATATATATATTATAAATATAATTCAATAATATTTATTAGTTTCATTTTTTGGATAAATATTCTTTTGTGAGCATAAAAATAATTTTTCATAAAATCATTTCTTTTTTATTCAATTAGTATTTATGTAAATTTGTAATCAATTTCTAACCAATGAATTAAATAGTATATTTTCATAAATTAGAAGATCCTATTAAAAATTTATAAGTTAATAGGTATTAAATAATTTTCATTTTAAATAATAACATTAATATAATTTTGTAAAAGTCGGTCCTGCGTGTGACCCATGGTATCGAAGATGCCATTGTTTTATGTAAAATAATAAAAATTTGGAGTTCCTCATAGAGAAATATAAGAATATTTTTTCATGTAAAACAAGATAATTTAAATTATTTCAATATAAGAAACATAAATATTTTGTTTCATGGAAATAAATCAAGAAAAAATTATTCTAAAAGGAAAATATTGAAATGCATTGGGTGTTACATTCTCCGCACCATAAATAAATATTTTTCCTAAAAACTAAAAAATTATCTAAGTAATTAAATAAATAATAATGAATAGTAATATTTCTGAAAATATTAAATCATAAATAGGGTTACTATCATGACTTTTTAATAATATGGAATGGTAAATGAGTAGTTCAACACAAAACTAATATTTCAAATAGAAGAACCTTAGGGAAAACATAGACATGGAAGAGAAATATAAACACCATTCTATTAATATGAGGGATAGAGAATTTTCATCATAAGAAAGTGGGTGATCAGAATAATGTTGACTACTAGAAACCCATAAACCAAATATTTGTAAAAAGGCCATTTATATCATTAATAATGATGATAATAGGGAAACAAGTTTTGTTTCAAGACCACTCTCCTAGAGTTGGATAATTATTTCACTCTATAGAAATATATTTATTTGTTAAAATTTTATTTCATTAGCCTAATCATATACTTCGGTTATGGATTGAACTATTTTTACTTCATCTATTATAGATGGTTTAAAAACATGGTGATGAAATAAATTAATCTCTAAGTCCATGTCCATAGATCAAAATAAAACATTTCATAAATTGTCTTTTTTTCTAAAATATTATAATCCATAACATTACAAGTAAGGTTAATGAATTTTCAAAATTATCTTCTTATTAATCCAAACAACATGATGTTTCTCTAAATCTTCACATACAAAACATGTGAATTCCTTAATCATGTATTCTATTTAATCAAGGTAATCACATGAAGTACCATAATTCCTTATTGAAAAAATTCATGCATATTTATTCGTTAAAAACATGGGTTTTTTGATATATTAAATAAATACAAAAATGTTGTAAATGTCATAAATGGTAGCATAAACTATGTTCTAAAAAATTAATTTATCAGTTCCAAGGTAGTCAGTAATATCTAATTTAATTTTTCCATATCAAAAATCTATTCCTCCAAACATCATTATCTAAACATCATGAAAAAAATTAAAGGTTATCTTTCCCTAATCCATGGGTTTTCCAAAAAGTTCAACATTCTATTGAATCTTTTTTCTTGGTCATCGTTACCGATTAACACATGATTTTAAATCATTGATGAAAATATACTAGAGTAAAATATTTAAATATATAAAAATATATATAAAAAACACATAATGAATACGATGTTATTAAAAAATTATTTAGGGATAAAAATATAAGACAAAATTAATCATTCCACTTTAGTTATATCATTATAAAAATCGTGACATTGATCCCTTAGCTACTTTTAATCTATATTGTTTTGATTCCTGGATAATTATTTTTCATAGTTACCCATCTCCTTGCTGTTGGGACACTAAATAACAACCTTTTTATCCTTCCCTTTGCATTATTTTTCATCACGACCCTTATCAACACCCTCATAACACTCTCAAAATCCTTTAAAGAAATTCTCTATGTGATTGTTTACACATTTATCACATCCGAGAAAATCATTATTTATCATATTTCGTTTACCCATTATTTTTTATGAGATACTATCCTTCTATTAATTTTCTTTAAATATATAAGACATGGGTAATTATTTCAATATCTTGATATCTGATTAAAATATTTTATCATATGAAGAAAACATTTGAGATACCACTTTCCTTCGAATACATGTGTTAATCCTTTAAAATAAATGTAAAATATTTTAATCCATATTTTTTATGAAATATATATCATGATTTTCTAACCATGTAATGGTATCTTAACAATACAAAAAACATCCTACCTCATTATTATTTTATCAAATGAAATTCTTATTCATCTCACATTGTTTCTCTTGACGGAAATATTTATCAAATAATTTGGATTTAAAATATTTCAATTACATGAGTTATATTTCTCTATCCTCCGAAGTCTTCTGGATCAATGAACACCATTGATCATCATTTCGATTGAGACAATACATAGAAATTTGAACCTTTTTCCTTTTCACCACATTTTAGTTCCATAAATATCTTCACTAAAGACATAATCAATTGCTTGGATACTATTAAATAATTATTCCAACTAAATGATGGGCTTATATAACATAAATTGATCCATTATCGAAGAATATAATTATGGATTTGGTTTCTCTTTGAGGGAAATGTTATTTTCTATTACATGATTACGCTACCCTAATATATACATAAAATTATCGGTTATGATATCCACTATATTTTATATATCAATAGGGAAACCTATACATTGGAGATGAGTATTTATACCTTTCAACCTTCTTGGTGTGATTTATAAAAAATGGTATACACTAGATGAGATCATTTAATTATGAAACATTATATATAGTTACAAAAATTCTGAA
Organism: Viscum album; assembly: GCA_963277665.1. Lineage (NCBI taxonomy): Eukaryota > Viridiplantae > Streptophyta > Magnoliopsida > Santalales > Viscaceae > Viscum > Viscum album. The sequence goes on along the minus strand of OY728126.1, from coordinate 762,536,184 downwards.
ATGCTTAATATAAATTAAAAAATTATATTTTATCTAATATCATAATAATAAAAAAGGTTCCAATGGGATGTTCTTCTATAATTATCCTCAAAATCTATATTCGGGTTACGTTATCTAATTTATGATTTCCTAAATCTTGTTCCCATAGTTTCTATTAAAATTACATTGATACCAACTATAGTGATCCAACCTCGGAAGCCCAAAGATGGTTCCTTAATTTATTGCAATTGAATGGTTAAACCAAATAATGTCCTCAATGTCGGATTAATTTAGTTGTTTTGGAAAACATTATTACTTATATTATACCCATATAATATTTGGAAAAATAAAATAAAACATGATACATAATAAAATTCAACGAAGAGAACCCATGAAATATCATTCAAAGATATCATCATCATATCCCGCGGAAAAGAAAAAAATTAAGTTTTGATCTCACATTATCAGTTAGGGTATGTTCAACTGAGAATGTTGTGAATCAATGATCATAATCAACATATAAATCTATTAAAAAGAGGACAACTTCTATTTATATAACTTGATACGAAAAAATAAATATACCATGGTATATATCTTATTAACATTCCATTTAATAAATAAATAGAGAATAAACTACATCCACAAATAATGTCAAATAAAAAATATCCGGGATAAATAACAACTAATAACAAAGGAAGGAAATTATTGATTGTTGTATTCTATATTTATAAGGTGCATGATACCCCTACCATCAATACAGCTCACAAAACAATTTATAACATACTAGGTAAAAACCTATCAGATGGGCCAAAAGATTGTCCTAATAAGACTCTCAATGTATGATAGTGATTTCTATAACTAGGACACACCCAATTAATAAATACAAATTCATTCCTCATATATTTTGCAATCAATATAATTCAAGGATAATGTGCCTTATAAAATATTTGTATTGTGTAAAAGATAAAGATTTATGATTATTACCCCATCAAATCAAATATCATGGAAATTTGTTACCATATGTAAAAATGTAATATAGTTTGGAAATAATTATTACCATCAAATATGAGTATGTTAATTTTTTAAAAAATGTAATTTATAAAGGGAAAAGGTCACATGGAAGTGATTATTTCAAGAGGAAGTAAAATAATCACAAAAGAACGTGAGATTGTAGATATAGATTTTACTATTTGTTAATTTTCAAGTAAAATACATTTTGACAATATAATTATAATTGAAACTAAAAATTACATGAATAATTAATTTTATATGATATTACATGTCAGAATATTAGTATATACACCACATACAACTAAATTTCTATATAATGACAAATAAGTCTAAATGAAATGTAAATTTAGATGAAATCCCTTACGATGTGACTATGTTTTGAATCCTGAGATCCCTGAATGAATTGAATAAATTGAAAATTTTAATATATTTAAATTTATAAAATTCATTTTATAATATGAATAGTGTAGTATATACACCACAAAAAATAAATTTGTAGTGAATATGGAATATGTCTCGTGGAAATAGAAGTGAGAATAGAAATCCACATACCTTACACTACTATTCTATTGAACGTTATTTAACCTCATTTTTAATGGTTTTAAACTTGTTATCAACTTCTACCATAACCATTATAAAATTTATAATATCATATATGATTTTTTAAAATATATTATTACCAATTTGTTAATAATGTTTCATCTTTTTCATTGTTTTAGGTGTTAATTCTCAATTTTTTATGTATGTTTTGACTTGTTATTTTTTTATTCCCCTTACGTCGATCATGATTTCATCATCTCAAAAATTTAAATCATGATTTTAATATCATGTTGATTCAATATATATGAATTTATAGTAATCCGTAAAATTTGGTGATATGAAAAAAAATTCACTATAACTGGAGATGGTAGGCCATACGTATACATGAACGATGCTTTCTTTTATCATTTTCTTCTTTTTTTCCTAAAAGGTATGTTTTTATAAATAATAAATAATATAGGTGGAGAATAATATTTGGATAATAGTGATAGAAGTTGTTGATGACCTAGGTAATAACCTCAAACAATAATCTTTCAATCATTTGGAAAGGCTCCAAAGCTAGTGGATAAAACAACTCCCTCATCAGGTCTCCATTATCTGGCTAAGGCATTCTATACATAGTTCCCTTATCTCTTATTATTTATAATAAAAATTACATGATTAAAAATTTTCCAGATATCTAGATAAAATAATATAGCTCACATGGCATAATGTCCTCTTTTAATATTTTCAATCAATAACTCATAATCTGATTCGACTTCCTCAATCTGAATATTATGGATCTTGCATATCATGATACAACTTTTCATGGATATTACCTCCACTACAACAGAATTATCAAGAATATAATAAAAAATAAATCCCAAAACATTGAAACCTATTATCCATTACCAAGATACCTCCTCCCATCATTCCATGCATATAGGATCCTTCCACATTCATCATAAGCCTCATATTAGGGGGCTTCCATATAAGCCACATTCCCTAAGAACATTGGCTGACAACTACTTGTTCTAGTAAGAACCCTATAATATGTTAATTTATGAATTTGGTTTTCATGAATCCCTTAATTATGTCCCCTAGTTGCGCTACTTATGAAATAATGCACACTTTTAAGAAAAAAGAGTGCATTCTTTCATATGTTTCATTGTTAATAAATTCCCAAAGGATCTAACATGAATACATGAAAGCTATGGTGTGGAATTTAACCTATACAAATTCATATCCATTTATATGAATATAATATTCCAGGACCCCATACTCCATGTTACTACCACCATTAGTATTCACACCCTTCCTTAGGAGATCCCAGTCCGTTGTCACCAAATCACCCCGGAATAAAACATGAAACTTCATTTTTTTTGCAGTCTTGTACTACACTCACACATTAAGTCCAAATACTGTCATTGCCTCTAAAAATGTTAATCCACTAGTATTTTACGATTTTTTATTCTAAATAATATAAAATTAATCATTCCCAAAATCTCTTTACAAGACATTTTTGAAACCCATAGATCCATCAAACCTCTTGCATAAATAATCCTTTTAAACTACTAAAAAATTTACCTAAAACTGAACCTAATAATATCCATGTATGGGGGTCATGACCCATCATTATACTCTCATAAACATTTTTCTCATCATCATTTCAAATGACATCAATTAATATGGGGTAGTTCGCACATCCACAAATGATGTTATCGTATTCCCACATAATGAAAATCGTAAATGTATGTGTTATATATAAATTTAAAAAGAAAAATACATTAAAAATTATTATTATCATATATAAACTATAAATAGTTAATTAATATAAAACAAGAATGGTGGTAATTGAATAATGAACAACATTGGTTCGTGAGGTGGTAGTTTGGCGTACACATGAATAATGATTATGTCTCCCATTTGATGGATGTTTTTGTTAGTGTAGGTCAAAACCTTAGCATAAAAACATCACATTATGTTTTGGATACCTATTTTATTATATAATCATGATATAAGAATAATTTACATGGTGGATAAATCTATAAAACATAACTACTCACTAAAGAACGTTTTCTTTTTTCGGTAACTCCTTCTGGTTTATACAAATAATCTTCCTTTGGTAGATTTCTGAACAAAGTGAGGGTTCTAGGATTATAGGATTGATTTTTGAAATATATTTTGGAATATTTTGGTCAATAAAAAAGGCATGAGGGTTTTAAATAAGTTATATGGGCGATTGACATTTTATTGTGCTGGAGGAGTGACATTCTAATAAATATAAATATCTTAACATCATTGTGAGACCTCCCTGACATCATGTTCATCAAACAATGAAAAAATAAAACCCAATGGAGTATATTGACTAAATATTTACATCTAATTGGTTTTGAACATATTTATTTTTCATATTTATCCTTATTCTTAATGTTGAACCACTAAGTAAACTAATGTTTTCCTTAATCTCAATAGTTATTTTTAATTAATTTCACTTAATATTTTTGGTGAAAACTGATTCAACCTTACTGTATAAAATATATTATGATTATAAAAAAAATTTAGTCCACATTTCTAGTTTTCAATCATAGAATAAGCATAAGTTAATTTGAAATTAATCCCACAGACAAGACAAGAAAGCGTGTTTTTAAAAGTGAAAATGTTCGAAAGTACACTATGTTTTTATATATAAATTCAATATAAAATGATTACAAAGACATAATTTTTTTAATATATGTAAAATGTATCTAATAATAGTCTAAAACTTATTATAAATTTAATTAAACACTATAAATACATTGCATGAAAGGTCAATATTCGAATAAAATTCAGCATTTTCCAATATTCATCAAAAAATTAAACATCACAAAAAATACAAAAAGATCACAATTATGTGATTTTTAAAATATTCTATAAGAAATGATGATTATTTTTCACAAAAATATTTTAAATGTTCCATATTTTACTTTTAAAATAAGTGAACTATTAAAAGGCATAAAAACAACCATTAGAAAAATAGATCATTTTATGCATAAAGTTGGATTTTTTATCTTATTCATAACAAAACAATTAGATGATTGTCAAAAATATTATATTGAATATATAATATATATTAGATTAATATAATTCACAATTATTGATTAATTTAATTTACAATGATAAAATTATTTTGTGATCTTTAAAATTGTTTTTCATAAAAAAATATTTCCTTTATATTAAATTGATTTTTATGTTCATTTTTAATAAACAAACTAATGAATTCTTCCAAATATTTTCATAATTTATATAATACTATTAATAAAATATAATTTAATAAATATGAGATAATTTTCATATTAAATAATAATACTAACACTAATCAGTGAAACTCGATCTTGTGTGTAATGCAAGCTATCAAAGAAAGTTGTTGTTGCTTGTAAAAGAAGCTAAATTTTGGGTTCCACATAGTGAAATATAAGAATAGTGTTCCTCTCAAGAAAATTTAATCGCAATTTTTGGGTAATATAATATTACCATGGTGTTTCATATAAATGAAAATTTATTCAAAATTAAATTTATCCTAAAATGATTATATTTTAATGTCTTGGGGTATTACAATATGGGTGTTATATCTGGTATAAGATGATTATAAGGACTATTAAGGGGTATAAATTTTGGGATATATATATAAAAAATAAATGATTGTAGTAAAGATATGAATTTCTTTTATCTTAAATGGAATTTTGGTTAGAGTTAACTCAATATTAAAGATAGGTATCTTATAAACATTATTTTTATAAATCTAATATATTTTAAACATGGTTAATGTTCATTGATTATTTTATTAGTGTTGGGTTATAATATATTTTTATGTGGTATATTGATAGAAATCCTACGAATTATGGACATTAAATTTATATATATGAATATTTTTTCCAACTATGTAAAATAGGTTACTTATAGTTAAAACACAATGTTTATTAATTATATCGATACATTTAGACATGAATTATTCCACCTAATATAATATATTGTTATAATTAGTCATAATTTTATAATTATATTTTAGAATATATTTTAGTGTTATATATAATACATTTATGAATATGTATTCTATGATTGTTTCTATGGTGACTAATGTGATGGGAATGGTGTTTCCATACACCTTTTATAGCATGCTATTAGAATACCTTATTCATTCTATTTAGATAATTAAGTTGTCATTCCCATAATATATGTGGTTACCTTCCCTTATATAATAGAATTTAATATGAAATTATATTTTTCTATTGGTTAAGGAATTATATTATAGTTTCTACCAAGAATATTATTATCACAACTTTAAGAATTTATATATTAATAGGAACCCTAGTAAATGATTTTTAGATATATATAATTTTAGGTATAGATACTCTGGGTAATATTAGGGTTATTATTTATTATTCTATAATATATTATTTGGGAGATACGTGGAATTATTTTCTTGTTTATTTTATTATAGGTAATTATTTTATTTATATTATATAAATTATATAGAAAATTTTACTTATAGAAACATAATTATTCTCTTGTGGGAGTTATGGTATTCAGATAGTTCGTACTAGGTCATTGTACTCTTACCATACAATTTCACCATATATGAAATATTGATTCTGGTGAAAAATTTCAAGTTCAAAAATGTGTTTTTGGTTTTTTGGATGATTTATAGATTAACACAATGCAGTGATAGTATGTTAGGAAAAAAATAAAAAAATGCAGTGTGGTTAGATAACATTGTTGGGATGAGATTTTAGAATATTTACAATTTATTTTTAGTTTATATTTTGGGTTTTTTGATTTATTGTTAAATATTTGTAATGATTTAGTATGAATTATATTTATAGATAAAATATTATGTTTTATATAATTACTCATGTACAAAAGGCACACTATCGGGTAAAGGATTTGTTTTAATATATGATATACTGCTATTCCATGCTATATTTTCTATAAAATCTAGAAAAATCCAATTTACAACCACAATAGGGAAGATAAATATTTAATTGTTAACTCATTACCTTATTAATAGTTTCTATCCAATTGTGATTAAGGAATATGACTAGGGACTTTAGAGTTACAATTTATATTGAGAGAACATTTTGGTTGCATATTTGAAAAAATATATTCCCATAGATAATCATATTATTTTATTTTATTGGGAGAATTTAAACAGTTTTTTCTATTATATGATTCCATATATAAATATCTTCTTTTAATATCCTTGAAATACATTTTCCCATGTATTTATGTCGAACAATATTGAAAAATTATCATTTTTTTAAATGAGTTTATTCTTTGAATTAATTAATTAAATAATTTATGCAGTTTTTGGGTCATAATGTAATATATTCCCCTAGTTAACTAAAGGTTTTCTAAGACAACAAATATACCGTAATTGTTGAGTACTTATATTTTTTTGTTTTTTATTGATATACATAATTAACTATATATTATTATCTGTTCAATTATATATTACTACAATTATGATACCCATTTAATATGTTCCTTATGATTTTTTTTTACTTTTTTTAATATTTATTCATTGATAGGGATTTATGTTGACAATGAAATTATTCTTTATTTAATATTTCATTAAAATGAAAAATGTATCATCTTTGATATTAATCCACCAATATATTATTTTTGATGACCCGTTTCTTATATTATTTTGACGTTTGATTTTAATATGGATAAATATTAATGTATATATCATTTAATAAGTACCAATGATGTATTTAATATTATTTAGTACATTTTCTTTCATTTATAATCTAATCATATTTTTTAGGCATGTATATAGTTCCAAAATGACTAACAAATGATATATTTTTTATGTCATATCTTACAAAATATATTTATTTGTAATAATGTACCTCTAGCATCTTATGACTAGTGTTTGATATGTTACTAGTAGAGAAATATAACATGATTGATGAATAAATGATTTCAATTAATTGACCACTTATTGTTCAATAATCAAACATATAATAACACTATGAGTATACAATCTAATTCACTATAACAATAGCTATTGAAGATTATTGATAAAAATATTTAGATTTTATGAATTTTTTTTCAAATTAGTTGAAATTTTTTAACAAATTGTATGACACACATTAATTGTTTTCTCTTCTGTTACACAATAACTAGTTTCTTCGATAGCCTACATGACACATGACAATGAGTTGGGGTGAACCATGAAATAATATTATATTAAATATGATCATTATGACCATGTAATTAAATAGGAGGGTATAAATATTATTAATTATTTTATTAAATATACATATTAATATCCTACCCAACATAAATTTATTTATAAATTCTCAATAAATAATTAATCAATTTTTATAGATGTAATTGTATTTGTAACACAACAAGATTTTATGTCATAGATTTTTTTAATTTCATTGATGTATTGTGTTGTAAACAACACCTAGATTAGACTGTTCTATACACAACATTGTATTAGCTTTCGGTATACACAACGCTATGTTTGGCTTGTAATAGACACAATTTCATGTTCTTTTGGTATAATTCAATTCACGCAAGACCAAGTATAAGTAAATAGCTGTTAAAATGGTGATATTGAACAGTGTTAATTGATTGTTGAAAATATGGTTTACACATGTATTTAATTAATTCCTTTGGGAACATTTATTTAGAAATGAAAATAAAACCTTTTTTAATTAAAATGACACATTTTTTTAAAAAACTACTCAAATGATAATAAGAGAGTTTAAAAAAATAATATAATCAGTCTTTATGGATTTTTTAATAAAATATATACGTAATTTATTCAATCTAATGTTTAAAATTCATCATATATTCTTTCTACATATGATATAATAACAAATTCAATTTTTCGGGTAAAAGAAGTATTTTTTAAAATATTCAGTTTTACCAAATTTTGATGGAGAACCCATATTAAATATAGTTTTTTACACATTTATATATTATTTTTGAAAAATAAAATTCCCCTTAATAATAAAGACAAAAAAAATTATTTTGGTTGAAATTGAGTTATTTTTCGGCAAAAATTCATATTTTATTGAATTGTGAAAATACCACAATTTAATTCAAAACATCATTTTTGTCTAATTTATTTATATAGATATATTATTTTTTAAATTTGTTTTAAATATATTTATATTATGTTTTTATAATTTGATCCAAAATATGTAATTAGATGTAATTTTACATTGAAATTAGATATAAATATAAGTCAATATTTTGATTGTTTTTTACTTAAAAGAACACTGTTCTCCCATTTTGGCAACTGGAATTAATTAATACAGTTTTAGTGATTTGAATTTGAAAAAATGGATTCCATATTTGAAATTAGTAAGTCCAAATTATGTAAAAAGCCCCCTTTTATTTTTTTGGACATTATGAATAGTAACATTGGTCATTTTTATTTACGACGATAAAAGGTAAATCAGGTAAATTAGGGTAAAAAATAAAATCATACAGATAATAAACTTTCCTAACACCTAAGAATAATATTATATGATGAATATATGTCTATCCTTAACACTTAAAGATCAATATTTGTTCGTTTAATGGAATTTTGACCATGAAAGTGATGTAATTATTATTTTAACAAAAGAACGTGAAAACATGTCACTCTCTAATATCATATAAGTATAAAAACATTAATGTAGTGATTAAATTTATGAATCTATTGTTGAGTCAAAAGTCCACTTTTGACTTTTATGTTTTGTTTTGAAAATCAAAAATGTATTGTTAATCATACTAACCTTGTCCATCGTATCGTACTAATCGTACTGATTGTACTGACCATGCTGATCGTACTGACCATGCTGATCTTACTGAACATGCTGATCGTACTGATCATGCTAATTGTACTGAACATACTGATCGTACTGACCATGCTGATCGTACTGACCATGCTGATCGTACTGAACTTGCTGGTCGTACTGAATATGGATATTATAATGACTCTACTTCTCATATCTTTCATTACATACTTGTGTTGGTACTTGTTCAATAACACAAGCTTCATTATAAATCGTACTCATGTTTATCTTATTCACATATCTTGTTCGAACCTAAACGATGTCGTTGAGTTAGTTACGAACTAATCAAAATGATGTTGTCCTTTCTGTTTCAATATGACCATTATGATGCCAGGTGTCCAAGTCTTTCTGAGTGTTTCGGAGAAATATGACCGTTGGAACCCGAGGCCTATAAATAGGAGGTCATTTGAAGCTGAGAGAAAGGATTTGACAACTAAGAAAAAGCGTGATATAACTATGATAGTTTGTTCTAGAAAGGGATGTTGTGACTTCTCTCATGCCTTGTGCTTTGTGCATCCGATCATCGTATCGAGGGCTTTCAAGTGATTTAAAGACAGAGGTTCCGATTACCTAAAAAATCGAGGGATGTCGGGGATAGGCAGATAGACGAACCGATCATCGTATCGAGGGCTTCCAGGGATAGGCAGACAGACGAACCGTTCATCGTATCGAGGGCTGTCGGGGATAGGCAGACTGATGTACCGATCTTCGTATTGAGGTCTCACCAAGGTGTTGGTGAGACAGACCTTTTATCCTAGGTGAAAGGATAACTCTTCTCTTTTGGTCAAAAGAATTGTAATACTTTTACATTTCTGTTGTTACTTGTATTAGAAAGGAATTTGTATTGATTCCTTTCTTCTTTACATATTCAATTGTATTTGTTTCAATTATAATCATTCTATTACATATTGTATTGGTTGATTCTATACGCTTTAAGGTAGAATCATTCATCTTTATATTACTCTGATTATTGTGTTCATCTTGAATACAATTGTTTTACATTTCATTAGTATTACAATACATCATACCTTTTTATATTCAATAGAATTGTGGGTGTTTGTATTTGTATTAGTTTAAGATCATTTAAACTAATCTCATAGTTTCTAAAACTCAAAGGTTTTTTTAAACCTACAATTCACCCCCCTCTTGTATTGTTCCATCTAATAGACATACATATATACATATTCGATCCAACAATTGGTATTAGAGGAAGGTTTTCCACTGATTTGTATTACTAGATTTATTACTATCTTAACTACTTACTACACTAACGTGTGGAGTGGAAAAGTTTTTGTTGTATTAGATGGCAGGAATGAATATTGGGTCAGTAGACAATCTGAATCCTTCTAGACCACCTATCTTTGACGGAAATGATTATGAATATTGTAGAGATCGTATGAAGATGTTCATTATCAATACTGGTGTAGGCAATTTTATTATGCTTACTGGAGGTTATAAAATTCTTGACAAAGAAGTCAGTACTTTCACTAACCAAGAGAAGTAAGAATATCAACTCAATTACAAGGTACGCAATACTTTATTATGCTCTATGACCGGGAAATATACAGTCAGATATCTTCATGTGAAGCAGCCAATTGTATTTGTATGAAATTGGAAGTCACTCACCTTGGAACATCCAAGGTTATAGAAACAAGTAGATCAATGCTTTATGCAGAGTATCATGGGTTCGTTTTTCCTTATGGAGAGCTAGTATGTAAAGTGCAACAAAGGTTTATGACAATTTTCAACAGATTACAATCCATGGGTGAAAAAGGTCTTGATGATGAAGCTCTTGTTGATAATATTATAGATATAATTCCAAATTAATGGGAGTCAAAAAGGACAGCTATTGATGAAAACAGAAAAGTTTCCCATATTTCTCTAGATGAACTCTTTGGAACTCTTCTACAGAACAACACAAGAATGAAGAGAGATGCTGATTTCAACAAGAATAAGAATGGTAATGGAAGTGTATCCTTTGCTTATAAATCTAAAACACCTAAAAGTCTTACAAGTTCTAAAGTCAAGAAAGCTGTTATATCAGATTCAAGTGATTGTAATCGTTTGGATAATTAGTTAGCCAATATTTCTCAAATAATGAACAAGATTGTGGGAAAGAAAGACTTTCAATATAGATTCAAAAAGAAAGATAGGAAAGATAAGAAAGATTCAAAGGTAACTTGTTATGAATGTAAGAAATTAGGACATATAAGGCCTGATTGTCCATTATTGAAGAAGAAAGACAGAAAGGAGAAACCCTCTGAAAGATACAAGAAAAGGATTTATAAGATAATGAATGTCTTGAAGGAAAATGATACATGGAGTGCAAGTGGTATTGATTCTTCAGATGATTCTTCAGATGATTCTTCAGAATATGAGTCCTCATGACAGAGGAATATTGGACTTCTAGCCAGACTACCAATTGATGATCAATGTCTCATGGCTAAGGTACACAATGCTGAAGCTATTATGAATGTCTCGTTGAATGCAAATTATACTAATAATAGATATTCTGAATCTTCAAATGATGAATCTTCATCATCAGAAGATGATACATTACCTTCTTTTGAAGAAGTATCTAGATTTTCTAAATTACTTGAAAATGAAAATTCTAAACCCAAGAAGAAGCTTGAGAAAGCTAATTCTAGAATTTCATTCTTGACTAAAGAAGTATCAGATCTTTCTAAGGATCTTGATGTGAAAACTTATAATTTTGAAAATATTTTAGAAACCCTTGAGAAAGTCAAATATGAAAAGGATAAAAATTCTAAGGATCATGAAAATTTAATCTCAAAGAAAAATATTTTAGAGCCTCACTGTAGTTCAAATTCAAATGTTTTGGAAAACAAGAATTTAGTTTTAAAACTAAAGTCAGAAATTTCTTCCTTGAAATTTATTTTGTCAAACATTACTCATGGGAAGGAAAACTTTGACAGGATTTATTCTTAAATTATACCTTTCAGAAATCGTTCTGGTCTTGGTTATACTTATTCCAAACCTGTTTTTAGTAATAACTATTTTGTTCCTCAAAAAACTTCTTTTTTTTCTAAGTGTCAATGTGGAAGACACTAGAGAAGAGATTGTTCTCTTAACAGAACTCAATCTTTAGGATTTGATAAAGCTCATTTTTTAAAACAAATGTGGATTCCTAAAATTCTTTTATCTAACCCTTCTGGATCCAAACAAGTTTGGATTCAGAAAAACTAATTGTTTCATTTTCAGGAAAATGAGAAGTGTACTAATAAGAAAATTTCGTACATGGATAGTGGTTGTTCTCGACACATTACTGGAAACAAAGATTTCATTGAAAAGGTTATCAAAACAAAAGGTAGAAAAGTTAACTTCGGAGATAGTTCTCAAGGAAAGATTGTTGGTATAGGTAATATCGTTTTTCATAACTCCCTTTGAAAGGGGGAGGACATTTCTTACTATGTTTTTTTTACTATGTTTCTTTTTATATTATGATATTTAATTGTTTTCTCTCCTGGTATGTGTTTTTTCTTTTCTGTTTATCGTATTGACAGTTTTATCGTATCATTTATTTTTTTATCATATTGACAGTTTTATTGTATTATTTACTTCATCGTATCGAACGATCATGGTAACGAATTTTTTTTCCATCGTATCGACCGATGAAGGTAATGAATTTCTTTTCCATCGTATCGAATGATGATGGTAATGATTTTCTTTTCCATTGTATCGACCGATGATGGTAATGAATTTATTTTCCATCGTATCGACCGATGATGGTAATGAATTTCTTTTCCATAATATCAACTGATGATGGTAATGAATTTCTTTTCTATCATATCGATTGATGATGGTAATGAATTTCTTTTCCATTGTATTGACCGATGATGGTAACGTGATTTTTTTCCATCGGCTTGTCAGTTCATGGTAACAAGATTGTTTTCCATCGGCTTGTAAGTTCATGGTAATGAAATTGTTTTCCATCGGCTTGACAGTTCATGCTAACGATATTGTTTTCCATCGGAATATCAGTTAATGGTAACTACTTTGTTTTCCATCAGTATGTAGTTTTATTTTATTTCTTATGGTTGTGTATTCCTTTTAGCTCTACTAAAACCAACAACTACCTTATGTTCTCCGGCAGGTACTTTCATTTTTTTTATTTTTTCTCTTTCGTTTAATTCTAACCATTGATCAATTTTCCTCTAATCCTGGCCGTAGAAGATCAAAAGGCATCCCTGTATCGCCTATAAATAGCCCCCCCAGCCCAAAACCCACATCAATTTTTTTCAGGATCTACGTCAAAGCTCTGCCTTATTGTTTTAAGTCATCGTACAATCTTTCATCGGCAACATCATTATGTCTCAGTCTTCTGCCAACACTCCTGCCGATATGTCTTCAAAGGATTTCTTGGAAAAAGGCCTTTTAAGGGAGAGGTTAGATTCCCGAGACTTCTATGATTCATACGATTCTACTATCAAGAAGATTATCTTGTTTCATGGATGGGAACATTTGTGTTTTGAAAAGCCTGTTTCTCAAGACCCGATTATCTTTGATGAAGTCTGTCAGTTCTATAAAACCGTAGCTTTTGACAAGAATATGACTATCAATTTTGCTGTGTATGATAGAAAGTTATCTATGTCTATGAAACAAGCGGCTCATTTTCTGAATGTCCCAACAGAAGGGAGTTCTTTTTGTCCATCTCATAAACAACCAGAGGAAGACGGAACGTTTAATAGAGAAAGTGCTAAAAAGTCTTTGTTTGTTATAAATGAAGAGAAGAGAAAAGTGGCTCTCTTTCTCTGGACAATCGGTTTGTGACTTTATGGATGCAATTTTTTCTTATCCCAAAGAGTGGGGATAAAGAAACTCTGAAAGTATCTGATATCTTCATGTTGGACTATCTTTTCAACATGAGAAAAGTTGATCTCATGGGATATGTTTTCCAAACCATTATGAATGTGAAGTCAGGGGAAATCAAATCTCATTTGATTATGTATCCAGCCATTCTTACATAGTTTATTCTCAAGAGTATGAAGTTTTGAAACATCCCTTTCAAAGGAACCCTGATAGATCTAAAACCTTCCTGGATTATCAAAAGTACAATGAAGATGTTGAATGTTTGTTTTGATTAGAATTCAAAATTTTTTGTTAAGGATGTCGAAAATGAATCTCCTCAGAATCAATCGGCACCTATACCAGCCAAAGACATTCAATCTACTGGTATTACTCAAAAGTATGATCCTCAAACCAGTTCAAAGCCTAAGAAGAATCCAAAGTACAGTAAGGAGGTTGTAGCCAAATGGAGAAAGGATAAGGAACAGAGAAAAGAAGGTGATCCGAAGTTCGGTCTTGACCCGGTTGAGGCTTTTGCAGAAAGAATAAGGGTAGAAGAAACCCTTAAGGCTGAAAAGAAAAAGAAAACTGTGTTGAAAAGAAAGGCTCAAGACTTTGATATCTCGAAAGGCTTGAAAATGGTTGAGGATGCTAGTGCTCAACTGGTGGAAGAAGTGCATCAAGAGCCCATCGTACAGAGTCTTCCTGAGAAAGAAAAAGAAAAACAAATGATGGAAGAGATAGAAGAAGTGGAAGAGGAGGAATGAGATTTTCTTTTAGAATTCCTTCAAAGTTTTAATGAAAAGTAGGGTGGATCGGTTCAAAAGCTGAGTGAAGGTGTTCAACATGTCCCTCATACCGATCAAGAACGAACTCAAGATTGAATTTCGTCCCAAGAAAAGCATGGTGCTGAATCCTCTCACATAGATAAAGTTGTTGTCATTAGTGACAAATTGGAAGAAGAATGAAAGAAGAAATAAAAAGAAAAAGAAAAATAGCCAGTGGTTTACTCAAGACAATCTAATGAACTGGCTTCATAAGATGAAGATACTGATTCAGACCATACAATCTCTCTCAACAAGAGTGGTTACATTGTCCATGTTTTCAGAAAGGTTGAGAAGACAATTCCATATTTCCTTAGGATGGAAGGTAAGATTGATTTTATCACTGACAATCAAAAGAAGAATTTTGGCTCTATAAAAGAATTAAGAAAGAATGTTTTGTCAGTTGAATCCGATTTGAATGTTCTTTCAGAAAGTTCGGTTGCACATTAGAAGGCCTGCAACAAGATGACCAAGTGGTTGTACAAAACCGAGAGCTCAATCAATGATCATGAGATATGAATTGGAGATATAATAAGGTTTTCAAATGAGCTTTCAATTGCTTTCAATAATCTTGACAGAGAAACAGTTGAAAGATTAAATATTTTGTCTTCCCAATGAGCCGATGTTCTTTAAGTAAAAGACTTGCAGGAGATAATGAATGCCTTTCAGGCTAAGTTTTCAAAAGTCTCTTCTTTCAAAGATGAAATAGTTCGCTTGAAGAAAAAGAACTCTGGTTTATCCAAATATAACAAGAATTTTCAAGATAGAATTTATTCTCTTGAAGAAGTAATCAATGTTTAGGAAGAGACAATCAGAAATTAGGATCAACTCTTTGTTGATCAACACGACCTTCTCAGGTCTTAGGGTGATGCTATTTCTGAAGACAAGATGGAGATAAAAAAGATGAAGGCAGTTCTTCATGATTTGATCAAAAAAGGAGAAGGAAATAGAAATTAAGTGACTTATATTTGTTTTCAAGTTTGGTCTTGTTTGTTACTGAAATGAAATATCTTTTATCCATTGTCTTGTATTCTTATTCTAACTCTTTCATATAATTCAAGTTTGCTCCTTTCTTTTTGTAAATCACAAAATGGGAATGTTTACAAAGGGAGAGAATGTTTTATAAAAGGGGAAAATGCTTTAAAAAACTTAATGGAAATCTACGAATACAATCCTTAGGAAAGTACACCTAAGGAGGAGTTAGTTGCATTCAAATATCTTATTCATAAGAGTTTCCAATAACTCAGGGGGAGATAAGTATTTCTTGTTATATTTACTTTGTGTATTGTGCTTTCCAAAAAGGGGGATATTGTTGAGTCAAAAGTCCTCTTTTGACTTCTATGTTTTGTTTTGGAAATCACAAATGTATTGTTAATCGTACTAACCATGTCCATCGTATCGTACTGATCATGCTGATCGTACTGACTATGCTGATCGTACTGACCATCCTGATCATACTGAACATGCTGATCGTACTGATCATGCTGATCATACTGAACATACTAATCGTACTGACCATGCTGATCGTACTAACCATATAGATCGTACTGAACATGCTGATCGTACTGAATATGGAAATTGTATTGACTCTCCCTCTCATATCTTTCATTACATACTTGTGTTGGTACTTTTTCAAAAGCACATGCTTCATTATAAATCGTACTCATGTTTATCTTATTCATATATCTTGTTCTAACCCAAACGATGTCGTTGAGTTAGTTATGAACTAATCAAAACGATGTCGTCCTTTCTGTTTCAATATGACAATTATGATGCCAGGTGTCCAGGTCCCTCCGAGTTTTTTGGAGAAATATGACCGTTGGAGGAGATGTGACCGTTGGAACCCAAGGCCTATAAATAGGAGGTCATTTGAAGCTGAGAGCAAGGATTTGACAACTGAGAACAAGTGTGATACAACTGTGATACTTTGTTCTAGAGAGAGATGATGTGACTTCTCTCATGACTTGTTCATTGTGCGTCCGATCATCATATCGAGGGCTTTCAAGTGATTGAAAGACAGAGGTGATGATTTCCTACAAAATCTAGGGCTGCTGGGGATAGGCAGATAGACGAACTGATCATCGTATCAAGGCTACCAGGGATAGGCAGACAGACGAACCGATCATCGTATCGAGGGCTGTCGGGGATAGGCAGACGGTCGTACCAATCTTCATATCTAGGGCTCACTAAGGTGTTGGTGAGACAAACCTTTTATCCTGGTGAAAGGATAACCCTTCTCTTTGGGTGAAAAGAATTGTAATACATTTACACTTCTGCTATTACTTGTATTAGAAAGTAATTTGTATTGTTTCCTTTCTTCTTTACATATTCAATTGTAATTGTTTCAATTACAATCATTCTATTACATAGTGTATTGATTGATTCTATACGCTTTAAGGTAGAATCATTCATCTTTATATTACTCTAATTATTGTGTTTATCTTGAATACAATTGTTTTTCATTTCATTAGTATTACAATACATCATAACTTTTTATATTCAATACAATTGTGGGTGTTTGTATTTGTATTTGTTTATGATCATTTAAACTAATCTCATAGTTGCTAAAACTCAACGGTTTTTTTAAACCTACAATTCACCCCCCCCCCCCTCTTGTATTGTTCCATCTAATAGACATATATATATACATATTCGATCCAACAACTATGAATATAAATAGTCACCAATAATATAAATTTTCTTTCTAAACCATGTGAATTTATTTACAAAATTAGAAATTATATAATTACCATAAATATTGACACAATAGAGATACAATAGTTTATTTTCATTAGAAAAATATCAAATAAATGATATTATAAATATTAAAATAAATATTATATGAAAAACTTTACATCATCCATGATTTTTCTAGGAGAATATGAAATGTTATAAGATAGATAAATATTTTTGTTCGAAGTTATCCCTCTACTTGGATTTTGTTTAAATTCAATGACATGAATAGTGCATTAATTGACATAATTGATTTTTTATATAAATATTAATTTATTAAAATATTTAAAAATACTAAAAATATTTTAAAATCATAATGTGACTATTAAAATTTATAAAATATAATTACTTTTTAAATTATTTGAAATTGACCACATAAAATTAATGTTAATAGCCTCATAATAATTAAAATGTTGTTACCACAATTAAAATTGAATGAGAATAATTATGGGTAAACTGAAAATATAAAGTTGAAAATAAACTAAATACATTTATAGAAATTATTTGATGAGATTATGTTAAAATATCATCAAATTAGCTTCTATATATCTCATCTTGGATACATATGGTTTAAAAAATCAATTTTTATTAATTTAATATTTTAGTAATTTCTAAGAGTTCCCATCACCTCAATTATAAAAGGGAACCTCCTCCCTCAGCTATTCACTTTAATTTCACCCTTCATGCTCATCAATACCAATACATTTTCCCTTTTAAACATAATTTTTAATATTATTGAGGTTATTTTATTCTCAAAGTACCTACTCTAGTGCTTCGAAGAGTAGATTTAGTGGAAGCACGTTGAAGAAGAGTTAATATCTTCTATTGATTCTTTCAAACTTCTTTATTCATATTTTTACTATTTATTAGTTGTTTTATTATAAAGTAATAAAATAATTAAAATAATGTACGAATTTGTTTTTATAATTATAAAACAACCTCATTCCACCTTCTTTCAATCCTATGAAAAATAAAATCACCACACGTGCGTACGTACGACTTACAGTCTCAATGTTGTGGTATAATCTGTTTTTACCACCACCTTTAATGGATGGATATAATTATGTAAATAAAAATAATATATGATTATTATAACATGATATTAATTATGTAACAACATAGATACTATTCACTTCTATACCATTTCACAATTATCAGAATGATATTGTCGCTCGTGCGTACATATGGCATACCATCTCCACGACATGATAAGATTCAATATCCATGTTAACCATTGAAGATTGATTATAAAATATATATAATACATTACAATGAAATATATAAAATAATAATGATACTATATATATATATATTTCATGTACTTCCTTTCATTCAATTCAATAATGAAATAGAAGCAGCGTTCCTGTATATATATGGCATATTCTCTCCATGAATGTTGTATTCCATTTAATTTAACTGTCTATTATATATATTTATATAATTAATTTATATTATATATAAATCATGTATTAAATTATGGATTTAATTAAATAAATATATATGTAATAAGATAAACAATTACCAGTCAAAATATGTAAGATAAATAAAATTATTATTACCCAAAACATTGCTTTAAATTGGAATTAATAAATGAATGGGTAATATAAAGTAATACCTTAGTCATATATGATATCTTAAATAATTATTATGGTTCTATTTAAAGTTAATAATATGTTTAAACCCACTACATAGGACTTTCTGACCCATATGGAAGAAATCGGACCTAAGGTAAGAGATAACTTTACAATCTTGTTATTATTTAATATTTTTTATACATAATTATTTATAGGGGTATATTTATCATTTATGTCCATGTTTCTTAAGTATTTAATATTATTTATATTCAACTGGATTTTTTTAAAATTTATTTCTACACTTTGATGATTTTTTATTAAACTATATGAAAGGACTCATTCTCTGTAATTTGATTCAAGGTAATATTTGACTTTTCTATAAATAGTAAAAAGAAAATTATTTTCTTAACTTATATAGAATGAATGGAATTTTAATTTTTTATAAAACCTTATTTATTTGGTGAATCATTTAAAATATTTAATGTTTATTTTAAATTAATCTATTTTCGTTTAATATTGCATTGCATTTTTAAAAAATAATAAAATTTTGAAGAAAAAAGGATATTTTCATCTTGAATAAAGCTGAAGTGTATTATCAGAATTATTTTCCATCTAATAATAAGGATATTTTTCAAGATTACTACACCAATTATTTTTATGGTTCCATTATGTTTATGATGGAATTATATTTATGAAAACTATTTTTTAAAATGATTATGTTATGATGGAATCGTGTTTATGAAACCCATTTTTATTCCTTGTGTTATGCTATGTTGAATGATTTATGTTTTTGTAGAACAAATATATACGATTTTATTATGATATGTTTTGAACCAATATCTCCCTCTAATTCCTTGGGTAAATATGCATAACTCATGAGGTATGTATGTTATGCATGAACGTGATTTCATGTTCATGATTTTATGCATGGACCTGGATTTCATGTCCATAATTTTATGAGCGGACCAGGTTTCCATGTCCATTTTTTTGTGCAAGGGCCTTATTTCATGTCCTTAATTTAATGATTGAACCTGTTACTATGTATACATGTTCACAAGGTTATATGTTTATGTGTATTCCACAATTTCATGTCTTATGTTACAATTATGATCTTATGTATTATGATCATTGATTTTAGTTATGATTAATATTTACCATTGATTTGTAGTGCATGATCTTATAATTCTATGATCACATTCTCATACACATTATTCTCAATATTATGTTTTTGTATCACCCATATTTACCCTTACTAATCATTTGAGCTCACATATTTTATTTTCACTTTTTCCCGTGCTATAAAGAAAGGTTTTATATAGGAAAAGTAATGGGGAAGATCTTTATGGGAGATATTGAGGTTCTTTCACCATGATAGAAGAATGTGTTCTGAGTTTCCAAATACACTAAACTAATATTGTATTTGGTAATCTATTTTTGTAATGTATTAAGTATTCCAAAAATGAAATGTAATTAACAAGTACATAAAGCATGGATCATTATAGTTGGTATTAGAGTGATGGTTTAGTCAAAATTTGGAAACTAGGAAGAAGAAACTTTAGTAACATCAATAGAGATATTTCAAAGGATATTTATATGTATTTCCAAAGGATAAGTCAATATAGAGCATAAAATAAAAGGGTATTTTTGATAATCTTGAATAACTTTAGGTTACATCAAAGATATCATAGTTTGAAATATTATAAATAATTTACCTTACTAATGTGTTTCTAATCACTAATATATATTTATTACATTTATCTTCCTAGTTTTTGTCAATATATAGGACTACATATAACATAGTTAAACATTAAATGTTTCATATGTGGATGTTATGGGAATTATAATGATTGATTTGTTAATTGAAAATGTCATGAATAAAATCATAAAGATGGGTTGAGTATTGGTTATATTGTTTAGCCTAATGTGATTATAAATGACATGTGAATGGTATGTGATATACTTCTAGTATTGTTTACATTTATCCTAAGATGCTTGAGGTTGATAAAACTTAATATATGTTTTGAAACAAAAAGATGGTGTATCTTGAGTAATGGTTTAAGAATATAGTTTCATGGTTGAACTGTATATGTTTCAGAATTCCAGGATTATGTTATATAAATCATAAAATATATATGTGATTTCAGTATAATTTTTTCAATCAGTATTGGAAAGGATATGTTGATTAGTTATAAGGAGAAAAAAAGTGATTTAAGGTTAAGGTGATATAATTGTAGGACACATGATAAAGGGAAAGATAACTCATAATATATTCCTTATGTTAATATAATGATGTTTGGATTAAGATATGTTATATTTGAATAATTAAATTAGATGGTGCTAGTTTCTTGAGAACTAATTATGGATTTGTTGACAAGAGGTTAATCTTATAAAGTATGAAGTATACAACTTTTGGGGAATTAAGGAATATATATAATAAGTTGTGGAATAAATAAATATTAATTTTCTTCAATAAGGATATCTAATAATTCAGGTTTTTACTTTTACTCTAGAGAATTCATGATGAAGGTATTCACATTCTTTTAATGTGACCAACCGGATATATCTTATGATATATTGGGTATAAATGTTAATCCAAGTTTGTGAACCTTTTTATATTGTTTTGTATTTTCATCTTTTATAAGAATTGTAATGCCATAAAATTTTTGGAATGTTTATGTTAAACATCAGATAATCTTTTTTAGAATAAAGGATTAACTTACTATGTATGGACTTATACATGTTTGATAACCCGTGTTAACCATTTTTTCAGATAGATAGAATAACGTATCATTATATTTATGGATCACATGATCTTATAACACATAATGAATTAAAAATTCAACTTCATTTATTTGAATAAGTGATGAAGAGAAAATTGTTTAAGAGACAACCAATGATGGGATTTTAATAAAATCATGTAAGTATTTCTTCAAATGTTTTCCAACTTTAGGAAAAATAATATGAAAACCAAAAATATTATCCTACTACCTTCTTATATGATGAATTAGATTATCCCTTATATCATCGTAGATTTATGGGTGTCTAGTTATTAACATTCTCTGAATAGTTTTCTCTATCAAACTCGATGAGAACACATTTGGTATATTTTTATTCTATATCCATGTTTTCACTTCCCACCAATGATCTCCTATATGGAAACCTATTGAGAAGTTACCTTGGGTAACCATTATGTTTATAATATTTTTTTAAAATGATGTTTTATTTTTCCTTTTTACAATTTATATGGATGAAACATTCAAGTAGTAAACCTTTTATAACCTCGATTAATTTTTAGGGATAAATTAATTTTAAGGGGGTTATAATGTAGCACCTCGAGATTTAATGAGATTGATTATTTTTAATTTCTTTGATTCCTTATGTTATACGCTACACAATTATTATATTGTGTTATAATAAAAATATTATAATATTTTGGTATATGAAACACTATGTATGAATTGGGTTTCACAGAAGTACATTTTATTTTGATATAATTCACTTTATGCCAGATTGAGTAAAAGTGAACGACTAGATATTATTATTTTACCATATAACCAATCTATTAAAATGGTAAGAATAAACAATATTAATTGATTTATGTAAAATTTTGTATCCATTTATTTATTTAATTCTTTCGTGAAAAATTATTTATAAACGAAAATAAAACCTTTTTTAATTAAAATGATTAATTTTTCTGAAAAACTATTTAAATTAAAATAAGTAAGTTAATAAAATAATAAAACCACTATTTATGGATTTTATTAATAAATTATATATCTTATATATTCAATTTAATGTTTAAAATTCATAATATATGTTTTTTACCTATGATGAAATAAAAAAATTCATTTTTTGGATAAAGGAAGTATTTTTCAAAAAATACAATTTTACCAAATTTTGATGGAAAAGAGATTCTAAATCTAGTTTTTTAGACATTAATAATTTATTTTTGACAAAATAATATTATTATTTAGAATAAGGAGACCAATTTTTTTTTTGAAATTTTGTTATTTTTTGTAAAAAAATTCATATTTTAATGATTTTTGAAAAATATTGCATTTTAATTCAAAACTACATTTTTCTCTAATTTATTTATATATCTATATTATCTTTTAAAGTTGGTATAATGTATAGTTTGAATATATTTTTTTAATTTAATCCAAGCTTACTTATTGAAAGTAATTTCACATTGAAATTAGATATAAACGCATGTCAATCTTTTGATGGGTTCTTACTTAAAAAACTCATTTTCTTACTTTGACAACGATAGTTAATTTTAAATTATTTACTAAAATGTATATGTTTTGAATTTGGAAAAATTGATTAAATATTTTGAATCAGTATGTAAAAATTATGTAAATAGGTCCCTTTTAATTTTTTGGACATTATGAATAGTAACTTTGCTAATTTTTTTTACCATGGTATATGGTAAATTAGGTAAATTATGGTAAAAAATAATATAATAAAGATAATAAAATAACCCTAAAAACTAAAAACAATTGGATGAATAAAAGTATACCCTTAAAACGTAATTATCAAAACTGATCCTTTTAATATACTTTTGTTCATGAAAGTGATGTAATTATTTTTTACACAAAAGACTGTGATAACATGTCACTCTCTTATATCTTATATGTATGAAAATTTTACTGTAGTGATAAAATAGATGAATCTATGAAATTAAATAATCTCCAGAAATATAATGAAATTATTTACTTCTTGTTAATTTATTTATAATTTTTTGAGATAAAAGAATTATGATAATTTTTGACACAACCGTTATACAATAACTATTTTATAAAAAGAAATATCAAATAAAGGATATTATAAATATTAAAATAAATATTATATGAAATAATTTATGTAATAAACGACTTTTAAGGGTAAATATGACATGTTTTAAGAATATTAAATTGTTTGGATCGAGGTTATCCCCCCTTTTGGATTTTATTTAAATTCAATGAAATGAATAGTGTAAAAATTGACATAATTGATGTTTTATAAAAATATTGAATTAATATATTATATAAATATCATTAAAATCATTTAAAATCATAAATTAACTATTATAAGGTAGAAAATTTCATTAATTGTACAATTATTGGAAATTAAGTACATATAAGTAAAATTAATAGCCTCTTAATAATTAAAATGTTATTACCACAATTAAAATTAAAATAGAATAATTAAGGGTAAAATGAAAAGATAAGGTTTAAAATAAATTAAATATATGTATAAAAATTATCAGACTACATTATTTAGAAATTTATTCATCTTATCTTAGACATAACTCTTTTTGAGGGAATTTGGATTAAAATATTAATTTTTATTAATTTAATATTTCAATATTTTCCCAGGGTTCTCCTCACATCAATTATAAAATGGCACCCCCTCCCCCACCACTTCACGTAAATTTGAGCCTTAATTCTCATCCACCCCTTAATGGTTTCAATTATAAACATCCTTAGTCACATTATATATATTCTAGACTTACCTAAATTCTAACTCTAGTTCTTTTTAGAGGATATTTAGAGGAAGCGCATCTAGGAAGAATTAATATCTTCAACCGATTATTTGAAACATCATTCCTCCTATAAATCCTCTTCATTTGTTGTTTAATTATAAATTAATAAAATCAGTATAAATAATATAATAATATTTTATTATAATTATGAAACAAACATATTCAACCTTCTATCCATCCTAAGAAAAATGAAATCACCACGCGTGTGTACGTACGACTTACCGTCTCTATGTCGTGGTGTAGTCTGTTTTTCACCACCACCATATTTTGATAGATATAATGATATAAAAAATAACTATATCTGAATAATATAACATGATATGAATTATATAACACCATATATTCTATGAACCTACATACCATTTTATAATTACCAGAGTGATATCATTGCACGTGCGTATGTATGACCTGCCGTCTCCACAACGTGATGAGATTAATTCTTCATGTTAAGCAATAAAAAATTATTATAAAATATATATAATAAAAAATATTGAATAATATGAAATAATAATTCTAATGTATTTATGTACATATATATATATATCATTTAATTTCTTCCATACAATTCAATATGGAAACAAAAACAGCGTTCGTGCATATGTACGACCTACCATCTCTTTGAACAATGTATTCCATATCAATTATATATCAATTATATATATTTATATAAAAAATTTATATGATATATAAATCATGTTTTTAATTATATAAGTAATTAAATCAATATCTATGTAATAATATCAAGAATAACTAGTGAAAACAATTGCGAAAAACAAAACTATTATTACCCAAAACTATGCTTTAACATGGAATTGATAAATAAATGAGTAATATAAAATCATAACAGAATAATATATGAACTAATAAATATTATTATGGTTATTTTAGAAGTTAATAATATTTTAAAACCCACTATATAGGCGTTTCATGCACATATGGAAGAAATCGGACCAATGGTAAGGAAGAATTTTGCAATCTCATTGTTAATCGATATGGTTTATACGTAAGTATTTACAGGGGTATATTTATAATTCAAATCCATATTTCTTTTGTATATAATATAATTTATATTATTCTAAGATTTATTAAAGTTAATTTTACCCTTTAGGGAATTTTTATTAAACTGTGTGAAAGGAATCTTTTGTCATTATTTTATTCGAGGTACTTTTTGTCTTTTCTGGAAAAAGTTTGAGGAGAATTTTTTTTAACTTATACCAGATGAACATAATTCTAGGCTTTAATTACTCCTTATTTCCATGAATGGTATTTTACAATATTTCATGATTATTTTCAATTAAACTCTTATCTTTTAATATTGCATGGAATTTTGAGAAAGTTATATGTTATTTATGAATAGAGGTTATTTTAATCTAGAAATAAGATGAAGTGTTTTATCAAAATTATTTTTTATCTAAAATTAAGGATATTTTTAAAGTATACTTCCCTTATTGTTATTATTTTTTGATTATGTTTATGCTAAAATGATATTTATAAAATTTAATTGTTTTGAATGGATTATGTCATGATTGAATAGTGTTTAGGAAACCCATTTTAATACCTTGTGTTATGCTTTGATGAATGATTTAGGTTTTGTGGAAAAAAATATATGATTTAGTTATAAGATGGGTGGGACCAATTTATCCCTCCAATGCATTTTGTAAAGATGGCTAACTCATGAGGTATGTATGATATGCATGAACCTGATTTCATGTTGACAATTCTATGTGTGGACTTGGTTTTCATGGCCATATTTTAATGAGTGGACCTGGATTCCATTCCCACATGTTTATGCAGGTAATTGATTTGGTGTACTTAATTTAATGAGTGAACATGTTACTATTTATACATGTTCAGAAAGTTATATGTTTATGTGTATTACCCAATTTCATGTCTTATGTTACAATTATGATCTCATGGATTATGATCATTGATTTTCCTTGTGAATCACGTTTTATATTGATATGCAGGGAATGATCTTCTAATGTTTTGATCACATTATCATAACATGTATTCTAATGATTAGGTTTACTTGTCACCCATTTTAAACTTACTGAGCACTTAATCTCACCCTTTTTAAATTTTCTTTTCCCGAGGCAGTGAAGAAATATTTTAGGTAGGAAAGCTAATGGGAATATCTTTATGGGTTAGGTTGAAGATATTTCAATAAGCTAGAACAATGTGTTCCGAGTTTCCCACGACACTAAACTAATATGTCCTTTGGGTGTCTATTTTTGTGATGTGTTAAATATTCCGCAAATTAAATGTAATTTCCATGTACGTCAATCATAGGTCATCAGAATATTAAAAAAAATATGTTCTTAAAAATATATTTTTATTACCATTTATAAGGAAATATTATAGTTAAATTATATAGTTTTTGAAAAAATTATTTGATAAAATGAAATTAATTTTTTGAAATAATCTTATCCAAATGAAATTACTGGAAAAGTTTTGGCTTTTTTGGACAATATTTTTGTAAATATTGAAAAATACCTATTTTGTAAAACTATCATTACTTTTTACATAAATTACTAATTATATTTTAATATAAAATAATTATTATATCTTTATATTTAATAAACTTAATACCTTTTGAATTATATTTATATTTCATTTTAGTATAACATTTTTCTTGGAATTAATTTTTTTTTTCATAACAACATTTTTAAAATGCATAATGATTTGGCATTTAAATTAATTATAATAGTACAAAATGAAGAACTATTTAAAATGAATTTATAGATTATATATAGACAAATGATATTTGGTATTAAAAAATGATTAATATTAGACACATATTTAGTATAATATCATCTTCTTCTTGAAAAATGAAATTCACTTCTCGAAAACCGTATTTATCATCTCATCTGAATGTCTTATTTTAACATTATTTTTTAAAAAGATACTAAAAATTATTTGAATAAATAAAAAAAATTAAATCATCATATCAATCTTTTATTTAGTGTGAACTTTTTATGAGTTTCAGAAATGATTAATTTTTTAATGTAGAGTGGAAATAATGAATTTATTTGAAGATTTCCTTATTGTTTAAATTTTTTATAAAGATAAATATATTATAAATCTATTTTAAAGTAAATTTAGTTCAATTATATATCTATTTATCCAATTTATTTAATTGGAAACATCTTTATATTGAATTG
The DNA here is from genome assembly GCA_963277665.1 of Viscum album. Lineage (NCBI taxonomy): Eukaryota > Viridiplantae > Streptophyta > Magnoliopsida > Santalales > Viscaceae > Viscum > Viscum album. Next base: position 762,508,215 of record OY728126.1, on the reverse strand, counting down.
TGATATAAACACTTTGAAAACATTTTTAATAATTTCTCATTGAAAACCTATTTTCGCATTCCGTATACGGGATTGATTTTAAATAAAATTTTAACAATTTTTTTAATTGAATATATGAAAATATATTATATATTTGTGAACATAATAATTTATGTTATATTTTAAGGTAAAATTAAATTTTTACCAATATGAACAGAAAAAAATGAAAAAAATATTTACTACGGTTAAGGTCAAAATATGTTTATCAAGGATTAAAATAAAATGATAATGGTTAAAATGACCTAAAATATTGGATAAAATATATTTTCATTCCACATTTAGATAAAATATATTATAAGTCTCACGAATACTCAATTTTGTATCCTTTTTACATGATAAAAACATGGTTACATCTTTTTATTTTCAAAACATTTCTAGTGTTCACTTGACCTCACTTATAAATAACCACCACTTTACTGTCTTCTTCACACAATAAAACCCACTTAGTGCGGTAAATAACTTCCTAAATAACTTCGAAACTTCCATTATATCATCATAAAAGCCTTATTTTTTTGAATAAATCCAATATAGGATGGATTTTGGTTCAAACCATAGGTGGTAGCCAGAAAAGGGCTAGCATTGTTTAATGAGTTTTTTATTTTATTTTTTTTTCTACAGCTATATAAAATATTATTCTAATATGATGACATAATAAAATAATATTATTATATATACTAAATTTTTTTAAGTTAATTACCTAAAACCACCTCTAATTACATCCAATGTGGCCTGAAATAACCATTCATGTGTACAGGGAACTACTGCATCCCGAACTGATGTCATTCGGTTTTCCATTTCCCACTCTCACGGTTGGGTATGATGATGGATATACAGTACATATATGATATTTATAGAATAATTATACATCTTTTATCATTATATATTATATAAAGTATTTATTTTCCATTCCATATAGAATACGATAATGTCAATCTTCTATACGAAAAACTACTGCATCCTGAAGCATTGTGATTCATTTTTCACTAACGCATTACATAGAATATAATAAGGACAAATATAAGTCATATAGATTACATAATTATTTTAGTAATCACACATTGAAAATTACTAAAAGTTAATATATCATTTTAATTCTAAATTTTTTACTCACTAAAAGATGATAATATCATTCGTGTATGTGTGGACTACCACCATCAGGAATCGATGTGACACTATTTTCATCACCACAACACATAGATGGTATGCATAAGTATATTTAAATAATAAATATTTTATTTATGATATTATGAAAACTATTTAATTTAATATATTTTTCCTATAATTTCCAATATTATATTTTAAAAATATAAATGTTACTCATGTGTATGTATGGCCTACTGTCTCCAAGATTGTAATATACTTCATTTATCAAAAAAGTATATCATGATTGCTGTTAAATTATAATTGATGTATAAATATTATAATTATTTTATAAAAATTATTTTTTTGGTGTTTAAACATAATCAATTTAAGAGGACCAAAAATAATGAATCAAAACATACATGAAATACAAAGTATTTATTACCTGAAATGTGATTTCAACAAGGAATTGTTAATAAAGGATAATAAAAGGATATAAGTAAATAATATATAGAATGATATATATATATATATATATAATTTTTGTTTTTTAATTGATTCATAATAAACATATATTTTTTATATATGATTTTTTAATGTGTATAAATAATGTCGAGACATACAGTAAGAGATTTCTAATCTCTCTTTTATTTATTGGAGACAAGTGAAAATCAATTTCCTATTTATTTTCTATGGTGCATATACTACCCCTTTGATATTTTTAATAATTAATATTATTATTTTAAAGATAATATTAGTTTCATATGATGTTATTCTTTATTTTTACTTACAATTAAAATGATTACTATAGGTATAAGTTATTTTTGTATAAATTTTCCAACTTTGAGACATATGTTATGTTATGAACATATATTGTCCTAAAAGCTGTATTACATCAGATTTGACATGTAATATCATGAATTTATTTATCTTTAGAATATTTTATATTATATTATATTTTATTTTTTTATGTGTCATATGATTCAAGTTTACCGAAATAGTTAAACTTTTATGATAAAATCTCATCATTTTTCATGATTATTTATCATTATGTTTCTAATGATAAAATATTTTGTTTCATAACTCAAAAAAATTAATTTTATTATCCCATATTTATTTCTGATATTTTTACTTAATAATACCATTTTTAAACTCTTTGGAAGTGGAAATTTTTTATAAAATGGTTTTAATAAAATATGACCTTATTTCACTCTTCAGCTGAAAAAACAATATACTTCTAAAATCATGTTTTCTATAAGTGTTTTCAAAAATTATTTTACTATTCTATAAATGATTTATCAAAGAATTTTTTACACATGATTTCATTTTTTAAAAATGTTTTCAAATTGATCTTCATATATATATTTTTAAAAAATTCATGTCTCGATTTTACCCAAAATTTGAGAGGAGACATCATATTTACATGTACGACATGAAAAAAATTATCTACCATCAGGAGAAATCATTAAATTAAATAATAAATTATAATAATTCAATTTTATTTTCAAATAATAGTATTTTTTAATTTTTATCACAATAGAAATGATATTTTCTTCATGAATTATTCTAAATGAACATTGAAAATAATATCTCTTATATGATTAAATATGATGATATTGCCTATTATTTCAATGGATATAATCCAAAAATTCTATTATTATTCTTTCTCTAAATGGTTAGTGTTTATTCTTAAAATAATTTATGAATCTTATTACTCTTCCATTGGTCATGCCATGATGAAATACATATGAGACCTACTTCTTTTCATGGGTCATGTTATGATGAAACAATGAAATGATTATGGGACCTATCTATTTTATACAATTTATGATATTATAAATGTTTATGAAATCAATTTTATTTCATGGGTTCTGATATCATTAATGTTTAGTGACCTTTTGGATCACATTTGTTTGATTTTTATTATTTTATGAGTGGGAAATATATTTACATCGAATTCATTGCGAAGTGATTAAGGTTACATGATATTAAAGGGTAAAAGGGAGGATATCCCAAACCCAAAATAGGGAACATGTAAGGTTATCCCAAACCCAAAAGAGGATACATGGTATGCCATCATAAGACTGAAGTAGGTACATGGGTGGTTATCCCATGCCTAACATGTTATAAATGTCTTGGTGGATAACTTTGAAATAAGATTTAATATGATTAAGAATATTCCATAATTCCAATTATTGTGAGAATGTTATTCCAATACTAAAAAATATACCTTTAACTACTCTAAAAGAGGCCTTTATTAGTTCTTGAAAAGCACAGACAACCGAACCAGAATTAATAGACCTAGGCTTTTATCACTACAAGAAAATCGCTGATAAAGAATCTGTTAATCAGTGATTTTATTTATCATTGAAAAATGGGTCCTTTATTAGTTATTTTATAACTTCTGATAAAGGAGGCCTTTATCAATGCATTTAATATCACTTATGAGATGGAATACTAAAATGTGTTGTAATATCCCACTACAGCACCATAAATAACACAAAACGTACAAATATAATGTAAAAAAATACAAATTTTAAATGAAATTAAATTTTCAACAGAAATAAAATAAAAAACACTATATTATAGAAATTTAAATCATTTTTATACAATTACATTATTAACTACAAACTATTAAAGTCATTAAAAAACCAAAACATTCCTTTTCCATTGACCCCTGATTATGTATCATGATATTACCAAAAAAACTGACCCTTATCAAGAAAAATAAATCACCTATATAAGAAAATAATTATTATATTAGTAATAATATAAAAAAATAATATATATATCTAAAGTGTTAATTTTAAACTAAACATTGAGTCACGATATGAACATTATGTATCTGAATGATTTATGTTTGATTATTTCATGTCACACCATTTCTTATTCATCATAAATAATTATATTTTTTAAAATTAACAAAAAAATATAAAATAAAAATGATAATGAAATTATGTAATAGAAGATATAATGATGAGAAAACAATCTAGGCTCATTTTCTCAGTTTTGGCGATGTGATGCATATTTTAGACTAAAATGACACTTAAAAATTGAAATAATATAGTTTCAATCATACCAGTCACACTGTGTGTTGGATTGAAGTAAGGATTATTCCTACACATCATAAATGACTTATGAATCATTTTCCTAAAGTATCAAGAAAATAATATGTGTTTTCTTCATTTTGAGTATGTCACTTCTCTTTTTTACTAAAATTTAACTTTGAATTGGAATCATGAAATTTATGTAATATTTGTCACATCATGTGTTAGTTTTACATGATACTAATTCTAACACATAAAAAATAACTTATGAGTCATTTTCTTAAATTATCATAAAAATCCGAGTGTATCTTCCTGGTTTTTAGTGAGTGATACTTTTTGAAATGAAATGTAAATTTTAAACTCATAACTCAGACATTGAGTTATACAAGGAGCATCATGTTATGGATTTAGGTTTGGATTATTCACACACATAAAAAAACTTATTAATTTTTTTTAATATATCCAAACAAACCAAATGAATTCTCTCAGTTATGAGTAGGTTAGTTGTTTTTTTACTAAAATTAATGTCAATTTTAAATAAAAAGATTCCCTTGGAGTCATATTGTTCACACCATGCATTATATTAAGGTTAATGTAATTCCTACACTTCAAAAATGACATATGGATCACCATCATAAATTATAAATACAATATTAATGCATTTTATCAATTGTGAGTATGTCGCATGTATGTTTTACTAAAATGTTATTTTAAGATAGAAACATTAACATTGAGTCCTACCAGTCACATAATGTGTTAGTATGATATGAGACTATTTTGTAAACGAAAAAAATGTGTTTTATATCATTTTCCAAAATTATCAAGAAAATATGAGTGGGGTTCTTTTCATTTAGTGAGTTAAATTTGTTAATTTAAATGAAAACTTTAAACTAATAATAGACTCCTTGGGTCACACCAGGATCATTGTGTATCATATTTTTGTGTATCATATTCCTACATGTAAAAAATGATATATGGATAGTTTTCCTAATGTATCAAAACAATATAAATACATTTTATTGGTTTTTAGTACGTTAGTTTTCTTTTTTACTAAAAATAATGTAAATTTTATAATAAAAGATGGAATTAGAGTCATACCGGTCAATATGTGCATCAGATTGTGGTGAAGATAATTCCAATACATCTATAATGACTTATGGATCTTTTTACTAATTATCAATAAAATATAAATTTGTTCTATTGTGTTTGAAATTTTCACTTCCCTTTTTTACTAAAATCCCAATATTAAACTGCAAACACCAACTTTGACTCAAACATGTCACATTGTGTGTTAGGATGATGTGATTATAAATCCTTCACATAAAAAATAACTTATTAATAATTTTACCTAAATTATTAATATATTCTGAGTGTGTTTTCTCAAATTATAGTTAGTAATACATTTTTATCTAAAGTATCAATATTAAATTAATAATGAACATTTTGAGCCATATAGGGAACATCATGTATCCGATTGAGTTTTATATTATTTTTACATGTAAAAAATTACATAAGGATCATTTTTCTAATGTATCAAAACAATATGTATGTGATTTTGTGGTTTTTGAGTATGCTAGTTGCCTTTTTTACTAAAATTAATGGCAATTTTATGTAAAATGATGCATATATAGTCATTTTAGCCACACTATACATCATATTAAGATAAGAAAAATTCCTATATGTCTTAAATGACATTTGGATATTTTTAATAATGTATGAAAACAATATGAATATGTTTTCTAGTATTTTTGTATGTGACGTATATTTTTAACTGAAATATCAGTTTTAATAGAAAATAGGAACTTTGAGTCATACTAGTCGCATCTTGTCTTGGTTTGACATGAAACTGATTCCTAAAAATTAAAAATCAATATAAATGGTTTCATAAAATTATAATGATAATACGAGTTTTTTTCTTCATTTTTTGTGAGTGAATCTTTTTGACCTAAAATTTCAATTCTAAACATATAATGGACACATATATTCATTCAGGGAACATCATGTATCAAATTGAGGTATGAATGATTCTAAAACATCCAAATGGTATAAGGATCATTTTAATAAGGTATCAAAATATGATGATTGAATTCCCTCAGTTATAAATTGGCCAGTTGTCTTTCGAAATAATTAATGAAATTTTTTAATAAAAATACCCACATGGGATCATACTAGTCACACCATGCAATATATTAGGAAATGGATGATTCCTACACATCCCAAATAAGTTATGGATATTTTTCCTAAATTAGCAAAAATAATTCAAAATTTTTCTTGTATTTGAGTATATCAAATTTCATTTTTAATCTCGAAACATGGACTATAAGTCATATTGGTCACATAATTTGTTGGTTTGAAATGTTAAAAATTTATACACATCAAAAATGACTTATGAATATTTTTCTAAAATTATCCTGAAAATATGAACATGTATTCCTTTTTTAAGTATTCCACTTTTATTTTTTAATAAAATTAATGTAAATTATAAATATGAAGACTTTATTTGAGTCATATCGGGAAACTCATACATCAGACGTATGTAATAATGATTCCTACATGTTAAAAATGACATGGTTTTTTTTCTAATGTATCAAAACAATATTAATGGGATTTATTGGATTTAAATATGTGATGTTTTTTTAAACAAAAATGTAAATTAAAAAATAAAAACATAGTTTATGAGCCTTTCTAATAACACTATGTATCATATTGAGGTGACACTAATTGAGTATGAAATATGTTTTTTTTCATTCAATTGTCTCTAAAATGAAAAGGAGAGAGAACATGTTCTATTCTAATATATGACAATCTCCATGCTCCTTAAATCATATCATGTTTTAGGTTGCATGGGGTTTCATCTTCAATTTGAAAGGATCATGTTATCACTTTTCTATCTTGATGTAGATAGTAGAAATAAAAATATAACAACCAAAAAAAACTAATTACGTGTTAGATAAAAATGATAAGTAAATTAATTTAAAAATGGTAGAGAAAATTATAAAAAAAATAAGTAAATAATTAGTATGAATTAAACATTTTAATATGGTTGTATACCTTCTCAAACCATTTTTTATTATCTTTATCTCATTTACAACTTCTAAATACAATCTCTCGTGATCTTGAGGAGATTTGAAAAAACCACCCCAACTAGAATAAAAGAATCCACCCTTATAGAAAAGAAATATAATTTTTGTAATACTATACAGAAATAAATTAATCATAAAAAATAAATAATACATTAATTCTATGGAAAATTATTTTAATTTTAAAATGACACTATTTCCTATGTGATTGAGCATAGGTGGTGTATATTGTCTTCTTGCAATGGTAGTAGAAGGATCTTCATGAAAAGTGATAAAATCCATCACTATAAGGGTAAAAAGGATTTGAGGGAGAAGTGGTCTATGAATGTTTTATTGTGAAAAGGCATGAAATTTGGATAATAATCTTATAATATAAACTAACTCAACATAGATGAATGAAAATTAAGTTAATGTATCTTCATAAAATTTTTGGACAAAAATGAGAAATTATATCGTAACATTTCCTTTACATGTTACCAATGGTGTTCATTAATTATAGTTTGTTATTATATTGGATTTGTAAAATTGTCAGACAAAAAGAAATTTTCTACGTGAGTATTCAAGAATTTAATTTAGATTATGAAAATTAATTAGATAATAGTTAATATTATGCAGAAAACATAAAATATATAAAAACAATTTTATCTTCTCATTGAACTCACTTTTTTAAAGATTTTATGGGATTTGATCATATATTGAGAATCCAAATCCCCTCTTTGTGGTCCCTTATAATAGACATGAACTTTTCTACATTGGTACAAACATGAAATGATTGTGATATCCCAATTAATGGTTGAAACTTAATTGAATTTTGAAGTGAACCTACAGTTCTTTTAGTCACCAACAAGAAAGTCGAAAAATTCATTTTTTACTAATATGAGACATTAAATAATTGAACTCCCTATGATGTCGGTATGAACAACTCATATTTTCTCCCTTCCACACTAAAATAATCCTTCACTAATCTCATTTCACCAGATTTCACACCACTCATATTGTCAACTCATTTTCATTAAAAAAATAGACCCATAAAATTTTGTATAATCCCACTCTTATATCAATTAAATAATGAAAAAATTTGAAACATTAGCATATATTGAATTTTTATTCATATAACCAGATATGTAAGTCACTTCCTCCATAAGAGAATATTCATTTTATTGAATCATAGAACATTAATTGTGTTATTTTTATAGAAAATATAACCATTTGTCAATTTTTTTAAACATATAACATTTGTATTTGGTCTCATAGCTATCCATCAAAGTTTTTAAACAATTAAATTAAGATATTAAAATAAATCATTATAAATTTGATATCAGAACCATCTTATAAACTATTTATCATGTGAATTTGATATCCATCATGCATACCTTGATGGATTCATATCTCTAATTAATTCATTTTAGTATTTAATGTATGGATAAACATCATCACTGTTATGTAAAATGTAATATTCTCTTTCCCCCTCTCTGTAAAGGTAATTGATATAACATCTCTTCTAAAAATCTCTTCAACTATAAGGCATCAGCTATGATGAGACATTGGGAGACCAATGTTATCAACATTTGATAGGTAATATTTACATAATTCAATAGCTTCATCAACAAGATTTCATGATTCAATACTTCCTTCTGGATGAAATCAATTCTTGATATACCCATTCAAAATACTCATACACCATTCAATAGGGTACATCCATATATAATGGACATGATCACATAGTCGAACCTCTTTAACCTAAGGAACTGTTAGGTGGAAAATTATATCAATAAATGTTGTTTGTAACAATATCTCTAATTCACATAAATGAATACAATCTACTTGGTCATAATTGGAAACTTTTTCTTTTCTATTACTTTAATTCATTTGGCATAAAAAGTGGTAGTTTATTGGTAAATAATGCTAATAATTTTTAGGCAGAATGAAATATAAAGAAATATGAATCATATATTACCAATAAACATGAAATTAATGTGATTTTAGTCCATATAACTAGTTATTAGTCATTAAAATTACATTCTTGATATTTTATGAGTACCCCGATGAATCTTTTACACTACTGAGGAAAAGGAAATTTTTGTATTTTTCATATTTGGATAGAGTATAAGTTGATAGAGATAAAAAAGTACACCTATTACCCTTCACTAGTGACAACTCTTATCATATCCTATTGTAGAATATTTACGACCTAGTTTTGATGAAATTATTATTTATACTATGAAAATTTAGTTACATGTTGACAACACTATTAAATATGTTTTTATCTATATGAACAACATCAAGAAAATTTATGATCTAAAAATAATTAAAATATTATAATTCAAATAAAATTTAATTCTTCATCCATCCTTATTTCATAATGGTTTTTTAAAAAGTTTTTTGAAAATTGTATAAATATATTTTACATTAACAAACAGTTGATTGCCAGTTTTTGGAGAATGTTTTATACCTTGTTTGGTATTCCAATATAATATTTTCATCTAGGATCCATATTTATGTTATCTAAGTAAATGTTTTCGATGTCCTATAAACATAGTGTTCGTGGAATATTTCATGAAAATTTAATGTGTGAATTATCAATAAATGGGACACCCAACATTTCATTAATGTTATATCATTAAAAATATCCATAAGATGTAACATAATTTATTATACCATACAACATGGAACTGGATGTGAATTCTTCACTTCTATGGGAATTATATTTTTAAACACATGTATCCCACATCAATTTTGGATCATCAATCAATGGATCCAAATAGACATCAATATCATTACTGGGTTTCCTTGTACAAAATATAAATAGATGAAACATGATTTATTTTTTTTCTTCATTAACAACCATGGTGGAATGATATTATCTACCAAAATAAAAATGCATATACCATGAGTAATAATCTATACAAAAAATGGATTTATTCAATAATTAGATAACTTAAGAAGAATTTTTCACGGCTCATTTCCCAATTTAGGATACTCGTAATAAATTTCTTACACTGAGGAAAATATGTTGGATGATTTAGGTTCCCATATTTAATTTTTAAATCTAAAATCCATGTAAATTGCCTCAAAATGTTCGAATATCCATATATTTTTATAAATCATGGAATGATAGTAAAGTACCATATATATTTGAAAGGACAAGATTCATTTTTCTTTTATTGATTTCAGACATGGGAAAAAACAATTTACGAGTGATTCATGGTCCTTCTGAAACAATATTACATCATTTGGACAATAATTTATTTTTTAGAGATCATTTCCATTAAAAGTATAATCTATTTAGCACTGTATACTCAACATGGTAGTTCATTTTATTCTAGTATAATATCATTTGGGTGTCCAAGTTGTTCAGTAAATCTAGTTTCACTCCCCCGACTATAAATTTTAAATTATATAACTTTAATTCATTTTACGATGTTATATGTTTGGTAAAACTGGCATATAATCGTATCTTAACATATCTATTTAACTTGTCAAACAAAATTGTACAATCACAAACGTAACATTGAATTTAAATTTTTATTTATTCTATACAATTACTATCATCAATTACATTGGTATTCATATCTAATGATCCATAAAACAAAATATTTTCTCCATCGGCATGAATGATCAGTTTTTTCCCATGTTCAGTCCAACATTTATAGCTTCGATATATTCCATCATAAATAAAATTTTCTTCCAACTCTTCTAGACTAATTTTTAATGAATAATAACAATGTAATCATCTACAAAGTATTTGGGAAGGTTTGTATAAATGCCCTAGTGAAATCTTGATAAACATTGTATCCCCCTTTTCATAAAATTTTTTCAAATGATTATCATGCATCCAAATTTACTTAATATTCCTCCTATTAGTTTAACAAAACATTCATTTTAAAAATAAATAAATAAATAAATATAAGTTATTCAGTTTCAAAAGTGAATGTTTTAGATAATTCTAAAAACAGGACCAAACATTTGATTGTTTCAAATAATTTCAATATGATTTGAAAGAAATGGGTAGTTAAAATTTTTAAAATAGTTAGTACACTATATTTGTTGTTATCCGTTGAATTAATATAAATGTGAAATTTTTAGACAAAACTATCATCCTCAAAATCATTATCTTCTAAATAGTTATTCTTGAATTTGGATTCTTGTGACCCATCCTGCCTCTCTTCTGGACATGAACCTGTCTTTCATTAAAAAATATGAGCATTATTCATACCATATCGGGTACTAATGATAGTTTTAGATTATCAATGCTTAGTTTAGTTTAATATTAATTGAAGATATAGGGTATTTAACAATTTATCATGCTTTAGTAATCTCTAGGTTTCTGCCAATGCTTTCCCTCATTTGTGGGATAAAGGCCCAACTTATAAATCTCCACCATAATATGGTCCTTCCCATCGTTTTTCACCTTTTTCCAACCTGATTACTCTCCTATACATCCCTGGTATTTTTTCCAATGTTCATTAGTTTTCCTAATAGTGGGCCTTTACTTGGGATTTCCCATACTGAATTCACAGAAGCTTTTTCCTTGCACAAGCTCGCCATGGTTTCCAGCTTTATTCACCGAAGTCCTTCTCTTTATGTCATCAATAGACCCATCAACATTTAGTGGGGTATCTATCAATGAGTGTTGGTTGTCTAGTGGGATTCTTGATAAATGGTGAGTCTCTTTTCTTCTAATTAATGAATAGATCTTTTTTAGTCCACTGTCTCACACTCCATAAACCTTTTTAATTTTATCCACCTCAGATGTTAATTTTACATGAATATGAATCATTATTTGGAGACCATTATGATTTAGATTTTTCATGATAGGGTTTCCCCTTTATTTACAAGATCTATAATGTTTTCAAATGTTAGGTAATATTGTTGGACTCCTTCTTATTACAGATATCAGAACCCGTTCAGTTTTCCATCCCACTAATCCTAGAATTTGCGTGTATGTTGATATATCAAAACCACCCTTGGATTTCATGTAGATAAATATTTAGTGAGAGTACATATATAATTATATTATTATCTATGAGACATAGACTCACTATTGACAATCATGATTCTTCCAAAAGAATTCATCCCAATGATGTTGTCATAGGGGATCTTCTCTAGTAGAATTGAATCTGTTGAATGATCAATTAACACATCAAAATAACGCTACCAAGGGAATAGAGAGAGTGGAATTAGATATCCTAGTGCATTATGGATGTGGTAAAATTGATTTTAATCTTCGTTATTATGTATAATCATTATTATGATCACTCCCCTTGGCTATGATACATGGTTCCAATTCGATTGACAAGAAACATAAATAGTCATTGGAAATAATCCTAGTTTTCGGCTTGAGTTTTTATGCTATGGAATGGGGAAATGAGAGATTCTCTAGATTTCATGATTTAAAGATGGACATGGTTCATTACCGAAAGTGACTAAAGGTAACATACTCTAGAGGTAACCTGAACAAGTTTTTGGTGTTTGGTGATGTCGATATAATTACATTTTAAGCAGGTAATTGTGATGATTTATGACATCAATGGGTAACTTCATAGGGAGGTAAAAAGGATGGTTGGGATTATGAGATGGATTCTAACATTGGTACATGGTCTATCAAGAGAAAATAAGTTGAACAAGATTAATTTCACATTTGTTCCTCTTATAAGTAGTGAAAAATGACATCTATATACCTAGAGGGATTCACCAATAATATGATATGTCTGTGGACTCAAAAATACTACTCTAATTTACCCATACCACATGTTATCAAATAATGTAGTAAATGATTCCTTGTGAAAATGAAATCTCCCCATGCTAAGGAGACATTAGTTAAAATTGGAATAGAAAAGGACATGTCTACTTTCCCAGAGGATCACACATCCCCTTTGAGTGAAGAGGTTTTGGGAATTTAGCCTTCCATGGAAGCATATTCCAATCAAAACTTGGAGCCAATGGTTTCTTCGAACTAAATGTTTTCTAAGTGGAAATATTATCCTATTCCCCCCCTTTCCAATTAATTTGGTTACAATGTCTGAAGGGATAAAGAACATAAGGAAAGACTCAACTACTATTTGAATGAATTCTTCAAAGGTCCCAGTGTAGGCTAATAAATTGGGTCACGTGGCCCTTAACGACCCAAATCTAATCCTTTTCTCCTTACCCCTATCTTTCTATGAACAAATAAAAATGTAGATTATTAAAAATGATTTGGAATGAAAATATATATGGGAATAAATGGGTAAGAGGATAGATTTTTTCATTATGATGAAAAGGAATCTGAGGTTATGTAGGTTTATTATTCTTTTTTCCTCTTTTGTTTCTGGTTCATTTTTTCTTTTGATGGGTTTTTTGGTTGGTGTCCCATTTTCACAGTGATTTTATTTGTAGATCCCACTTGAACAAAAAGTTTTTGATTTATTAAAATTAACAAATTAATTTGGAGGAATAGATTGGGGAAGAGTCTTAAGTACCAAAATTTAATAATAACTATTCGGGAGATGAATCTGATGAGGATAAAATAAAACCTTTATCATCTTAAATAATTATTGTTCTTAGAATTTTTCATATTTTATATTACTGGATGAAATAAAACCAAAACTAAAATAATGAAATTAGTTTTTTCCAATTGTAAATAATAAAAAATAATGTATAAGAATTCCCATAGAAGATAATTTAATTTTTGAATATAGATTTAAATAGTTATTAAGAGTAAATTTTTAAAAATAACTAAAATAAAATTGTTCAAAATAAAAATAGATTTATTTTTTTATGTAGTTAAAATATAATGGAAGAGAATAAATATGATTCATGATTTGAAACAAAATGGAGTAAACTACCTAGAAAGAAAAAACCTCCATATCATGAATTCATATATTTCAAATCCTTTATTTTTCTTATAGATAGAGATCAACATAATAATATTCTAAAAAAATATCATATGGTGAAAACCATAATTGATGATACCATGTTATATAAATAAGTATTTACTTAAAAATATGTTTCATTCTTGAGAGAATCACTATATGATGAAATAGAATCTATTATGAGAAATAACACATTCATCATTACAAATTTTCTAAAATATTCAAATCATATTGGTTGTAAATGTTTATTTAGAAGCTTGTGTGATTCCAATGATAACATTCAAGTTTTTAATGATAGATTAGTTAGCAAAGGATTCAATCAAATTGAATGGATTAATTATTTTAATATTATACCTAATTTAGATCAAATTAAGAAAATAAGGATATTGTTTGACTTTAAATTTGATAAATTATTTTTCTGTTCATTAAACATAAGATAGAACTATATTTATAAATTTAAATTGAAATAAATAAATTTACATGGGTTAATATAAAAATTGTTATATAATATAATTAAAATAAATTATTTGAATTAGTAAAATACACATATAACCTTAAGGAAACGCCTGAACAATATGAGATGTATGATTCTGTTATTTTATATACAATATTTTTACATAATAATGTTGATAAGTGTACTTTTTTAATGTCATAAAATATAAATATTTTATTGTGTTTATCTATTTCCAGGAAATATCAATTTTTTAAAACAACGAGAATATTATTAATGAGATGGAAGAATATTTATCCTCCATGATTAAAATAATTAAAATAATAATAATAGAAACTATAATAATTGTCAAATAAAGAATATATATTGGGGGTTATTATTTATGTTAGTATCATTATATTTTGAATATGTAGAAAAAATAAATTATATTAGATTCAATGTTTCAAATACTCAATTTGACTTTGGTGTTATATTTTTTTATTAATATAGACATTGATGAATCAAGACATGAACACTCAAATGAATTTTTTTTGATATATGTGATATATTATAATAATCCCCATATTAAATTTTTAGTTTTTAAAAAAAATTTATATTCTATTAATGATAGTGTGGATAATTGAAAATGTGAAATTAATTTTTTTTATTCTTAGATATGGATATAAAATTAGAGTTTATTTTTTAATGATTACCTAATTACATTAATTATATTGAAATTCAAGTTAAAATTCCATCATTTTTGATTTTAAATCCCAATTTGGATGGATATTTACTCTTAGAGATTGTTTAATTTCTACGGTGGGAAATAAAAAGGAATTCCATATTCAACAATAGAGTCAAAATTACTACATTAACAACTTGTATAATGGAAGAGAAATAATTATAAAAAATTTAATGTAATATAAGTTATGTAATATTTCGATTCCTTTTATTTCAATTAATTACAGTTGTGAATTAAAAATTCCAAATGATAATAGTTTCACGTATAAAGTAAATACTAACCATATTACTTTTAGATATAATATGTTATACAATTATGATAAAATGGATCCAGAATTTTTTATGTAAAATCATTTAAAAACCATTATGATATATTTATAAAATATATATCAAGAAATATTACTAAACAAATTATGAGATAAATTGGGTCAAACCCCATAAAATGAACTATTTAGAAAAAAGCATGATCATACACTAGTGCAATACTCATCCCTATAACATTCACTAAGATAGACATGATTTCTCATAATAATTAAATGGAGTATAAAAAACAATATAATGAATCTCAATACTTTAAAAATAATTATTTAAATAGTTCAACAAACACAAACACACTCAAACCTTCGAACACCCTTTAAATAATAACCCCCTTCATAATAACATAAACAATATAATGATATTAATAACCCATGATCAATCTATAGTAAAATTTAAAAAAATCACATATGAATCAATAAGGTACTTAACTTAAAGGTTGTATATAACACCAAATATTAATCTAATTAGTAATTCAGTTCAAACATAGCTTACTGACTTTGAAAATATGAAACATTATGTCTTTATTTCAATTGAAACGTTATCCAAAACATTTAAAACAATAAATTGAAATGATACATTCTTGTTATTTGCTAACATAAAAACTATCTTGAAAAATATCTAAACATGGTACATTTCATAGAAATCATTGATAAAGACATAATTTTAATTAATTTTGATTCACAAGAAATCATAAAATTAAATCCATTTTGATTTCATCAATAAAAACCATCGGTTGCATTTTAACAAACACTTTGTGTGCATTATTTCCATGGAATAAAGTTCAAAACATTTAAAATTACTAGAATGTAATTTTTTATTAAAGGTAAATGTGACCAGAACAAGTTACATGCTTATGTGGGATAGAAAAATTAAGGCCTAAAGAATCATTCTTAAAAAAATGAATACATTCATTGGGGAGTGAACCCAATCTGGTATAAAGAATAAATGTTTCATAGGGTCCACCTTGGAAAGAAAGGGAATTAGCTGTGAAATTTCCTTCCCTATAGGTATATATTACCATGATATTTTGGCTGATGAAACTTATGCAGTACCAAATTGATTAAACTCATCCAAAGGAGCATCAACTTTCTATTGCAGAAATCTAAAAAGAACTGTCGAGTAAGATTAAACTTCCGAGAGTTGAAGGTTGTAAAGCATGAAAATATAAAGGCCTAAGTCCATAGATCTAGTCTCTATTCCAAGGGAGTTACCAGTAACAAGGAAATAATTGAATACCTAAATCATGAATAATATATTATCCCATAATATACATCTACCTCTCTCATGCTCCTGTCTATAGAGGAAACATCAACAATGAGTTTAAGACTAATGCAGGGCGGGTCCATTTTACCTATAAGGACCCGGCTATATTACCGAAATTAATCTTGAATTTTTCACAAGAAATAACTTCCTTTAATATTGATGATATTTTCTAGTGTATATTTTTAGATAATTTGGATATAATACATACATAAAAATCCACATTCATATAGAGTAGATACCACAAAAATAGTATCCATTTCCTCCAAAATATAATACTTTTTAAATAAAACATGTTATCTTTGAAAAATATTCATAAAATTTATCATGGATTCCTTATTTGTCATACACATTCCTATAACCATTGAAAATCATTTAAAAAAATTGTATGAGAAAAAAAATCTTGGTAAAGGATATAAAAATAGGGAAAGAAAACATTAGTCCATGAATACATGTATCACATGAAATCATTTTCAAAAAATTCATACTTTTTAGCCATATAAAATCACTTTGTGAAACATGAGATTTCCATGATATTTACACAAAACAAATAGAAAATAAATATAAAAATATAGGTATATTGTGGAATTACTTACATAATCGTGTAACACTCTTGGCTACCTTATAATTTGTAACCCTCACAGATACCTTGCAATTTGTGTAACCATCAAAGTTATAGTTGGGGTAACCATATGGGTGACCACCAACATACACATAACCAATTAATTTGAGGGAGATATAGGTCCCACAATTTATCATAATAAATTCCCAAGAACCATAACACAATTATATAACATGAATAATTTCATAAAAACATTGATTTTTAATTTCGTAAAATAAAATTTTAAATGGGGTTTCTAAAATCAAAGTCCCTTATAAATGTCATATAATTGAATTGATACATAATAGGGTTAATGTAATATATATATACTGTAAATACACATAATTAAACATAATATAAACAAAATTCATCTCATGTATAATGTTAATACAATATAAATAATGAAGTAGAATGTTAACCAAAAAATTGAAATTGGGATATGAATTCCCTTACATCAGGGTTGTCTTACATCAACCTCTTTAAAAAATACTTTATAAATGTTAAAAAAGTGTCATTAATATCTTAACTAAATATTTTCATGTTTAAAACACGTTATATGATCACTTCATAACTATATTTTACCCATTAATTATTAGTATTTTGTTCCCTCAATTCGTTTTGTGTGCGTTCTGTACATGATTTTCAGGGCAGATGTGTATTTGATTTTGTTTTCTTGTAGAAAGTAAATTACATAAGTGGAATGAAATGGTATTAATTTTTTTATAGAATAAATAATGATACCATAAATCATTTTGTTATCATATATGATGATGGATCATTTGAAAAAAAATTAATGATGGTTGTTTAGATAATTTTTTGGCGGTTCCTCGATAATCATAAACCTATTTCATTATATAATTTAATTCCACGAATAAAAGTTAATTAAAGTACATAAAATAGGTTAAAACATGAAATTTAAATTTTGTTTCAACCATTTAAAGGGTTTTAATGATCATAATTGAAGGATTTAATGGATATTGCAAACACATCATCCTCTATTTTGGTAAATCGACACATCATGGACAATGTTTTTTATTTTTAGAACAAGAGGGAGAAGGGATGAAGAAAGATAATGAATATTTTACATGGAAATTATGACATATAGAATATATAAGATTTTTTATATTTCATTCATCCTGGATATGTGGATAGAAAGATATTATAATAAAATAAAGGAATTTGAAAGTAAACACATGAAAAATGAAGAGGATTCTTACCTCTTAATCTCTTCTTTATAAAATCATCCTTAAAGCCTTTAGTTTTGTCCATTAAGTGAGACCAATAGCTCTAGGATGTGGGGATGATCCTTGGAGATGGTATTTTCTAGAACATAGTCAATGTTCAAGGCATGAGAAGTGTGAGAGGAAGAGGGGAATGAGGGTGGTATTTAAAGTTTATGAGAGAAAGAATTTTACATTATTTTAATAATTATTATAATATTTTTTCTCAAATACCATTAATAGTGTTCATTCATCTGACCCCAAATAGTAATAATTTCATGTGAGTTTGAACCAAGTGGTCTTACATCATTTTTGCATCACCTATGATGCAGTAAAACAAATATTTAGCATTTATCATAATTTATCGTATTTTACTATTCATAAAAAATCATGAATTTTAGAAAAATACCAAAAATTCAGCTTAACCATTTTTCCATGTGTAGTATCCAAATATGATATCCATTTTCCCAAACTAATTTTCTAAATATGGTAATTTAATTTTTTTTAATATCATAATTTATTCAAAATTAATAATTTTAAATTTATTACTCTTTTTTTAACACCTAGAAAAATAAATCAACATGTAATTATATTATAACCTTAATAAAATATAATAATAATAATAATTACTATTCTTAAGGGTCGTATTACTATTCATAAGGTTATGATACTTTTCAACAAAGAAATGTTTCTTCCATCAGACACCAAATAATATAATGATCACAACCATAGATGACCATTTCTTGAAATTCAAATCATAGAAGTTGCAAAATTATGTTTAATGTCTAGTTATAACTATTTAATTAAAAAAATTATGCATTTAAATTTATTTTTTAAAAACCACAGGGTGTTACCTTTTCCCCACCTTCTGGAAAATGAGTCCTCATAATTTTATTTAATTATTAAACAAGAGTGGGTACATTTCCTTTATTACATATTCAGTATCCCATATTTCTTCTTCAACCATTGGTTTCACCACATAAACTTCACATAGTGGATTATCTTATTCCATAAAATTTGATCTCTTTGATCGAGGATCTAAATAGATTTCTCTTCATAAGTATGGACCTCTTCCAATTGAACTTATTCTGGGCTCAAAACATGATTTGAATCTATCACATACTTTCTCAACATCAAAACATGAAAAACATTGTGTACCTGAGATAAACTCAGAGGAAAATCAACTTGGTAGGTGGCTAGTCCAACTTTCTCTAGGATTTCATAAAGTCCAATGAACCATGGACATAGATTTCATTTCTTACCAAAACCCATAACACGTTTCTTTTTGTGAGATTATATGGAAAACACAATCACCTACCTATGAAGAAAAGTATTTCCTCCTATTTTCGGTATAACTTTTCTTCCCTCTCGGAGCTGTTCTCATGTGTTGTTGGATCATCTTCACTTTCTCAGCCACATCCTCTACTAATTCTGGTCCCATTAACTTCATTTACCCAACTTAATCCCAAAAATCTATATTTCTATACACCTTCCCATACAATGCCTCGACACATTCCATCTGTATACTAGAATGAAAACTATTATTATAAGAAAACTCAACTAAAGAAATATTTTTATTCTAAATTTCCTGGTAGTCCATTGAAAATGATTGAATAATATCCTCCAAATTCATAATTGTTTTTTCAAACTGATATTCTGATTGAGGATGAAAAGTTGTACTGAAATTTAATTCTGTTCCCAATGATATCTGATGGCCCTTACAAAAGTTATAATTAAAACTGGGATCCAACTCAAATACAATGGAAAGAGGGACTTCATGTAACCTGACAATATCATTGAGGTACATTCGAGAAAGATGATCTAAAGAGATTGTATCTTTAATATAAAGGTAATGTGTAGATTTTGTTAGTCGGTCAACAATAATCCTTATTGAATTTTTACATCAATAAGTCTTAGGTAGTCCCACCACAATTTCCTTGGATATAGTATCCCATTTCAAATCCGGTATAACCAATGGTTGAGGTATCACCTTTGGTAACTATCGCTTTGATTTAACCTGTTGACATGTCTAACATTTCATGAAAAAATATTCAATATCTATTTTAATTCCATCCAACCAATAATACCCCTGAAGGACTATGTACATCTTACTAAGACCAGGATGAAATAGAAAATTATGTGCTTCACAAAACAAATAATTCTTCAATTAGGAATCACAATGCACACCCAACCTTTTAGAAAATCTTAAAACCCAATATTTATCACAGTTATATTTAGGAAACATACCCATTTTAACCAATTATACCTTTTTCTATAGCTCGTGGTCTTCCTTCTTCACTTTCTTAATTTTGTCTGATAATGATGAATGCACGAAATACTAAAACAAAACAGAGGTATTTCGTACAGTAATAAATTCTATTACAAAATTCATCAAATAATTAATCAAGGGATCTTGTTCCAAATGTAATATGGTTAATGATGCATGATGTTTTCTACTCAAGGAATCTTCCACTTTGATTGATTTTCCCAAATGGTAATTTATTGTGCAATCATAATCCTTTATCAGTTCAAATCATCTTCTCTTCCTTATGTTTAATTCCTTCATAAGTGAATATATACTTCATAATTTTATGGGCAGTATATATTTGACATTTGGCTCTGTATAAATGATGCATCCAAATTTTAAAAGAACCAATTCCAAATCATGTTTGGGATAAATTAACTCATGAGGTTTTAGTTGTCGTGAATCATAATCAATTAATTGATCATTCTACATTATAACACAACCAAGTCTCTTCAATGAAGAATCATTTTAGGTGAAAAACTCACCATTTAGGGAAGGAAAGGCCAAAACTAGAGCATTCTCCAATATCTTCTTCAGTTCTAGAATACAAATATCACTTTACAGTGTCCAAATAAAATTAACCCATTTTTGCACTAACGTAGTGTGTGGTCTAGATAACTATGATATTTTTTTGACAAACCATTGATAATAACTTGTTATTCCAAAAAAAATAACAAATCTCTATAATATTTTTCGGTCTGGGCCATTCATCAACCACTTTTTTTGGTAGGATCAAATATTAATACATCTTTATTTATAATTATCCCATGAAAAGAAATCTATTACAACCAAAAATCACACTTTCTAAATTTTCCATATTGTTTCTTTTCCTTTATGGTTTAAAAAACAACCCTTAGGTTTTTTTCATTCTCCTCTTTTCTCTTATAAAATTCTATAATGCAATTAATAAACATAACCAAAAACTTATCCAACAATTCATGAAATTTTCTATTCGTAAGATCCATGAATACAGCAGGTGAATTAGTTAAGTGAAATAGAATAACAAAACATTCATAATACACATATTTAGTATGAAAATCTATTTTTTTGGATGTCATCCTCCTTGACCTTCAGCTGATGGTATGTGGATATCAAGTCAATCCTGGAAAAGTACCGAGCTCCCTGGAGCTGATCAAACAAGTCATTGATATGAGGAAAAGGATAATTCTTTTTAAAGTTACATTATTCAGGGATCTATAATCAATGAAAAGTTTCATGGAACCATCTTTCTTTTAAACGAAATAATAGGAGTACCCCATTGTGAACTGCATGGATGAATGAAGCCTTTATTAAGAAACTCCAACAACTGAATTTTCAATTCAATAATTTCTATTTGAGCCATTTGATATGGGGGTTTTGAAATTATCATAGCATGAGGAAATAATTCAATTGTTAATTCGACTTCCTGATTATGTATGAAACTAGTTAATTCATCAGAAAAAACATCAGGATATTCATTTACCACTAGCAACTCATTTATCTGAACAATTCCATTATTTTAAACAATATGAGAAAGATAAGATTCATTTCCATATTTAAACAGTTTCTCAGCTTCCAGATATTTTATTAATTATATAGGTTCATTATTTTATAAAAACTACATATCATTCTAAAAAACAACTTCTTTAGCTCTACAGTCAATCTTATCATGATAAACAGAAAACCAATCCATTCCCAGAATGACATCAAATTCTAATAATGGAAAAACAACAAGGTTTGAAGGTAATGTCTTTCAATAGACCACAATATAATGATTATTATAATTCTTCTTTGATATAATATTTTCCCCTTGTGTTTTAACAATAAGATTCAGTCTCATTTATTGAGGTGATATTATTGATTTACTATAAAATTACTCAGAAATAATGAAATGTGTAGACCATGTATCAAACAAAATATTAGCAAAAAATGAGTAAAAAAACAAGGTAACTGTTACAATTTCTTTGGATGACCTGACATCTACTAATGTAGTCTCAAATTATCTCACTATACCATTGTACTTACAGTCTGGATTCATTGCATCATTTGGATCTGTCTTTGTGTAAGCATTTCATAAAGACTCATCTCTCCACATTTAAAACCCATAATAGTTTTCTTATTAAGATTAGTCTAAGGATCATTTTTATTAAAATCATGGGCCATCTGTCTAAACATACCACATAGAAAACACTTCATTGTTTTGGTAAGGCATTCCCCTATGTACTTTTTTCCACACTTTACAAAAACAGGAAACTGGAATTTCATACCATTAGATTTATTTTGTTGATTCATTTCCATTGTTTGCCATCTGGACCTCTTCTTTTCTATGTTTTAAAAGTGTATGTGATCATAAAAAAACTCTATCTCTACCCTCTCAATACATATAAAATGTTTATCATAAGTTTTGAATTCATAGGAGGCCAATGACCTTCGATACCGTTTCTTTAATCCGAAGTAAAAGCGGTTGATTTTTCAATCAATCTCCAGAATAAGATTTAGAGCATACCCCACCAGTCGGGTGATGTTTTCTTCATACAAATACACTAAATATTTCTCTTTTTTCTTCAATTCAAGTAATTTATTCTTTATTCTAAATCACACCACCTTAGGAAAATATTTTTCAAGTAAAAGACATTGAAAATCGTCCCACTCTATGTTATAAATCTCATCACTATCCATGATATTTTTTACTATTGAACACTACTAATATGAATCACCTTCAAAAAGATATATGGAAAGACTTACCTTTTTATTATTTGAACAACCCATAACATTGAATATATTTTCAATTGATTTAATCCATCCTTGAGATGCTACCCATCCATAAGATCCATTGAATGAATGAGGGTGTTGTCTTATAAAATGTTCCACTGTCTTAATCTTCCATTGTGGTAACTTTGGTTGTTCTCATTCATGGATGCCACCAGAATTTATTTCAAGCATTAACTAATCCATTAATGTCACAAACTGCTCAATTCCAATCCCTACCATTCTCGGCGGAAGATTCCAAAGGATATCATTCTTCCGATGCCTCTCCTCTTCATTTTCTCTATTTCTTATATGGAAAACTATTCTGAACAAACATATATTAGTCAAAGAAACATGGTAATCTTTAAATTCTATATCATTTCCAATTATCCATAAATTTAAAATCATTTATGGTATTCTATTAACATCATCCTGACCCCTAAATTTATCTAAACCATCCCTTGATACAAACTATAATGACACAACCTAAGTACATAATTTTGAATTTTAGTCAAAAAAACACTTCCTTTCATATTGACAATCTCTTAATGTTTAGTGTTTTATATAATTGGGATATAATAAATACAAATCATTCCAAATTAATATAGAAAAGAGACCACCAAAATAGTATCGATTTCTTCCAAAAATATATTACTTTTTAAATATAACATGTTTTCTTTGAAAAATATTTATAATATTTAACTTGGCATCCTTATTTGTCTTACACATCCTTATAACCTGTGAAAAATCATTTAAAAACTTGGTATGATCACAAAAATCTCAGTAAGGGATCTAAAAATAAGGAAATCAAACATTATTCCACCAATACAAGTAATATATGAAATCATTTTAAAACAAGTCATTCTTGTTACCAATATAAATTTTGAGAAACAAGATATTTCCATGGGATTTCCATGAAATTTCCACAAAACATATAGAACATAAATCTAACCATAAAAATTATATTGGGGTATTATATATATAATCTTACAACCCTATCGACTATCATATAATTTGTAACCCTTACTGGTACCTTACAATTTGTGTAGCCATCGTAGTTACACTTAGAGAAACCATATGTCTAACATCAAATATACACATACCCAATGCATTGGAGTGATATATAGGTCCCACACATCATCATAAATTTTTCCCAATAACTAGAACACAATCATACAACATGACTAATTTCCTAAAAACATTTCTTTTGAATTTTATAAAACAAAATTTTAAAAGGGGTTTGAAAAGAAAAGTCCCTTATAAATATCATATAATTTAATTAAAATTTAATATAGTGGATGAAATATGAATATACAATTTATATAAACATAATCAAACATAATATAAAAAAAATTTGTATCAGAAATAATTTTAATACCACACAAATAATGAAGTATAATATAAACACAAAATAGAAAATGGGATATAAATTCCCATACCTCTGGTTTTTCTTGCATAAAACATGTTTAAACACATTTATAGAGGTTAAAATAGTGTTATTATTATATTAATGAAACATATTCATTTTTAAAATACCATATGTGATCATTTCATAACATCATTACATCATTTAATTATTAGTATTGTGTTCCTTCCATTTTATTGGATGTGTTCTTTACAAAATTTCCATGGACGATTTGTAATTTATTTTCATGTTGTATGGAAAAGAAATTCCAAAAGTTGAATGAAATTGTATTCATATGTTTCAAGAATATATAATGATACCATGAATAATTTTTTATCATATATGGTGATGGGTCATTAGATAAAACATTAATGATGGATGTTTAGATCATTTTTTGTGGTTCCTCGATAATCATGATCTTGTTTCATTATATAATTTAATTTCATGCATATAAGTTCATTATGAAACAAAAAATAGGTTAAAACATACAATTTATATTATTATTCAAACATTTAAAGGATTTTGTGATCATATTTTAAGGATGTAATGGATATTGCAAACACATCAGCTACAATTTTGGTAAATCGGTACATCGTGGACTGTGTTTTTATTTTTAGAACAAGAGGGAGAGGAGAGGAAGAGAGATGATGAATATTTTACATGAACATTATAAAATATATAATGTATAATATTTTTTATATTTCTCACCTATGGGATAAGTGGAGGAAAAGAGAGTATAAGAAAAGAAATGAATTGGAAAGAAAACACATGAAAAAAGGAGAGGATTCTAACCTTCAGATCTCTCCTCCTTAAAATCTTCCTTAAGAACATTGGTTTTGGACTTTTGGTGGGACCAGAAGCTCTAGGACGTGGGGAAGATCCTTGGGGAGGGGATTTTTCAAAACTTTAATAATGATTAAGGATTGATAGGTATGAGTGGTAGAGGGGAAATTGGGTGGTATGTATAGTGGACGAGAGGAGGGATTTTACATTATTTTAATCATTATTATATTTTTTTGCTAAAGACTATGAATATTCTTGATTATTGTAACACAAAATGGTAATAATTTCATTTCATTTTAAACCAAGTGGGATTAAATCAGCATTGAATCACCTATGATGCAGTAAAACAAGAATTTAACATTTATCGTAATTTATCTTATTTTACTATTCATAAAAAATCAACAATTTTTGAAAAATACAAAGAATTCACCCTAACCATTTTTCAACAAGTAAAGTCTAGAAATGGTGTCCATTTTTCAAAGATAATCTTCTAAATATGATTAATTAAATTTTTAATTAAAATCATAATTTATACAAAATTAACAATTTAAATCTATAACTCATTTTTAACAACTTCAAAAATTATTCAACATGTCATTATATTATAACATTAAGAAAATAAAATAATAATATTATTTACTATTAATAAGTTTCATATTACTATTCTTATTACTGTTCATATGGGTATGCTACTATTCACTAAATAAGTTGGTTTTATCAGACTCCAAATAACTTTCTGATCATAATTTCATAGGGCCATTTTTTGAAATTCAACTCATAGAAGCTGCAAAATTATGTTTAAAGTCATGTTAAATATATCTAATTAAAAAAGTTAATTCATTTCAATTTATTTTTTAAAAACCTTGTTGAGTTACATTACCTATCTACATTGATTGGTTTCACTGATAAAAAATGGCACAAACACGCTAGGAATAAATCATATGAGAGTCGTTGAGGAAGTAGAATTTTTTATCAGACCAGAAAACTCATCCAAATAATGTTTAATCTAATATTTAATATGGTTCTCTGCATGAGAAGATCTATAGTGGGATGTGTTTCTCACTTCCCAAATAAGCCAAAAGGCAGAGGCAAATATAATTCCCCAAACATTGACTTTTAATCTGTGTTGGACGGTGCCCCAAAACCAAGATTCCATGAAATCATGCATAGAATCACCCAAGATATTGATGTTCAGTCCCTGTTGCAAAATACTCTAGACACCCTACACCCAATCACCCGGAAGGAAAAGGTTCTCAACATATCCTTGAAGTACATTTTCATAGTAGTGGCAATCAGAAACCAAAGGAACTCTTCCTCGCTAAACAAAATCATCATTTGATAAATCAATGTTCCTCAATTTCCTAAGAAATAAGTTTATCTTACCTATAATTTTCTTGCACCAGAGTTTGGGTGCCCACTCATCCATGTCGATGGGAGAGTGAATCATGTTCCAAAAAACTCGATTATAGAACTTCCCAAAAGAAGATCCCTTGAATTAACATCTATTAGGATCATCTAAGTGGATAATATTGTCACAAATATTCTTTTGACACTAGTTCAAAATTGAAGCAAGGAAATCCGGAAAAAGATTCTCCACATTGAAGGAAATTAAAGGAACATGATAGCCTATAAAGCTATGTATAGAACCCAACCAATTAGTCTCTTAGAGATTGATGTCACCACGACTCGTGATCCAACAATGGTTCTCTTCCAGTTCTTCCATCCGATCAATCATACAATGAAAAATACTAGAAAATCGTGTATGTTGTGAATTCCAACTCTTCCAATCACCCCCATATCTATCATTAATAAATTCATCCCAAAAATAAGTACATTAAAGGATGTCAAAAGCCAACATGGATTGCATTTCATGCATGCATTCTTCAATGTCACTTAAGTCGATACCACCTTCCTCAACTCGTTTCACCAGCCTCCTCCAAGATGACCAATGGAAACAACCAATTTGATTAACATCCCCAAGAAACCCGGACATGAAATTAACTAATCTTTTAATATTTCCTTTCAGAGCAGTGATAATAGATAATACGTGAATCAGAATAGAGGTAAGGATGCTGTTGATGCGGGTAATTATTCCATTGAATAAGAGGAATCTATTCCTCCAAATAAATATTCTACTCATGATCTAGTTAATGATATCATCAAATATAGTTTTTCCTCTTTACCATTAGATATTGGGGCACCGAGATAAAACATTGGAAGATGTCAACCTCGGATAACATGTTTGGATTGAATAACAGAGAAGTGTCTCCCATGGCACTTGTTGGAATAGAAAAAACTGCTTCTTTGAGAATTGTTGTTCATTCCAATCATATTTCCATAATCTAAAATGATATTAGATAAACTATTAATAATTTTTTTAATTCTGTTAAAGATGAAAATCATGTCATAAGAAAACATTAGACAAGTGACCAGACCATTCCCTATGAAATTGATGAAAGGTATGATATATCTAGCATCTGAATTCTATTGAATGTTCTTTTAAAGAGCTTCTAGAGTAATAATTAGATGGTTCAGAGAGAGGGAATATCTTTTCCTTGCACCATGAACTGATTTTAAGAAACCAAAATCCTTTCCATAAGATAGATGGTAATCCATATAGAGGCGTAGCACCTAAATCACATGCCTCAAAACCATTCATGGAATACATGATTTCTGATAACCTTCAATATGAAACTCTATTTTAATTTGTCATAATCAATTTAAATATTAATCTTGATCATCACATTAGACCCAAAAAAATTCTTGTTCAAGTCTCCAACCATTTCCTTAACAATACCAATAGCACCCAGAATGATTCTACCTTTATCAAATTCATGCTGATCCTGGAAGATAATTCTAAGAAGGCTGTTGGAGAGCCTTCCATTTAGATGATTTTTAAAAATTTTATAATCAAGAAACACCCCTCACTGAACATTCCCATGAAGACTTAATCATCTATAAGATCCCTTCCTTCTGGTGCCAAAAGGGTTAAAAAAAATGATATGACCCTAAGTCACTGTTTCTCAACATCACAATAATAGGGGAATGGTAGGATGAAGTCCTAGAGAGATGGGTAAGTGTGTCCTGGGAAAAGGAGTCAAAGCCTTAATGGTTTGAAAAACATCAATCAATTCAACTCCATATCATGTTAGAACCTTTTCAGTTGTTACACCATGTGTACTTATATCTGAAAAAACCCATGTCCATGAGACCCAATGTTTCCAAAAACACATGAATTCATCTATAACATGTGTAGGGATGTTGACACCCCATATTTTCTTAGAATCATCCATGAGATTTGAAATCTAAACCCAAATACCAAAAAAAATATTACCTAACTAAACTGATTGAAGATGTTTCCATAAAACCAATCTATCAGCAGTATCATAGCTGGCATAAAAAAATGAAAAGAAAATAATTATCCCACCTTTAGAAACCATGATAGAAATAATCTGGGAAGAAGCTTCAATTATATCGATGGAGATGTCAGCATTCCAAAAAATCTAAATGTGTTTATAGAGGTTACCTATAGGGATGTGGTAAACAAAACCCATAGATTTAGAAAATAAGGAGATGCGAGCCTCATTCTACTTAGGTTCCAGGATATCCACAATGGAGATGTTATGTTGTCGACATTACGAGTTCCTGATGGTGAACATCATGTGATACCCTAATCTTCAAGCATTTCAAATAATGGTAGTGTTGCGTGGGGCATCCCTGTGCGAGAGGTAGTCCCCTCAAAATAGCCCAGATCTATTGGGTGTTTTGGTTCGTTAAAATCCGAAATGCAAAAACGATGTTTATTAATAGTTTAATACATGAAAAATGATAAAGATAAACTTGAAATTTCACCTTTCAATCAAAACATCAAATGAATATATTTAAAATAAATCAAAAGCAGTGTAAAACACACTAGTAGTGGAAATTACGACATTAAATGTTGCAATTAAATCTCATTAAAATAGAATACATAATATATATGTTATGATTCAATAAACCAAATCAAGAAACAAGAAAGAATTAATGTTACAATAGAAATAATAAATAACCGGGAAATAAAATAACTGAAACTTCTTCCATTTGACCAGATAAATTTAATTAGAATTAAATATTCAAGAAGCATAGAACATTCAGAATTTTACTTGTCAAATTAATTACAGAAAGGAAATGAATGTAGTAAAAGGGATAGGTAGATTTTCATGCTTTGGAAAAATGCATATGTGCATGGGGAAGGATCATTACATGTTTACTAATATACAAAAAAAAAGGAATACAATGAGCAACCAGAGACAAGAACAAGGCAAGAAAGGCAGACTGATACACAAAAAATACCATTATAGAACAAGAAGCAAGCATGAAACCCTAAAAAAGGTCAAAGGAAAAAAATAAACTGACTGGACTAAGACCCCCTGAATCGGGTCTCGGTCATGCATTTTCTAAAATTGAGGGATGATACAAGGTGCTTATGTTTTCATTCTTGAATCTTTATGTCTCTTTGTCCACAAGATTGTGGGTACTTCTAGGTTCCTCATCACTGTCCAAGAATGCATACCACAAACCAGCGTAAGGGGTCACAACCACACCAAGGTCTGGTAGAATGCCCTACAAACTAGGTCCCTCATGTCATCACTCAAATTATATTTGGTCAAAACCATCTCGATGAAAACATATTCATCATTCAGATCTATAATGAATAATAATTGGCATTTTCCTAGAACTGCCATCGCCTTCCAGATCCATAAGGATGTCGACGATCTTCCTCGACAACATCTCTGCCTCTTATGAAAAAGAAAGACTAGAACCATGCCTCTCCCATATTGAATCGCCCTTTCACATGGCTAATTGGAGTTCCCCCAAAACATAAGCGATGTTGCAACGTCCTCTTCCACCTCTAGCGAACTAGGATCCCATCATTGGGCCTCTCCCTCTCTATTCTGTCGCGGTAAGGGGGAAAGCGGAAACCCTAAAACTATCAGCCACATGCCCTATGTCTCAGTGAAAAATGGGATTTCATAAACCCTATCATTTGACCTGAAGCTCTCATGAATAGAAGAGACCGAGGAAGGGATAACATGTCAATGAGACACGCGAATGACAAAGGATCACCCTATCGAGTGGTGAAACAAATTTCTAAAATGGGAATGTTAAATGATACATTTAATTATCAAAATTAAAGGAACCATGGATTCAAAACTCTCCACCTTGAAAATTAAATTCATGAAAAAAATTTATATGCATAAAAACTTACAATTTCCACCTAGAAAAATAAACCTAAACCATATGATTATTCTACACCACCTAACATCATAAACTTGGGCATATCCTAAACCGGAAACAAACTATATGGTCTGCCCAAACAGTCCCTTAACAATGTATCAACTGTGATACATGTCGCCCGATGTTGAATGTTATTGAAAAGATGATAAACATGTTTAGAAAAGAAAAATTCTAAAAAAATACTTGATAAAACTTTTATTCTTTCACTTACCAGAGTCACACTTTAAGATTATATTAATGATAAAATCACGGACCAACAAATAACATGCTAACAGGGCCATGAACTAGATCATATTTTCCTATAGAACACAAATAAACAGAGAAATATCAATCCTCACAAAAAACATTGAGAAAATAGAGAAATTAACATGGAATGTAACTTAGTAATGAAACAATGCAGTAATGGAAAACAGTAAAGAGAAAGAAATAGAGATGGAACTTTTATAATAAATGAAACAACCCAATGAGGTCTCTACTTGAACCCCTAAAAACAAGTTAGGATCAAAGGAACAAGCACCATCATATTTAAAAAGGAGACACACCATCTGAACATTTTACGTAAGGCACTATAAGATCCTCAACAGATGGATTAAAAATTTCCACCATAGAACAAGTCCACCTAAACAAAATCCAAAAACGAGACATCCTTACAAAAAACGGAAACTACAAGGACACATGAATATAGTCCCATCATCCTAAGACAACTCTGAGATGCGAGATCAAAGGTTGGGAGCCAACTAGAAATTATGGTAAAAAAAGACACTAAGGGGACACACATACTAGTCTAGAATTACTAATGACACACAGTTCCTAGAAAACCAAACAAAGCCGCTAAACAGGGTCGAACAACAAACAAAGAAGCTTGGTGGCCAGCCAGGTGACAAACAATGGCACGGTACCCACAAGCTACCCAAACCGAAACATCGAACTCACAACAGGGCCATACCCAATGAAAACAGTCCTAACGGATGTGGATAAACACAACCGAGCTAACATAAGCTCATATCCTTGTAAAAAGCTGGTCACTAGAGACACAAGATCCTACCAAACATTTACTACTAACTAGTTCTCAAACATAATCCAACCTCACACATAACTCATACCTACCACAAAACCATAGACACACATAGGATGAAACTTCCAAGAGGCATATTTGAGGTTCATATAGGAAAATGAAATAGTTAAACAACGAGAAAAAACCATCAAGAATAGAATTAAATTACAGCCTAAGAGAGCTAATAACCTTGCTGAACAAAACAATAAAACTATACTGAAATACGTAAAAGTCACTAACAAATCATTTGAAAGAAATGAAAAAGAAATTTCAAATTTTAACAAGGAAAAAATTAAAACTAATTAGGCTATGATCTCATTTTTTTTGTAGGGGATCACCCCTACACAAGAGGTATTCCCTACGAAATAGCCTCTATTTGTTGAATGTTTTGGTTTTCTAAAAACCGAAACACAAAAATGATGTTTATTAAAAGGTAAATACATGAAAATAAATAAAGATAATCCCAAAAGTTTTCTTTGCAATAAAAACATCAAATTAATATATTTAAAAGAATTAAACAATAGTGTAAAACACACTAGCACTAGAAATTACAATATTAAACATCTCAAATAACTTTATTAAAAGTGGAAACTTAATCTGTATGGGATGAATCAATAAACCATATCAGGCAACAAGTAAGAATTAATGTTGCAGTAGTAATGAAGAATAACAGGGAAACAAGATGCTTGAAACTGCTTCTATTTTAAAATAAAAGTTCATTCATAATTTAACATTCAAGAAGTAATAAACATTCAGTATTTTAGAGGTCAAATTAAATGCAGAAAGGAAATGGAAGCAGTAAAAGAGACACGAAGATTTATGTGCATCATCCAAATGCCTATGTGAATGGGGAAGGATTATCACGGGTTTATTACTATGCAAAAAATGAATACAATGAGAAGCCACAGACATGAACAAGGCTGGACAGGAAGACTGATCCACATCACATATCATTATAGAACAAGCTAAAAGCATGAAACCCTAAATATGAAAAAATGAAAAATGAATTGACTGGATTGAGACCCCCATACATGGGGCTCGGTCAAACCTTTTCCAAAGAAGAGGGCCGATGCAATGTGCATAACTTTTCATTATCGAATCATTAGGTCTCAATGTTCACAAGATTCTGTGTGTTGTCTAAGTTCCTCATCACTATACATGAACACAGTCCATGAACCAGCGTAAGGAGTCGTAGCCACAACAAGGTCTGACAACAAGCTCCATAAACTAGGTCTGTCATGTCGTCTCTCAGATTCTCCTTCTAAAAAAACCTCATAATCAAAACTGATTCATCGTTCAGATCTAGAATGAGTAAAAACTGGCACCATCCATGAAACATCATCGGCATCAAGGTCTTTAAGGATGTTGATAGTCTTCCTCGTCTACATCTCTACCTCTGATGAAAAAGAAATCCTAGAACCATGGCTCCACTTTAATGAATCATCCTTTCTCTCAGCGACTTAGAGTTCCCCAAAAACAGAAGAAATGTTGCAATGTCCTCCTCCACCTCCAGTGAAAAAGGATCCCATCAGTGGGCCTCTCCCACTCTATTCTATCATGGTGAGGTGGAAAGAAAAAACCCCACAACCAAGAGCTATGCACCCTCTTTATTGGTGAAAATTTCAATTTCATAATTCCTCTACCCATACCCAGAGGACTCATGAATAGAAGAGGCCAATACAGGGATCACATGTCAATGAGACACGTGAATTGTGGAGGTTCACCCTGTCGAGCTGCGAAAACAAATTCTAAAATAGCCATGTTAAATGATACATTTAATTAACCAAAGTAAAGGAATCATGCATTCATAGAACATGAAGTGCCCAGATCAGTGTGAATCACTGAGAGGGGGAGGGGGTGAATCAGTGATCACTTAAAACTTTTTACTAATTGATTCTTATCAATTAAACCTCTATGGCTGGTTAAAGCCTCGATCCACTCTTCTTGTATCTCTCAACCTTTCCCGAATGATGCAGTAATGAAAATGCACAGGACACAAGGATTTACAAGGTTCGGCACCAAAGGCCTACATCCTTGCGATGCTCTGCCAGCATGGATTCTCCCATTATAATCGGTTAGTATTACAATGGTCGATACAGCTTCCCACCGTATCTCTCCTGAGTCCCACAGGAGGGTCTTTATACTGCTTCACACAGTGTTACCAGAGTCCCACTGGCCTGCTCCAGAATCCCACTGGAGACTTCTTCTCCCTGAGTCCCACAGGGTCTTCTCCTGGCTCCTCGAGTCACACGAGTAGCTCTTCTTCTTGTTCATCTCTTCAAGTATCTTCAGCAGTCTGGGATAAAGACTGCTGGCCTTGCTCTGTACCTCTGATCACTTGTGATGATCAGGTCTTCTCATCTTGCTCAGGCATTATCTCCTTCATCTCAGGATGACCTGGCCTCTCTCCAATTACTGAATACTCAGACAATTGATGTCTTTAACTTCAGTCTTGTCCAGTCTCACTTCACATCAACTTCATGCACTGAATGCATGGCAACTCTGAATCCTCATGCACTGACTGCATGGCCTTCTCAAATTTTCTTCAAGATCTTCAAGTCTTGGACAACTCAAATGCACACAACTGATTTGGCTCTATTCACGTGTGCACGTGCATGCATGCATGCATGCACTCCCCTTCTTCTTCTTAGTGTGATAAACACTCAATGAGTGCAATTGCTTTAAGCACACACACTTCTTCCTTCTTCACACTTTGTTCTTTTTGTTTACACACTCACAAGTGTGTTGTACTTTAGTGTGAGGGACTCCTCTTTCTTCCTTCTTCTAAGTGTGTTCACTTCACTTAGTGCACACACACTAGGTTCGGCCTCCTTATCTCATTGCACACAAAACTTCTTCACTTTGGCAAACACTTGAGCTTGGCCTACTTCACTTGCAAAGCACACACACTTCCTTGTTCTTTTAATTTCCTTCAAAGTGTGCACTCCTCTTATGCACCCACTTGGTACTCCATTTTGCACACACAAGGGCTACGGCCTCCACTTGTATTTTTCTTTTGCACAAACTTCCTCTCGGCCTTCAACTTTTACTTTGCACACACAAGAGGCAAATCCTCGGCTCTTCTTGCTTTGCACACCTACTGCCCGTAGGGTGTTTTCACTTGGCACACACACAAGATATGGCCTCGGGTTCTCCTTGCACACACAATACCGTAGGGTCTTCACTTTGCACATAAGGCATGCAAGTCTCGGCCTTCACTTCTTCACTTCACACACACAAGAGGTGTGGAATCGGGTTCTCCTTGCACACACAAGGGCCACGGCCTTCTCTTGTTCACTTTGCACACAAGGCACTAAGGCCTCGGCCTTCTTTTCAAATTCACACACACACAAAGTGTGGTGGTCTTCACATGCCGCGCGCAAGTCCTCAAGGTGCGCAAGGGTCACGCAAACACCTCCTGCCGTGCAAGTCCGCGGGCAGAGAAGGATGCAACCACGGGCGCGCAAGGATGCGGCCACGGGTCTTCCTGTCGCGCAAGGGAGGCGCGCAGGGAACACCTTTGAAGCCTCGGGTGGCTCCGGAACAAACTTCCGCGCAAGTGGGTTGCGCGGGGCTTCGGCTTTGCGAGGCAGAGCTCTCACGGGACTCGGATTTTCAACAGAGTTTCAGCAAGCATCTTTGGAGCCTTGGGCTATTCTTTTATAGGCGAAGCAGAGGCGGTTCATCCGCGTAGAGATACATTTTGTAGAGACCCGAAGCTTGACGTACATGGACATTACATTACATTTGCGGAATACTTAGTACATAACAAAGACACACACTAAAGGATCGTAATAGTTTAGTGTCTTCGGAAACTCGGAACGTAATCTTCTAATCGTGGTGAAAGTTCTTCAATATCTCCCATAAAGGTCATCCATTTTTTCTACCTAAAACCTTTCTTTATATCCTGGGGAAAAGAAAACATAAAAGGGTGAGCTCAAATGCTCAGTAAGGGTAAACAAAAGAAAAATCAATCACATCATATACATAGCTTTTGGAAATCTTAACCTGCAAAAGAGCTCATAATATCATAACATGGGATATATCATAGAAGTGAAATGTAATCCCAATAATCATAACATAAAACATGAAACTTTGTGGCATACACACATAATCATAGAGAATCATTTCTTGTTAGTCATGACTCATTGCCAAGACTATCTTAGTGGACAAAGTCCCTTTCTGAATCGAGTAACCCTCGTTTCAGTCCTGTTTCACTGAACCGGTAGAACCTACCATTTCAGCCGTGTCTATCTCATGAGATATAAAATCTTTACCCAATGCATTGGAGGGAGATATAGGTCCCACCCATCTCATAATGAATCCTTTCTTATGTGTGCCACATAATCATAAATCATACATCATCGTATAACACATGTAACAAAAATGGGATTCTTGAAACATCATGACATCATAAATCAATTCATATAAGATAAAGGAATTCATAAAAATAATTCCATCACAACATGATCAAATCATTTTAATAACAGGGATAAAAACAGAACCCTTTATTATCATAGATGGAAAATAATTTTGATAAAACACTTGAACTCCATTCTTGAGAAAAATATCCTTTCTTCTTCAAAAACATTTTTCCTTTCATAACATGTCATACAACTTTA
Source organism: Viscum album (assembly GCA_963277665.1). NCBI lineage: Eukaryota > Viridiplantae > Streptophyta > Magnoliopsida > Santalales > Viscaceae > Viscum > Viscum album. The sequence continues at coordinate 762,471,372 of OY728126.1, read as the reverse complement.
AAATAAAAGAAGTTGATTAAAAATAAACTTGAAAACTTGTAAAGGAAGCTTCTTGGAAATAATGTTTTAAAAATCCATTCATGCCGTATAAGTTAAAAAAACATTCTTCGTAATTTTGTCGGAAAAGTCAAAAAGTACCTCGTACGAAAAAGGACAAAAGATTCCTTTCATATCTTTTACTAAAAACCCACCGAAGGGTAAAATTGGATATAAACTATTGTAGAATGATGGAAATAATATTACATATTGAGGGAACATGGATGTGGATGATAAAATACACCCCAGTAAATTCTTATGAATAAACAATCTCGGATAAAAATGAGATTGTGATATTTTCCCTTACCTTAGGTCCAATTTGCTTCGTATGTGTCCGAACCTCCTGTATAATGATTTAAATAATGTCATTGACTTATTACAGAATCATATTCATTGTTATGATATCATATATGGTTCACTTATGACATTATATTACCCGTTCTTTTGTAAATTCCATGTTAAAGAAGCGTTTTGGGTAAAATCGTTTCATTTATCGTAGGTGTTTTGACTTGTTGTTCTTGACATCATTATTACTTATATCATGATTTACTTACTTCCAGAATATAAAATATGATTTATATATCATATATATTCGGTATATATATATATAATAGATAGATAAATAAAATGAAAAACACCGTTCATGGAGACGGTAGTCCGTACGTACGTATGAACGCTGTTTTTCTTTCCTTATTGTCTTGAAATGGAAGTAAGTAGATAACATACATATGTATATATATACATAAATCCAGTAGCTTTATAATGTCATATATTTCATTATTATTTCTTATATATACATTATAATCATTCTTAAATGGTTAACATGGAGAATGAATCTCATCGCGTCGTGGAGACGGTAGTCCGTACGTACGCACGAGCGATGATATCATTTCTATAAATATTGAATTGAATTGGAGTGTATTATACAATATATCAGAATAAATATGATGTTGTAATAACTATGTATAGTTATTCTTTACACCATTATACCCATCCATGTAAGGTGGTGGTGGAAAATAGATTACACCACGGCGTGGAGACGGTATTCCGTACGTACGCACGCGCGGTGATTTCTTTTTCCGTAGGATGGATAGATGGTGAAATAGGGTTGTTTCATACTTATAATAACATATCAGTATATGAGTGATACTGATGTTATTACTTCATAATGAAACAACCTATGAAGAAGAAGTGGAAGAAGAAATAAAGATGAAAGAATTGGTAACGGTAATTACCTCTTCTTTGAAGTGCCTCTTTGAGACCTCCTCTTAGGGCACTATAATTGGTCTTTGAGGAATACCAGGACCTCTAGGATGTTTCTAGGGAAGTGGAGAAGGTATTTTGGCAGGGGTTGGACGAGCTTGAGTGCTCAAATTGGTGTGAGGAGGAGGGGGAGGAGGTGTCCTTTTATAAGGGAGGAGAGGGGCACCTTAGAAATATTTCAAAATATTATTTTATATTAAAGTCAAAATCGGTTTATAATGGTTACAAAGGGTCTTATTTCGAAGATAAGGTGGGGAGGGGTCGAAATCCTATCATCCAATAGAATTTAGACAAGTTTAGGATATTATTTTAACCTTATCAATTAAATTTAACTCTAAGTTAAATAATTTAACTTTTACCATGTCTTTTTGTTTTCTTTCACTATATGGTTAATAAACATACTATAACATGCCAAACGAACCCCAAATTGTTTATTATTAATATATATATCCTTATCTAAGTCATTTTTCAGAACCTTAGATTTTTAGGAATACAATAACAATTAATAATATAATATTTTATTTAAAAACTATTTTGTGTCAATTTTGACACTATTTGATATATGATTTTTGTGAAAGTCATAAAAGAATTAAATGTTCGAACCAAGTTGATTAAATCAACATTAATATATCATAATAACCTAGAAAATTAGTGGAATTCATAAAAAATCTCAAATTACATTTATTTTGGTGTTTATAACATCAATTATGTCAATATTTCATTAATAAGATAATTACTACATCATCGTTGTGTCATAAATAAAATAAATAATTTTATGTCTAAAAATTACAAATAAAATACCATAATGTAGGAAATCTTTTTAGCTTTCTAATGAATATTTACAATCGAATTTATCTTATGTATAACCCCATATTAAAAATTATTTACTTATTAAACTTTGATTTTAACTATTTTAACCTTTCTTTAAATAAATTAATAATAAATGTCCTAATCTAATCCAAGTGGGCCTAAATGGTCATATTTTATTCCTAAGTTTGTTTTTGGTCGAATTACACTTGTCCAATAGAATTAGGACATGTTTTAGGGTAATAGTAATATCATATTTACCCTTAGTTACCCTATTTACTATTAACCGCGGTAAAAAAGTAAAAAGTTACTATTCACCAAAAAATTATTTTCATCTCATTGAACCACATTTTAGTCCTTGATATTAACCGTGTCTCTCGGATTTTCGAAATTCCATTCACAGAAGCAGCAAAATTATGTTTTATGAAAAATTCAGTTTTTTTAACTACCACTTAGTAGTTTCACTATTCATCAAAAATTGATGTTTTTCAGAACAATGCCAAAATTTCATCCTAAGCTATATTTCATATTCCGAATTCAAAAATGAAATCTATTTTACCAAATTCATAACATAGAAGTTGCATTAATTAATTTTATAATTAAATCCCGCTGTTAAAATAAATAGCATGTTTTTAGGAAACAATATATATCAAAAGATTGACACTTGATTATGTCTTGTTTAAATGTGAAATTACAACCAATGACCAACATTGTATTAAATTGAAAAAATATATTCTAAATATACTTTAAAACCACTCAAATTAATAATTTATCACTATTAATTATTTCGATTAAAAAAGTTGTTTTTAATTATAATTTAGTAATTTTTCACTATTCATCAGAATATGAAAGTTATCCGAAAAGTACCAAAATTTCACCTTAGGCTAAATTCGATACTACGAATCCAAGAATGAAGTTCATTTTGAAAAATAAGATTTACAGAATTTTAAAAAGTGGTTATTACTATTCATAACGGCTAGTTTTAATAATATTTTAATAGCACATCGTTGTTTAGTGAAACTCGGTATTGCGTATTACACACGCTATTGAGGAAGGTCGCGATTGCGTGTAATGCAAGGCAAGACAAGGATGCGTGTTGTGCAAGCTCCTTTTGGTGTAGCGTACAACACAAGACATTAATAAAATTAAAAAGAATATTTCTTTATAAAATTTTGGGCTGTTACATTCTACCCCCCTTAAAATGAATTTCGCCCTCGAAATTCGCTGGGGTTATAAATGGTTTACTATTTGAAAGTTTCTTTGATAGAAACCCACATCGTAAAAAGGAATACCAAAACTTATCTTTAAAAACAAAAGTATGAAACGTAACGGTTACCCAAATAAACTAATCACTGGGTTTCCACATAGGTGAAAATATGGATATGGAAGAGAAATCTAACCATCATGTTCTGATGGAGAGTGGTAGAGAACATGGCTATGGAAAAGCTATCAATCACAAAGCCATAAATTTGTGATGATCTAGGGTACCATCTGATTCATCGGATATAAGGGCTCTAGGACAACATTTTTGGTTCTCAAGATCATTTCCCTAAAGTTGAAAATTTGAATTAGAATAAATACTTACTTTATTTTGGTACAATCTCACTGTTGTTTGTGCCTTGAACAATTTCTACTTCATCTCTTAAATAAATGAAGTTGAATTTGTTATTCGTGAAGTGTTAGCAGATCATCTGATAGAATGACGGGTCATTCCATCTGTCTCAAACTAAAAGGTTAACAAAAGTTATTAAATATACATAAGTCATTCTATAGTGAGATTAATCATATATGGTTCCTAAAATGGACTTATACTTCATATATCATACTGCTTAATATAATAAAACTAGTTTATACTAAACAGGGACTTCCTGTAGGCCAGTGGTAGGCGATAAAGGCCAGTCGCACTTCGGTTGTTGGTTCGATTCCCACAGCCTTGTCTGAAGCGATGGGTTGTCGCCCGTCCTGCAGGTTGTCCTTTTTCTAAAACTACGTTAATATAACATCACATAAATAATATCAAAAAAAAGTTCTATACTTAAACAATACTAACTTATGGTTAACATAATACATTACAATCTTTAGGCTTATCTAAAATACTTCGGTCCAAGCTCATAGTATAAAGAAAATGATTACTTGAAATGTCGCCAACCAAGCATGTGAATACCATCATTTATCCCCCATATATCTTGTTGGTCACATTCCAATCATGTGAATACTTTAATGATGTATTCTCTTGAAAAATATGAATACCCATTAAACCTTAGTGAAAACATGAATGCTGTCAAAAGTTAACTCTTTCCACATACCAAAATCCAAAAATTCAATATACCCAAACCATGATATAACCTTCTCCTTATATCAGTCATGAGCTCATGAATACTATCAAACATTTTATTTTCTTTTTATCCCTTCATTATGCGCATATCATCTACATTCCAAAAATATCTGAATAACCTTTCATGGATACTGGTAACATTAATCAGACAACAATGTAACAATCCTTACATGTCTCTTTTTTCCATAGTGCCATGAGATTACTTATACAACATTACACATGATAAACATGTAATCATTCCACTACATTCTTAAACCATTGACCGAGCTTCAACAATTCTTTCATCTCACATATCATTTTTAGTCTCTTCATCATCATCCACATAAATACTTCCCATACGACCATACTGATTATCTTCATGAGACTTTCCCTTAGGGCATTGGTTTGCATAATGCCCGTACATTCCACATTTAAAACATTTAACCATTGTTGATGTCGTAGCAATACCATTATCCTCATCCATGTTGTTAACTGAACCTTTTCCTTTGCATTTACTTGCTTTGTGTCCTTCTTTTCCACACCCAAAGCATCTTCCAATTCCTTTGAAACATTCTCCTTGATGCCTCTTCCCACATGATTTACATAGGGGAAATTGAACTTTCTTTCCTCTATGATCATCATGAAACTCCATCTTTCTCTTATTAGCCGAGTCAGGAAACTTACCAAATTTTACTTTATTGATCATATTATGAGATTGCTGATTCGGCATAATAATGATGTTTGGACTTCCAAATCCCATTTCATTATGAAGAATATCATTCCATTGTCCATCATATCCTCCATTATCGTGAATCATCTTGTTTCCAGCCATTTTCTAAAACCCAAAAGAATAGTGTGAGAGGCAAAAATCATAATAAAGGGGGAGTAACTTCAATATCTAACATCTTAGGTTTAATTCTATGATCGTTAGCGTAATTCTAGTACTATAACCTATACGCATACTTAACCTTAGAGACATCCCTAGACATACCTTAGAAATATCTCTAGGGATCTCACTAAAGTTCTCGAATCCTAGTTTCCAATGGTTGACTAAACCTTTCCTCTGATACCAACTGTAGAGACCCGTATCTTGACGTACATGGACATTACATTACATTTGCGGAATACTTAGTACATAACAAAAACACACACTAAAGGATCGTAATAGTTTAGTGTCTTTGGAAACTCGGAACGTAATCTTCTAATCGTGGTGAAAGTTCTTCAATATCTCCCATAAAGGTCATCCCTTTTTTCTACCTAAAACCTTTCTTTATATCCTGGGGAAAAGAAAACATAAAAGGGTGAGCTCAAATGCTCAGTAAGGGTAAACAAAAGAAAAATCAATCACATCATATACATAGCTTTTGGAAATCTTAACCTGCAAAAGAGCTCATAATATCATAACATGGGATATATCATAGAAGTGAAATGTAATCCCAATAATCATAACATAAAACATGAAACTTTGTGGCATACACACAATATCATAGAGAATCATTTCTTGTTAGTCATGACTCATTGCCAAGACTATCTTAGTGGACAAAGTCCCTTTCTGAATCGAGTAACCCTCGTTTCAGTCCTGTTTCACTGAACCGGTAGAACCTACCATTTCAGCCGTGTCTATCTCATGAGATATAAAATCTTTACCCAATGCATTAGAGGGAGATATAGTTCCCACCCATCTCATAATGAATCCTTTCTTATGTGTGCCACATAATCATAAATCATACATCATCGTATAACACATGTAACAAAAATGGGATTCTTGAAACATCATGACATCATAAATCAATTCATATAAGATAAAGGAATTCATAAAAATAATTCCATCACAACATGATCAAATCAATTTAATAATAGGGATAAAAACAGAACCCTTTATTATCTTAGATGGAAAATAATTTTGATAAAACACTTGAACTCCATTCTTGAGGAAAATATCCTTTCCTCTTCAAAAACATTTTTCCTTTCATAACATGTCATACAACTTTAAAATAAAAGAAGTTGATTAAAAATAAACTTGAAAACTTGTAAAGGAATCTTCTTGGAAATAATGTTTTAAAAATCCATTCATGCCGTATATGTTAAAAAAACATTCTTCGTACTTTTGTCGGAAAAGTCAAAAAGTACCTCATACGAAAAACGACAAAAGATTCCTTTCATATCTTTTACTAAAAACCCACCGAAGGGTAAAATTTGATATAAACTATTGTAGAATGATGGAAATAATATTACATATTGAGGGAACATGGATGTGGATGATAAAATACACCCCAGTAAATTCTTATGAATAAACAATCTCGGATAAAAATGAGATTGTGATATTTTCCCTTACCTTAGGTCCAATTTGCTTCGTATGTATCCGAACCTCCTGTATAATGATTTAAATAATGTCATTGACTTATTACAGAATCATATTCATTGTTATGATATCATATATGGTTCACTTATGACATTATATTACCCGTTCTTTTGTAAATTCCATGTTAAAGAAGCGTTTGGGGTAAAATCGTTTCATTTATCGTAGGTGTTTTGACTTGTTGTTCTTGACATCATTATTACTTATATCATGATTTACTTACTTCCAGAATATAAAATATGATTTATATATCATATATATTCAGTATATATATATATATATAATAGATAGATAAATAAAATGAAAAACACCGTTCATGGAGACGGTAGTCCGTACATACGTATGAACGTTGTTTTTCTTTCCTTATTGTCTTGAAATGGAAGTAAGTAGATGACATACATATGTATATATATACATAAATCCAGTAGCTTTATAATGTCATATATTTCATTATTATTTCTTATATATACATTATAATCATTCTTAAATGGTTAACATGGAGAATAAATCTCATCGCGTCGTGGAGACGGTAGTCCGTACGTACGCACGAGCGATGATATCATTTCTATAAATATTGAATTGAATTGGAGTGGATTATACAATATATCAGAATCAATATGATGTTGTAATAACTATGTATAGTTATTCTTTACACCATTATACCCATCCATGTAAGGTGGTGGTGGAAAATAGATTACACCACGGCGTGGAGACGGTATTCCGTACGTACGCACGCGCGGTGATTTCTTTTTCCGTAGGATGGATAGATGGTGAAATAGGGTTGTTTCATACTTATAATAACATATCAGTATATGAGTGATACTGATGTTATTACTTCATAATGAAACAACCTAAGAAGAAGAAGTGGAAGAAGAAATAAAGATGAAAGAATTGGTAACGGTAATTACCTCTTCTTTGAAGTGCCTCTTTGAGACCTCCTCTTAGGGCACTATAATTGGTCTTTGAGGAATACCAGGACCTCTAGGATGTTTCTAGGGAAGTGGAGAAGGGATTTTTGCAGGGGTTGGACGATCTTGAGTGCTCAAATTGGTGTGAGGAGGAGGGGGAGGAGGTGTCCTTTTATAAGGGAGGAGAGGGGCACCTTAGGAATATCTCAAAATATTATTTTATATTAAAGTCAAAATCAGTTTATAATGGTTCCAAAGGGTCTTATTTCGAAGATAAGGTGGGGAGGGGTAGAAATCCTATCAACCAATAGAATTTAGACAAGTTTAGGATATTATTTTAACCTTATCAATTAAATTTAACTCTAAGTTAAATAATTTAACTTTTACCATGTCTTTTTGTTTTCTTTCACTATATGGTTAATAAACTTACTATAACATGCCAAACGAACCCCAAATTGTTTATTATTAATATATATATCCTTATCTAAGTCATTTGGCCGAACCTTAGATTTTTAGGAATACAATAACAATTAATAATATAATATTTGATTTAAAAACTATTTTGTGTCAATTTTGACACTATTTGATATATGATTTTTGTGAAAGTCATAACAGAATTAAATGTTCGAACCAAGTTGATTAAATCAACATTAATATATCATAGTAACCTAGAAAATTAGTGGAATTCATAAAAAATCTCAAATTACATTTATTTTGGTGTTTATAACATCAATTATGTCAATATTTCATTAATAAGATAATTACTGCATCATCATTGTGTCATAAATAAAATAAATTATTTTATGTCTAAAAATTACAAATAAAATACCATAATGTAGGAAATCGTTTTATCTTTCTAATGAATATTTACAATCGAATTTATCTTATGTATAACCCCATATTAAAAATGATTTACTTATTAAACTTTGATTTTAACTATTTTAACCTTTCTTTAAATAAATTAATAATAAATGTCCTAATCTAATCCAAGTGGGCCTAAATGGTCATATTTTATTCCTAAGTTTGTTTTTGGTCGAATTACACTTGTCCAATAGAATTAGGACATGTGTTAGGGTAATAGTAATATCATATTTACCCTTAGTTACCCTATTTACTATTAACCGCGGTAAAAAAGTAAAAAGTTACTATTCACCAAAAAATTATTTTCATCTCATTGAACCACATTTTAGTCCTTGATATTAACCGTGTCTCTCGGATTTTCGAAATTCCATTCACAGAAGCGGAAAAATTAAGTTTTATGAAAAATTCAGTTTTTTTAACTACCACTTAGTAGTTTCACTATTCATCAAAAATTGATGTTTTTCAGAACAATGCCAAAATTTCATCCTAAGCTATATTTCATATTCCGAATTCAAAAATGAAATCTATTTTACCAAATTCATAACATAGAAGTTTCATTAATTAATTTTATAATTAAATCCCGCTGTTAAAATAAATAGCGTGTTTTTAGGAAACAATATATATCAAAAGATTGACACTTGATTATGTCTTGTTTAAATGTGAAATTACAACCAATGACCAACATTGTATTAAACTGTAAAAATATATTCTAAATATACATTAAAACCACTCAAATTAATAATTTATCACTATTAATTATTTCGATTAAAAAAGTTGTTTTTAATTATAATTTAGTAATTTTTCACTATTCATCAGAATATGAAAGTTATCCGAAAAGTACCAAAATTTCACCTTAGGCTAAATTCGATACTCCGAATCCAAGAATGAAGTTCATTTTGAAAAATAAGATTTACAGAATTTTAAAAAGTGGTTATTACTATTCATAACGGCTAGTTTTAATAATATTTTAATAGCACATCGTTGTTTAGTGAAACTCGGTATTGCGTATTACACACGCTACTGAGGAAGGTCGCGATTGCGTGTAATGCAAGGCAAGACAAGGATGCGTGTTGTGCAAGCTCCTTTTGGTGTAGCGTACAACACAAGACATTAATAAAATTAAAAAGAATATTTCTTTATAAAATCTTGGGCTGTTACACATTTAATCTCCCGAAGATTTCGGATCTTTTAACATCTTCAAAATCTCTACTTTTATCCTCTGTTTTACGCGGGTTCTCATTTTTAATTTCCTCTACGTGCATGCGACTTAGAACGCATGCACGACCTTCTTTAAACCCAATCCATGCAAAGGCACGAACCCATGAAGCCTCGGCAACTTCGTTTGCCTCGGCATTGCTTCGAATTCTCCTCTCATCGCATGCATGCATATTTTAATGCATGGTTGTGTTCAGTGTGGACAGACGATCACAATGGAGGCTTCGGCTCCTTCAGAGGTGGCCGGGAACTCAAATTCTGTCGTAGGGAGGCTCCTGGTTCAGCGGCGGCTTCGCGGGTGGCTTCGGCTCGAGCTCGAGGTGGAAGACGAGCCACGGCCGTCGGATCAGGCGATGGAGATACATCGGACGGCCTGGATCAGATCGCCTCGCCGCGGATCAGTTGTGCGGCCGAGATCTAGCGCGCGATCGATCGTGCGGCCAGGATCACTCCCGCGGAAAAAATCCGCGTCCCACATCGAAACGGCCTCCAATTTTTCCGCAGCTTATTACCCAAGCGCTCCCTCAACCCCGCAATTGAATCTTCTCCCCTCCCGGTGCCGCCCCGCACCGGGTTCTCTCTGCGGGCGCGCTCTGCGCCCACTCTGCTCCCTGCGGGCGCGCTCCTAGCGCCCACTATGCATCCTTCGGGCGCGCGGGTTTCACCACCTCGTGTCCTTGGGGGCTTACACACGGCCCCCCTGCCTCTCGGGCTGGCCACATGGGATCCCCCCTTGGGCGTGGCGCCTTAGGCCCACATGTGCCTTGGGGGTTGAACCCTTAAGGCTGGCTTGAGATGGCTAATTTTTTGCAAGTAATAGAACAAGTACTTTGTTAAAAAACAAAGTAACCAAGTTCAAGTGCCAAATACCACAACTCTTCTTCTAAGCCATTCTTCATCTTCTTTATTTCTTCTTCTTCATTAGAATTCATCATCCTTCTTCAACTTATAATCATCATTTAAGAATGGAATTCTTGAAGGTTCTTCCATCAACCGATGCTCCTGAATCAAATATTTCTTCAATGTGCTTCATTGATCCAATTAGAGATCAATTGGATCATCTTCATGTTCACATGCACTAAGTGATAGTGCATGGACTTAATTAATGCACATCATCCACTTAGGAGTTGTGGATGGAACTCCTTTAAACTCCTCATGCATTGTGAAGACAATGCATGGTCTTCAAACATTGTTGTGACATTGTATCCAGTTGATACAAGTTCTTGGAACATTAAGAACACCTCAACAATCGTCAGATATACATGGAGAATGTTTCAACAACAATTTCCAATACCACTTAGTGAATCTCCTAAGTGACACGCATCTTAGTACCATGGCCATTCTCCATTCATCACCAACACCATCACAACCTTTGTTATTCACATCTTGACATTCCTTGACTTCCATTCATTCCAAGACAACTTCATGCCTTCTTGACAACAAATGCAACATAGTGCACTTCAATCTCCCCCTTTGTATTTTTTGGCAATACACTAGAGCACATATGAATGGGTCAATATGTGTGCCAATATTTCTCCCCCTTATTGGCAATCAAATGCAAAGGTGTGGTGTGGTTCTCTTTCAAAAATATCTCTTCCTCCCTTTGAAAAGTATTTTCTTGAAAAACACTGAGAGAGGGATGGTGTCACATGTTCTCTTTAGCAAAGAACCTTTAGTAAATCATCTCTAAGTCTACTTGGGCTAACCCGGTGTAGAAAACAAGAGTGATATAACCAAGGAACTCAATGCTGTCCACATTCACTATATACATGTGAGATCATGCTTAGGGGTTGAATTTTTTCAGATATTCAATGAATTGCTGAATCCTGCACATACTTCACAAAACACATTAGAAAGTTTAGGTGCAAAGATAAAGCTCCCCCTTTCATCCATTTGTCTTCAATCCATACTCCCCCTTAATTGACAAGATAAACTCAATTAAGAAACAAGGGATGAAAGTATGATTGGAATACCTTCACTTTTCTCAAGATGGTATTAATCTCAGAATCCCATCTTCTTCAGATTGGCTCCCCCTCAAGGGGTGCACTCCATTCTGTCCAAACCACTCTCCAGATGAGAATGATCATCATCTTCAATTCCCTGCAATGTCAGCACATGTAAATACCAATAGTATAAGGGAATAAGATGGAACCTCCTTGGTTCATCAATGTGAACAACAAGGTTGAGAAGATTCTCTCAACCAAGATGTCCCATTTTCACCATTCTTCACACTTGCACATCTGATCTTCTTTGATGTTTGTGCTGGTGTGGATCTCAACACATCTTCATGTGAAATCTTCTTCTTCCCTTTTGCCTTAGCAATTTCCAGAACTTTATCTTCAGCTTTTTGCAGATCTTTGGCAAGTTGCAACTGATGTGGCCATATGACAAGTAAATAATTTGGAAGAGTGGCCCCAGTTCTGGAAGTTCCACATGGTTCTTTGGATGCTGCTAAGCTACCTCTCTTAGGCAACTTATTTTCAATCAATCCCTTCTTCTTATGGATTGATTGTCTTTTGGAGTTCAGTCTGCTTCTATTTAATTTCATGGCTTCTTTACAAAGATCCATGAAATGTCCTTTCTTCCCACAGTATATGCATTTCTTGGTGGTCCTTCTGGATGCATCACCCTTCTTGGATTTAGACTCCAAGGTCTTCTCTTCCTTTTTCATAATCTTCTCGGGAGCATCTTCCACTTTCTTATGCTTGCTTCCCAAGGATTCATTCTGAGCCAGGTTCTGTGATCTTTTCTTCTTTTGAGCTCTGGATACAATTGTAGATTGACATGTATCTTTTTGACCACTTTTGCAATCATCCCAGATGTTGTCAAGTAATCCAAATCTATTTGCAGTAAACAGATGTCTCTGGACCTGTGGATGCTTCTTCTTTTCTTCTGGCTTGCTCCCCCTTGGCATGAGCTTCCTTTGTGCTTTGACATTCAGTGGATTGTACCAACAATCCTTTGCACAGTGCCCATACTTATTACAACACCAGCATTGTCCCACGAATCTTGACCTCTTCAGTCCTTCTGATTGTAGGGTACTCTTCTTGACCTGTTGTGCTGTTTCAGGAGAGCTCTGCTTCTTTACTACCTTCATCCATACTTGTTTGGAATTATTTTTCCATCCTGCACTTTTTGTGGAAACACAATTAGAAGCATCAGTACAAGATGGGATGGATGGTACCTTCTTTTTAGAAGTTGTTGCCCTTTTATTATAGGATGTCTTTCTTTTAGAATCATCGTTTTCAAAGCTCACTTGAGTAGCAACATTTCTTCTTTCAGCTGACTGGGAGGCTTCATCTTTTGGTGATTGCAGATTTTTCAATATCACCTCTAGTTCTAAGCATTTCATGTTAAGGGAGTTCTTCTCATCCTCAACAGTTCTTAGCCTTCCTTCCAAATTTTCTTTCAGCTGTTCTAACTGGTCTTCATGCACCTTCTTGATTTCAAGCATTGAGTTGTCAAGCTCTTTCACCCTTTTGACTTTATCTTCTAGTTGAGCATATTTGACAATCATTGAGACTCTGTGCAGCTTCTCCAGTGCATGGAACACTTCTTTGACCATTATCTTAAAGAATTCATTCTCAGAAAGGCTTCTTTGCAATTCTTCAGCGGTGTCTCCATATCTTTCATTGCAAAGAGATACTGTTTCATCTTTGGCATTTACCAGCTTTCTGAGAGTGTTGGTTATGCCAAACCTTTTTGCCAATTGATCTTCCATTGCATTGGCTTCTTCTTCTAACTGTGATTTTTCTTCATGAAGATCATGGATGCCTGTAGCTATACACTTTTCCACTTCCATGGGAACTGTCTTCTGAAGATATTTGAGTTCATTTAGAAGATCATTGTTTCTTCCATCTTCATCACAGCTAGAGCAGGCTTCATCAGAAGAATGATAAAAGGAATTGTCATCTGATGTGACTTTCACATTTCTTTCCATAGAAGGAGTTTCTCTGATTGCAACAACCTTCTTCCTCATCTTCTTTGCATGTTTCTTCATTCTGTTTTTCAGAGTCTTGGCAGATATCTCCATTTGAGGTTGTTCATTCATTTCCTCAAATCTGCACTCCATATAGACTCTCTTGGATCTTTTAGAGGTAACCTCCCTCTGATACCAATTGAAGTGCCAAGATCAGTGTGAATCACTGAGAGGGGGAGGGGGTGAATCAGTGATCCCTTAAAACTTTTTACTAATTGATTCTTATCAATTAAACCTATATGGCTGGTTAAAGCCTCGATCCACTCTTCTTGTATCTCTCAACCTTTCCCGAATGATGCAGTAATGAAAAGGCACAGGACACAAGGATTTACAAGGTTCGGCACCAAAGGCCTACATCCTTTCCATGCTCTTCCAGCATGGATTCTCCCATTATAATCGGTTAGTATTACAATGGTAGATACAGCTTCCCACCGTATCTCTCCTGAGTCCCACAGGAGGGTCTTTATACTGCTTCACACAGTGTTACCAGAGTCCCACTGGCCTGCTCCAGAATCCCACTGAAGACTTCTTATCCCTGAGTCCCACAGGGTCTTCTCCTGGCTCCTCGAGTCACACGAGTAGCTATTCTTCTTGTTCAGCTCTTCAAGTATCTTCAGCAGTCTGGGATAAAGACTGCTGGCCTTGCTCTGTACCTCTGATCACTTGTGATGACCAGGTCTTCTCGTCTTGCTCAGGCTTTATCTCCTTCTTCTCAGGATGACCTGGCCTCTCTCCAATTACTGAATACTCAGACAATTGATGTCTTTAACTTCAGTCTGGTCCAGTCTCACTTCACTTCAACTTCATGCACTGAATGCATGGCAACTCTGAATCCTCATGCACTGACTGCATGGCCTTCTCAAATTTTCTTCAAGATCTTCAAGTCTTGGACAACTCAAATGCACACAACTGATTTGGCTCTGTTCACGTGTGCACGTTCATGCATGCATGCATGCACTCCCCTTCTTCTTCTTAGTGTGATAAACACTCAACGAGTGCAATTGCTTTAAGCACACACACTTCTTCCTTCTTCACACTTTGTTCTTTTTGTTTACACACTCACAAGTGTGTTGTACTTTAGTGTGAGGGTCTCCTCTTTCTTCCTTCTTCTAAGTGTGTTCACTTCACTTAGTGCACACACACTAGGTTCGGCCTCCTTATCTCATTGCACACAAAACTTCTTCACTTTGGCAAACACTTCAGCTTGGCATACTTCACTTGCAAAGCACACACACTTCCTTGTTCTTTTAATTTCCTTCAAAGTGTGAAATCCTCTTATGCACCCACTTGGTACTCCATTTTTCACACACAAGGGCTACGGCCTCCACTTGTATTTTTCTTTTTCACAAACTTCCTCTCGGCCTTCAACTTTTACTTTGCACACACAAGAGGCAAAGCCTCGGCTCTTCTTGCTTTGCACACCTACTGCCCGTAGGGTGTTTTCACTTGGCACACACACAAGATATGGCCTCGGGTTCTCCTTGCACACACAATACCGTAGGGTCTTCACTTTTCACACAAGGCATGCAAGTCTCGGCCTTCACTTCTTCACTTCACACACACAAGAGGTGTGGAATCGGGTTCTCCTTGCACACACAAGGGCCACGGCCTTCTCTTGTTCACTTTGCACACAAGGCACTAAGGCCTCGGCCTTCTTTTCAAATTCACACACACACAAAGTGTGGTGGTCTTCACATGCTGCGCGCAAGTCCTCAAGGTGCACAAGGGTCGCGCAAACACCTCCTGCCGCGCAAGTCCGAGGGCAGAGAAGGATGCAACCACGGGCGCGCAAGGATGCGGCCACGGGTCTTCCTGTCGCGCAAGGGAGGCGCGCAGGGAACACCTTCGAAGCCTCGGGTGGCTCCAGAACAAACTTCCGCGCAAGTGGGTTGCGCGGGGCTTCGGCTTCGCGAGGCAGAGCTCTCACGGGACTCGGATTTTCAACAGATTTTCAGCAAGCATATTTGGAGCCTTGGGCTCTTCTTTTATAGGCGATGTAGAGGCAGTTCATCCGCTTAGAGATATATTTAATCTCCCGAAGATTTCGGATCTTTTAAAATCTTCAAAATCTCTAATTTTATCCTCTGTTTTACGCGGGTTCTCATTTTTAATTTCCTCTACGTGCATGCGACTTAGAACGCATGCACTACCTTCTTTAAACCCAATCCATGCAAAGGCACGAACCCATGAAGCCTCGGCAACTTCGTTTGCCTCGGCATTGCTTCGAATTCTCCTCTCATCGCATGCATGCATATTTTAATGCATGGTTGTCTTCAGTGTGGCCAGACGATCACAATGGAGGCTTCGGCTCCTTCAGAGGTGGCCGGGAACTCAAATTCTGTCGTAGGGAGGCTCCTGGTTCAGCGGCGGCTTCGCGGGTGGCTTTGGCTCGAGCTCGAGGTGGAAGATGAGCCACGGCCGTCGGATCAGGCGATGGAGATACATCGGACGGCCTGGATCAGATCTCCTCGTCGCGGATCAGTTGTGCGGCCGAGATCTGGCGCGCGATCGATCGTGCGGCCAGGATCACTCCCGCGGAAAAAATTCGCGTCCCACATCGAAACGGCCTCCGATTTTTCCGCAGCTTATTACCCAAGTGCTCCCTCAACCCCGCAATTGAATCTTCTCCCCTCCCGGTGCCGCCCCGCACCGGGTTCTCTCTACGGGCGCGCTCTGCGCCCACTCTGCTCCCTGCGGGCGCGCTCCTAGCGCCCACTATGCATCCTTCGGGCGCGCGGGTTTCACCACCGCGTGTCCTTGGGGGCTTACACACGGCCCCCCTGCCTCTCGGGCTGGCCACATGGGATCCCCCCTTGGGCGTGGCGCCTTAGGCCCACATGTGCCTTGGGGGTTGAACCCTTAAGGCTGGCTTGAGATGGCTAATTGTTTGCAAGTAATAGAACAAGTACTTTGTTAAAAAACAAAGTAACGAAGTTCAAGTGCCAAATACCACAACTCTTCTTCTAAGCCATTCTTCATCTTCTTTATTTCTTCTTCTTCATTAGAATTCATCATCCTTCTTCAACTTATAATCATCATTTAAGAATGGAATTCTTGAAGGTTCTTCCATCAACCGATGCTCCTGAATCAAAGATTTCTTCAATGTGCTTCATTGATCCAATTAGAGATCAATTGGATCATCTTCATGTTCACATGCACTAAGTGATAGTGCATGGACTTCATTAATGCACATCATCCACTTAGGAGTTGTGGATGGAACTCCTTTCAACTCCTCATGCATTGTGAAGACAATGCATGGTCTTCAAACATTGTTGTGACATTGTATCCAGTTGATACAAGTTCTTGGAACATTAAGAACAGCTCAACAATCGTCAGATATATATGGAGAATGTTTCAACCACAATTTCCAATACCACTTAGTGAATCTCCTAAGTGACATGCTTCTTAGTACCATGGCCATTCTCCATTCATCACCAACACCATCACAACCTTTGTCATTCACATCTTGACATTCCTTGACTTCCATTCATTCCAAGACAACTTCATGCCTTCTTGACAACAAATGCAACACAGCGCACTTCAGAACAGAATGATAAAAAAGGGATTTTGTGGTTTTAAAACCCACTAGACTTATTTTAGAAACTGAACCAGCAGAATTAATGCCCTCTCAATGGCCCTTGTGATGTTTTTAGTATCCGTAGGTGAAGAATCCACCATGAAGCTAATATTTTTTGGGTTCTCTAGTAGAGAAATTCACCACAACAACATCCTGATCCTCATGGATTTGAAATATGTTGGAGTATTTAGACACTATAACCATTGTTCTTGGGGGAATCCTATCAGGAAACATGGAAACAAGCATCATCCTTTCCAGAGAGGATCTGGAATCATTAAGCTCTTTGAGAAAACTCTCTAGTGGTGTCTCAAAAACCACTGAACTGGAACATAGAGGGAAGTAAACTAAAATGGAGGCTATGGAAGATAGATTGAGGCCCAGAAAAAAGGACAAGGTTGTAGAAGGGAGAGGTTGAAAAAATGTGTGTCGATTGTATAAGGTGGCAGCTTTGTCCCAGTAATAACCGTATAAGAGAGAAAAATTTCCAAAGATTAAATTTTTATGGGTATATGTTTTATTTTATTTTTGAAAATGGGGCTGATCAACGCCAATTTTAGTGGAGATGATCACAAAAAGCTCTACAACGCCAATTAAAGTGGTGGTGTCCATTTTCGACTGAAAATAGGTGGAGTGCCACTTGATGTGGCATTCCACTTTATAGATTGAGTCTATCAGTGCCACTTTAAGTGGCACTGATAGTATCCCACTCTAGGGATCGACGACACTTCATGTGGAACCTAAATACATACACCCCAAGATTAAGGGCTCACCCCCTCCTTTCCTCATTCTCACATTCTTACTCCCTCTCTTGCTCTCACTCTCTCTTCCAGATCTCTCTCTCCTTTCCTCAATCTCTCTTCAAGATCTCTCTCTCTCAATGACCTATCTCCCTTTGTCCGCAAATCTATTCGAAGGATCACAACCTTTTTGTAAAAATGTCGTAATTCTAATTTTTAATTTTATTAATATTTTGATTTATTTATTTATTTGTTTAGTTCAAATAAATAATTCATAATTAATGTAATATATTTTGAAATTTTAATTATATATTAGTACTAATTTTTATTAATTAATGGTAAATAGGTTATTAAATAACACTATTTAGTTAATTAAATTGTAAATAGTTAAATAACTAATCGTAATTATGGAATTAAATTGTAATTATTTAATTAAATAATCATAATTAGGTAATTAAATTAAACTAATTATGTAATTAATGAATTTGGTAATTAAATATATATTATTAGGTGATTAATTAATTTTTAATAGGAGATTAATTAATTGTAATTAGGTTATTAATTAATTGTAATTAGGTGATTGATTAATTGTAAATATGTGATTAATTAATTATAATTAGGTGATTAATTAATTTTATTTTTGTTATTAATTAATTATAATTAGGTGATTAATTAATTTTAATTGGTTGATTAATTAATTATAAGTAGGTGATCAATTAGTTTTAATTAGGTGATTAATTAATTATAATGAGGTTATTAATTAATGGAAATTAGATTATTAATTAATTCTAATTAGGTGATTAATAAATTCTAATTAGGTGATTAATTAATGGTAATTAGGTGGTTAATTAATTATAATTGGGTAGTTAATTCATTCGTATTTTGTAATTAATTAAAAGGTAATTAGGTGATTTATTTATTCGAATTAGGTGATTAATTAATTCTAATTGTGAGATTATTTAATTAAAATTCTGTGATTATTTAATTTTATTTAGGTGATTAATTAATTGTATTTAGGTGATTAATTAATTGTAATGGGGTGATTACTTAATGGTAATTTAGTGATTAATTAATTTTAATTAGGTGAGTAATTAATGTTAATTACGTGAGTAATTAAATATAATTATGTGGTTAATTAATTGTATTTAGGTGATAATTTAATTCTAAATGTGTGATTAATTAATTGTATTTATGTGATTAATTAATTTTGATTTGTGTTTAATTAATTATAATTAGGTGATTAATTAATTCTAATTATCCAATTCATTAATTCTAATTAGGTAATTAATAAATTCTTATTTGGTAATTAATTAAAGGTAATTGAGTGATTTATTAATTCTAATTAGGTGATTAATTAATTTTAATTAGGTGATTATTTAATTTTAATAAGGTGATTAATTAATGGTAATTAAGTGATTGATTAATGGTAATTAGGTGATTAATTGATTCTAATTTGGTGATTAATTAATTCAGATTAGGTGATTAGGTAAATCCAATTAGGCAATTAATTAATGATAATTTGTTGAGTAATTAATTATAATTTGGTGATTAATTAATTATAATTAGGTGATTAATTTATTATAATTAGGTGATTAATTAATCTTAGTTAGGTGATTAATTAATTATAATTAGGTGATTAATTAATGGTTATTAGTTGATTAATTAATGTTTATTAGGTGAGTAATTATTGTTAATTAGGAAATTTATTTACAGTAACTAGGTATTTTGTTAATTATTGAAGAATGTATATAAATTAGTGAAGTAGTAATATAAAATAGCGAAGTAGTTGAAAAAAATAGCAAAGTAGGTGCATAAATTAGAGAATCAGCTATATAAATTAGCGAAGCAGTTGTATAAATTAGCGAAGCAAATCTATAAATTAGTCAAGTATCTCTATAAATTAGTGAAGTAGTAAAATAAATAATCAAAGTAGTTATATTAATTAGCGAAGCTATTATATTAATTAGTGCAGTAGTTGTATTAATTAGAGAAGTAGTTATACTAATTAGTGAAGCAGTCATATTAATTACTGAAGTGTTTATATTAATTAAGGAAGCTATGATTAAATAATGGATAAGAAATTATTAACTATTGGTTAATCAATGCTTAACTAATGGTTAAGGAATGATTAAATAATGGTTAAGTAATGATTTACTAATAACTAATGGTTAATTATTGAGTAACTAATGGTTATGTAGTGAGTAACTAATGGTTGAGTAATGAGTAGCTAATGGTTATATAATGAGTAAATAATGGTCACATAATGATTAGATAATTGTTAAATAATGATTAGCTAATGGTTAAGTAATGATTAGTGTCATATTTTAGGATATAACAAAACATTTTAAAATTTTCATTGCATAAAGAATATTGGGTTATATAGGAAATAAAATCTGTTTCTAGGTACAAACAATTGGATGTGGCTTTGGAATATAAGTTCCTAAGAGTGAACACTTCGGCAAGGAGTTTCGGGCTTGACCCGGGGAATTCTGGTACACGAAAATGGGTCTTACTGCACTCCTAGTTTGACACTTCTAAGAGATATGTTTTAGATGATTCATATTTTCTTTATAAACTACTAAAATACATTTAGGTACTAATTAACTAATGGTTAAGTATTTATTTTTGTCATCTTTGAGGATATAAGAAACGTTCTAAAATTGTGGTTGCATAATGATTATGTGGTTATCTATGAAATCAAATCATTGTCTTAATACAAACAAGTGGATGTGGATATGGAGCAGACGTACCTAGGAGTAACCAATCTGACAAGGAGTATTAGGCTTGACTCGAGGTATCCTGGCACATGACAACGGGCCTTACATCATCCTGGTTTCACCCTTCTAGGGGATATGCTTTAAATAATTTGTATTTTCTTTATAAATTACTAAAATACTTTTTGGAGGATAAAAATTGTACTAAAAACATTAATATATTTGTTTAGGGTATCCGAAGATATTGTAATATTTTAGAATCAAGAAGACTAATAACATCTTCCAAAGTTATGTACATAACATAGGAATTTTTAAAATCTTTCTTCATTCTAATAATAATGATAATTTATTTTAGATAAAAAAAGATGGATGATTATAGTTATTACAATGTTCCAGCAATTGAGACAGAACAAGGATGTAGTTACAGTATACGACTAAAAGGTGTTGTGATTCTTGGAGGTTGTAAAACTTTGGAATCTCTTCAAAGGAATATTCATTGAATGTTAAAACATTCGAACAATCAAGTGATAAAATCAATCACATACAGACATCTGTAATATGCAGATAGGTTTTGGCATGTTTCATATCCAATAACTGATGGTGAAAAATGGGAATATGTACTTTCATTGGTTAAGTATCTTCCTTAGAATCTAATGATGGAGGTGTATGTTACTATAGCTACAATCAATGTTCCATCGACTTTGGAAGACGGTCCACCAAAACATATTGTGACAATGTCATATGGCCTTGATATAACACATTAAAAGGTTCCATCAGCAATAGAAGTTGTTCCATCATTGCCTTCAGCCACACTTTCAATGGATAGTCCTCCACATACTTTAGATGCATTGGTCGATGAATTTGATGATGATGACATTTTTAAATGAGAATATGAAGAGGAAGTTCAAGGATAAGAATAAGATCATGCTTAAGAACAATATATTCCCACTCATGTGAGTTTCAACCGACCGTTGAACAATCATCCACCACTGGATTCATGGTCAACTAAAGGCATGAATCACTTTCCATAATTTGATTGGTCAGTTATAAATCCTACTACAGAGTTTTCAGGTATCATTGGTGGAAACAATTGAGTGTCAGATGACGATGTTATGTATATTGGAAGATATTTTGAGAGTGAAGATGCAATGAAAAATGTTATAAAACAATATCACATTGAAATACATTACTCTTATTTTGTAGAAGAGTAAAATATGTCTTATTATTTGATCTATTGTGACAAATATGGTTCGAACTATCCAATGTGACTATGAGCTATAATTGATAACAGTTTTCATAGCTGGCACATCACGAGATTTACTCCACACACATTTTCGAAGACAATATTGTCACTTGAACACTCTTATTAGATGTTGAGTTTGTTTTAACTATCATTTTTGATATTATTAAAGCATGTCAAGACGTGCCTATCGTTTTGGTTAGGGACAGAATCAAAAAACTTTTTGGGTATCAAATCTCTTACTAGAAGGCATGTGATTCATGAAAAAAGTCCATTATCAAGGTGTATGGTGATTGGGATGAATATAATAGAGTTTTACCACCACTTATGGAGATTTTATGCCACAAAAATCAAGTAATTTATCATTTACAGACTACTGAATATGTAAACCCACACAACCAATTTGACCAGTCAATGGTTGTGTTTGATAGATGTTTTTGGACATTTTTACCATGTGTTGTAGGTTTTAAACATTGCAAGCAGTTTATAAAGATTGATGGAAGATTTTTGTATGGAAATTATATAGGAACATTATTGATTTCTACCACCCAAGATGGAAATCGAGCCTCTCTGCCTTTGGAATTTTCAATTGTGGATAAGAATAACTTCTCATCATGGAGTTGGATTCTAGCATGCCTTCGAGAGTTTTTTATGGAAATAAAAGTTATTTTTCTTATTTTCGATCATCATCGTGTAATCAAGGAGGTAGTACAGTCTGAGGGTCTTTCATAGAGACCTCCCTTTTCCCATCATCAATACTGTATTTGACACATCACCATCAATTTGTGAAAGATGTTCAAGAATGAGTCTAAGAATAATGAAATCTCAAAAATAGGTATGAATATTATTTCTCATTTTACAAATCACCAACATAGTTAATGTTATAGATGTTCATAATACTTATTTTTGAATAGCATACGAGCCTCAACAACAATAGATGGACGATCATCTTGAAGATATTCACCGATAAAATCTGAAAGTGTATGATTACATGATTCAAATACCAAAGCATAAATAGTTGTTTCCAATGATGATGGGAGGACATATGGACCCATAATGACCAACATCATATAATGTATAAATAGAGTTTTCAATAGAGTTTGTAAATTACCTATTGGAGGTAAATAAAAATATTTGACTATATATTGTTCAGAAGTGCTACATTTATAATATAATATTGGTATAATGTTTTAATTCTAAATTAAAGTTTTGGTACAAGAGACCTTCAATAATAGTTTAATGTTTTTTTGGTATGAGGAAAGTAGCTGGAAGAGAGCCGAAACAAAGGGAAGCGCTACGGACACAATTTTCATCATGAGATGGATAGAGTCCTTAGGAGGCTTCAAATTAGTGTGTAACTACATTTAATCATCCAGAGCTAAGATTTGAGGTTGCTGAGCCTTGAGATGATGTGGCTTATAGTAATGGTCATGTGCGAGTTGTTTTATTGGATAAGCATTATAGTGAATGTGGGACCTTTCAAGCATTGAGATATCTTTGTGGCCATGTGATTGCATCATGTTCATACATGCACGTATCTTGGGAGTAGTTTTTCAATCCAGTTTATCGACTAGAGAGTATTAACGAATGCTATAGTACTCTGTGGATGCATATCAGGGAATATCATAATTTTTGGTAGTCTGATGGCACACCCACACTTATACTAAACAAGAGTAGGCTTTGACCTAAAGGGAGGCCAAAGTCAACTCGTATTCAAAATGAGATGGATTAGACTAGTGAACATGCACCAGGATGAAGGTGCAACATATGTCTCGAGGAAGGTCATAAGAAGACACATTTCCCTGGAGACATAGGACAATCATCTAATGCTTAAAATGATTCTTGTACTCTATCAGTTACTGTAAATTTTTTTATAAGTAATCATTTTTATAATTATCATTATTATAATCATATTTGTATTGTTTTTATATAGTGTAAGTTTTAGAAAACGTAAACATCAGTTTATATTTTTATATAGTGTAAATTATAAAAAATGTACCTACACATTTCAAACATTTCAAACATTGGTTTATAAAATTACGTAAATAAAAATTATTACAGACATTAAAAAAAATACTAACTGTCAAAATTTTTTAATAAATCACGTTTTATTTCAATCCATCCTTTCTCAAAATCCACTGAATTTATTAATTCCATTGAAAATGGGGTTTTTTCACAAATCCAGGATGTTTGAAAAGAATCTAAAAATTTTAAAATCAAGATCCAGTAATAAATTGAAAATTCATTTAAAACATACTAAGAAATTAGTCTTTTAAGGACCATTAAAAGAAACATTTATAATATTCTCATAAAACTCTAATGGCGCCACATTTATTAGTACAATATTTCCATATTTTTGAATATTTTGATGAGCCAACTAAAGTGAAACTCTTAAAATCACTTGTTCACCAACTGAAAAATACAAATGGAATCCAGGATAGTAATTATTCTATTTGTGAAAACTTTGAGCCATCTCCATTACATGATGAAGAAATTATATATTTATCTTCATCTCTTGGACCAATCCAGTGAGAATAATGGAATCTTCACCAATATATAAGCAACAATTCCAAGACTTACATGGATGGCCAAATAAGAACTAAAAGGGTTCAAAATATACAACAATATTCTTCCAACACAATACATCATCAGATACAACATCAGAAATGACCAATATATAGAATAAAAATTAACCCACACACAATGCAAAAAAATAGATTTTAATAAAAATAGACTTCTCCAAAAAAGCATGATAATATAAGGGAAACTAATTCATTAAAGGCTAACCATTTAAAGGTTCACATTAAAAAAACGTTTGAACGTGTTCACCACAACACAGAAGACAAAAACTAAGAAAATGTTTTTATGTTTCTTTCATACATTACATGATAAATTTCATAACATATAAGATAAATGTCATGTCTTACATGAAAATAATGTTCTAATATTCGTAAATTCAGATGGAGCAGCCTCTGTTATCTACTTTGGAGATGCATGTGAGGTACGATGTGTTGGCACGAAGAGCAGTTAGACTTATTTTTGTTAGGAGAGCACAAAAGTTTCACCATGATGCACCCCCGGAAGCTATTTGTCAATACCTCAGACATGATAGCTTTTATAGAGTCTCTATGTCTGACTTCAAGACCATTGATCGCAATTTTATTGTTGCATTGGTTGAGATATGGCACCCAGAAACACTCATATTTCATCTCATAGAGGGAGAGACAACCATTAATTTAGAGGACGTCACATACATACTCGAATTACCCATCCATAGATAGGCAGTAACGGGTACCACTAATGGAAACTGGTCTACAGTTATACAACATGTATTTGGAATTGACGTCGTTGGAGTACTAGGTGTCCTCCAGGGTTCACATTTGGGAATAATGTGGCTTCATGATAATTTCGACGTCATTCCTGATGATGCAGACAAGGAGACCCTTATTTAGTACAAATGTGCTTATATTTTATAAGTACTCGAAGGATTTTTGTGCATTGACTACTCCACCACTTTGGTACACATGATGTATCTCCCATTACTTGATGATCTTGATCTGACGGCTACATACAATTAGAGGTCCACTATATTATCACATCTATACAGATTTCTCTGGACCAGTAGTCATGCCAATGCATGGAAGATTGTCGATTGTATGGTTTTGGTACATATGTGGGCCTGTGAGTATTTTCCTTCCATCACTCTTGGAGTTATATCACCACATTCACCAGAGCTATTTTGGGGTTTTCCTCGGGTTCACTGGTATGTTTACGTTATTACATTTAGTTATTTAGTACTGATGTTAATTGTTTTTATAAAAATACCATATATTACTCTTTTTTAACTAGGTGGATTAAGTCTCAAAAGTATTCACATACTCCAAGACCTAGTGTCCATAGTTTTTGAAAAATATTTGACTCTATAGTGCCAGCTAATGTAAGTTAAACGATATTTTTTTATAGACCAATTTGTTTCATTATTAGATTTTTAATTTATTTAATCTAATCGTAAAAACATTTTCATGCGAATATATAACTTATTATTGTAGTTTACATTTTAGGTTTCATGGACTCCGTATATAGGTTTTGGGTATGCATCACTTCCACCATACTGTAAAGATATGATTGGATATCATGCTATAGCGGTGCCACTCATCCACTTCCACATCATTGAGTGGAACCAGCCGGATTGGGTCATGCGACAGTTTGGATATATACAACATATACTCATGGATCCATGAAAGGATGATGAGTTAAATTCAATTATTCTTATAGTTAGATAGACGACGCACTGGCGGTAGTATCATGCAGCTTATATCGAGCTTTGGGACACGCATGCCCAATATGGTTTCTCTGCATATGGATATCCAAAAACACGCTATCAGTTATCTAATTAGGGGGATTATGCAGACTAGTACCGACGACACGCCATCAAGAACCTTACATGTCATGGGATTGGAATTTAGTTGTTGGTATGTTTAAAAAGATTTATTATATTTGTCCAACCCTCTTTTTTGTATTAATATGAATCTTATTTCTTTTGTAGTCAGATTGTATTTATCATCTTTCACATATCACACATCCTCAAGAGGAGGCATATATTAGGCGAGATGTATTTTATCGATATGTGTTAGCCCTCAACGATACTATCCAGTTCATACGTGACAGTTTCTATGATGAGGTTCCATTGGTATATCCGGATCCATATCCTCCGGCTAAAGATCTTGCAGATGACGATGACCCTACTATGCCTCATGAGGACGATGCACCACCACCTCCACTTCCATCTTGAAGACAGAGATGAGTTTATCAGGAGGGGTAGAGTAGACGACATAAACATACGAGAGCAGCTCCTGCAGATGCTGTTGCACCCCAGAGAGATAATCATACCCAGTCGACTGATGATCTTGCACACCCGAGAGATGCTTATATACCAAATATGTCGTCTTTGATGACTACTTTAGACTACAAGCTAGGTGTGGTAAAACGGCTTGTCGTGGCCCCCTATCCTCCCGACAAGGATGTCTTCAATGTCCCATTTCTTCCATTTTTAGGAGCTTCGGGGTCATATGGCTCTACATTAGATTTTGGGCATTCCTCTACTTGTGATGTTGGCCCGTCCTCCACACAACACCATGAGGAGGCACCAAAAGCACCAGGAGATGGGGAACCCGAGGCTAGGATAGCAGATCGACAAGGACATTAGACGTAGAGTGGGCGTAAGGTTTAGATGAAAAGTTGTGGTACTAGGGGCATCAATGTTGATTTATTCACAATCAATTTTGTATATATTAAAAAATTTATTTACTACAATAAGTAATTGTAGTTTTAGAAAAATAAAAAGAAATTCAATGTCTTATAATTATAACATTATTATGTTTCATGTATGCCACTTTATATGCATATATAATTATAAAGTACAAATACAATATTAATGAAATATGTGACATTGAATAATAAATATAGATATAAAATTATATATTTGATTAATATATTTATTATTATATAATTATACATGTTTCTATATAAATAAATATTTATAATTAAAGAAATATAAATATATTTAAAATCATTTAATTATTAATAAATATTCCTAATTATATAAATATAAATATGTTTATAATTATATAATTATCTATCTATATTTAAAAATATTTATTTATAAATTACAAATACAATCTAAATATTTATTATAATATACAAATACAATATAAATGAAATTTGTGACATTGAAGAAAAGATATATATTTAAAATTATATATTTAATGAATATATTTATTATCATATAATAATACATGTTACTATATAAATAAATATTTATAATTAGATAAATATGAATATATTTAAAATCATATAATTATTAATATATATTCAAAATTATATAAATATAAATATATTTATAAGTATATAATAATAAATAATTAATTAAAAATATTTACTTATTTATAAATTATATTTTAAATATTTATAAACATATAAAGATTTTTAATTATATATTTATGTATATAATTATATTTAAATTATATATATTAAAATATATATATTTTTATATTTATAAAAAAATAATATTTATAAACATATATTAATTTTTAAATTTTTCTTAACTAATTAAATATAATAAATGTATTTATTAAATGTTTAAAAATAATTCAAATTTATTTACAAATATAAACTAATAAATAGATAAATATAGATTTATAGTTATGTAATTATAAATTCATTTGTAAATATAATTACAATTATATATTTATTATGAATAATTATAATTATATATTTTTTATAAATTTTATAATTATATATTTATTATAAATATATTCTTCCTTATTTATAAATAAATTTTAAACATATATATGACCATATTTTTATAATTATATATTTATAAATATATTTATATTCATATTATTATAAATATTTATATATAAATGAATCTAAATAATTCAAATTATGTATTTATATTATATATTTATTATATTTATTTTAATTATATAATTATTATATTTACAATAATATAATTATTGTCATTATATAATTAAATAATTATAATACTTATTATAATTATATAATTTTTATAATTATATTTATTATTATTATATATTGATTATAATGGTATAATTGTTATAAATATAATTATAAATTTATTATAGATACTTTAGTATTTATATTTATTATAAATATATTTATATTATAATATATATTTATTATAAATATTTATTATTATATATTACTTATAAATATATATTTAATTATTTATAAATAAATTTAAAATTTTTATGTTACCATATTTTAATAATTATATATTTATAAATATATTTACATTCATATTATTATAAATATTTATATATAAATAAATTGAAAGAATTGTAATTTGGTATTTATTTTATATATTTATTATATTTATTATAATTATATAATTATTTTATTTATAATCATATATTTATTGTCATTATATAATTATATAATTATTATAATTGAAATAAGAATTATTATATATTGATTATAATTATATAATTGTTATAAATATAATTATAAATTTATTATATTTATTTTAGTAATTTTATTTATTACAAATATATTTGTTATAATTAAAATAAAAATATAAATTATATAAATATATATAAGGGGGGTTACGGAGGCCGTAAAAAAACCCAATTAGCTCCACATCAAGTGGAGCTGAACACACCCATTTTTCTAATTAAAAAAACCCTAAACCCCTTAAACTAAAAAAACCCCTTTAGCAAATTTTGCCGTAGAAGAGAGAGGAGACACCTAATTCAAAAGGCACAATGAAACTGTAGAGGTGTGAGTCACGTGAATCAAGAAATCTGAATTTGAATTACCCTCAACTGTAGGAATTCCATTAGATATTGTAGAGGCGCTGAAGATCTCCTTCGGAGCCTTCAACTTCAAGCATTCCCCAACCAAACCTTTAGATGAGGCCACTCTGGGAGAGATCATGTGAGCAGGACCTCGAGTGTAGGAAACAACTTTGGAGAAGGACTGACATCTGTGTTTCTCCACTGAGTAACCTTAAAGCCTAAAAAATGAATTGAAGATATGAAAGGACTGATACCAAACATGTTTCCCCAAGGAAAAGCTGAAACCTTCTCTACTTAGGAAACAAGAAAGAAGTGTCTCCGAAACATCTAGATCCATGCATAAATGAGGGGAAGAAGTGGCCTCTAGAGATTTCGTATAATTATCCACCCATCAGAATGACCCCAATGAATTTCCCACTAATTCTATGATGGCGAGGGTATGAAGCTGGAGTGGAATCCCATATAGACAAGGCCAAACAACTACATGACTGGATTCATTGCCAAAGTGAGTATCCTAAGACCATTGGGAAAGGGAAGAATTCCAAGAACCATAGTGTCAGTCCTCCCTGGACCCAGCAGTTAGAAACTCCTCCCTATTGTATAGGTGAATACAAATGTAGGCACACCAGTTTATTTTTAAAAAATTTCAAGTGTGTCACTCACCTCACATATAAAGGGTAAACGCCTCTCATATATTAATCACACACTAAAAAACTATTATTTCAGAATATAACTAAAATAAGACATTGGTAATTCTTTCATTTCATCATAGAAGCAATATATTTTTCATAAATATATCATAGGAATACTTTCAGAGAAATCCAAAGGATATTATTTAATGAAAAAGAAAAATTATTCAAAAAGTATTTCTATATTATTTATTCATCCAACTACTTCATGTATTATAAAAACATGATTATAAAATAAAATTATTATATTAGAAATAATTTGTTGTTTTTTTTTCATTACCTAAAACTATATCCACTTACTTTAAACATGTTATGGAATCATCATCCGTGTGTATAGAGAACTACCGCATCACAAAATGATGTCTTTTGTTTTTCTATTACCACCTCTCGCAATTTGGTATGGTGATGGATATAAAATATATATATGATATTTATAAAATAACTATAACTCATTTGTTATTCCATATGGGATACAATGACGTATATCGTGTGTAAGAAAGACTACTTCCACATAAATAGATGTGATTTTTTAACTAACACTTTACATGGAAGAGAATAGGGATAAATATATTTGATATAAATGAAATAAATGTGATACTATTGAAATATTTATAATTATAATAATATAATATATATTATTTTATTTATTACATTTAAACTCCTAGAAATATGATAACACCATTTTTGAACGTGTGGCCCACCACCTTTACGAAGGGACGTGGCTCTCTTTTCATCGCCAATCCACATAGACTATTATATATAAGTGTATTTAAATACATAATATATTATTCATAATATTTTGATAATTCATGAATATATGATATTTGTAACATCCAAGATAAATATAGAATAAGAATATTTTCATATTTATTAATATTTGTGAATTAAATATTAATTTTACTTTAAAGGGGATGTCATTTTCGATGGTGTACCCAATACGCAACAATATGTTTCTTTAAAATCATACATTGGACTTTAATAATATAATTTTATTATTTCAAATAGTACTTAATGCCTAGCCATTGTATTGGAGGTAATAAATAAAACTAACTAAAATATGATTATATATTTTTGTTAAATGTTTTTACAATTATCCAATAAATGTTAGAGGCTTAAAATGTGAATGAATCTAATTTTCGGCATAATTTTCGTTAAAAGTTCGATTTACCACATTTTAATGGAGAACCCTCATTAAATCTATTTTTTGTTACTCTTATATGTTATATTTTTATAATAAAATTCTTCTTTAAAATCAGGAATTCAAAATTTACTTTGGATAAAGTTTTTGTATTTTTTTGATAAAATTCATTTTTTAATGAATAGTAAAAATACTATATTTTAATTCAAATATTCCTTTTTATGGAATTTATTCATATGGTTATATTATATTTTTAATTGCTTTTAATGTGTAATTATAATATATTTTTACCATTTAATCTAATTTTGGTCATTAGAAGTAATTCCATTTTTAAATTGGATATAAACAAGTGTCAATCTTTTGATAGTTATTATTTCTTAAAAACATGCTTTTTGTTTTGAATGTGGGAATTAATTTTAAATTAATTTTGGCCACTTCTGTGTTTTTAGATTATAAAAATGGATTCCATATTTTAAATCATTAGTTCAAAATTTTGTAAATAGGTAACTTTTATTTTTAGACATTTTAAATATTTACTTCTATAAATATTTTATTTACAATGATTAAAATGTAAATATATTAAATAAGGCTAAAATATAATATTATTTAAATATTAAATTACGCTAACATGTGTCCTAATCCAATTGGATGATACAAATCCGACCATGGTCATCCTTGGGGCGATTTTAGGACCCCATGGAGCCATATGAGAGTAATAATGACACTTTATATTATTTAATTTAAAGTAAAGACAAAATGACATAAACAAATATATTTTAGTAAATAAATTTTTACATGGGGTTATATAAGTTATCCTTCGAATAGAAATATTATTTGGAAAGATAAAAATATATCCTACATCATGTTATTTTTTTTATAATTTTTGTACATCAAATAAATTAAATTATTTATGACATAATAATGATGCAATATCTACCTCATTAATAAATGATTTAAATAAATAGGATTATAAATATTAAAACAATATCCAAAACCTATCAAATTCTTATTGGATTATTTTATTTGTAACATGATTCATCTTAAATTTGATTTTAATGAGTAGTTGACCTATTGAAACCAAAGATGTGGTTATAATAAAATAATTGTTTCAAAATTTCCTAAAGAGCCCCTCCTCTCCCTTATAAAAATTCCTCACTTCTAACCCATTTCTCACACTTCTCAAGCCTTTTTCTCGTGCACCCTCTGATCAAATAATCTATAAAAATCCCTCTCTTCATCCTAGAATCCTTACCTTAGGCAGAAAGCACTTCAAGACACCTTTTTGGTTCGAATGAAAGGGAGTTACCCGATTTAAAGGTAACATCTTCTCTTAAGTTATTTTGTTTTATTTTACATCTACAACCATATAAAATAATTATATTCCTTAATTTTATAAAAAAACTAGTATAAAAAATATACTGGGATATTTTTATGAGAATTATTCAAACTACAATTACACACACCTGCATCAAACGTGTAACGAAACATAATGTTTCTGTGGATGGAAAACTAACGCCTCCCAAAACGATGATTGTTCAATTATCTCATACCACCTCTCATGGTGTACATTATGATGTATCTACATTTATATATGATATATATTATGTTTATTGTTTCTTTATGCTTCTGTATTTTTCATCTATATCATACCTTTATGGTTTCAATAATGGGTAAACACGATAATTTCATTTTAGGGAGTGCGGACTACTGCCCCCACAAAGTGATATCACTCATTCATGCCTTATATGTGACATATAAGGGATGGATTTGATGATATTATTTAATATATTATACTTGAATTATTATATACAAATGTATCATTATGTTTTCATTCCATTAAAATGTGAAATGGAAATGAAAGTAGCGTTCATGCGTACGTACGGCTTACCATCTCCACGAATGGTGCATTTCATTTCTTATCATAAAATGTTATGTACTAATATAAATACCATTATATACTGCATATATATGTTATATATGATATCTACATCATTAATATCATTCTGAAAATAATTAATATTTGACTACATGGACAACTTGTAATTATAAGGTGTTCATTTTTACTCAAGTACGAAATATTAACGAAACAACTGTTAATAATTTAAATGATTACATAATAATTATAACATAGTAATAGGTGATATTAAAGGAATAATAAACAAGAAAAATAATCTTAAGAAAGTATAAATTAACATTATTTTATTATTTAGGGGATTAAAGAACGATCGAGTCAAGTCGGACATGCGGTAAGGTATTTCTTATCTCACTTTTAATTCCGTTAGATTTCCATTATTCACCAATTATTTGTTGCATGTTGTGTATTGTGTACTACCATTTGATATATATTATCTTGATTTTTTTTATATTTATGGTATTTTTTGATTCAGTTGGTGGTTATTCACTTTTTCTCATATTATCCGATTGATGACAAGGTCGTAAGGATTTTTCATATCACTTTTTATTCCAGTGAGATTCATGATATATTAGCCACTATTTACTTTTGAGTAGCGGATGTAATTCCCATGACTGTATTCATTGTGTAATATAATTTAATTTATGGGTATTTATATATTCATTTTGTGATCTTTCTTTTATGGGGTGTATTTTTCGCAAGTTACCAAATCGGTAAGGGAACTTTTCACCCTCCTCTTTTTAAAAGACTTCTTTTCATTATGTGTTTTAATTTAATTCTTATTATCTTGGGATATGTTATTATGTATCATTATTGATGTTAATTTTATTTTCATGTGATGAGATATCATTTTCTCCCTCATCAACATATTTTTTTAATTTTAATGTGATGTTGTTAGTCTATCGAATTTCTGTAAGAAAACTTCGTAACCCAATTTCAATTTTTGGGTTAAACATATTCTTGTGATTATGTCATGCTATGAATATGTTTGAATAACCTATGATTGTATTATATATAATATCCACTTATATTTGGTGTATTTAAATTTTTCACATATAATTAAGTAATTGATTGGTACTTAAACTAAGGATACCTTCTTTATAAGGGATTTTGTCTCAATTTACATTTCCAGTGAGAATTCATTGTTGATTTGCAGAAATTCACTATTATAAGGATTATATACTATCCTTTGGCATATTATATCAAGAATAACATTATTCTCATGATATTATTATGTTCTGATAAAATTTTATTCCTCAATTATTTATATTCTAGGATCTCTCATTTTGTAAAAAACTCTTTAACTAAAATATCATTTTAAATGTTTTAAAGGTTTATTCTTCTAAATCATTCACATTAATTTCAATGTTTAAAAAATGGTTTTAAGGATTTATTAATATGTACATGAATTTTTTGAAATTTAAATTTATTTCAAAAGTTTCAATGTGTTATGGGACACTTGGATTCAAAAATCAATTTATTTAATATTTTAAATGGTTTTGAAAATTGTTTGATAAACGAATTGATTATGTCAATATTTTTAAATGATATATTGTGATTGTAATGTGGAAATTTTATATTTCTATTATGTTTGTTTTATGGGTTATGAATATGTTATGGATATTGGGCATTGTTTACATATATGGGTGGTTCTATGATAAAACTTGGGTGGGTGAGCCTGAGATAGCTCTCTAATGCATTGGGTTACGTGACATAGGTAAACGTTAATGTTTCCCATAAGAGATTTAGGGAATATACTGTGATGGGTATTCAAAATGTGACTCCCTATATAGCTATGATAACTACAATGTAAGTATATTATGAATTCCATAAGTTACTTTTAAGATTTATGATTTCTGTGTGTTATTCATAAATCATATGATTTCCTAAAGTATGTTATGACTGAAAAGTATTGGTTTCATTGATTTGTATTTATTGATGGTTTAATGTTGCCTTTTCTTATTTTATAACCCTTACAGAGCTTTTTATGCTCATCCCATGTTTTTGAAATGTTTTCCCCAGGAATTAAAGATGAATAGGTTCAAGGATGGGATCAAGGAGAAGTCATGCTATCTAAATCATGGAACTAGACATGTTTCTTTTTAAGAGTTATTATTTTGTGAAAAAAAGGAAACTGAGTAGAATTTCCAAAGTTGTAATCTTTTGAGATTTAATAGTTATGTCCTTGTTCTCTAAAACTCTAAACCCAATAAGATCCTTAATTTGAATTATTCATTTAATTCAATATTATGTAATTTTTTTAGGTCAGATCTTAATAGTTGGTATTAGAGGTCGGTTTAGAAAACATTAGGGATTGGACTTTTTTGTTAAACACATGGTTACTCCATAGGTCTGTTATTTTAGTTAAATACTTGTTTTATAACTTTTTTTAGATCAAGGAATGTTAGTTACAGATAGAAGGGGGAGGATCTGAAATGACATTATTATCTCTTCTGGATTACTTCCTTTCAATAATTATTGCAAAGTCATGTTCGGATTATTATGAAACATTCTCTAGCATACAACTCAATTGAAAGAAGTTGTTTAAGATATCAAACACCTCCACTATACCTTTTTATCATCATGGATCATGGGTTGTATTTAAACAAATCCTATTTCCCAATGTTCTCATATTTTCAATAAGGGTAAATATTATCAAGGCATTTACAAATATTTTACCCTATCATAATATTTTGAAGAATATTATGATTTTGAAAAATGTACTGAAGAAGGATACCCTTGCACAAACTATTTATATTTGATTTTACAATATAGTCTCTCATCACATAATTATGGTATTTTAAAAGGACCATTAATTGGAAGTTTCCACTCAAATTTGGTCTACCTATTTTATAGAAATCATGTTTTATTAGATGTATTTAAATTATATGTCATGCATGATTATTTTCCAAAACTATTTTTCTGTGAACACCCATATGACCCATGTTGTACAAGGTGTATTTGGATGAAGGGAGAAAATGATTTTGAATGATCTCTAAATCATTTTTGTAATTCATAGACCTTCTTCCAACGTGAACAAGATGATGATGAAACCATATTGACACCATGATCAAGGTATGATGTTCTTCATTTTTGGGATTATTTTATATTATTATATGGTGGTGAAATAAGACTTCAAGAATTAAGATGTTGAGATCAAAATGAATTTGGATGAAAATTAGAGGTATAAGGAAACCATTGAGGTTAAAACATGTTAGGTTTATTTTTGAGTTTTGTAAAAAGGACAACACACAGACCATGTGGAAACCTGTCGTATCAGAAAAAGCTACAGGAATCAAACCCACAACCAAAGTGAGAATGGGACTTATCGCCTACCACTATACTATGTGAGGTCCCTAGTTAGTATGAATTATTATATTATTAAAATGATTTTATAGAACAAGAATAAGTTTATTTTGGGAACTTCTGTTTTATCAAATGGATATACTTCGTATATAAAAAAGATTTAGTGATTAAATGATAAACGTTGTTGTGGATGTTTTTCTCTCTTTTGGGGAAACAATATATGCCTATGGAAGATAGAATACTATGGGATTTAAATTGTGAAATAATGGTTGAAATTTTAGTTTAGAAGAATCTATTATTTTATTATTGACGTATGATGATTTGATTTATTTATGGAAATGATTAACCTATCACGGAGAACATGTGATTAGGTTAATTACATTTCAATATGTGACTTTTTGAGTAACTGGTGTTATTTGGAAATAAATGTTAAGATGTATCTTATAAGTCAATGTAATTTAATCCTTTTGGGATTTGGGTTACAATATTTGTTAGAATTACTTTTGAATAATTTTAGGGACAATTGTTTATTGAATGGTCGTTGTTGATATTTGGGTTTTGTTTGACTAATTTTGGAGATTAAGAGTAGTTTTTATATTTTGGTAAAATATTTTACTTTTTTTGGTATTATTTGATCTCTCAATAATAATTTTGGTTTTAGTTGATATCTAAAGACAAGGTAAATATATAGTTATACTTTTGTGAATTAAGTGATTCTCTAGAAGATGAATCTTGTGCTTTTTATGTGACCAAGTCTTTTTGAATGCTCATTTCTTGGGCAACTGATTAACTTTTTGTAAAAATATATTGAAGGATGAAACTCTAATTGAAGGTAAGAATATTTACTTATGTTTTTATTCTATGTAGAAAATGAATTTCTCAAAATTAAGAAAATTTACGTAAATCAAAAATTTTGTTGGTTAATGTTTCCTACTAAGTAATAAATGACCATTTAACACTTTATATGTTTTTTGATTTTCTGGTGGTTAACATTCTCCTAATCATTTATTCTATCACGCTCCATCAGAACATGGCTGTTTGTTCTCTATTCTATATACATGTTTTCCTATATGAAATCCTATAATGGGTTATCTCATGTGACCTTTTTTACTTCTCTTTATTTCTTTTAATGTGATATTTTTACGGACTCTTTTCTAATGTGGGAATTTTAATGAAGTCTCCAAGCCTAGTTTTAAAATTGCGAGGATGCAATTTCCAAAAGGGGGAAGGATGTAACATCCAAGATAAATAATGAATAAGTCTCTTTTAATATTTATTAATATTGGTTAATTAAATATTAATTTTACTTTAAATGGGATGCTATGTTCGATGGCGTACCCGATACACAACAACAGTTTCATTGAAATCTTACATTACACACTAATAATATGATATTATGACATAATTGGTATTTAACACCTAGAAATTTTATTGTTATGAATGAATAGAGATAACTAAAATATGATTATATATGTTTGTTAAATGTTTTTACAATTATCCAGTAATGTTAGAGGCTTAAAATGTGAATAAATTTAATTTTAGGCATAATTTTCTTAAAATGCCTATCTACCACCTTTTAATGTTGAACCCTCCTTAAATCTAGTTTTTTCACTCTTATATGTTATATTATACAAAATAAAATTCTTATTTTTAATTGGGACATCATAATTTACTTTTTGTTTACTTTTGGTATTTTTCTGATAAAATTCATTTTTTCATGAATAGTGAAAAATACTGTATTATAATTCAAATCTGCCTTTTTGTCTAATTCATTTATATGGTTATATTATCTTTTTAACTAATTTTAAAGTGTAATTAGAATATATTTTTACCCTTTAATCTAATTTTGTTCATTGTAAGTAATTGTATTTTGAAATTGGGCATAAACAACTGTCAATCTTTTGATAGTTATTATTTCATAAAAACACACTATTTGATTTGACAGCGTGAATTAATTTTAAATTAATTTATGCCACTTCTGTGTTTTGAATTTAGAAAAAGGGATTAAATA
The DNA here is from genome assembly GCA_963277665.1 of Viscum album. Classification (NCBI taxonomy): domain Eukaryota; kingdom Viridiplantae; phylum Streptophyta; class Magnoliopsida; order Santalales; family Viscaceae; genus Viscum; species Viscum album. Next base: position 762,432,990 of record OY728126.1, on the reverse strand, counting down.
TTTGAAATAATTATTTCCAAATTTTGTAAATAGGTAACTTTTATTTTTAGACATTTTAAATATTACTTCAGTATATATTTTATTTACCATGATTAAAATGTAGATATATTAAATAAGGGTAGAATATATTATTATAATAATATTAAATTACCCTAACATGTGTCCTAATCCTATTTTATAATACATAGACGACCATGGTCATCCTTGGGTCGAATTTGGGACCTCATGGAGCCACATGGGGGAAATAATGACACCTATTATTAATTAATTTAATGTAAAGACAAAAATGAAATAAACAAATAACTTTTATTAAATAAATTTTAAATGGGGTTATATAAGTGATATTTTCGACTATAAATATTATTTTGGAAATAAAAAATATTTCTTACATCATGGTATATTTTTATAATTTTTGGACATCAAATAAATTAAATTATTTATGACACAATAATGATGCAATATTTACCTCATTAATAAATGATTTAAATAAATAATATTATAAATATTTAAACAATATTCAAAACCTAACCAGTTATTATTGGATTATTTTATTTCAACCATTAGTCATATTAACATTGATTTTAATGAATAGTTTACCTTTTGATACCAAAGATGAGTTTATAATAAAATAATGGTTTCAAACTTTCTTAAATAGCCCCTCCTCTCCCTTATAAAAATACCTCACTTATAACCAATTTCTCACACTTATCAAGCCTTTGTCTCATGAAGAATTTACTAAAATAAGATCCAAAGATCCCTCTCTTCATTTTATAAGCTTTACCTTAGGCAGAAAGCACTTCAAGAAACCCTTTTGGTTCAAACCAAAGGGAGTTACCCGATTTAAAGGTAAAGTCTTATCTTATGTTCTTTTGTTTTATTTTACATCTCCAACCATCGAAATATTTTTATTCCTTTTTTTATAAAAACAAAAAAATAAAAAATATACTTTGATGTTTTTATGAGAAGTATTAAAACTACACATACACACACCTTCATCTAATGGGTAAAGAACATAATGTTTCTGTGAATGGAAAACTAACACCTCATGAAACGATGATCATTCAATTATCTCCTACCACATGTCATGGTGGCCACTATGATGGAAGTATATTTATATATGATATACATTATTTTTATTTTTTCTTTATACTTCGGTATTTTTCATTTATAGCATACTATTATGGTTTCCATAATGGGTAAACATGATAATTTCATTTTATGTAGTACAGACTACGGCCCCCTCAATGTTAAATGACCCGTTAACGCCTTATGTGGGACGTATAAAGGATGGAGTTAATGATATTATTTAATACATTATACTGGAATTATAATATACATATTTATCATTATGTTTTCATTCCATTAAAATGTGAAATGGAAATAAAAGTAGCATTAATGCGTACGTACGGCTTACCATCTCCACGAACGGTGCATTTCATTTCTTACCCCAAAATGTTATGTACTAATATAAATACATGTATATAAAGGATATATATGATATATATGATATCTAAATTATTAATATCATTATGAAGAATATGAATATTTTACCACATGGACAACTTTTAAATATAAGGTGTTCATTTTTACTCAAGTACCAAATAACGATGAAACAAACGTTAATAACTTAAATGATTAGATAATGTTTATAACATGGTAATAGGTGATATAAAAATAATAAAAAAATTGAAAAATATTATTAAGAAATTATAAATTAAATTTAGTTTATTATTCAGGAAATTAAATAATGATCGAGTCATGTTGGACATGAGGTAAGAGATTTCTTATCTAACTTTTAATTCTGTGATATTTCCATTTTTCACCAATTATTTATTTAATGTGGTGTATTGTGTACTTAAATTTGATATATATTATCATGATAATATTTATATTCATGTTATTCTGGGATTAATTAGGTGTTTATAAACTTTATCTCATACAACTCAATTGATTTCAACGTGGTAAGGATTTTTCATCTCAAATTTCATTCTTGTGATATTCATGTTATATTAGTCACCATTTCCTTTTGTGTGGTGGATGTAATGCCCAAGATTGCATTATTTGTGTAATATACTTTCATTTATGGGTATATACATATTCATTATGTGATATTTCTTTCATGGGGTGTATGTTTCATATGTTACCAAAACGGTAAGGGAACCTTTCGCCCTGCTCTTTTGAAAAGACTTTTTTTTGTTAAGCCTTTTAATTTACATCTTATAATGTTGGGATATATTCTTATATGTCATCATTGAGGTAAATTTTATGTCTAAGTGATGAGATATCATTTTATCTCTCATCAATTTTGTTTATGAATTTTAATTTGATGTCATTTGTCTGTCGACTTTCTGTAACAAAACTTCTTAACCCAATTTCAATTTTTGGGTTAAACATATACTTCTTGATTATGTCATTCTATGAATATCTGTTATTGACCCACGATTTTTTTATAATTAATATCCACGTATATTGGGTGCATTTATATTTTTAAAATATAATTATGTAATTTATTTATCCTTAATCTAAGGATAGCTTCTTTATAAGGGATTTTGTTTCAATTTACATTTCCATTGAGTCTTCATTATTGATATGCACTAATTCACTCTTATATGGTGTATATAAAATATTTTGGATATTATATCATTAATACCATTAATCTCATCATATTAAAAAGTTATAATTAAATGTTATTCCTCAATTATTTGTATTCTATTTTCTCTCATTTTGTTAAAAAACATTAATTAAAATAATGTTTTAAATGTTTTAAACGTTTATTCATCTAAATCATTACTATTAATGTCATTTTTTCGAAAAAAAAAATTAAGTATTTATTCATATGGAAATGAATGTTTTGAAATTGAAATTTCTTTCAAAATCACCAAAGTTCTATGGGAAACTATGATTCAAAAATCACTTTATTTATTATTTTAAATGGTTTTGAAAATGGTTTGATAAAAGCTTTGATTTTTTCATGCTTTTGAAAATATATATTGTGATTTAATTGATTTAATGTTATCTTTACATTATGTTTGTTTTATGGGTTATGAATATGTTATGGCTATTGGGCATTTTTCACAAATATGAGTGGTTTCGTGATAAACCTAGGGTGGGTGAACCTGAGATAGCTCTCTAATGAATTGGGTAACATGACGGAGGTAAGTGTTAATGATTCTCCTATGACATTTAGGGAATATACTATGATGGGTATTCCAAATGTGACTCCCTATGTTGCTGTGACAACTACAATGTATGTATGTTTTGATTTCCATAAGTTACCTTTATAATTTATGATTTCTATGTGTTATTCATAAATCTTAGGATTTCGTAAGGTATGTTATGATTGAAAAGTATTGGTTTCATTGATTTTTATTTATTGATGGGTTAATGTTTCATTTCCATATTTTATAACCCTTACTGATCTTTTTATTCTCATCCCATCTTTTTGAAATGTTTTCCATAGGACTTAATGATGAATAGGATCAAGGATGGGATCAAGTAAATGTCATGTTGTCTAAAACATGGAACAAGTCATGTTTCTTTTTAAGTGTTTTTATTTTGTGAAAAAATGGAAACTGAGTAGAAGTGTCTACTTTGTAATCTTTTAAGATGTAATAGTTATGTCCTAATTCTCTATAACTCTAATCCTGAAGAGATCTTCAATGTGAATTATTAATTTAATTCAATATTATGTAATGTTTTAATGTTGGGTCCTTATAATATTAATTACATATATTCTGTAATAATCATTGATAAATGGAAACGTTACTCTTGAATACACATTTCCAACCATCTTTATGGTCGTAATGTACATCATTTATCAAAACCATAATTCATGATTGGTATTAAAATATTAAAGATGTATAGATATTAAACTTATTTCATTAATATTATTATGGACTATATTCAACCATGATCAATGTAATATAAAATAAAATAACTAATAAAAATATATAAGAAAAACAAAGTGGGTATTACCAGAAACATGATTTCAATAATGAATTTTTATTAAATAAGTTTAAAAAGGATATATTTATATCATATATTGAATTATATATATAATGATGGTAATATAATATATTAGTAATAAAAATATATATATTATAAACTACTTTCAAATGTGTATGAGTAATTATAGACATATGATTAAGGATTTCTAATCCCACTTCTATTTTTGGGAGACTTATATAAAGTCACCACTCACTTATTTTTGTGTTGTGTATATAATTTCCCTTTAATCTATAATATAATTAATATAATTATAATCATGATATTACAAGTTTTTTTATTTTAATATTTATTGTGACTTAGGATTCCAAATATTAATAATGTAGTAAAATATTTTTTTATTAAATTAACTTTTTTAAGACATATATTTTTGTATGAACCTATATTATATATTGAGTTGTGTATACAGCCACATTGAAATGAAATATCATGAATCAATTAAACCAAATGATATTTTATATTTCATTTTACTTTATTACTTCATGGAGATTCTGATTTAATGTTACCAAAGTGGAAATGATTTTATGTAACAATCTCATCATATATTAGGATTTTTAATGATTATGATCCCAGTGATAAAATCATAGTTTTTTTCTCTCAATAAACTCATGAATTTTATTCCCCTATAAGAATTTATGATATTTTCAGGCAATAATACATTCTCCCCCTCTTGGGTACTTGTAATAATTATGAATAATTTTTTATAAAATCTGAATTTAATTATCTCTTTAGTTGATAAATTTTGTTCAAACACAATGAAGATTTACAGAAGTGTTTTAAAAACTGTTTCTAGAACTCTAAAAATAATTTACCAATGAAATTTTAACCCATGATTGTCTTTTTTACAAAAACATTTCGATGTAATACTCATTTAATTTTCCAATGAATTCTAGTTTGGCTTTTACTGAAAATGTGAAGTGAGTATTCATTTTAATGTTTATGTCATGAAAAATATTATCCACCATTATGACCAATCATTTCATTTAAGATTAAAATATCATATTTCGTAGTTATTTACAAAAATAAATGTATTTTTTAGTTTTTTAATTTTTTGTAAAAATCTACGTAGAAATGATATTTTCCTCTAGATTTTTTTTAAATAGAGGTTCAAAATATTTTTTAAGTATATAGAAATCTATTGATGCTTCATACACATTACTGGGGATATAATACAAGGACATAATTAATATTCTTTCTATAAATTGTTTATTTTTATGATGAAATTATTTTAATGAAACATTTTATCTATTTAACGGGTTATGCCATGATGAAATTCTTATGAAATCCATTCATATTAATGGGTTATGTCTTTATTAAATGATGAAATGATTATAAAACCTACCACTTTTCCACTGGTTACGATATGATATATTTTTTAAATCCATTTCATTTATTGAGTTTTGATAAGTTGAATGTTTTATAATCTTATGGAACACATATATATTAATATCATTATGTGACTGGTGGGAGATATTTCTCCCTCCACAAAATTTCATAATGATTAATTTTATATGAGTTAATCGGAATATGGGAGGTTATCCCATGCCTAAATGAGGTTTCTAGGGATGTTATCCCAATCCCGAAATAGGGTACAGAAGAGGCCATCCTGAACCTAAAGCAAGTACATGGATAGTTATCCCAAGCGTAACATGTTATGAATGACTAGTTGGGTATCCTTGATATAATAATTTATATGGTTATATAAATGACACAATTCCATGTCTTATTACAGTGTTAGGCTCTCATGGGTCATGTTATTATATTTCATAATGATTCATGTCTTATTAAATTACAATAATCATTCCATGAAATGAGATTATGATATGTGATTTATAGGGTATGGTTTTCAAATGTTATGATCATATTATAATACCCTTATACAAATTTTATTCCTAAATATATCCCTATATACCCTTAATGAGTATCTAATATCACCCATTATTATATTTCCTTTACCAAGGTTATGAATAAGGGTTTAGGTAGGGTTTTTATATGAGGATTACAATGTTAGATGATATTTGTGATAGATGATGAAGATCTTTAACAAAATTAAACAATATTGAACATGGTCAACAAAGTCACTAAACTATTATTTTCTTCAAGTATGTATTACTGAAATTTATTTAATAATCATATAATAAATATAATATCCATGTATGAGAAACCTAAGTTTCAATAATTGACACTAAAAAATAATAATGTTATGACACAAATAGTATATTATAAGCTATCTGTACTGCTAATATGGAGTGAGAAAATTAAATGGTGACTTATACAATAATTATTAATCGATGACATGAATTATTTTATTTCTATTTAATGAATACTTCTATATAATGAAATTCATCATTTATATTTTAAATAAACCACTTATCCTAGAAGTAGAGTTATATAATAATAAATCATTAGTTGAAATAATGATATCCTATGTTGAAAACTCTTCTCTAATTGAATCTTATTTGAAAATAATTTCTATGAATTTAGTGTTTAACTAGTTTTATGTTATATTTTGAAATCATTTTCTCACCTTATTTATTAATAATATAAACTATCTTTATAATTTCATTTTAATTCAAATCCCAATCCATCATATTATTTATTATATATATAATGGGAACTATGAATTACATTTTTCTATGTATTCCTAAATGTACATCTTGTTACCCACTTAATAATTATTTTTGGGCCAAATTTTATGATCAATAAACTTATTAATATTTAATATGTTCTTATTTTGTAAAGATATAGAAAATTTTCTCTAGAAGAGTTTAACGGTCTTCCCCGAGATCGAGAGATTTATTTATCAATAGATGATATATGTGTAGTGATTCTCATTTCAAATATTACATGTTGAATGGTCTATTTTAATACCCTTCCACCAACTTGGACATCACCTATAATGGTGGTATTTCAACATTACCTCTCTAATACCACTTGTAATATTTAGGGTTTGTTGATAGGAACCATTAAGTCATAATATAGAAATTGGGTTTTATAGTATAATGAACCTATACATAACCACATTCCATTAGAATATAATATAATAATGTTTTTTGAACATATAATTTTTATTGATAATATAATATGATATAAAAAATATTTATATCCAAAACTATATGATAAACAAAAATTTGAAACGTGATTTCAAACAAAGGATCACAAAATTAAAAATAATTGATTATATTTTACTACTATAAATGAAGATTCACATCACACTAGTGCCGTATGTATAGACAAAATTTAAAAATATAATATCCAATCACTATCAAGTTTCGACTCCATAATCCTTATATTAATTAAATGATCCTCTAAATTTTGAATCATATATATAGATACAAAGTATAATGGAATGATTCCAATGTTGAGGTGAATATAAATATAGCTAATTGGATTCCTCAATATTTTAATTGAATATAAAAAAGAAAAGTCTTCTCCAAACCCATGGATAAGGGAGTTTGGAAGAAAAATAAATATTCTTAAAGATTTTGACAACTATAAACATAAAAAATAAAAAGATAACAGAATGAATATACATCATATCAACAAATAAAACCCTTATTCAAAACATATCTAAGGAAATATAACACTAAAATAATAGTGATTCCTTAATCATTCATTTTACTTATTAGAAAAAATATAAGGATATTTCACCTCATCATGGGATATCATTGTGGATATATAGAGTACATAAAACATATAGGGGAACTCCACCTAACAGAAAAGGGAGTACATACTCGCAGGATAATGGATAACATTCTAATATATGTTATATTACATGAATCCCATCATTTATATAGAGGAATGTTTTATTTTTTGAGTACGACACTAGATGAGTACATTGACCCCATGTATGGAAAAGCATACAATAACACAAGTTGGAGGACCAAATCTATTTCTATGGAAAATTCCTCCATTTTCCTTGTTGGAATATCTATTGAGTTAATATCCAAAAATTAATCAACATACTTGAAAATCATTATATGTATATAAATAGGATCACCCCACCATTAAATGTAATGAAAAATAATTTGAATATACTCTCATTTTTTCAAATGTAGTCACTTAATTGAAATTATTAAAAAAACAATGGTCACATTATATATGATAAGAACTCTACTAGGCATAACATGTAATCCCTGACTAGATGAAAATAGTTTACGATGATCATTATTCTATGTAGTTTTCATATACATTTCATTCTTACAAATTTTTAATAAACAGTAAGACTTTGATTTTATTTATGATTATATACCTTGACATATTTTATTTTCATTTACTAATAAATGTCATTATTTTAGACCCACGCAGTGTGTGTAGCTTGGGGGATAGTAAGGTATATACTCATATCCACCTGGAGTCCTATAAAATTTTAGTAATTTGTGTTTATACCAATGGTACAAATCATGTAACATTTAATTCGACCATATATACCATATCCAAAATAAAAATGTGATATATTTTATGAATTTATAGTTACACACTTTGTGACCACATCCTTAACCCTAAGAATCCAAAACCACCTTTGATTTTAGCCATTTTTATCACTTTTTCCACTGAAATACATGTTTTTCATGCCACATAACCACAACATAACCTTTCTTTATCATCCAAACATCTTACTATGTCCACCATTATAGTAGGTAGGAACACCACATCTAATGTTAAATATCATCAATCTCATGCCCAAGACATCACCTAAGGGTCCTCTTTCACATAATCTCTCTTAACTAATCACATTTTTTGGAACTCTCATTCAAAATTATCATACATAACCAATGACATTTTAACCAGTTGGAGCATATTTTACTACCTCAGTCCAACACAGTAATACTACAAGAAATTATGAAGGTCAATTCAAGAAAGTTTTCATAGGAATGGAAAAACGTGGAAGAAGGGATTTATATTGATGGTATGATTTGGCCACTTGAAACTTCATAAGAAAAATAATTCCATGTTAAACCCATAAGGATCTTTATTCATGTTAATGTTGATAGAAAAGAATGAGATATTTTTGAATCATTATGCTATAAAAATCAATAATAAAATTTAATTATTTATTTATCATGTCTATTTAAGGAAAATTTAATTGAAAATAACATGGAAACAGTTATGGTATTTAAGGTAAAAAATTATTCTATAACATAATTAATGATTTTCAATTATTCATTTCTTTTATTATAATACATATTTCCTTTCAATAATATTCTTTTACTCAGTAGAATCAAAAGTTTCCTCGATAAATTCCTCTCTATACATCTTATAGGGATCCTTATTAATAATGATGACTAATCCTATATATAGCAGTACCAAGAAATATTATTCAAATAAAAATTAATAGGAAAAATATTAATATAAATAATTAAAAGGGATTTGTCTGGGATCCAAGATAAACATCGAAAATTAAAACATCCCTAATTAAAACCCCTACATTGTAAAAAAATAATAATAAATAAATAAATAACAAGTAACATGATATTAATAGTTAATGATTATCTATTTAAAATTAAATAAATTTTAAAATATTAAATATTATTATAAAGAAAAATGATGACTCACTAATAAAATAAAACATATGACCACCTAATAACATATAATTAAAAATATTCAAAGGGATTAAGTGAAAAAAATTATGTCACTAAAACATTTACCAATCAAGGTTATTTTTCCCAAAAAAAATGATAAGGTGGAGGTATTGAAATAACCTATAATTATAACACTCCTATCATATCTTATAAGTATTTATGTTCTATCATAAGACATAAAAATGAATTACATGCCCATGAAGGGACTACTTCGGTAATCTTCCATCAGCATAGGGTACACCTCAAAGGGGTGTCCTCCTAAACACCAATCTCAACAAAATTGATAATATGTTACATGTCAAGAACATATCTCCATATATGTGACACATTGGATATATTTTATTGATTTTCTAAGTATAAATGTAAGATGTGTTGATATAAAACATTTCCTATAACATAAATAATCTATAATGACTTGATGAACCCCATGTATAACATGATTCCTAATGAAATATCCTTAAATTGTGTCATGGTTAGACCATTAGGAACACATGTTCTCCATCCTCTGATTCTATAGGAATTTGTATTTAACATTTTCATGGAATTTAAAATCTATTAATTATACACATATTCTCTTAGATGACCATCACATTATTCATTATTAATTTCTCCATCTTAGACCTAACAAGAAATTATTTAATAGTCTATAGCCAATAATTTCTTACCCATCAGGTCACCTACATAGTGCATCAAAAGTATTAATGTTAATAGCGTAGTGTTAGACATTTCTTAATATAAAACACAATAGTGGTAGTTGATCATGCCCACTCCTACTAAAATAGTGTACATTATAACACATTGTATCCTCAATATCCTTAATTTCCCCTATAAATGAGATCCCAATAAGGAATGAAATGTCATACTCAACTACAAATGTGTCCCAAAATCACCTTTCATGGTCTGAAATAATTAAGATATAAATAAAGAAATTTGGTAATAAATTATCATCAATGTCACTCCATAAAAACTTATAATATCATCATTGCGGATTCATTATGTGATCAAACCCAAAACCTTCTCCTAAATATGATGGAAGTAAAATGAATTTTTATATAGGTCAATGTTCACCATTATAACATCATTTACCATTATGGACATTGAAATTTGAAACATGAAAATATGATATAGTATCACATATATATTCAAGAAACTGAACATCATGGGAAAAAAATCATACCTTATGCTCAGCCTTCTCATAATGATTGGTGAGGTATCATGACATAGACTTTGTAATGACCTTCCTTATGCTTGACTAGTAATTCTGACACATATTATCTTATTATATATTCAACACTCATATATTCACAACCAAATGGGATGTATGGAACTCCATGAATTCATATTTATAAATTCCAATAGGAACCAATACCTATACATAAGAGAGAGAGGCATGATCCCCTCCTTTAAAGATTCTATTTAACTCATTACCTAGGAAAATATGGTTGTGTTATCCATGAAATTTAAATAACATATATATATCAACCAAAACCTATGATATAGAATTAGGGATTCCAACATTAATATATATATATGTGTATATTCTACCTCTTCAAATAATGACAATAACATTGAGGCATGTAGATTTAGATCCTCCTATATCATATTAAAATTGTATTGTATCTAATGGTAAATGATTCCCTCTAACCTTTTCTGGTGTTTATGCTACCTCTATGTTTCTATCAATAAGAAATCCATCTAATTGCCATTAAAAAAATTTAAGATCATGCTCTGAGAAATATAAGTCTGAAGATTTTGATCTTTATAAACCATGAATAATTTACCATGATGCTAATGTATTATTGTATCTAAGGTGATAAATACTTATAAAATATATAAACCAAGGGACAAATAATTTTTCTCATACTCTCTCAATTAATTAGATTCAATAATAATAACTATCAATATAAGGACTCGGCCTTAAAACATTAAATAATTTTTTGTTTTAATCAGGAATTTAATTTAATTCACATTGAGTATATTTTAAGGTCTATAGGTTTATAGAATTAGGTCTTATTACATATATAACACACAAAATTCATAAAAATAGGATGGTACTAAAACAAAATCAAATTTTTCATTATAATTATTTTAAAATGGAAAATGATTTTTTGAATAATAAACATTTAATTTAAAGAAACTTCTTTATTTATCTTATCCATCCTTATACTATGTGATTTTTAAAAAACATGGGATGAGCACAAATAATCTCAGTAAGGAACATAATGAATGAAAATTATTTGTGTAGTGAAAAATTTAAAAATCATTAAAAATAATTTTATCGAAAACACATTATCATGCATAGAAAATCACGTAGGTTCCATAGGACATATTTACCATATCGATAATACATTAACCTTACAAATGTAATAACTGTTTGACCAACATCCATCTCTGGAGTACCCAATGAACTGGAGAGATATAATGGGTCTCACACATCGTATCTTGATATATAATGGGGATCAACCTTTCATTTAATTGGATATAATTGGGGAAAACCCATAATATCTTGATCTACAATGGGATGAAACAAAAAAAATTCTAATGAACATATCATGAATAAAACCCTTTATGACTCATTTAAACACGCGATTAAAACACATTTAGATATCAGAATACCATTTTCTCGTAAAAATCACTTTTAAAATATAAAAACCATGCATATAATAATGAAATAATATTATTCAAAATTTAAAATAAAAACATATAAAGTCAATATTATAGTTATAATAATTCATTAAAGTTGTATAAACCTCTCATGGCTTATAAAAATATAATATTTTTGAATTTCGTAAAAGTTACTATTAAGAGGATTTTAAAAGGAAAGTCTCATGTCTAAGGTTTTAATTGGTTAAAATGTGTTGAAACATAGTATATAATGTTTTTAAAAGTGTTATGAATTTATTATTGAACTATATTAATATTTATAATACCATATATTATTTTTTATACAATATTTCCACCTATTTATTAATAATATTTTTTTTTCTTTCGGTTGTTTCGGATACGTTCGTTTCATGGTATCATGGTCGAATCTTTATAGATTATTGTAAGAAAAATAAAATAATACTCCTTAAGGTATAAAATATATATTTAGTAAATGTTTAACAATAATATATAAATTTAAACTTTCCATGATTTTGGTAAAGGGAAACAATCATTCAACATCTGTGAAGGTGGTGATTTAACACCACAAAGATGATAATTTCATTGTTAAGAATAATATGTGAAATTAGTATATTTTTATGATGTATATTTCAATAATGAAATTAAATTAATTTATATATAAAATTTTTGAGTTATCAATAAACATTAGATATGGGTTGAGGATAAGTTATAAGTGATAATTAATTTAAAAGATAAGAAGTGAGAATTTACCTCTTGAATATTTCAAATTGAGAGCCTCTTTAAGTATCTTAGAATTCATATTTTTATTTTAAAATAATCATTTCAATCTGAAAAAGGACTATGATAATGTAATTTGGAAGAGTATAGTCAATAAATAAGGCTCAAGATGATGAAATTATGTGAATTTATTTGTCTCCTTTTATAATTACAGTGATAGGTTATTTAGGAATTACATAAAATTTTAAAATATAATGAGACTAATATAAGGTTAAAGAATTATAAAATGGCTAAAAATCATAGGGGATCACATTTTCAGATGAATATATTTTTATTTTTATTTTTTAAATATATTTGGTATTTTTAAATAATTTATTTCAATTGTATATTAATGGAAAATAATATTTGTAAAAATAAATAGCCATCATAACTATAACTTTAAAATACAAAAAAAATGTTTCAAATTACAATTTTATTATTATATAATATAAAAATCTTATTCATCAAGACAAATTCATGGATTACATTAAAAATAACAAATTTATTTTATTTTATTATTTTTATTATCATTAGTTTTATTTATTAATTAATTAAATAATTACTACATCAACATTATGAAAGACATTAAGGTAATCATTTAATCCATAAAATTTAAAAATAAAATTATACAAAAGGACAATTTTATTAGATCTAAAAATTCTATTTATGTTCAAAAAATACTTCTGAAAACCCATATATAATTATATTATACAATTTAAAAACTTTAGTGTAAACAAATTCTATTTTCTTTTATATAAAATATTATAAATGTTATAAATCAATTCATGTGTGTCAAAAATAACCCAAATTAGAATCCAAATAAATAAATAAAATAAAATGTAATATATATAAATATTTCATAAAATTTGGGTTTATTTAATGGTTCTTATAATTTTTTTTGAAAATCATTTAATTTATTTTTCTTTTTCTAGCATCGACTTTTCATCATCATTACCCAAACCATAAATTTAATTATTTCATATATCAAAAAATTTTCAAATAAATTAATATAGTAAAAATAAATAAATTAGGTTCAATATAATCATTTATATTTTTTAATAAAGTATAATTACACATTTCCATTTCAAGACAACTTCATTAATTTGTTAATTTTTCTTTTCATTTCTTACACAATCATTGAACATTCCTTTGTATATGAATCATGTAATATAATTATAGAATTATAAATTAACATCTGAAAACATAAATCATATATAATAATTCATAAAAAATTCATGTAAATGCTTTTTATAACACAATTATTATCTCTAATGAACCAAATTTAATTTTCTAGTGCCACACAGACACTATTTCGGCACTTAGAATAATTTTGTATACATATCTTGTAAAAAATATACATCACATGTTTTAAATTATTTTTTACAAACTATTATCCTATAATATCATTATTTATTAATTAAATATATTTAATAAATTATTATACCATAAATATCTCTTTGTGATATCACAAAACTTCCATTATTTAATAAAACTATTTTTTACTATTTACCAAAAACTAATTTTTTTAGAATCTTATAAAAACACCATACTATGATAATTTCAACATGTTCAATTACAAAATGAAATTATTTTTTTCAAATTTAAATTCTATAATTTGATAATAATTTTTTTAAATATAACAATATAAAAAATTGGTTTACTAAAATTATTTTTTAAAAAATTACATGACATAATGAATTTAAATACATAAATCCAAAATTCTAATAAATATAGAAAAACAAATTATTCTATAAATACATGTGTTTTTCCAATCTATATCTATATTTGTATAATTTTGATCCCACCTCTAAATAAATATATAATACTGAAATATTAAACTCCATAATTTGAAATTATAGAATTGGGGATCTTTTCAAAAAAAATTCAAGAAACTGTTATTCACTAAAGAAAAAAGTAAATAATTATATATTTGATTAAGATTTTTATCATAGAAACAAATGTGGTTAAATTCAATACATATTATTAGCAATATCCTACAAACAAATAGAAACTATATACCATGAACTCATTATTGAGTGGCTTTAAACCCATAACAACCTCATTAATTATGATTTTAACTACAAGTCCTCTATACAATATTATTTTAAAAATGAAATATAATTCTAGAATATATAAAAAATTAATAAAGGACTTATAATATATTTGGATCTTCCAGTGAAAGTCCAAACTTTTCTATAGATACTATTATTATAATCTATTTTATTAGAAAAGATGATTATTCCATTAGTGTGGCTTATCATTATACAATAATATAATAAATAAATGATCCTATACGTGAGTCCCATGAAAAATATCAGGGAATTCAAGATATTTAATGAAATAATTAAAATAAAAAAATACATATAATTTCACCATAATTTTATATTTACTATGTCATATTCTCAAACATAAAACTGATATAAAATGATATGGGTTTGACCATTGAGTAACCCAATTCATCCATCAGATTTATGAAGATTTAACATTCCAGAGAAGAGGTAATTTATTCTAACATATCACTTGGTCAGTATGGAGATAGCCAATAAAAATCATGACACTTCCATTATCCTTCATTAAGAATTCAACTAGTGATTTCTAGAGAGACGAATTCTTCCAAATTAAACCTTTCTTAATTGTGTCGATTGATAACACCATTAACTTTATATTTTTAGCACAATACATTTGGTTTGTTTCAAAATATATCATTATGGACCCTGAATCCTTGTCAATATCGAAATTATTCACTCAATTTGGGGGAAAGTTATGATATCCTCTATAAAGAATATATATATATCTCTATAATAATAGTAATATATTCCTTCAATAAAACATAATATAGAAATAAAATATTTATACCTAGTTAGTGATCCAAAATAACCCCCTGATGGTTGGGATTACTATCCCTTTTTATGGGTTCCAATCACATGTGATGATAAACCTCTAACAATATCTATAACTATAAATCATGATTCTAGGATAATAATCAAATCAATGGTGGAATATATATAATGTGTTCAATGCCAAGGAGGACATCATGGGCCATCATCCCAACAATGATGAGATCTGAAAAAACCTATATCTTCTTAGAGTAATCTAATAACAACTAAAAAAATTGAATTGGTGGATGGTTTCCCTGGTAGGATTTTAATTTTGAAGGTTATTAGTTAAGAGAAATACTTGTAATCTAAAATCTCTAATAAATGATATATTAAGTACTAAATTTCTTACACTATTGTTGAAATTTTTGAGAATAATGGTTGTAAATTTAGATATTATATCATGAATTATGTCTATCATTTCTTGATCACTGACCACCATCAAATTATTTATCCCATATCCATAACCATTGACACCATATTCTTAGTGAGGTACTCTTAATGGTATTGTTAATAGGAGTATATTTAAATGTCACCAAACTCTTTATCCACCAAATTTATCACATTATCCTCTACTAAATAATTCTTTAGAAGTTCCACCTTATCCACATCGAGGATCATTCTAACATTGTCTCTATTATGGTTTATTGTCCCTTGTTCCCCCTTTTTATAATCCTTTACTCATAAAGATAGAATATATTAGGATATATTTCCTTTAACTCCATGTAAAGTGAAAATATTTTCTTCTAGTTAGTTATACACCATTCAAGTACCATCAACTATTAATCCACTAGAACAAGATTATAAGTAGCAGTGCCTCCTTTGAAAAGATGATAATGAATGTTTCTAACAAGCTACTACTACTTCCTCGACCTCCAAAAGTCAAATACCCACTTAAATATTAATAGGATTTATCCATAATAAGGTCTCACAAAAATAATATCTCTCCAAAACCATAATGTTTTGGGAATGAATAAAGACAAAATTCTTGGATAAATATACCTATAAAGGATTTTCAAAAACAATAAGGTTCTAGAAACTCATTTCACTCCAAGTCAATGGACTATTCAATGTATTATGTGAATCTTGAAACATAATCAGCTATAGTTATTTTTTCCTATTTAAGATATAATAATTACTCTACAAATACCATATACAATATCAATAGATACAAATCGCTAAGAATGAGTGGAAACTCCCACTAGGGTATAGTGACCTCATCATTAGTCTGAGTAGTCTATGTACACTAGTGGAAAACTACACTGTATTGTAAAATCAATATTGAAATAACCATCCAGTTCATTAATGTCCAATATAAATGAAAACATGAGTCATCAACTCCATCTAATACTCTACCATCAGACTATTATTCTTTATTAAAAACCTTGGAAGACATTGATTCTAAAACTCCAGTTATCCCCTCATCCTATGGTTAGTCTCATATGACTTACTAGTAAAAAAAATTAAATTAAAAGGTAGAAGGTATGATCTATAATAAATAGTGATGAAAAATTAAACTACCAATGAGGAAGGTAAATATATTTCTTGTATCCATATATTGAGGTCTCTTCACTAAATTGGACATTAATTAGTGGTTATTGCACTGGAAATGGATCCTTAAAAAACTACATCAAATTTTGATAAAGGTGTCTACATGGTAGAATGCTACATTTTAAATGAATAACCGATTGTTGTTAAATTATATTTACCATATTTGACTTAATATGGACATGGGTGAACACATATATGATATGTTAAATGATAAATGTACCATCTCGTTGGAATATGAAAATAATGAGTTATAGTTCTAAGCTGACAAATAAATTATCAAATTATAATAAAAATTATACATTGATCATTGGTAACAATGTTGGGTTCCCTCGTAGAATAACTAAAATGTTTACCACAATACACAATAATGTAATGTTCTCAGAAAAACCCTCAAAATCATGTAATCTCAAAACATCATCTCTATGACTGGCCCACTATGACATAACGTTGACACATTATGACCCCTATAGAGCCCTCAAATTTGTGTGTTATGAAATGTTTACCACACTATGAACACCTATAATATGAAATTTGTTAATAAATCTCATTAAAAATGAATATGACACACATGTGAGGCGTTTTAAAAATGAAACTATACATATATCCTTGTTTTTATAGAACAAAATATAATAATAAAGAACCAAATGTAAATTATATCCAAATATACTATTCATGTGATAGATGTTATCATCCAAAATATTAACCTAAATAAACACTTGAATAATGAGGGAAACAAAAGCCATTGATATCCAAAAATAAAGATAAACATTGTATATCTAAATAATAACTGCTTGTCACTTTTACGACCTATACAATAGCATTGTTGTTACCATCACTTCCAAACAACTCTATGCTCTGGCTCTACAAGATCTAAATCTAGGAAAGTATACATTATATGGTGTAGCCTCTGCAAAACCAAAAAATGATTGGCCATTAATCCCATATAGGGTCTCTATACACATACCTATCAATAAATTCTAAGAAAAAAATAAGGCTGAAATTATAAACCTTATCAAATGTAACGATATGAAATTTTGAATAAATCTTGTTGCCTAATTTTGAGTTTCATTTTATTTTTATACTCAAAAAATCTTTTTCATTTGATAACATGAGTATAATTAAAATGACACCACTAGGTTTAGACTGTTATATGACTATTGGTTAATATGATCATTGGAAACTAAATGTTGTGATTATTGTCTCTATATACCAGTGATATTGGTTAATTAATATAGAAAAAATATTTGATGGCCTCATCCAGTAGTCTCGAGCCAATCGAATCCCATGTAACAGAACTTGGAAAGGAGGTAACACCGTTGGGCTTTTCACTGGACCAAACCCAACCCGAACTTCATTGTGTGAAGATATAATGGAATCACCTTTGCGAGAAGTTCAAACTAATAGAGATTACCACTCATGTGATGTTGGATGATCCACCCTTAGATTATCTCACCTTAGCACACCTTACAGTTAGGTTCCATGCTGGGGTTATAAGGGGCTCTGTAAGGAGACCTTAACTGCTTTGTGTAAACCTTTGAGATAAATAAAATTTTGTTTTCATCTTATGGGGAAGTTTGTAAATTTTAAAATGTCTGGAAAAATGTAGGATGTATATTATTGATTAATTTGAAAAATAGAACATTTTAAAATATTTTTTTAAACCTTAAATACTTATCCATGAATAATTTTTTTCAATTTTTTAGAAGTTGTTTTAGGAGGTCCCAGTACCCCAACAAAACAACTGCAAACATGCCAAACATCATAAACCAAAAGGACTTTAACATTATAATAACCATATTCATCTTTGAATCCCAAGCATGAGTCTTCTTTTCCAGTAGCTGATTCCCACTCTGTATGCCAACAAAAACATCCACTTTGAACCTAACTCCTAAGCTGGTCAAGAAAAGATTGGTCTGGATATGCCTTCGTGACCACACTCCCCCTTTTAAAGGCCACAGTCACCTCATTGTTCCTCTTTGGGGAAGATCGAGTCCGTATCAGTATCGGAAGAAACGAATAGTCCTTCGTTGGTCTTCTTCTTGGGGTAGCAGACAAAGGTCTATCAGCTGTAGAGAAAATCTTATTCCCACTTTTAACAACATCACTGAAGGAAAGGCCGACTGGACTACTCACATTCTCTTTCCCATCACTAGAAATCTCCCTTCCAAATCCAGTTCGCTCCGTCAAAGAAGCATCACCAAACATCAATTTTCCCTCATATCTTTGGGTTGGAGTTTTACACTCCAGCAGCGGGAGGCACCTATCCTTAGAAGTAGCACTTTCAACAATGGATTCAACATATTCCCCAGTCTCTGGTCCGGAATCTCCACCATAGGACTGCGCCTTGTCCCATTGTGATTGTTATCCACCATCTTGGTACCAGGATTCACAGCCCAACCATCCAGCATGTTGATCCTCCCCGACCTCATCACCAACTGAAACTGGCTCAAGCACCCGACATTCAATATGCAGTTCTTTCAAGGTCTCTACACCATCCTCACCTCCTACCACAACACCCTCCTCCAAAACCGTGGCTGGAAGGTCTTCAGAGAGTCCTTCGAACCTATTTCTCAAAAAAATAACTGGCTTCACTAGAGGATCATGGTTTTTAGAAACCTTATCACTGGAAGTGGTGATCTCCACAACATAGCTGACTTCTCTTCCATCCCCACTCTGTGCTAAACTCAGACCAGCCTTGGTATTATCAGGGACTCCCATTTCCTACCTTAATATTTTGAAAACTTCAGACACCATTGGATTAACCTAGTTTGGCTTAACACCGACTACTTTAGTGATCTAGTTTTCCTCAAAATACACCTTACGAGACCTCGATGAATTGGTAGCCCCAGCAGTACCAGACCAATGAGGATCCTTTTCTTTGCTAGTCAGTTCCATAATTCTCGAAACCAGACCCACCTTGACGCCACTTCTTGCACCATCCTAGGTGCTCACCAAAACATATTTCCCATTACAACGAGCCTGCGAAATTCGTGAACGTTGTTCACGTCGGAAAACCTCGAACAAATGCACCAATCTCTTGAAAATGCTGCAAAACTCAGTCCAATTCTCATAGATAACTCTCTGTTTGCATCAGTATTCCTCACCGATTGTGATCCAAACTAAATCAAAATGGGTGCGAGAAGCATCCATTTCGACGCATACCCATGGGTTCACCGGATGGAAGACCGTCTCAGTGCAACAATTAGAGCATAGATATCTACTTATCAAATTTCCCAACGTACGGATAATTGAAGGGTTTTGAAATGGCAAAGGCAATGAAGGAAAACTTACCCACACCGCCATGGAAGATGAATTACAGTTCATATAGAGATCAAACGACCATCACAAAAGCCGAAAACGAGATCCATTGAAGCTGCGAGGAGCCCTTGACTAGGCTCGAATGAGGTCTTCCTATGAATCAAACCTAATCATGATTTTCTTGCTGTCCAATAAACCAACCTCCTCTCTATCACGAAGATCGAATGCTCTGAAGATAAACCGGTCAAAATCATCAACTAACGGTCTCCCGTGCTTGAAACGAGCCACCAGGGTGAGGTTCAACAAAGTCGAGGCTTCCAAAAATAACTTTTTAAAAAATTACGAATAGAGATTTTAAGATTAGGATTATCAATGTGACCAAATGGATTAGTAATATCACTTAAAAAAGTATTAATATAATATAGGAGCGTTGATTAAGTAATGTGACTCAATAAAATAGGAAAATAATTGTTTCAAAAATTAGTAGTCAAGTATTAGTTTTTTCTGTTGAATAGTGTTTTTTATTTAAAATTAAATTAAAAATATTTAGAAAATTATTTTTATAAAATGGACTTTATTTTTTGAATTCAGAACATGGATATTATATTAAGGCAATTTTTGGGGTTTTTTCTGAAAATAACTGAATCATAGGTGTATAGTGTTTTTATTTAAAAATTAAATTAAAAATATTTAGAAAATTATTTTTATAAGAAGGAGTTTATTTTTGAATTCGGAGAATTGATATTATGTTAAGGTAATGTTTTGGGAGTTTTCTGAAAAAGTTGAATTTTCAGTGAATAGTAAAAATACAGTTTTAGGGTTTTAGTATCTTTAATGACATCATAACTACATCATGATGATTTCAAGAGATATTTTAAGGTATGGTAGACTTATTATTAGTATTATAAGGTATGAGGTGTCCCAAGTGTCCAATACCATGAGGAAATACCACTTGTTTTGCCAATACAACCAATGAGGTGTCCCTTGGCCCTTAATGCCTTGTCCCCAAACTTCCCCTAATAATACGAAGTTGTTCTCCCATCCATTCCATTCAAAAATCCTCCTAAAAAAATATCGTGTCTCCTTAACTCCCTAGGAGTCCTACTTAGGTTCCCTCAAGCCTCCAAAGGTCCCAAACTTCAAGATTTCGAAGTTACTCCTCAAGGTAAGGGATCCTACCTCTCTCTTTCTTTTCAAGTACTCTCTTTTATGTAATT
The DNA here is from genome assembly GCA_963277665.1 of Viscum album. NCBI lineage: Eukaryota > Viridiplantae > Streptophyta > Magnoliopsida > Santalales > Viscaceae > Viscum > Viscum album. Next base: position 762,411,120 of record OY728126.1, on the reverse strand, counting down.
TCTTTTATGATCCATGTTATTATGTTAGACGATGTTATTTTATATTCATCCTACTATAATTTTCATTTTCAAATGATGAGAGACTCCCTATTTCTCTCATCAATTCATTTTAATAATGTTTAAGTGGCGCCGTTAGGCTGCCGAATTCTTAAGGGATTCTTCACCCTTCTCATTTTCAAGATCTATTTTTATGTCAAGTCTTTCATCTTCCTTTTTATTATGTTGGGATATGATATATATATCTATCATTATTATATTTTATGTTCATATGATGAGAGACCCTATTTTATCTTGTCATTTCATTTTTTTATGTTTAAAGTGACGTCGTTAGGCTGCCGAATTTTCATAAGATAAATCTTATTTTTGTCTCCCTTCCATGTTTTTCATTTCATATGGTATATAATTAAAATTACATTACCATGTTATTATATCCTTTATATTATGTCCCTATAGTATTTTATGGATCATTTATGAGTGGGTGATTCATGTCCCCTCTCTTTTCAATGTTTACTAAAACCCTGTAACATAGTCGTTATGCTGTAGGATTTTTGTCTCAAAATGTCTCTCTATTTTACTCAAATTCTTTTATTTTATTAAGTTAATACTAAAAACTATTTATTATATAGGGGTATTCACATATATATATAAATGTTTTATTTTATATTCTGGTATTTACATACATGAGACCCACTTTCCTTTCCCGTGGGTTTAAAGTGATTTAAGGATCACGTCTTGAAAGCAGGTTCTAAAATGTTATGATTATGAAATGAAACCCATTTCTATTATTCTATATGGGTTATTTATGAAATGTTTGATGATAATATACGTGTCTCAAATGATAATAAAGACAAATTTAAGTGTGCACCTTGAAATCACTCCAATGCATTGGGTAATGATGTAATCACTAGAGATTACAATTTTAACGATACCCTAGTGAATAACCTTGGAAATTTCAAATGAAACCTTGGGTATAGACCATGGTGATATTTTCATGATTGTCTAAATTATATGGTGTAGCCACATATTCATGTTATAAATCATGTTCTTTCCATTATGATATGACTCATGATCTCTTTCTCATTCCTTAATTCTATTTATCATGACTTTATTGATGTATATCAAGTTCACATGTAAAATGTTTCCCTTTTTTCCCTTACTGGGCCTTCTGCTCACCCATTCCTTTGATGTATTCTCCCGGGATATGAGATGTTGTAATAAACTTATGATGAACAAATTAAAAATCCTTTCAAGTTTTTAAGAATAATGTTTTATGTTGTCATGTATTAAGTTCTTGGTTTCCAAGACACTAGACCTTAAAGATCCTCAGTTTTGTATAATGCAATGAAAGTTTATGTGATAAAAAGGAGGGATGCTATATTTAGTATCAGAGGATGGTTTTGTTATTTGTGTAAATTATTATATGAAAACTTTTAGAATAACCTTATAGAAAAGTTTAAATATAGGAAATCTTTCAAGTATTTTGGTGAGTATTGAGTAAGTGGGTTCCAAACAAATAAAGCCCTGTCTGGATACGAACATGTAGAGGTGGATCTGACACAGATGTTCCTAGGAGTGAAAACTCTAACAAGGTGTTTCGGGCCTGACCTGGGGTAACCTGGTGCATGAAAATGGGCCTTTCTGAACTCTTGTTTTGACACTCCCAGTGGATATGCTTTGGTAAATCCATAAGCTTTGTATGAAACATTATTAAAGGGACAAAGATAAAATAAAATAATTATTCGCATAATAATATATGATCATGGATAACCAATATTGGAACCTAGGAGATAACAAGTTAGGGTATACTTTTCTTCTACAATTTTATCCTTCTATGCTTTAAGTTTCCTTTTCATGGTTATTGGATAAGTATTTAAGCCCCCTAATTATACTTTCTTTTCTTAGTTAATGGTGTGAAATGGAAGAACGTGTCCCAACAACCAATGTGATAGGAAATGTGATGATTAACCCTTTAATATGATAGAGATGACGAGAGATCAAGTTGAACATATTGTGATTATGTCGAACTAGCTATCAAAAATCACAATTAATAATTGGTACCTAGTTGAATGCCCAAATTCATCAAGGAAGGAGAAGACGAAGTCTCAAGGTTGTTCATCTGATAAAGTCGATAAGGGAAAGAAGACCCAATTTCCTTTGTACAAAAAGTGTGGAAAGGGGCACAAAATATAATGTCACAAAAGAACCAGGAGATGTTTCAAGTGTAGGGTGATAGGGCATAATGTATCCAATTGCTTTAAAAAAATGGATATTGTGATGACTATAGATAAGGTTTGATCTAATGTACTGTATACTTGTCCATGTCGTAAATGTGGAGAAGTTAGACATTATCCAAGGAAATTATCTCTTGGAAGGTATGAGAAGCATGATGAGCATCAAAAATTTTCAAGGACTTGGGAACAATGCAAGTCCTATGCTGCGATGTATCATGATGACTAAAGTACATGTAAGTTCTTTGCAATAATTTTCTATATCATGTTTTATTTTAGATCGTTCCCTATGAGAATATAATTAATGATTTCTAAGAACATTTAGTAACTACCTAACATGGTTTTATATCATTAAAGAAAAAATATATTGTTATGTACCACATGTTTATGTTGTGAAGTGGTGCTTCTTGAAAAAAATGATTAGGGGATTAAAAGATGATTATTATTTTGAAAGATGTTAACTATTTTGGGAACCCTATATGATTGAAGTAAATAGATTACTATAGTATTTTCTTTGAGGAGTAAAGGTTGACTTATATTTTTAATAATTGATGAATTTATGGTGAACTTATAGTAATTTAGGTTACTTATAGAAATTATTAACCTATCTTGGGGAAAATATGTTTAGGTTAGTTACTTTTGTTACATGATGTTAGGAGTGGTTGATGTTGTTTGGAGATGAACGAAAAAGTTTATCTTGGAAGACTATGTTATCAAATCCTTCTATACTTGGGATTCAATCTTAGATTGTTTAATTTTGAATAATTTTAAGTACAATTATTTATGGAATTGTCTATGATAAACTTTGGGTAGTACCGTTGAACATTAAATATTTAAAGTAGTTTCCCTTCCTATGGGGTTATTTATTTTTGAAGAGTTGTTTTATCTTACACTTTCATTTTTTGGATAATGTTTAAATGTAGAAGCAATAGATAGTTAATATTTTGTGGATTATGTGATTCTATAGAAGATGATTCTTGTGATTTTGATGACACCAAGTGTTTTTGAATGCTCATCATTTGGAGAATAGATTAGTTTTGGTAGAAACTTATTAAAGGATGAAACTCTACTTGAAGGTAGGTATAATTCCCTATGTTTTTATTATATGTAGTAAATAAATTCCTCAAAATTATTAAAAGGAATGTAATACAAAAACATTGTTGGTTTAAGTTTCATACTGGGTAATCAAATACTGTTTACAAACATTATAAGTTTGGGATTTTCATGTGGTTAACTTTCCCCTGATCATGTTTTCTATCACTCTCCATCAGAAAATGACCCTTTTTTCTTCTTCCATATCCATGTTTCCCTACATGGAATCCTAGTATGGGTTAACTCGGGTGACCTTTGTACTTACCTTTCTTTCTTTTAAAGTAATTGTTTTACTAACTCCTTTTCCGATGTGGGACTTTCAAGGAAATTTCCATGCCCAATTTTAAAAATTATGAGGAGGCAATTTCTTAAGGGGGGAAGAATGTAACGACCTGAAATTTTGAATAAATCTTGTTTCCTAATTTTGTGTGTTATTTTATTTTTATACTCAACAAAACTATTTCATTTGATAACATGAGTATAATTAAAATGAGACAGTTGGGTTTTGACTGTTATATGACCATTGGTCAATATGACCGTTGGAAACTAAATGTTATGATTATTGTCTCTAAATACAAGTTATCATGGTTAATTGATATATAAATAAGATTTTATGGCCTCATCCAGTAGTCTCGAGCCCATCGAAGCTCATCTAACAGAACTTGGGAAGGAGGTATCACCCCTGAGATTTTCTTTGGACCAAACCCAAGCCGAGCTTCATCGTGTGAAGATAGATCAAAATCACCTTTAAGAGAAGTTTAAACTGATAGGGATTAATACTCCTGCGATATTGGCTGACCCGCCCTTAGATTCTCTCACTTTAGCAGACCTTACACTTAGGTCCTATGCTGGGGTTATAAGGGGCTATGTAAGGAGACCGTAACTACTTTATGTAATCCTTTGAGAAAAATAAAATTGTGTTTACTTCTTATGGAGAAGTTTGTAAATTTTTAAATGTCCTGATAAATGTAGGATGTATAATATTCATGAATTTGAAAAAAAAGGTATATTTTAAAATATTATTGAAAACCATAAGTAATTAATGATGTGTAATTATTTTTAAAAAATGGTCTTCTGCATATGTGTTTAGAATTTTTTTTTGATACTAATAACATCAAGTTAATTTTTGCTGAATAATCATTTTTGAATAGTGATTTTACTCTTTGGATTAGTTATGTGACCAAATGTATTAGTAATCTCAATTAAATAAAGTATTAATATAATATTGGCACCTTGATTAAGTAATGTGATTCAATAAAATAGGTAAATAACTGTTTCAGAAATTATTAATCATGTATTAGTTTTATCAGGTGATTAGTGTTTTTTAATTAAAAATAAAATTAAAAATATTTAGAGAATTATTTTTATAAAATGGACATTATTTTTTGAATTCAGAACATCGATATTATGTAAATGTAATTTTTGGGGTTTTTTTCTGAAAAAAATGAATTTTCAGTGAATAGTGTTTTAATTTTAAAAGTGAATTAAAAATATTTTGAAAAATATTTGTATAAAATAGAGTTTATTTTTGAATTCAGAGCATTGATATTATGTTAAGATAAATTTTTTGGAGTTTTCAGAAAAAGTTGAATTTTCAGTGAAAAGTAAAAATACAGTTTTAGGGTTTCGGTATGTTTAATGACATCATAACTGCATCATGATGCTTTCATGAGCTATTTTAAGGGATGGTAGACTTATGAATAGTAATATAAGGTATGAGGTGTCCCAAGTGTCCAATACCATGAGGAAATACCACTTGTTTTGCCAATACCTCCAATGAGGTGTCCCTTGGCCATTAATGCCTTGTCCCCTCACGACCCCTATAATTACAAAGCCATTCTCTCATCTTATCCATTCCAAAATCCTCCTCACCTAATTTCTGGTCTCTTTACCTCCCAATGAGTCCTCCCAAGGTTCCCTAAATCTTCTCAAGGTCCCAAACTTTAGGATTTCAAAGTTACTCTTCAAGGTAAGGGATCCTACCTCTCTATTTCTTTTCAAGTACTCTCTTTTATGTCATTTATTTTATTCTCCATGTTTTTATGTTAGAGGATGTTATTTTATATTCATCCTACAGTACTTCTCATGTTCAGATGATGAGGGACCACCTATTTCTCTCATCAATTCTTTTTAGGAATGTTTAAGTGGCGCCGTTAGGCTGCTGAATTTTTAAGGGATTCTTTCACCTTTCTCGTTTTCAAGATCTATTTTCATGTCGATTCTTTAATGTTCCTTTTTATTATTTTGGGTAATTATCTCTATATCTGTCATACTGATATTTTATGTTCATATGATTATAGACCCTATTTGATCTGGTCAATTAATTTTTTTTGTTTTAAGTGACGTCGTTAGGCTGCCGAATTTTCATAAGAGAAATATTATTTTTGTCTCCCTTACATGTTTTTCATTTCATATGGTATGTCCTTAAAATTTTGTTACCATTATCTTATATCCTTTATATTCTGTCCCTCTACTATTTTATGGATCATTTATGAGTGGGTGACTCATGAACCCTCTCTTTTCAAGGTTTACTAAAACCCTGTAAAATAGTCATTATGCTGCAGATTTTTTGTCTGAAAATGTCTCTATCTTTTTGTCAAATTATTTTATTTTATAAATTCAATACTAAAAGTCCTTATTATATTGGTTTATTCAAATATATATCAAAATATTTATTTTAAATTCTGGTATTTACATACATTAGAACCACTTTCCTTTTCTGTGGGTTTAAAGTGACATAAAGATCACGTCTTTAAATCAGTTTTTAAACGGTTATTATTATGAAGTTAAACCCATTTCTTTTAAGCTATATGGGTTATTTATGAAATTATTGATGATGATATATGTGTCTAACATGATAATAAATACAAATTTAAGGTTTCACCCAGATAGTTCTCCAATTCATTGGGTTATGATGTAACCACTAGAGATTACAATTTTAACGATACCTTGGTGAATAACCTTGGTAATTTCAAATGACACCTTGGGGATGGACCTTGGTGAAATTTTCATGATTGTCTATGTTAAATGTTGTAGCCACATCTTCATGTTATGAATCATGTTCATTCCTATATAATATGCCTCATAATCTCTTTCTCATTCCTTAAATCTATTTATCGTGACATTATTGATGTATATCAAGTTCACATGTAAAATGTTTCCCTTGTTTCCTTAACTGGGCCTTCTACTCAACCTTTCCTTTTATGTATGCTCCCAGGTTATGAGATATTGTAATGAACTTAGGATGAAAAAAATAATGAATCCTTTCAATTTTTTAAGAAGAATGTTTTATGTTGTCATGTATTAAGTTCCTGGTTTCCAAGACACTAGACCTTTATGATCATCAGTTTTGTATAATGTAATGAAAGTTTATGTGATAAAAATTCTGGATGATATTTCAAATCTAGGTAATCATATAGTTATAAATAATCTTAAACAATTAAACAACCAATAACATAATTTAAACATAATATTATTTATTGTCTGTTAGTTCGTCTTGAAGGAAATAACACATGTATGATATATCACCACATGTGTAGTATTGGAATAAAAAATTTAGTTAATCTAAAATTTCATTTTTAATTAATCATATTAGGTTACCACACCTCATGGAAGGATATCTATATTGACCATAGGAGTTCTAGAACTCTATTTAGAAATGCACCTAAATATATATGGGATTATGAACTCTATTGTTATAGGGATACGTCTAAACACATGGGTATATACATGAATTATATATATTATATGTGGGATTTGGTCTTTTTGTGTTTATTCCGCTAATAGAATATCTGCAAAAAATTTATGAAGGGCTAAACCCAGAAAATTGTTTGTGCTCAAACTCCATGTATTCCCTAAATTCCTCAACAAAAATCTCTCTGAATATGTACAAAGATAAGATTCTCAAAATATAGAAAATATCTCAATAATGATATCTAATTATAAATGAGATTATTAAATCACAATCCACCTGAAAAAATGATAAAAATAATCAATTTTCTTATAACTATAATTCTTAGGTGAGAAGATAAAAAACTAAATGTTAAATAGTGTAAGACATGTAATCTAAAAGATTAAAAATATTTGGTCAAGACTAAATTTAAGAGATTATTGTTCCCATTATTACCTATGGATTCAATCTATATGGCATGCCCATTAATGCATCATGTATTTTCAAACTCAGTAGTCGGTAAGATATGTATCTCAGGAAAGTAATTCATGTTGTTTACACATACTAATATGATATCTATCCCAGAAGGCCATGTGGTGTTTGGGATAGTCGAGTGTTTGCTACTATAAAATATAAGTCATATAACCTATTCTAACCCGATTTCTAGTCCACTAGTAGATACTATGTAATATATTACACTATAGTATTGACTCTAGCAACACCAAAAACACATCATATGCTTTTTTCTAATGAGTGTACACTATTTCATCTCATTTTAAATGTATAAAAGACCCAATTTCCATTAATTTCAATCATTATCCCTAATTTTTACAATGATTTCTATAGTCGTAACTACACCTTCAATGTAGAAAGACAAAGAAATTATACCAATCAACTATCTATGTTTCCTCTATTCACTTCCATATTCCCCATGTAATGCTTCCATAGTTATTTTTTCCATGAATTAAACCCACACATTATTAATCACATGGGGAGTCCTCTTACCAGTGGTGTCCATTATAATACCACAACATTGTTTCACATTCACCACTACTATTCCTTTCAATGTATTCATTATTAGTAATTACTATTCAACTCTTCCTGGATATCACTATTAAACCATCAAACATTATAATGTCCATAAAAAATAATTTTTCACAAGAAGGGATATAACATTGAAGAAGGTGAGATGGATTATTATCATGATCTGAAAAAATGAACTTCATTCAAAAAATTTATTTTCAGTTTATAATGGCTTCAATGTAATTAATTTAATGTATAAGATGAGGATAGGTCTATATCCTCTCTTCCAATAGGTTTTAGACTAGTTTATTTCACAAAATTAACCCTATCTTTTAGAATTAGCCCTTTGTTAGAACATTAACTCCTATGATGTCTAATAGTATTTTGAAAATATATGAATATTATAGTTACTATAAAATGATAATAGAACCACAAGTGGATCACAAAATAAAATTTAAACATTATATAAGCAATTTTTCTGAATGTTAGTTTTTTTGACTATTATATCATTTAATAATATATTATTTGTTTTAAAAACTCATTTATATCAATTTTGACACCATTTAGTAATTGATTTTTGTTAATGTAATAATAACTAGATTCCTTATAAACAAAAGTCATTAAATCAACCATCACATGTAACTGTATTATAAAAAAATAATTTATGTCATAAAAATGTTCAAATTTCTTTTATTTTAATATTTATTATATAATTTATTTGAATAATTCATTAATAAAGTAATGACTACATAATCATTGAAGCATAATTATATTTTTTATTTAATGTATAAAAATAATAAATAAAATACCATGATGTAGGAAATATTTTTCTATTTATAATAAATTTTTATTATTAAATATATCAATTATATAACCCCTAATTAAAATTTTCTTAATAAAAAGATACATGATTATGTTAGATTTCCCTTTAACTAAGTTATTACAACATGTCATTTTCACACCCAAATGGTTCTAGAAAGAAAATTATGTGTCCTTAGGGTTTTTTTGGTCGCATATGACTCATACAATATGATTAATAAATGTGTTAGGGTGGTTTTATATTATATAATATTATTTTTTACCATTATTTACCTGATTTACCCTTTAACCATGGTAATTAAATATAATAACTGAAGTTACTATTCAAAATGTCCAAAATAAAAGGCACCTATTTACACAATTTGGACCTCCTTCTTCAAAATATGGAATCAATTTTTCTAAATTTAAAACATAGAAATGGAAGAAACTAATTTAAAATTAATTCTCGTCATCAAAACCAGAAAGCAGGTGTTTAGGAAATAAAAACTATCAAATGATTGACATGTGTTTATGTCTAATTTAAATGTGAAGTTACATAAAATGTCAAAAATAGGATTGAATTATAAAAAAATAATCCAATTACACTTTAAAACCAATTAAAAAAAGAATATATATATATAAATAAATTAGTTGAAAAGGCAGTTTTGAATTAAAATGGAGTATTTTCACTATTCATTAAAATATGAATTTCTTTAGAAAAATTCCAAAATCTCAACCAAGGTAAAATTTGATGTCCTTATTCCAAATAAAAAGTTTATAATGTAAAATAGAACTTATAAAATTGTCAAAAACAAGATTTAAAAAAGGATTTCCATTAATTAGTTGGGAAAGCTGTTTTTTTAAGTACTTCTTTTATACAAAAAATTGTATTTGTTCTTATATCATATCTAGAAAACATAAAATATGAATTTTAAACATTAAATTTAATATATTACATATATATTTAACTAATAAAATCCATAAAGTGTGATTTTATTAGTTTATAGAATCACTTATTTTCATTTAAATAGTTATTTTAAAAGGAGTTAATACTATTCATACATGCCATTATAATGAAAAGTTTAAAATATTTAGTTATCACTTATACCCAATCTTGGGTGAAATAAATTATATCAAAATAAATTTAAATTGTGTGTAAAATAAGTCAATAATAGTGTTTCATATAATGCATGTTAATAAGGTGGTGCGTATAGCACAAAAAAAATTAAAAACAAAATCTATCTCATAAAATATCAGGTTGCCACATGAACAATCCAGATATATAGGCTAAAATATAATTATGATTGAGTTACTTTTTGAATGAAAATATTTATGAAATTGTGGGTTACTACTGAGAGGGGAAAGTAATTTTATTGCATAAACCATGAAATCCCAATCCTTAAAAGATTTTTTCAGATAGATATTTTCTTCATAATTTCTATAAGATAACACGAGATTGACATTGTATACAATATATTTATACATTTCTATATAAAGTATATGGGATACCCAATGATATTTAACTTAGATGGGATTGATACTACCTAACAAATATCATCAGTGTACTAGAGAAAAATTTGGTCTACCCAATTCTATTTAGTGATAACTAAGAAACTTTCATCCTAACACTTATAATAGAAATTTTTATTCCACTAAAATAATACCACTTTTAATATAGTGCATGGTTTAGATTCATGGTGTGTTTTTGAGAACATGATTGGATAATGTATCTGTGTGTGATGTATCTTACCATAGTTATATCATACCATAGATGCATGAACATATAATGTGATTTATAATAAGGTACCCATTTTTGGATTAATGTGACATTTTATACACTAACATTATAATAAAAATTTATCAGATAAAAAACCCTCATCTTGACATATAGGTTAAGGAAATGGACATAGTATTAGTAAAGTAGTTGATGCAATTGAACTGGATTGAGGAAAAAAATTATAAAATATATGATGACTTGTATAAGTGTTTCAAATATATATTTTTTAGTTGATGTATTCCCCATGGTATTACCCTATTATATAGTATGTTTATTTTTTATGATTAATATGTTATGACATTAGTCTATTTGTTATAACAGGTTGAGGTATTATTTGTGGTTTTTTCTTTTTCTTTTATTTCACATTATTTTACATCTGATATATGTTATAGTGGGTTATAATTATCTTTATTTTCCATTGATATCATGATTATAATTTTAAAATGAGATATTTTCATTTTATTATTAGATAATAAAATCCTCCAGTATATTGAGAGAGAGGATTAAGGTCATGTGGAATTATATTATGGGCTCATTGATAGTTTCATGAGTTAAGACAATATAAAATTGTATTATATTGTGTTTTTATGATTTAAGAAAAGGTATAGAAAAAATAAGTATTATTTGTTCTAGATAATTAGAAATATGTGTCAAATTTCATGATCATTATGTTTTTTTAGTTTTGGTAATTTCTTATGATAGTAATGGTTCTGTGAATTTTGATATATTTTTTATTTTTTTTAGTTTTGGTTTATTGTATTACTCTTTTAATGGGGTGGTTGGGAGAATATATTCATATATAAGAATTAACACATAGATTCCTATATTTTGTTCATTCTCATGTTTCATTGATAATAATGTTTAAAAAAATAATTTAGTTTAATTTATCGTCAATAATAAATTATTTTTTATTTTTTGAATAACTTTTTATGGGTGGCTTGAACAGTCAAACACAATATTTGATATATTTTGAGCTACAAACCTATAGATATAGAAGGTATTTATATACACATATATTTTATGATTATTAACATAATTTTTATAATATGGGTATGCGGATACATGTAATGGATTATAGACATTCGATAGGTTTGTTGTGATATGGGTTATATTGACTCATTTTAGATAGAAGCATGAGTGTTGTTCAATTAGTTAAAATATATGTGTTTTTTATAATCAAAAAGTAATAAATGTTGAATATATATGATTAAACATGGATTACAATGGTATTAATTTATAGTGTTAGTAGAATATCCAAGTGTTTTATTTTTTATTTTTTTATGATGTGAGTGGTTATTTATGGGATATATTGATATATGTGTTAATCTAGTAACAAAGATTACTATAATTATAGATCTAGGGGTGTAAGATTCATTCTAAAGAAATAACACATGCATGATGTGTGATTGAGTAATTCTAAATATATACGGATTTTCTTGGGTACATAGGAAATAAAAGAATCAATAGTAATTTTTGAAGGCAAATACTAATATTATTACGATGGGTGATAAAAAAACATTGTTTTTGAGCCTTATACGGATGAGATTTAAGTGAAGGAATCACGGTTTTATATAGTTTATATGATATTATAAGATATTATTCCTATATATGTATATTATTCAATAGAATATGGTGATATTTTTCATTTTTTGTGGGCATGGTCGTTTGAACATTCCCCTGTCTTGGAATAAATAAAGTGGGATTTGATATTTAATTGTTGGTTACTGGGTTATTATTCCCCTAACTTTAGATAGTGATCTCAATTGAACAAGATAAATTTTTTTACCATGGTAGACTTAAATATTTTGAAATGTTTTAGATTTTCCTGGAATATGAGATTGTGATTCAGTTATTGTGAATTTATATCCCATAGTACATATATATACATCATGGAACTAATATGATGATTTTATGGGATAACACTACGAAATTTTTATTAGGATATTTTGTGATTATATGAGTATTTTATATCACCAATAATTTATTGGGAAATTAATATGTGTGGTAGAATTAAAACACTATATTGGGGGTCAAATGGATTAGGAGGTTCTATTGGAAGTGATTAAATTTAAATTTATCAACGAGGGTTGGTAATTTTTTTTATCATTGTTGTATGGTATAATAAATTCATAGTACTATTAAAAAAGAACCAAAGAGTTATATTTAGTGATTTTTGAGTATAATAAATCCACTTGATGTAACAAATAGTTTGACAAATTCACAAACATGATTAATAGTGAATAGATAGATTAATTCTTTAAAAATAGATGGTCTTAGTCAAAAAAATAATTTTTTTGAAATGTATGGACTGTCAAAATTATGATGTCAAGTGATACTAGTTGAAATTTAAAAATAAATCATATATTTATAGGGATTCAAAATCAGGTAAGAAAGTGAGCCATGTGTTAGTGAATCAGGCTATTGATTTTGTAGTATATATATTTGGAGAAGAGTATATGTAAATAAGTTGATAATTTTTTTTATTTATTCTTTAATTAAGTACCATTATGGTCATAAAACATAGAAAATGTATCATGGGATATTTGATCATGTTATATCATGTTTGACTCAAATGTGGTGGTTCCTAGGAGAATGTGGACTACGTGCTTGTTTGCGGTGATTGATTATTAATATGGAAAACATTCTGGTGGTGAGATTGACATCTATTATCTAATAATTTCACCCATGTTTGGGTGAAATATATCTAAATGTTATATGTATCACACAATGGAACTGGACCTATAAATGAAAAGGATTTCATGTTAGTGTGTCAATGAAATGATGTTATATATATATATATTTATATATTCATATATATGTAACAAAATATTTGGATATTACAATATGGATTTCAAAATATTATCATATATTCAAAATTCATATGAGTGGTAGATTCATGGATTGGAAAGTAATGGTGATAAAATTTAAGGAATATAATTTCTAATTATTGATTAGATTCATCAAAAAGTGGATTAAATCATAGAAATAGTGTTATGTGATAGACTTTTCACTTCATGTCCTCAAGCTTAAGAGATTATTGAGTACTTATTTTCATTGATACTGATCTTGCATTAACTAATGATTTGATTTACATTATAATAATATTGGGAAGTTAATACAGTATAAATGTATCCAATATCATATAAATAATTTATTTAAAATCTTATTTTAAAAGAAAAATTTAATTAGAGGATGTTGTTTTAGTAGGGTACTAAATTGGGTCTTGTTTGAACAATCATTAGCGATTGAATCAATTTTTTTGGGCACCATCTTAGTAAAAATAAATGTTGTGTATGATAGAACAGATTATATTTTGTGTAGAGAATATATTTTCACAATTTTGGGTGATGAGGAAATAAGTGAAAAACAAGTAGATGAGAATATCATAAGAATATGTTGTCACATCTTAATAATTAATGTGGATTAGTATGACTATATGTTAATTCTTCTTGAGGATGATAAATGGTATATTTTGGAGTTTTTAATGACCGAAACTATCAAGGGTCTGGGGAATATGGGATTCATTAGACTCTAATGGAATTAGAGTTAGGTTTTATATAAATTTTGGAATTTTTATAAAGATAATAAAGATAGAATAATGTTTATCATGTTTAAATATGGCATTAAAATTGGAATTATGGGGGAATAAATTGTGATATTTTTGTGTGTAATGGAATTAAATTTCAATTATAGTGTGGCTATCAAAGACTTCTTGTACCTCTAAGAATTATAGTAAGTTTCTATTATGATTTTTATAGGGGTTTTTCCCTTTTTTAAAAATTAGATGATTATTTGGTTACCAATTATATTTCTATGGGACATAGGGTGGTAGATTTAAGGCCACTAGAAATAATGAAGATCTAATAAAAATTAAATTATATTGTAATAATTAGGAGATCTATGGTTATTTTTTACTATTCCTAACACAAATGTTTTGTCCAATGAACATTTATCAATAAATTTTATTTATCCCATATTCTTTTTTATCCTTCCTCTATATTCACTTATTCAAGTTGATCATGATGTGTTTCTATGGTTCTTCAGATAATATCCATCTTAACTTCCTTTACCACTTCCCCTCATTCTCTTTAAATTTAAATATTATGGGATTTTGGATTTTTAATTGTATTCATCTAAATCATGGTGTAATTACATCACATGTGTGTGGATTTTATGAAGGTTGGATAAAGGAGTATTGGGAATGTTGAGTTTATATTGTTTCATAATTTTTCATTTGAGGGAATTTTTTTATTATGTTATTATTTTGAACTTATCAAATTTGGTTTAAATAACTGATATGTTAGATGGGAACAAGGCATGATTGGTTAGAGGACCTCCATTAGAAAATTGAGTTCTATATTCCAATGGATTGTGTTTTGGAATATTTTTGGGGTATCATAATAATATTCAAGTGATCTTGGAAAAAGTGGAATAGAATTGATAAAATTTGGATAAATCTATGATTTTGTGGTTAAAAATTTAATAGGTTTGGGTAGTGTATAGCCTATGATTTCAAAAAAATTATCATGACAATTTTTCTTTTGTGATTACTCAATTGACATGATGAATAGATTAAGTTGTAGGGTCTATTATTTATTTGACTACTAGGGGATACGGTATGTAAAATATATTAATATGATGAGGATATGTTTTAGTGGTTAATGGTTATAAATGAGCCTATTATAAGGGATAATAGTCAAAGATATTCTATCTAATATAATTAAAATTATCATGAGTTGGATGATATATAAAAATACACAGACCCTAGTAAAAGTTTACTTATGCTTTAATTGAAAACTAGATAACTATACTTGTTTTGAGTATATATTTATGGAGGAATATTATTAATTAGATGGGCAGATGCTACCTACCCAATTTTTAAGAGTATGTTTGAGATGGCTGTTGTAAACCAGATTCCTATGAGATCAGATGTATTTGATAACGTATCATTTATCCCTATTAGTGCATAGGGGATATATATAAAACCAAATTCATATCAATTTATAATTTATTTATATTTATTATTTTATATCTATATATGTTCTAATGATAGATTTTATCAACATTGGATGACTCAATTGTACCTTGGAAATATTATCTCAATTCATATTTAAAATTATATATTTAATTGAAATAATAAAACTAGAAATATAAGTTTTGATTAATATTCAATATGTATTATTGAATGAAAATTCAATATATTTATTAATTTGTATTGTATCTAATTATAAAATCAAATTATTTATGATTTCAGATATATAAAAATTAATAATAGGGTTCACATTGATGGATTAAAACTATATTTTATATTAAACTGAAAAAACCATTGTATACATGCAGTCCAAATGTTTAATTATAATTTAGGTAATGGGCTAGAGAATTTTTGATAAATGTGATGTAGCTCCATTGTAATTATGAATTAGTTCATTTTATGGTTTGAGGACTCATAGATAAAACTTATTTATTGGTTTCTTTCCATATGTGATTAATATTACTACCCTATATGGTTATATATTTTCCATGTATGACCCATACATTGTAACATAGGTATAATTATTTTATCATGTTGAGATGTTTTTATATGGTCATATTCAAATTTTTATTCTATATCATATTAATGTTTATATCTTCTATAAATGTTTATTATATCAATATATTATTATATAGGATGATACTAAAGGTATTGTCTCCCCATGAAACATTGGAAAATCCTTGCCTCTAGACAATATCGTCTTGTATATAGTGTGGCTTTTTTCAGGTCATGTGTTGTTTTAGTTTTCTATAGTGGATAGTTACTTTAAGATCGTAATTTTTATATATCAGTTAGATAGTAAGGAATTTTTATGATTAACATATCATTACCCACCATCCAATTCTATTTTTTCTCTACCAAATCGAATTTTTCCTTATAATATCACAGAAATAATAACTCATGGGTTAATACAAAATTTTTAGGAATATTTTATGTCCAAATATAATTTTTACAAATAATGGATATATCAAAAAATGGTAAGGGTTTCCACTCCCAATGTTTCATATTTTTAATTATTTTCATAACATCCAATTTAACATAAATGTTTTACTTATGTTTTCTTGTATATAAATTAAGTTACATTAAGTTTCTATTATTATGCTATTATATTACATTATCATATTCTATATACTCTATTTAATTTAAAAAACATTCATTCATCTCAATATTTGTATCTAAAAAAGCAGCGATGTTAATGAAATTTATTTTGAAAGGGAATTACTGTGTAATTTGTTGGGAAATTTAGGATTATTTATTTCTATAGTAATTTTAAATTCACTATGAATTCTTCATCATGGAAATAATAATAACCATTCCATGTTATAACATTCTATAGTGATGTATTGAATTATAACATTAACAGTCTCTCCATATAAACCTTTTGTAAAATATTTTATTACCATAAGATCCTCTAATTGAATAATATCAACCAAACTAACTACAATTTAATGAATTATAAACTTATTAAACCTATATAGCTATTATTCTGGATTTAAGTTAATGAAAATACGGAATTAATGGAATGTTTTTAAATTATAAATAGAGGGGCTCAATCATAGTTTTTATATTTATTGAAGCTAGTATTTTAAGATTAAGTGATGTGGATAATAGGTAACCCATAACTATCTACATGGAAGTTGATAATTAAACCAACAGGGGTATTCCTATGATATATATATTGAACAACCATTTGGATTATATTAGGAATTTGGAATAATACCATGGGGTTAGTTGGTTAATAATGGATATAAGTTGTTTCAATTGTGGATTTTCTAAAAGCATTAGAATTATGATTTATCCACTATTTTTAATCCCTAGTAAAGTTTTCATCCCAGAAATTATGATTATGGGGAGACATAACTCCATTTATATTATTTCTTGTAAATCCTACCTCTCAAAAAAATTGAGTTTCATTGTTTTTTATCTTTACAAATCAATGTGATCTGCCTCATTTTCCACTTTTCTCACATTCTCATTGAATTTTTTAGGCTATACTAGGAATTTAATTCTAATATTCTGTCAAATAAAAGTAAAATATCATTTATTGAAAGGTAATATATATGTTATTAATAAATAATGTTATGGTATATTTTTACGATACTTTAATAACTATTTTTATAGATTTTCATTTGTAAATTTTTTATTTATGTATTTCGTACATTTTAATGTGTGTATATAATTGAATGTATTTTTAAATTTCATAATTTTTGGGTTCCTAGTGTCATGTTTTTTCAACAGTGATATATTATGGTTTTAGTTTTTTTATTATGACTTATAGACATTGTTTTATCATTTATAAAAGGCTTTATTTATGTATCTAAATCATGTCGATCTCACAAAAGAGTTATAAAGATATTTCTTGTGCTGACTCCAAGGTTTTAATTTTTTTCTTATGATATTTTTACCTCTTTATTTATTATATGATATTAAAATGCAAGATCTATTTTTTGGTAATTATGAATTGGAATTTTTTATAAGTAATTGTTACTAAATTTATGAAATTATTTATGAAAATATTTTTTAAAATGTATAATAATTTTATATTAATGTTCCCTTAAATCCATTATTATGAGATTATATAAAATTTTAAATCATTCATTATCAAATATTATTATGAACTATTTATAGTTTTATTGGATTAAATTGTATTTTCATAAATAAATTAAATGAAAATTTAGATTAATAATCATCATGGTTATATAATAGTATATATATCTAGTTATCGATGTTATTCCATACATGAGATGTAATTGGTTTTTGAAATAAGACTCTTCGGTGTAAACATTTATTTCTAAAAAATATTTTCCTTGATTTTGTTATTTATTAATAGAAGTGTATAGTATTAATTTACATAGATCATAAAAAAATATAATTAACATAAAACTAATTAATCTTTAATTGTGTTATTGTATTAGATGTAATGAAATTGTTTGGTTTGAGGGATAGAGAAGATTTATTGGTCTATTGATAATGAAATAAGTTTCCTTATATTAGAACAAGTTCATTATACTTTCATATAGTGTATCATACTTTTTCCATTGTGGGGCATGTAATAAGGTAATTCACGTAAATTCTATTAATGTTTTATCGTAGTAAGTTAATTGGGATGCTAAATTAGAAAGTATATTTTATGATGATTTTTTTGTTTGGGTTCTTTTCTTTTCATAATATTAATTTTTCTTAAATAACATCATAGTCTTCTATGATTTTTGAATTTCTCAATGAAATATAATTTTTTATTAATTAGTGGTGTGTTTTGTATGGGATAGTTTTATTTATTGGTTCCCTGCTATCATAATATGTATATAACATATTTTTTTTACTAATTAAAATAGAGAAGATGGTATTATTGAGATTTTTTATTTCTCTTTCTCCAATTATTTATTTTTGTGGTTCTTTATTATTTCATTGATTCCATTTAAATAATTGGTTTCTAGTTATATTTTTAAAGTTTCTCACTTGTTTTATTAATTTTTAGAGTCCTTAAAAGTCTTAGAATTAAATAATACCTTAGAAGTAGTGTGGTAATGTGTACAAATCTATGGAGATGTTGATTCGAAGGAATATTAAGTTGTATGTATTTTTGAAGATATCACTCAACCATAAATTGATTTTGTAAACTATTGACTTATGGTAATATATTGGGGGATTTGGGGATGATTACAGTACAATATAAAAATATATTTTTTTATAAATAGGGATTTTACTTAAATAAGTATTTTTATAAGCTTTTTTAAGGTGAGTTAGTGATTTTATTGGTGACTTATTGTAATTTTATTTTCATCATATACTAATAAAATTCATTATGTACATCAACATACATCATATATATCTATGAATAGTTTTAGTTTTTTAAATATTCTTGAAGCATCAATATTTACCTTTGAATTTTATATAATTGTCCTTAGGATATGTATGATGTTTTCTATTAGAATATGTTATTATCTTTGCTGGTTATTATTATTTTTGTAATGCATATTTTGTTTCATTTATTTAAATAGGTTTATTATTAACATGTATTGATAGGGGAACCTATAGAGATTAATGGTATGGTAACTAAGGTGACCATAATTTTATATAACCAACTTCCTTGTGATATTTTCCATTTCCATGTAAGGATAAAGTTATTTGTCCTAGAATATATATGATTTTTTCGACTCATATTTAAGACATATCATTAATTTTTATATTCCATCTTGTTAATCCAACAAGTATATTTTTAATTCGATAGGATATTTTTAACAACCAAAATATGGTATTTATTATTAAATTATAGCATCATGGATTTGGGTTATAGCTCAAAGCTGGTATAAATTTTCATAGTGACATATGGTTTCATAAGTTCTATTTTTTAATATATGATTTTAGAAAACAACATTTTGGATGTTTTCAAATTTTATTTTGTATACTAAAATTTTAATTATTATGTAAATTATAAATATTATATTACATGAAATTATTTTATAATTAAATTAAGGGAGATGAGGTATTTTTTTAATTCAAATTTTCCATCCATACTGACAGTTGAAATGTTCACCTAAAGAAACTTATTATTTCACTAGTGTAAAATCATGTTTGGGTAGGGGAAGAGGGATGTTGGGATAATATAATGGTTTTAAATACATCATATTAAGAGCTTAGGACACTATCAATACATATAGGGGAGTCTTAAATAATGAAATAATTTGGCATTGACATATTCCCATTACCAATTTACTTTTTATATTTAGTTATTTATTATGATGAATTGTCCATTATTTGGAATGTTATAGTATTTCATGTTTTCATAACTATGGATAGTTGTTTCATATTATTGATTGGGATTTGAATACTCTTACTAATGAATAATTCATTGATTTTTTAACATCTCATATATGAATTGGTGTAGAATTATTTTAGTAGTAATGGGAAATGGGTCAATTTTTCTTAAGAGGCTATATGTAATTCCCAAACATTAACACAATAACATTATAATATCCTCTAATACCTAAATGTTAGGGATGGTTCTTGAGATATGTGGTAATATAGTTTAGGTTAATAGAAGATATATGCAAATTTTTTAGAATGTGGAATCATACACAGGTTTATATTTTCTTTGAAATACTATATAAAAGAGAGGATTAGTTTGGGAATGATATGTAACCCTGAAATTGATATGAACTAACTATTTATTGTGGAAGATGTTTTTTCTATGTATTATAGGTCCTTTAGACTATTAACCTTTAGGGTGAGGGGGCCTTCTGTAAGAGTATATTAATAAATACACTGTTAGACACAATGAGTTCATAAGAATTAGTAAAAAATGTTTTTATCTATTTATTAGTGTATCATCTAGATAGTGTAATATATGTTATATGAATTTTGTTAAATTTGATTTTTATATTCAAACTAAAATATTCATTTCAACAATCAAATTAATTAATTTTTGTTCCCATTTATTTCACTTTATAGGATAAATTATAAAAATCACTTCCATTTTTTTAAATTTCTATTGGTTGTATATTCTTCGATTTGCATTTTACTACTAAAAGATACTAATATATAGTCGTTTTTAACTATTTATAAAAATTTTATATAATATAAATAAAAATAATTATTTTATTATAATGTGTTTAAAGGAAATGTGATTATATATATGATTATGTTTGTGGTAGTGATACTCTATTTTTTAAATGATAAGAGAAAGTTTTTCCAAAATCGGATTTATTAAATGTTTTTGGTTTTATAAAATGCTTATTTTGATAATATATAATGGATGGTGAATTATTTTTAAAAATATTTATAATGGTTATAGTTACTTTTTATTTGTCTTAATGTAGGTATATTCAAATTTATTTGTTAAAAATACTTATTATGAATTATGAATGTATTTTTATAAAAATTTCATTAAATATGAAATTCCATATAATGTTTTGAAAAACTAGTTAATCCAATGTAAATATTTTTTTATTGATTTTCATGTGTATGTATAGATTTATTATAAGAAAGTCCATTAATTTTCAAAATTTAAATATTGTAAATATACAATGTTTTGGCAGTGAAAAACTAGTTCGTAATAGGTAATTGTAATAGCAGGTAGTGGTGTAATATTGTTTTAGTATTTTAATATTTTATGCATAGAAAAAAATCTAAGATATAATTATTTTTTACATAACAAAAAATTATGATTTGGATATATAGATATTTCATATGGTGATATTCTACATTAGATTTTGGGGGATGAAAAACAATATAATTAGTTTTTTATAAGACCTATAACCTCATAACTTTACTAATGATATTATTAATGATTTAAACTAGAAATTTATATGATTATATAATTATTTTATTTTTATAATTTAGGTTATGTAAGGAGGAAGTTATTTTATTAAAACATGATTTTGGTATCTAATTATTTGGAGATAATTAAAATTACACATAGTTGATGGTTTTTGAGTTTTTTGAGTTTATATTTTAAAAAAGTCAAAAAAGGTGGACACCACAAACATAGTATATTTACACTAGGAACCTCATGTATATCCATTCATAGTGTTCCTAGTTATTTCTTAAAATTGAGAATGGGATCACACTAAGCATCCTGTGGTGAGAGTGTGTGTGTTGGGTTTTAAATGGGAACCTAGTGGGGCCAGCGTGTTTATTTTTTTCTAAATTAATGTTTTAATTTTACATCCTCCTATTTTATATTTAATATATTATATCATTATATAATGCGTTTTCCCCATCAAAATGAATTAGGGGGATAATACTATCTTTTTATCTTCATTCACCTCCCCCTTCTTTTCACATCCAATAGTGTTCTAAGGTGTTTTTTCATAATAAATAAAAGTAAGCATACACTATTAATATCATCTTCTCACATCGTTGATTCTTCTTAGATTTAATTTTACTATAAAAGGGTTTTAGTATGTTATCCCCCAACGTAATGGTGGAGTCACATCAATTTATTGATCTATCATATATGTTATTAAGGGAAAATTGAGGAATCTAGTTTTTTATCCATTAATAAATATTCAAATGAAGTTTATTTTATCAATTTATTTCACTAAACATTTAAATAATTTTTATTGTATTATGAATTTATTATTTTGAATAATCTATGGATTTAATTTTTCATAGTGTAATGAGGTTTTTAGGCTTGTTCAATCCGGGTTTTAGTTTGTTATGTCGTGACCCGTCCTAGTGGGGCCCGCACCGCAACTCCCTAGGCCCGCCTACAATAGGACAGGGGCTGGTGACTAGCACTGAGTAGGCATATTAATAAGATGGGAGGAATTAACTATGTACCTGTACACATGCACACATCTCCATGCCCATGATGTTGTAATTTAAAAACCACTAGGGAATAAAATGCATGAATAAAACTAAACCCAACCAACAGAGCACGACAGAATGAAAAGTACTGAATGTAAAATGGTCTAGAATTAAATCCCAAAACAAATGTCCGAAAACAAAAAAGTCCAACCTGTAAACACAAAATGGTACTTGGACTGCTTCTTGTAGCCCTAGAATCACCTCGTACTATAGGGAACTCAGAATGCTTGGTCTTGTCCTGGTCTACCCTGGACTCTATCAAAAGGCTGCTTGTCTGCACATGACACGACATGTGCGGGAAAAGACCGTACAGAGGTTAGTATAAAAATACTCAGTAGAGGACCTAGAAAACCACAAAGAAATATACAAAGGAAATGCAGAATCCTCTCTACACAACATATGCCTACATGACATATAATATAATAACACAATTTAGATATACTAAAATCCCAAACCCATAGTCTAGGGACAAGTCACGCAACAACATACCCCCACCAGGGATTGAGTTCGAAGATTCCACAAAGTAATCATTTGGGAGAACATAATCCATGATTCTGATAGCCCTGATGACATTCTTTCAATACGTACTACCTATTGGGAAAGGTCATGAGAGATAGACACACTCATTCTTTTGAAACACACTCTTGAGTGGGAAATATCACAATACACAGTTGAGGATCACTGCCAGGGCCTTGGAGGATATCACGACTTATCCATAATTCCCCCACAAGGTAGTGGATCAGTGCCCTGTGGCTGTTGTCACATCAATTCCTAACTCCACCTAGGGTCAAGAATGGATAGAGGATCTCTCTCTAGGCATCTCGGAGGGATACTTGACTCTATCTCAGAAAGTCCTGCTGAAGGGATCATACTCATGTAGTATGAAATGATACCTAACCTTTAGGGGAATGAGAAAAAGGGGCACTAACCCAAATGAAACAAGTACAAGATACAGTGGACAAGAATATCATTCCATGTATTGAAAAATACACAGTGTATAGAATTGTTACACGTCCTGTCTTTTGACCCTGGGTAATGCTCATGTACAATGGCCCGTGTCGCAAGGTTGATCATGTAGGAATTTCAGTACATGGCATGTAGTACATATCACACTTTGTGTCTGATTAATTGGGCTCGGATCAATGTATGTGATCGTGTTCTCATACACGGCTTTATCTTGTGTCCGTCTATCTCCCAAGATACACGCCATGTCCTGCGTAATTGCCTCTACCATGATGCGTAGGGTCTACATGTCGTGTCTTCGAAGACGTGAAATTCATCCCATGTCCGTGTACTTTACAGAATACATGACAAGCTATGGGGATGGTCCAACATTCCGTGTGATTGGGGTCACATGTCGTGTGATACCCGTCTGACACCCAAAATCCTAGCCGTTGCCGCTGCTACCACACAACGTGTTCTTCAGAATTACATGCCGTGTATTCTGGAATTTTCTATAATCAAAAAACAATTTCGTCGTGCCTGAGTGATGATTCAATCTTCATTCTGATGATCCGATCGCCTTAAAACTCCATGTTTTAGGTTTCCTCGACCTTATGGAGCTGATTCCATCGGTTTCAGACCTGTGATCGACCTCGAAAATGTGTTTTGATCATCCGTGTGAAGAACAGTCAAAGAACGGTCATTCAGGAACCATGTCGATTTGTCTGCCGCCTTCACCGTCACACCTCCACTAGGTCTCCATGAGGTCGGATATCCAATTTTAGATCGTTGTGTTTCTAAACATATGTGCAAAGATTCATTGTTTGTCTCCCCATAACGAATGCGAAGAACGCAAGAGAAAAAGAAAGGGGGAAACTAAATCCAAAAGAAAAATTGAGGAATGAACCTCCACCGTCGTTCTTCATAGAGTTGATACACTCTCGTTAGTAGGATCAAATGGAACATAATCAAAAAATTAATCTAACATGGATTAATTCCCAAGGATCAACCCAATAAAAACCCTCCCACAAGAATGTAAAAATATGTAGATCAACCATGTTCATGGGTTGATCCGTTTTCATTGTTTATTCCAAGAACGAGGAGGAAGAATTGAAATAACAACCCATGTCTTGATCCAGTTGAAGAACGATCACCACGCCACATTTTTTTTTGTGAGGATCGCCTGATCTGAGATGCGTCGTCGTCGTCTACCAACAAGTTCTCCTCCAAAGCTCCAAGAGTCTCTCTCCCAATTTTATATGGTTATGGGGATAACCCTGTGAAATTTAATTAAGAAGGTATTTAAAAAGGGAAAAAATAGGTCACAGTCTAAAAAGGAAACTTTTAAATAAAATTAATTATTATTATTTGTTATTTCCATTAAATGTCTAGAAACTAACTTTTTTATCTAACCCACAATGGTTAAAGTAAGTCCATGTTGAAGGAAAATTTTCCACTCTGAATGCAACTATGCCCATAGATTTCTGACCCGGGAACCCGTTTAAAAGATATTCCACTTTTTCATGAAAATCGCACACGTGTGTTGTTTTAAGGTTCAATTAATTTCAAACATTTATCCTAAGAACTCCGGGCCTCGGAATCACACTCGGTCAGAAAGCGTTGTCTCATAATATTTCCATATAATATTTAAAAATAATACAAAAAAATCCAAGACACTATATTCTCCCCATCGTGGAAATTTGCATCCCTGAAAAGCCAAAACAAAGGATACTAAAAAAGATGTGGGTATTGGGCATGGATCTGAGCCTCCATCTCCCACATGCTCTCTTGATGATTCTTGTTCTACCACTGGACATGCACCAAGGGAATTTATTTCCCATGAAGGATCCTCAACTTTCGATCCTCGATCTGCACGAGGTACTCAGCAAAGGTCACTCCATCCTTGATGTCCAGCTCTCCCCAGTCGATGATGTGAGTGGGGTCACGCACATACCTCTTCAACTGTGACACATGGAATACATCATGTACTGAGGCAATTTTGGCATTAGATCTAGGAAGTATGACACCTTGCCAACTCTGTGTAGTATATGGAAAGGTCTGATGAACCTTGGAGTTATCTTGCCACCCCAGCAAAATCTCTACAACCATCATCAAGGAGAGACTCGAAGAAAGATGTGGTATCATTCCTAAATATCCAAATCTCTCCATCATCTATAAGCATAATACTTTCTCTATCTCTATATAGTCATCATTCACTCCTGGATGACTTGCACCTTCTCAGTGGTTCCTCGCATAAACTCTAGTTCAATGAGTGCTGACTCTCCAGGGTCAGTCCATCAAAGCGGTGACCAGTGGTGTATCCCATATAAATCCCCGAAATGTGCCATACCAATTGTGGAGTGGTAGCTGTTATTGTACACAATCTCCACCTGTGGTAGGTCGACCTCCCAACTGCAACCAAAGTCTAAGATATAGGCCTACAACACGTCCTCCAGAACCTGGATGGTTCCCTCCGTCTGACCATCAGTATGGGGATGAAACGTCGTGCTCAAGTGTATTTTAATCCCAAAAGCCTCCTTCAAACACTTCAATAACCAAGATGTTATGCGGGCATCTCGATTCGAGAATATTTTTGATGGCACACCACGAATCCAAACTATCTACTAGACGTAGAGGCGTCCTAAGCTCTCTACAGAACTCTTATCTCTGATAGCTGGGAAGTGGGCCAACATGGTGACTCCGTCAATGACCACCCAGATGGAATTATTCCCTATGGATGTATGTGGTAATATTATAACGAATTCCATCTATATTCCATCACACTACCACTCCAGAACTTCCAGGGGGTGAGCTAATCCAGCTGGAACCTATTGCTCAGCCTTCACCTGCTGGCATGTAAGGCATCGAGATATGAACTCTACTTCTTATTTCATCATTCCTGACCACCATAACTCTATATAGTATCTGGAAAGGTCCGACGAACCTTGGAGATATCTTGACACCCCAGAAAAATCTCTTACAACCCTCGTCAAGGTGAGACCCAAAGAAAGACGTGGTCTCCCTCATAGAACTCCAAAGGTCTCCATCATCTATCAACATAAGACTTTTTCTGGCTATGTGCAGCCATCAACCACTCGCGGATGATCTGCACCTTCTTAGTGGTTGCTCTCACCAACTCTGGTTCCATGAGTGCTGAATCTCTGGGGTATGTTCAGCAAAGCGGTGACCAGTAGTTTCTTCCATATGACTCTTTGAAAGGTGACATACCATTGGTGGAGTGGTAGCTGTTATTGTACGCAAACTGTACTAGTGGTAGGTGGTCCTCCCAACTGTGACCAAAGTCCATGATACAGGACTGCAACACATCCTCCAGGACCTGGATGGTTCCCTCCGTCTGACAATCAGTATAGGGATGAAACGTCGTGCTCAAGTGTAGTTGAGTCCCAATATCCTCCTTCAACCCCTTCAAAAACCGGGATGTGAAGCGGTAATCTCGATTTGAGACTATTGTCAATGGGATGCCATGAATCTAAACTATCTCCTGCACGTAGTGGCATCCCAAGCTCTCTATAGAACTCTTCTCCTTGATAGCAAGGATGTGGGCCAACTTGGTGAGTCCGTCAATGATCACCTAGATGGAATCATGCCCCGTGGACATCTGTGGTAAGCCTATGACGAAGTACATCGATATTACACCACACAACAACTTCAGAACTTCCAGGGGGTGATCTAATTTAGATGGAACATGTTTCTCAGCCTACACCTACTGGAATTTAAGGCATCGAGAAACAAACCGTGCTACTTCCTTCTTCATTCCTGACCAACATAACTTCCATCGGAGATCCTGGTACATCTTCCCCACTTCTATATGTACTGAAAAAAGGTATGTATGAAACACCCTTAGGACATCCTCCCGCAATGACAATGGTACAACTGTGCATCCTCTAAAAATCACTACATTCTCCCCACAGTGTGAATATCCATTAGAAGAATGTCATGTGGCTAACTGAGCATGTACAACCTCCCATTAGACGTCCCAAAGCTATTACTCCCTAACTCATTGTAAGAGTGGAGGGGTTACAACCATAGACCGAAGGTAAGTCATGTCCTCTCTATCCATGAAGGATAGCTACAAAGTGGATAACTACTCTGTCCCCTCACTCAACAACTACAAACTCAACCTTCTGCTAAAATCATCTTCCAGCTTATACCCCTTCCCAGGAGTGGATATGATCTCAAAATCATAATCTTGGAGGAACACTAGCCAACAACTTTATCTTTGTTTGAAATAATTTTATGAGAATATGTACTTGAGGATATTTTGGTCAGAGTAGGCGATAATCCTCTCCCCCATAAGGTAGTGTCGCCACATCATCAATGTGAAGACTACTGCTCCCAACTCGAGATCAAGGGTCGCTTAGTTCTACTCATGTGACCTAAGATGGCATGAACCATAAGAAATCACCACCAGTCTCGACATTAGGACCAAGCCAAGCCTAGTCCCTGATTCATTGCATAAAACTACGTACCTGACACCCTCCTCCGACAATCTCAAGATTAGGGCACTCATCAAACTCAACCTCAACTACTCGAAAGCCTATTGGAACTTATTCATACAACTAAGGGTTGTCCCTTTCTGTTCAAGGATTTCATCGGTGCTGATATTCAGGACAAATCGGGAATTAATCTCTGGTAATATCCTTCCAACTCAAGGACGCTCCACACCTCCATCACGCTCTGAGGTGGCTCCCATTCTAACAATGCCTTCACCTTGGTTGGGTCCACAACTACACCATCTGCAAAGATGACATATCCCAAAAAGTGGACCTCTTGAATCCAAAAATAGTACATCAATAGCTTCCCGTAAAGACTATGATCTCGATGTGCATATAGAACAAACCATTGGTATTTCGCATGATCCTCCTCTGACGCTGAGTACACAAGGATATCATTGATGAGGACCACTACGAACCGGTCTATTTATGGCTGGAATTGCTGGTTCATCAGTCCCATGAACACTGCAAGGATGTTTGTCACACCGAAAGGCATTACCAAGTACTCATAGTGACCGTAGCAGCATCGAAATGTCATTTTCAGTATATCCTCATCTTTTACTCATAACTGGTGAAAACCTGATCCATGTTCAGCCTTTGAGATCCACTGTGCCCCACTGATATGGTCAAAGAAGTCGTCGATCCTCAGTAGTGGATACTTGTTCTACACTGTTACCTGATTCAGGCACTGATAATCCACACACAACCTCAAACTCCCCTCTACTTTCTTGGAAAACAATACTGGGGAAATCCAAGGGTGAAACAGTGGGTTTTACGAAACCCTTTCTCTTCAAATCCTACTACTGCACCCTTAGCTCTTGAAACTCTGCGAGAGCCATCTGATATACTGATGAGGAAATCAGTGTCATCCCAGGATGTCAGTCATTTCATAAATCAATTTCCCAGTGGTGAGGTAGTCATGGAACATCTTCAAGAAAGACGTCCTCGTACACTTCCACTACTGTTGGGAACTTAGAGCTCACAAAATCTACTGCTTCAAGGGTAAGTCTAGCCAACTAATGAGTGATCGGCTGCACCCTCTTATGCATGAACCTGATCTGTGATACCTGGGTCTCCTTTTCTATGACAAAAGAAAACCTCATCCCATCACTGCAGACACACCACACTCTTCATCTAAAATAGTAAATCTGGGCATGGACAGAAGATAACCAATCCATATCGAGAATGTTGTCATAAGTCCTCGATGGTACCACCAAGAGGTTCTAACAAAAACTCTCAACTCCAAGGGTTTGATCACACTTTCTACCAAGGTGAGTGATTATTGAGTCTCCTCCTGTAGTTGTATCCAGGCATAAGGATTGAGCCAACGACTCTACTGGAATAATAAGGTTTCGCACGAGACATGTGGTGATGAAGGAATGACTGGAAAATGTGTTTATAAGTACAAGAACTAAGGTAGATAAGACACAGATCATACCTTAGATCATCTCTGGAGTCTATGGGTCATACGCCTCAACCGCATGCAGTTTTCCCCGCCCCTGTCCACCAGCTCCATGTGCCTGGTGTGGACCTCCTAGGGGTGGTAGTGGAAGTAAATCAAAGCATTATCCACTAACTGCAGCTCTCCCTGCTCCCCTTCCACTTCTTCCGCCAGGCGGGTTTGCCTTCTCCACTGTCTAACTTTGAATCGGTGGTCCCTCAACCACCTCCCTGTCATTAGATGGACAGGTCAGACAATATGTAGTGAGCTGTCCCTACCATCGCAGGTGTATTGTCACTTCTTCCTAGGCTGACTGGACCCAGCCTGGGAGCCTTAGACTATTTATCCACTATCGTGGGTCCTCCTAGGACGTCACCCACATCTTGATCCCTGACCATGATGTTGGCTCCCAGCTGCCGAGGTCTCCATGCCTGTCTGCGTGCTACTGACTGCCATCAGTTGTCTCTACTCTGATAAGAAGCTGCCAATTACTAAGGCTCACTCGAGAACTCCATCATGAGCTGAAATACATTGAGGCACGACACTAGCCCGTATGTCCCATCGTAGACCTTACTAAAAGGTCTGAGCACTGGAGTACTGATCCCTGACCACATCCATCGAATACCTGCTGAGGTTGGTGAACCTCGATGAATAGTCAGTAATAGTCAAACTGCCCTTCTAGAGATGAAGAAGCTTCTGGATGCATACTTCTCTCAGCATAACCAGAGATAACTCTTCCCTAAAGATTTTGTCAAACTCCTTCCATGAAAGAGTATCCTCTTCATGAGTCTGTGTGTTTAGACTCCACCATTTTCATGTCGAACTCTAAAGAAGGCTCACTCTTGGGATCACCATCTGGTCCAGTAGTGTCCCCACGAGACCGAAGTCTCTGGTCACTGCCTCAAGCCAATCCTCAGGAACCTTAGGGTCAGACTCGCCTTGTAACCTGAGGTGTCTCTATCTATAGAACGCATGGAGCACGCTCAACCTGTGCTCCTCATCGGTCGGTACTACAGGTATCATGGGCCGCTCCACTTGTGGTGGTATAGCAGGTTAACCACCTGGTAGCAACGCCTGGGGACTATTCCATGTATCAAAGCCTCGTTACTGTGGTGTTCATCTTTGTGATCATGCTACTAAATCCTAGTGTGTATGCGTCACAAAGGCATCCTTTAAGGAAACAAGATGTACCATGGTCAATGAGTATATTTGGATAGATGACACAAAGGACAAGGAAAACACAAACCATTCTCATATGATGCATTTATTATTCTTTTACTTCCCCACAACTAGTGTTTTCAAGTACCAAGTTGAAAACAAGGTTATCAGAGTCCAGTTTTATGGATACGTCGGCCGCCCGCACCTACACTAGAGTCTCTGGCCTGAAATCCAAGCACGAAACACTTAACACTGTTACCCCAAAACATTCATATAGTCTCTTGGTTCTAAAGTAGAACCGACAACCTCTGACACCACACTGTCATGACCTTTCCCAGTGGGTCCCTCACCGTGACTCCCCAAGGCCGCCCCCAATAGGCCAGGGGCTGGTGACTAGCACCGAGTAGGCATATTACTAACATTGGAGGTATTGCCTATGTACTTGTACACACACACATCTCCAAGCTCACAATGTTGAAATGTAAAAACCACTAGGGAACAAAATTCATTCATAAAACTAAACCCAACCAACAGAGTATGAGAAAAATTAATGTATTGAAAGTAAACTAGGCCAGAATACAAGCCCACAAAAAAGTCTGAAAACTAAAAAGTCCAACCTGTAAACAAAAAATTGTACTTGGACTGCTGCTCATATCTTTAGGATCACCTTGGCTTGTAGGGAACTTAGAACGCTCAGTCATGTCCTGGTCCACCCTAGACTCTGTTAAAATCCTGCTCGTATGCACAAGACACAACACATGCGGGAGAAGCCCGTGCAGGGGTGAGTATAACAATACTCAGTAGAGGACCCCAAAAACAAAAAAGAAATACACAAAGGAAAGGCATAGTCAGATCTACACAATATATGACTACAAAACAAATAATAGGATTACACAATCAATATATACTCAAATACCGAACCCATAGTTTATGGACAAGTCATGCAACAGAATACCCCTGCCAGGGATTCAATTTTAAGATTCCATGAAGTACCAATTTGGTAGAAAACACTAGATGTGTCTGATAGCCCTGATGACGTCCATCTGAGAAGTACTATCTGTCGGGAAAGGTCATGAGATATAGATACACTCATTCCGAGAGAACACACACTTGAGTGGGAAAGATCATGATACAAAGATAAGGATCACTTCCAGGGCCTTGGATATTATAGCGACTCATCCTAAATTAACCTGCTAGGTAGAGGATTGATGCCCTATAGAAGTTGTCACCTTGATACCTGACTCCACCTAGGGTCAGGAATGGATAAAGGATCTCGCTCCGGGCCTCACAGAGGGATACCTGACTCTATCTCAGAAATTCTTGTTGAAGGGATCATACTCATATAGTAGGAAATGATACATAACCATCAGGGGAACGATAAAAAGGGGAACTAAACCAAACAAAACATGTCCAAGATATTTTGTTCAAGAAGATCAATCCATGTATTGAAAATTCCACACCATGTAGAAGTGTTACATGCTATTTCTTCTGACCCCAAGTACTTCTTGTGTACATGGGCCCGTGTCGTAAGGCTGGTCATGTAGGAAAGCCATTACATGGGGTATATTACATATCACACACCGTGTCTGAGTAACTGGGGTTGGCTTCTTGTATGTGGACATGTGCCTGTTCATGGCTTTATCCAGTGTCTATGTATCGCCCGAGACACAAGATGTGTCCTACATAACAGCCTCTTAAATGCCGCGTAGGGTCTATACACCATGTCTTCAAAGCCATGTTGTTCATCCTGTGTCTGTGTACTTCCCAGAATACACGCCGAGCTTTGGGGATGGTCCAACATGTCGTGTGACTGGGGTCACATGCCGTGTGATACCCTTCTAACACCCAAATCCCTAACTATCATTGTCGCAACCACACAGAGTGTTTTTTAGAATTACACGCTGTATTTTCTGGAATTTTCCCAAATCACGAACATGATTCTTCATGCCTTGGTGATGCTTTAATCGTTTTTATGACGATCAAATCACCCTGAAACTCAATGGTTTAGATATCCCCGAACTTATGGAGCTGATTCTGTCAGTTTCGAGCCTCTAGTCGACCTCTAATAAGAGTTTTGATCATCCAGGTGAAGAACGGTTGAAGAAAAATCATTTCCAAACCATGTTGATTCATCTTTCGCATTTTCTATCGCACCCTCGCTAGGTCACCATGAGGTCGGATCTACAATTTGGGATCATTGTATCGCTAAACGGATGAAAAAATATGTGTTGTTCGTGACCCCATGAAGAATGAAAATAACACAAGAGAAATAAAATGTGTAAAATAAATCCAAAAGAAAAATTGACGAACAATCCTCCACCATCGTTCATCACAGCGTTGATCCTCTCCCTTTAGTAGGATCAAATAGAGCAGAATCGAAACATTAATCTAACATGAATTAACTCCCCGAGATTAACCCAATAAAAACCCTCCCACAAGAATATTCGAATCATAAGATCAATCATGTTCTTGGGATGATTCACATTCATCGTTTTATCCGAGAACGAGGAGGAAGAATTGAAATAACAACCCCTACCTTGATCCGGTTGAAGATCGATCGCCACATCATGTTCATTGGCGAGGCTTGTCAGATCCGATATGTGTCGTCATCGTCTGCCAATAGGTTATCCTCCAATTCTCCAAGATTCTCTCTCACAATTTCACAGGGTTATATGTCTAACCCTAAAAACGTTCCATAAGATGGTATTTAAAAGTGGAGGAATTAGGTCATTGCACCAAAAGGAAACTTTTAAATAAAATAATTTTTTATTTTATTTTATTTCCATTAAACATCAAAAAACTATCTTTTTCAGCCGACCCGTGCCGGTCAAAGTTAGGCCCCGCCTATGGTGAAGTCATTTATTTGAATGAAACAGTGCCCTTAGATTTCTAATCAAGGCACCCATTTAAAAGATATTCCACTTTTTCCAGAATACTGCTCGCCCATGCAGTTTAAAGGATCAATGGATTTCAAACATTTATTCCAGGAACTCTGGGCCTCAGAATCACACGCCATCAGAAATCCAAGTCTCATAATAATTCCATTTAATATTTAAAAATAATACACAGAAAATCCAAGACATTATATGTTACATTAAATATTTTTTTTATAGAATTTTATTTTCTATTTTCCTAAAGATTATTTTCATTCATTGTATCTTCTTAGGAATTCTGATGAGTTATAATTGTAATAATTCTCAAATATCAGAGGGTTAGTAACTTTTTGTCCAATCATGTTCTTCCGACATTGTTTTATAAATAATAATAAATCCTAGATAGTGATTTACTGAACTATAATTTCTATATTACTGAATTTTAATTTATATATTTAATTAAACCCATATATGTGAAAATATTATTTTATGATTATTAGATGATAATAGTTAATATTTCTTTCTAAATATTATAAATATGATTTTATAAATTCTCAATTCAATGATGAGGATCCATTATAATTATTCCGTTTGATTATTATATATTAAATGCTAATTTTATTATATATATAAAACAAAAAATTAAATATCCATATTTATAAATATATTTCCAAATATTTCTCTAATTCTATAGGTTATTCCTTATCTAAAACATGATTGTATGTCAATCATATGTTTTTTTTATGTAAATGGTTTCATATGAAACTGGTTCTCCTTAACATTATTATTTTGAATAAAATTGTAATCAATTTCACATTATATGACAAAAATAAATTATAAGTGAATGAATAAAACATATAATTCTAAAAAGAGGGATCAACATTGGTTATGTAATTGAAGAATTTAATTTATTTGAAATGATGGATATGGATTCCTTATAATAAAATGAAATTTCTTATATAAATCCATGTCCAAACTACTAGCATCTACTCTGTAATTGTTTTCCAATAATTGTAGGAAATTAGGTTACTCAAAAAAATGTATTATAAATCATTGTGTAACCAATTGGTGACAATCTCTTACGTGATGTGGTTTATTATCTGGGTTATTTTCTTCTTGAAATTTATTTATCTTTCGTATTATCTTCTACGTCTTTATTCATTGGGATTTGTTCATTGATATATATATATATATATTAATAATTAAAATTAGACGATTATGTCAATTGTGATAGTATTACTTATTAATTTTGAGATTTAAATTTGGGACCTTAACATAATTAAATTTAGTTATTCCATATTGAAATCATGTGTCATTATGATTTTTATATATTTATCCTCTATTGATTTTATTAGGGTTTTTTATTTATAATTATTATTACAATTTAATCCCTGGTGTGAGACACAATGATGAGTGTGTTACTTTTATTTCGAAATTTGTAAGGGATATTAATATTTAATGATATAGATTCTTCCATTTCTATAGTGTGGTAATTATAGTTCCTTAACCCTATATTCCATGATCCCATGCATTACATTCTAAAATTGGCATGATTACAATGAATAAAATACTAATGTAATGAATCGTTTAACAAAATGAAATACAATATTATATACATGGTATCCATATTACATTGGGAAATATAAAGTATAACTTGATACATAATAAAATGAATCTAATTGCATCCCTGAATGCTCATTCAATGATTTTTTCCACATATCATGAGGTTGAGAAACAAAATATAGATGATCTCAAATGCTCTATAAGGGTTGCTAAAACAGAATAACTAATTAATCAATGAGAGTAATCAATATTTAAATGTAAATAAGTGATAAAACATGGCATTCATATTAATGGATAAGGAAAATTGATATTGGAAGGTAAGTAACTGAAACACATGTAATTTAATAAATAAATTGATAATGCACTACATCAATAGATAATTTCAAAGTTAAAATATAATAGATAAATTAAAAATAAATCTAACATAAGAAATTATTGATTATTTGATGCCATGTTTCCTAGGCATGTGATACCTTTACTGTGAGTACCTTTCAAGAAAGGGTTTATATCATATGGGGTAAAATAACCATCCGATTGGCCAACTGATTATCTCATGAGACTGAATATGTAAAGAAACCAGGCCACATTAATGTCATACAAGTCAAAATTATTCTCATATATTTATTAATCTATTTAATTCATTAATAATGTGACTTATAAAATGGATGTATTTAGTAAAAGATACATAATTATTAATATTACCAATTCTAATCAAATATACTTCAAAAAAAACCATATGTAAAAAATGTAAAATGTTTATGAAATGACTATACCCATCACATAGGAGTATTGATGTTTAAAATAATTTTAATTTCCATGGAAAAATAGTTAAAAGAAGTTATTGTTTCAAGAGAAATTTATCACTCACAAAAGAATATGAGATTGAAGGGATAAATTTTACCACATGGTAATATTCATGTCAAACTCAATTGGATTAAATAAGATGAATTAAAACTTAAAATAACATGGGGAATAAATTATTAATTATATTATATTTCCATGGGGTACTTTATATGCCTCATAAATGTTATTTTGTGCATAATAACCAATAAGTCACAATGTAATGTGAATTGAGATAAAATCCCTTACTACATGAGTAACATTTCAATCATGAGATATATGCAATAATAACATAAATTGAAACTTTTAATGACACAAAATAATGTAATATCATGATATAAAATTTCATTTTATAGTATATACCCCACAAAAAATAATTTAGTGGTGAATATGGCATAAGTCTCGAAAAAATAAATGTTACACTATAAATCTTCTTACCTTTCAATTCTTATTGGTTGAACATGATTTAACCTCACGGATAAAGATTTTATGCCCATTATTAATAGATAAAGAAACCATACTCATATTTATAATATCATATATGATCTCATTATAATATATTATTAACCGTTTGTCAATAATCTTTCTTTATTTTCCCTATTTCGTGTGTTAATTGTCTAGTTTTCTAGGTATGTTGTGACTTGTTATTTTTTTTCCTCTTAAGTAGATCATAATTTCATTATCCCCATAATTTAAATCATTATTTAATAATTATATATGTATTTAGTATAATATGTGAAATTAGGAGATGTGAAATGAAATTCACTATTCCTGGAGATGGTTTGTCGTACATACGCATGAATGCTACATCACTTTTCTTATCATATTTATAAACTAAATGGTATATATATGTGGATATTATTATTAATTTATCTTATTTATGTCATATATAATACATTTTTCTATTAAAATGATTCTTAATATGTTCCATGTAATGTGTGAGGGAGTCACTTTACATTAAGGAGGTAGTGGTCCACATGTCCACACACGATGTTATTATATTCCCCAAAAATAGAATGAATTAAGGAATGTGTTATATTAAAATTAGAAAATAATAAATAAATTATTAATATATTATATATCATATATAAACTATAAATACATTAATATTACAAACTTTTAAAGGTGTTAATGGAAGAATAATTGGCATTGGTTCACGAGGTTATAATCCACCGTACACACAAATAATGATTGTCTGTCCCATTTGATGAAAGTTTGTCTGAGTGTAATTAATCAATTTAGAATAAAAACACCTCATTATATTTATGATACTCATGTTATTATATAATAATGAGATAAGAATAAATTAATTGGTGGATAAATAAATAATACAATATTTATCATTGAAGAATGATACCTCTTTTTCACGTAACTACTTTTGGTTTATACAAAAACACATGATGGGTGGATTTAGGGAAAATTATAGAATATGTTATCAATATTGGTATTTTGGGCATATATTATGGAATATTTTGGGTAAGAAAAATGTATTTATAGGTATGAATAACTGAGAGGGTTGAGTGCCAATTTATTGTGGGGGAGGATTGATATTATTGTAAATATAAAGTGGTAAATAGTGTTGAGAGGTATTACTTATATATTGTGCATTAAATAATGAAAAAAATTATATAAATGTGAGTTTTTTTGAAATATTTCAATAAAATGTGGTTTGGATATATGTCTAGGACATTTTGTCCCTTATTATGGATGTTTAACCACTATGTAAACTAATTTTTTCCTTAATAGCTATAATTAATTTTGATTACTTTAACATAGTTTGTTTTAAAAAACTATGACTACCTAAATATAAATTATATATTATTCTTATTAAAAATTTGAAATACATTTTTTTAATTTCAAATAATAGATGTGGCCAAAATTATTTTAAAATCAACCCCTATATGTGATGGGAAACCGAGTTTTTTTATGCGAAAATGTTCAAAAGTTCATATATATATATATATATATATATTCAATAAATAATTATTAAAATGACCTAAATTGGAATAATATATATTTAATTTATCTAAATATACTTTAATACCAATTTAATATATAATTTATAACTATAATGTTTTTAGATGAAAAGTGAGTATTCAATTATAATTCTAAATTTTTCACTAGTCATAAAATAGTGATGCTTCGCAAAAAAAATCCAAAAGTTCACTTTATAATGATTTTTATATAGATATATTAAAATGAATTTTATTTTCCATAGAAGATTTATAAAACATCCAATTTTTTGTTTTAAAATATGTGCACCATTAAAATGCAGGAAATCTACCTTTTGAAAAATATAACTTTTTATTCATAAAATTAGATTTGTTCTTATATTATTCCTATCAAAACTGTTGGATGAATTTAAAAAAATAATATATTTATTATGTAAAATATATATATATTATAAATATTATTCAATAATATTTATTAGTTTTATTTTTTGGGAAAAACATTGTTTTGTGAGTATAAAAATAATTTTTTATAAAAACATTTCTTTTTTTCAATAAGTATTTATATTAATTTCTAATAAATTTCTAACCGATTAATTAAACAATATATTTTCATAAATTATTTTATCCTATTAATAATTTATAAGTTAATAGGTATTAAATAATTTTCATTTTAAATTATGATATTAATAGTATTTGGTAAAAGTAGTTATTGTGTGTGACCCATGCTATAGAGGAATGCCATTTTTTCTTGTAACAAAATATAAATTTTAGGGTTCCTCATTGAGAATGATAAGAATATTTTTTCATGTATGAAAATATAATTTTAATTATCTATATTTCATAAACATAACTTTGTGTGTCATGTAAATAAATCTAGAAAAATTTATTTTAATAGGAAAATATTTTAATGCATTGGGTGTTACATTTTCCCCAACATAAATAATTATTTTCCAAAAAAACTAAAACAATATCTAAGTATTTCCAAGAATAATAATTTATAGGAATATTTTTGAAAATACCATATCATAAATACGGTAAATAACATGACATTTTAATAATATGGAATAGTAAATTCAAAGGTCAACACAAAACAATAATTTTAAATAGAAGAACATTATGGAAAACATGGACATGGAAAAAAATATAACTATTATACTCTTATAACTAGTGATAGGGAATTTTGATCATAAGAACCTGGTTGATCCAAATAAGATTAACTAATATAATCCCCTAAACCAAATATTTGTAAAAAGGTCATTTTTATCATCAATAATGATTATAATTGGGCAAAATTTTTGTTTCAAGACCCTTCTCCTAGAGTTGAAGAATTATTTCGATCTATAGACATATAATTAATTGATAAAATTTTATTTCATTAGTATAATCGTATCCTTTGGTTATGGCGTGAACTATTTCTACTTCATCTAATATAGAAAGTGAAAAATATGTTGATGTAGCACATTAATCTCTAAGTCCATGTCTATAGATCAGCATAAAACATTTCATAAATTGTCATGTTTTCTAAAATATTATGATTCGAAAAATTCCATGTAGGGTCACTGAATTATCAAAATTATCTTCTTATTAATCCAAACACCATGAAGGTGTTCTAAACCTTTAAATACCAATAATGTGAAAGCCTTTATCATGTATTCTCTTGGAACATGGTAATGACATGAAGTACCATAATTTCTTATTAAAAAAATTAATGCATTTTTATTCCTAAAAACATAGGTTTTTTGATATATTAAATAAAAAAATGTTGTAAATTTCATAAATGGTAGAATAAACCATGTTTTCAGAAATTCATTTATCAGTTCAAAGGTAGTCGGTAATATCTAATCTACTTTATCCTTATCAACAATCTATTCACTAAACATCATTATCAAAACATCAAGAAACATATTAAGGGTTATATTTCCCTCATCCATGGGGTTTCCAAAAAGATAAAATTTCTATTAAATCATTTTTCTTGGTCATCTGTACCAATTAACACATGATTTTAAATCATTGATAAAAATTTACTAGAGTAAAATAATTTAATATTTAAATATATATATAACATGTACCTAATGAATACAATGTTATTAAACAATTATTTAGGGATCCAAATATATGTTAGAATTAATCATACCACTTTAGTTATATCATTAGAAAAATATTGGCATTGATCCCTTATCTTCTTCTAATATATATTGTTTTGATGCCTGGATAATTATTTTTCATAGTTACCCATCTCCTTGCAGTTGGGACTCTAAATAACAACCTTTTTATGATTCCCATTGCATTTTTCTTCTTCACTACCCTTATATACACCCTCGTAACAAACTCAAAACCCCTTCAAGAAATTCTTGATGTGATTGTTTCCACATTTATCACATCTTGGAAAATCATTTTTTCTTATCTTCCCTTTGTCCATGAATTTTTATGAGATACTCTCCTTATATTTATTTTATTTAAATATATAATCCATGGGAAATTATTTCAATATCAATATATCTGATTAAACTATTTCATCATATGAAGAAAACATTTGAGATACCTGTTCACATTGAATACATAGATTAATCCTTTAAAATAAATGGAAAATATTTTATTCTATGTTTTTTATGAAATAAATACCATGCCTTTATAACCATGTAATGGTATCTTAATATTCCTCAAAAGATTCAACCTCATTTTTATTTAATATAAGGAACATTCTATTCATCCCACTTTGCTTTTCATGAGGGGAATATTTTTCAAATAATTTGGAATTAAAAGATTTACATTACATGATTTATATTTCTCAATCATCCTAAGTATTCTAGATCAATGAACACCATTGATTAGCATTTCAATTGATACAATATAATGGAATTGTAACCATTTTCTTTTCGCCACATCTTAATTCCATAAATATCTTCCCTAAACACATAATCAATTACATGGATACTATTAAATAAGTATTCCATCTAAATGATCGGGCTTACATTTCATAAAGTGATCCATCATCGAAACATCTCATTATGGATCCAGTTTCTCAATGAGGGAAATTTTATTTTCTATTACATGATTATGCTAAACAAATATATACATAACATTCTCAGTTAGGATATCCACTATATTGGATAAATCAATAGCGAAACCTCTACATTGGAGATGAGTGTTGATTCCTTCCAATATTCTAGGTGTGATTTATAAAAAATGGTATACACTAGATAAGATAATATAATTTTGAAACATTATGTATAATTACAAAACTTGTGAAATAATTAATATAAATTAAAAAATAAAATTTTATCTAATATCATAATCATAAAAATGGTTTGATTGGGATGTTAATCTATAATTATCCTCAAAATATATCTTTGGGTTACGTTATATAATATATAATTTCATAAATCTTGTTCCCATAGTTTTGAATAAAATTATTTGATACCAACTGTAGTGCTCCACCCTCAGAAGCCCATAGCTAGTGCCTTGATTTATTGCATTGGAATGACTAAACCAAACAATTTATTCAATGTATGATCAATTAATTAGTTTTGGAAAACATTATTCCATACATTATACACATAAAAAATTTGGAAAAATAAATTAAAACATGATACATAATAAAATTAAATGAAGAGAATCCATGAAAGATCATTCAAATATATCATCATCATATCTTGGGGAAAATAAAAAAAATTAATACTTGATCTCAAATTAACAGTAAGGGTATGTATAGCTGAAGATGTATTGAATCAATGATCATAATAAAAATAGAAATTTAAATAATAGAGAAAAACTTCCGTTTATATAAATTGATAAGGAAAATTCAATATACGATGGTATATAACTTATAAACATGCCATTTAATAAATAAACATATAATAAACTACATCAATAAAAAAATGTCAAAGAAAAAAATATCATGGATATATTATAACTAAAAATAAAATAATGAAATTATTGATTATTAGATTTCATATTTTTAAGGTGCATTATACCCCTACCATCAAGACCTCACACAAAACAGTTTATAACATACTGGGTAAAAACCTATCAGATTGGCTAAATGATTCTCCTAATGAGACTATAAATGTATGATAGTGATATCTATAACTACGCCGTACCCATTTCATAAATAGAAATTCATTCCTAATATATTGATTAATCAATTTAATTCAAGGATAATGAGCCTTATAAAATATTTGTATTGTGTAAATGATACATATTTATTAATATTACCCCATCTAATCAAATATCATGGAAATTTGTTGACAAATATAAAAATAGAATATTGTCTGGAAATAATTATTACCCTCAAATAAAAGTATATATATTTTAAAAAAAATTATTTTAAAAGGAAAAAATGTCATATGGAAGTGATCATTTCAATAGGAAGTAAAAAAATCACTAAAGAAAGTGAGATTGTAGATATAGCTTTTATGGCTTGGTAATTTTAACCTAAAATACAATTTGAAAATATAATTATAATTAAAACTAAAAATAACTTGAATAATTATGTATTCATGATATTATATGTCATAATTGTAGTATATAAACCACATAAAATTGATTTTTTACATAATAACAAATAAGTCTAAATGAAATGTAAATTAAGATGAAATCCCTTACTATGTGACTATGTTTTGAATCCTAAGATCTTTGAATGAATCAAATTAATTTATAATTTTAATATATTTAAATTGATTAAATTCATTATATAATATTTATAGTGTAGTATATACAACAAACAATATAAATGTGTGGAAAATTTGGCATATGTATCGTAGAAATAATTGTGAGAGTAGAACTCCCCTTACCTTGCACTATTATTCTGTTGAACGTTATTTGACCTTATTTAAAATGGTTTTAAACATGTTATCAACTTCTACCATTACCATTATAAAATTTATAATATCTTATATGATTTTCGTATAATATATTATGACCAATTTTTTAATAATATTTCATAGTTTTCACTATTTTAGGTGTTAATTAGCTATTTTTTATGTATGTTTTGACATGTTATTTTTTTATTCCTCTAACATCTATCATGATTTCATCAACTCCAAAGTTTAAATCATGATTTCAATATCATTTTTATTCAATAAATATTTATTTAGAGTAATCCATAAAATTTGGTGATATGAAACGAAATTCACCATAAATGGAGATGGTAGGCCATACGTAAGCATGATCAGTGAATTAATTTTCATTTTTCTTATTTTTTTTGTCTAAAAAGTATATTTTTATTAATAAAAA
This sequence comes from Viscum album, assembly GCA_963277665.1. NCBI lineage: Eukaryota > Viridiplantae > Streptophyta > Magnoliopsida > Santalales > Viscaceae > Viscum > Viscum album. The sequence continues at coordinate 762,367,671 of OY728126.1, read as the reverse complement.
TAATATATGGGGTGAATAAGTTTTGGATAATAGTGGTATAAAGTGTTTATGACCTAGGTAATAACTACAATCAATAAACTTTCAATCATTTGGAAAGGCTTCAAAGCTAGTGGATAAAACAACTCCCTCATCGGGCCTCCATTATCTGGATAAGGGATTCTCTACATAGTTCCCTTATCTAATATTATTTATAATACAAATTCCATGATTAACTATATTCCTAGATATATAGATAAACTAATATATATACAATGGGATAATGTCCTCTTTTAATAATCTCAGTCATGAACACAAAATCTGATTCGACTTCTTCAATATGAATATTATGGATATTTCATATCACGAGACAACTTTTCATGGACCTTACCTCCAATAAAATAGAATTACCAAAACCAAAATAAAAAATAAATACAAAAAACATTACATCCTATTATCCATTAACAAACTACCTCCTCTCATCATGCCATCCATATTGGTTCCATCCATATTCAACATAAGCCCCATATCCGGGGGCTTCCATAAAACCCACATTCCATAAGCACATCTTCTTACGTCTACTTGTTTGTGGAAGAAACATAGAAGATGTTTATTTATGAATTTGGTATTCATTCATCCATTAATCATGGCCCTCTGTTGTGATACTAATGACATAATTCAAACTTTTAAGAAAAAAGGAGTGTTTTCTTCGATATTTTTCATTGTTAAACAATTCCCAAATGATCTGACAATAATCCGAGAAATATATGGTGTAGAATTTAACCTCCACACCTTCCTATCAATTTCCTTGAAACTAAGATTCATTAACCCCCTTCTCCATGTTAGCACCACCATTAATATTCACACCATTCCTCAGAAGATCCTAGTACGTTGTCGCTAAATCTCCCCAGAATAAAACATGAAACTTCATTTTTTATTGCAGTCTTGTACTACAAAGACACATTAAGTCCAAATACATTTAATTACTATACAAATGTTCATCTATAAGTATTTTCTGATTTTTTATTCTGAATATTATAAAATTTATCATTCCCAAAATCTCTTTACAATACATTTTTGAAGCCCATAGATCTATCAAACTTCTTGCATAAATTATCTTTCTATTCTCCTGAAAACAAATTACATAAAATTAAACCAAAAATTATTAATTTATTAGGATAATAACCCATCATTAAACTATCATATACATTTTTCTGATCATTATTCGGAATGAAATCCATAAATTTTGGGTAGTCCACACATCCAGAAATGATGTTATCATATTCACACAAAATTAAAATCATGAAGGTATGTGTTATATATAAATTACGGATGAAAAAATACATTAAAATATAAAAAAGATATTATATAAACATTAAATACATCATTACTATCAAACATGAAAGGTGGTAATTGAATAATGAACAACATTGGTTCATGAGGTGGAAGTTTGGCGTACACATCATCAATGATTGTGTGTCTAATTTGATGGATGTTTTTGAAAGTGTTGGTCAAACCCTTAGCATAAAAACATAACATTATATTTTGGATACTTATTTTATTATATAATCATGGTATAAAAATAATTTAAGTGGTGGATAAATATATAAAACAAAACTAATCGTTGGAGAATGTACCCTTTTGGGGTAACTCTTTTTGGTTTATACAAAAAGTATTCCTTTGGTAAATTTATGAACAAAGTGCAGGTTCTAGGATTAGAAGATGGATTTTGGAAATATATTTGGGAATATTTTGGTCAATAAAAATGGCATGACAGTTTTAAATAAGTTATATGGGGGATTGTCTTTTTATAGTGCTCGAGGAGTGACATTATTATAAATATAAAAATCCGAACATCATTGAGAGACCTCCCTGAAATCATGAGCATCAAATAATGAAAAAATTAAACCCAATGGATTATATTGTCTAAATATTTCCATCCAATGGGTGTTTTTACATATTTTTATTTCATTTTAGTTCTTCTACAAAATGTTTAACTACTAAGAAAACTAATGTTTTCATTAATCTCTATAGTTAATTTTAAATAATTTCACTTAATATTTTTGGTCAAAACTGATTCAACCTTACTACATATTATGTAATATAATTATTAAAAATATTTAGTTCACTTTTCATGTTTTTAGTCATAGAAGAAGCGTAAATTAATTTAAAATTAATCCCACAGACATTATGGGAAATCATGTTCTTAAGGTGAAAATTTTCAAAAGTTCACTGTGTTTTTATATATAAATTCAATATAAAAAATGATTACAAAGACATAATTTTTTTAATATATTCAAATTTTATCTAATAATATTTTAAAAATAATTATAAATATAATTTAACACTATAAATACTATAGATGAAATGTCATTATTGAATTAAAATTCAGTATTTTCCAATATTAATTAAAAAGTTAAACATCACAAAAAATACCAAATGTTCACAGTTATGTGGTTTTCAAAATAATCCATAAGAAATGAAGATTATTGTTTCCATATATAATTTTTAAATGTTCCATAATTTCGTTTTAAAATAGGTAAACTAAAAAAAGTAAGAAAAACAACCATTATAAAAATAGAACATTTTATGCATAAATTTTGATTTTCTATCTTATTCCTAACAAAAAAATTAACTGAAGGTAAAAAATACTTTATTGAATATATAATATATATATATATATATTATTAATATCATTCACTTATTGTGATTAATTTTATTTACCAGGATAAAATTATTTTGTGAGAATTAAAATTGTTTTCTATAAACAAATATTTCCATTATATTAAATTGATTTTTATGTTCATTTTTAATCAAATAAAAACCAATGAATTCATCCACATATTTTCATAAGTTATATAATACTATTAATAGCATATAATATAATATATATAAGATAATTTTCATATTAAATAATAATACTAATTTTATTTAGTGAAACTCGGTCTTGCGTGTAATGCATTTTGTCAAAGAATGTTGTTGTTGCATGTAACAGAAGCTAATTTTTAGGTTCCACATAGAGAAAACAAAGAATAGTGTTGCATGTAAAAAAAATAATCTCAATTTTTTTGTACTTTAAGCTTACCTTGGTGTTTATTATAAATAAAAATTAAATAAAAATTAAATTTATTCTAAAAAGAAAATATTTTAATATCTTGGGGTATTACAGTAAGGGTGTTACATTTGGTACATGATGATTATAAGGACTATTAAGGGGTATGAATTTTGGGACATATATATAAAAATCAATTATTACAGGGATGATATGAGTTTTTTATCTTAAAAAAATTTTCTCGTAGAGTGAAACTCAATATTAAAGTTTTATTTCTTATAAACATTCTTTTTCTAAAACCAATATTTGGTAAATATGGTTAAATTTCACTGATTATTTTATTTTTTATGTGTTGTAATATATTTTTCTAGGGTATATTGATATAAATACTACTACTTATGAATTATCAATCTATATATATGAATATTTTTTCATACTATGTAAAATAGGTTAGTATTAGTTAAAATACCATGTTTAATACCTATATAGGTACATTTAGACATGAATTATTCCACCTAATGGAATAAATTATTATCAATTTTTATTATTTCACAATTATGTTTTAGAATATATTATTGTGTTTTAGATAATACATTGATGAATACTTATTTTACGACGGTTTCTATAGTGACTAATGTGACGGGAACTCAGTTACCATACACCTTTTATAGCCCACTATTAGAATCAAATTTTTATTCTATTTTGATAATCTAGTTGTCTTTCCTATAATATATGTGGTTATTTTCCCTTATAATATTGATTTAATATGAAATTTTAATTTTCTATTGGTTAAGTAATTATATTATAGTTCCTAACCGGAAGATTATTATCACTACTTTAAGAATGTATATATTTATAGGATCCATAGTAAATGATTTTGAGATATATATCATTTTAGGTGTAGATAATCTTGGTAATATGGTTGTAATTATTTATTATTATATGATATATTATTTGGGATATACTTGTAATTATTTTCTAGTTTGTTTTATTTTAGGTAATTATTTTATTTAGATTATATAAATGGTATAGAAAATTCTACTTATAGAAGCATAATTAATCTCTTGTTATAGTTACGGTATCATGATAGTTCCTAATAGGTCTTTATACTATTACCATGCATGTTCACTATATATGAAATATTGAATCTGGTGAAAAATTTCTTGTAAAAAAAAGTGTTTTTGGTTTTTTAGAAGGTTTATATATTAACACAATTCATTGATAGCATTTCAGGAAAAAAAAATAAGAAAATGGAGTGTGGTTAGATAACATTTTTGGGAGGCTATTTTGGAAAATTTACAATTTTTGTTTTGTTTTTATTATTGGGTTTTTAATTTATTGTTAAATATTGAAAATGATTCAGTATGAATTATATTTATAGATGTAATATTATGTTTTCTATAATCTCCCATGTACAACTAGTATGCTATAATATAAATGTTTTATATTTTTATAATATATGATATACTGGAATTTCCTGCAATATTTTTTATAGAATCTTGAAAAAATCCAATTTAAAACCCCGATAAAGAAAATAAATATTTAATTATTAACTCATAACCTTATCAATAGTTTATATCCAATAGTGATTAAGGAATATGATTAGGGATTATAGAGGTCCAATTTCAATTAAGAGAATTTTTTTATTCCATCTTTGAAAAAATATATTCCTACAGACAGTTATATAATCTTATTTTATTAGAAACATTTAAACATGTTTTTCTATTATATGATTCTATATATAAATATCTTCTTTGAATATCCTTGAAATAAATTATTCCATGTATTTATGTGGAACATTATTGAAAAATTATGAATTTGTTTAAAAAGATGAGTTTTTTCATTAATTCAAATCATTAAATTATTTATGCAATTATTGGGTCATAATATAATATATTCCTCTAGTTCACTAAATGTTTTCTAAGACAACAAAATTATGTTAATGGGTGAGTACTTACATGTTTTTTGTTTTTTCATGATATACATAATTAACTCTATATTTTTATTTGTGGAATTATATATTACTATAATTATGATATCCATTCAATATGTTCGTTATGATTATTATTTTTACTTTTTTTTGAATCTGTATTCATTGATTGTAATTTATGTTGACCATGAAATACTTCTATATTTAATATTTCGTTACCATGAAAAATGTAAGATCTTTGATATTATTTCACCAATATAGTATTCTAGATGACCCCGTTTTATGTTCTTTTAATGTTCTATTTAAATAAGGAAAAATATTATTTAATAAGTAGAAATGATGTATTTAATATTTTTTAGTACATTTTATTTCATTTATAATATAATCCCAATTTTTAGGCATGTATCTTGTTTCAAAGAGACTAAAAAACTATATATATTTTGTATCATATCTTACAAAATCTATTTATTTGTAACAATGTACCTGTGACATTTTAGGACTAGTGTCAGATCTGTTACTGGTGGTGAAATATAACATGATTGATGAATAAATGATTTCAATTATTGGACCACTTATGGATCAATACTCAAACATATAGTAACATGGTAAGTATACTATCTAATGCACTATAAAAATAGTTATTGAGGATTATTGATGAAAATATTGAGATTTTATGATTTTTTTTCAATTTTTTTATCTTTTATAACATTTTGTATTATACACAATAATTATTTTATCTTGTGTTACAAAATAACTAGTTTCTTAGATAGCCTACATGACACACGAAACTCAGTTGTGGTGAACCATGAAATTATATAATATAAAATATGATCATTATGACCATGTTGTTAAATATGAGGGTATAAATATTATTAATTATTTTATTAAATTTACATATTAATATCCTACCGAACATAAATATATTTATAAATTCTTAATAAACAATTAATCAATTTTTAGATATGTAATTATATTTATAACACACCGAGATTTTATGAGATAGAGTATTTTTAATTTCTTTTATGTATTGTGTTGTATGCTACACCAAGATTAGAATGTTCTATACACAACAACATATTAGATTTCAGTATACACAACGATATGCTTGTCTTCTATTACACATAAGTTCATGTTCTTTAGATGTAATTCATTTCATGCAAGACCAAGTATAAGTGAACAACTAAATATTATTTTTTTACCTTATTAACTAGATGTTAAAATGGTGAGATTGAACAATGTTAATTGATTTATGAGAATATAGTTTACACATTTATTTAATTAATTCCATTGGGAACATTTTTTATAAATGAAAATAAATCAATTTTTTAATTAAAAGGACACATTTTTTGAAAAACTATTTAAATGAAAATAAGTGAGTTTATAAAATAATAAAATCACCCTTTATAGATTTTTTTCAAAATATATATATGTAATTTATTCAATTTAATGTTCAGAATTCATCATATATGCTTTCTACATATGATATAATAACAAATTCAATTTTTTGGATAAAAGAATTATTTTTTAAGAAATTCAGTTTTACCACATTTTGATGGAGAACCCATTTTAAACATAGTTTTTTAAAATTTTATATGTTATTTTTTGAAAAAAACAATATTCCACTTAGGAATATGGAAATAAATTTTTTTGCTGAAATTTTGGTATTTTTCTCCAAAAATTAATATTTTAATGAATAGGGAAAAATACCGCATTTTAATTTAAAACTACATTTTTGTCTAATTAATATATATATATTATCTTTTTAAATAGTTATAAAGTATATTTATATTATTTTTTTATGATTTAATACAATTTAGGTCATTGGATGTAATTCTATATTGAAATTACATATTAATGCATGTCAATATTTTGATAGTTTTTCACTTAAAAAAACAATGTTTTATCACATCGAAAACGATATTTAATTTTAAATTAATTAATACAGTTTTAGTGTTTTTAATTTGAAAAAATGTATTCCATTTTTAAAATTAGTAAGTCCAAATTATTTAAAAAGGTCCCTTTTATTTTTTTGGACATTATTAATAGTAACTTTGTTCATTTTTATTTACCATGATTAAAGGTAAATCCAGTAAATTAAGGTAAAAAATAAAATAATACGGATAATAAAATTACCCAAACAACTAAAAAAATATTATATGAGGAGTAAAAGTCGACCCTTAACAACTAATGATCAAAATTGGTTCGTTTAATGGAATTGGGTCCATGAAAGTAATGTAATTATTATTTAAAGAAAAGAAAGTGACAACATGTCACTCTCTAATCTCTTATAAGTATAAAAAAATTAATGTTGTAATGAAATTGAGAAAAAAATGAATATAAATAGTCTCCATAAATCTAATAAAATTATCTAAATCAGGTGAATTTATTTAGAAATTTTAAAAATTATATAATTACCATGAATATTGACACAATTGGCATTCAATAATTTTTTTATTACGAAAAATATCTAATAAATGATATTATAAATATTAAAATATATATTATATGAAATAATTTGCATCATATAAGATTATTTTAGGTGAATATGACATGTTATAATTCAAAATAAATAGTTTTGTTTGATGTTATCCCTCTTCATGAATTTTATTTAAATCCAATGACATGAATAGTGTAAAAATGACATAATTGATGTTTTATAAAAATATTAATTTATTAAAATATTTAAAAATACTAAAAATATTTTAAAATCACAATTTAGATATTAAAATGTATAAAATATAATTAAGTGTAATTTTTTTTGAAATGGGGCCCATATATGTAAAATTATTATCCTCTTAATAATAAAAATATTGTTACCACAATTAAAATTAAAAGAGAATAATTACGGATAAACTGAAAAGATAAGGTTTAAAATAAACTAAAAATTTGTATAAAAATTAATGGATGAGATTATGTTGAAATATAATCATATTATCTTTGATATATCTCATGTTGGATATATTTGGTTTAAAAAATTAATTTTTATTAATTCAATATTTTATGAATTTCACAGAGTGACCCTCACCTCAGTTATAAAAGGACACCTCCTCCCTCACATATTAAGATTAATTTCCACCTTCATGCTCATCCATAAAATGATATTTTCCCTTTAAAACATACTTTTACATATTATATAGGTTATATCATTTTCAACATACCAACTCTAGTTCCTTTAAGCGTAGATTTAGTGGAAGCACGTCGAAAAAGAGGTAATCTCTTCGACTAATTCTTTCAAACTTCTTTATTCGTATTCTCCCTATTCATCAGTTGTTTCATTATAAAGGAATTATATAAATATAAATCATATAATTATATATTTCTATAATTATGAAACAACCACATTACACCTTCTTTCCATCCGATGAAAAATAAAAGTGCCACACGCGCGTACGTACGGATTACTGTCTCCATGTCGTGGTATAATCTATATTCACCAACACCTTTAAAGGATGGATATAATGATGTAAATAATAACAATATCTACTTATTATAACATTATATTAATTATGTAACAACATATATACCATTCACTTCCATAACATATCACAATTATCAGAATGATATTATCGTTCGTGCGTACATACGACATACCGTCTCCACGACACGATGAGATTAATTCTCCATGATATCCATTGAAGAATGATTATAATATATATATAATAAATTAGAATAAAATATATGAAATAATAATGATTCTTTATTTATGTATATATATATGTCATGTACTTCCTTCCACTCAATTCAATAAGGAAACGGAAACCGCATTCCTGCGTACATATGACCTATTGTCTCCATGAATTGTGTACTCCATTTAATTTATCTTTATGTTAAATATATTTATATAATGAATTTATATGATATATAAATCATGTTTTACATTATATTGTAATTAAAAAAGTATATATGTAATAAGAAAAATAATTACAATTCAAAACATGTATGATAAATAAAAAGATTATTACACAAAAATTTTCTATAAAATGGAATAGATAAATGAATGGGTAATATAAAGTAATAAGGGAATGATATATGATCTCATAAATAATTATTATGGTTATATTACAAGTTAATATTACGTTTAAACCCACTTTATAGGACTTTCAGGCCCATATAGAAGAAATTAGGCCTAAGGTAAGGGATAATTTTTCAATCCTGTTATTATTTATGATTTTTTATACATAATTATTTATAGGGTTATATTTATCATCCATTTCCATGTTTCATAAGTATATAATATTATTTATGTTCTTATAAAATTATTTAAATTTATTTTTACCCTTTGGAGGTTTTTAATTAAACTATATGAAAGGAATCATTTGTCGTTATTCGATTCAAGGTAATATTTGACTTTTTTTCAAAAGGTATAAGGAGAATGATTTTTTCAACTTATACGGATTGAATGGAATTATATTTTTTTATAAAAACTTATTTCTATGAAAAAAACGATTACAATATTTCAAGATTGTTTTCAATTAAACTCTTTTCCTTTAATATTGCATTGAATTTATAGAAAATAATATGTTTCTGAAGAAGAAAAGATATTTTAGTCAAATATAAAGTCAAAATTTTTTATCAAAATTATTTTAAATCTAAGATTATGGATATTTTTCAAGTATACAACACCTATTATTTTTGTGGTTTTTTTATTTTTATAGTTGAATTTTATTTATAAAAACCATTTTCAAAAGGATTATTTTATGATGGAATGGTTTTTAAGAAACCTATTTTTATTCCATGTGTTATGCTATGTGGAATGATTTATGTTTTTGTAGAACACATGTATATGAATTCATTATGATATGGTTGGGACCGATATCTCCCTCTAGTGAATTGTGTAAATATGGATAACTCATGAGGTATGTTAGTTATGTGTGAACCTGATTTCATGTTCACAATTTTATGTACGGTCCGGGTTTTCATGTCTATACTTTTTTTTGTATAACCGGTATCGATGTCCATATGTTTATGCAAGGGCCTGATTTCATGTCCTTAATTTATTGAGTCAACCTATTACTATGTATACATGTTCACAATGTTATAATTTTATGTGTATTCCACAATTTGATGTCTTATGTTACAATTATGATGGTATCAATATTTTTTCATGATGATTATTATGTTATTTATTATAAGTGTTGAAAAATATGTTATTTCAGGGATGATTTTATAAGGATTAAGAACAAAATGAACAAGATAAAATATAAAAAAAGAAAAAACAAATAAATGGAACCTAGTTAGAGTTATAAATTGAACTCAAATTCTAATGATGAATCCAATGTAGAAATAGAATCACCAAATCTATTATTAATGGATACCTCAAAAAATGTAAGTGAATAGGACTATTTCTTTCTTATTATTCCAATTTTGAATCCCTTAAAGTTTATTTGTGAGAAGAGATTGATAGAATAAAACCTAATATTAAAAATATTATTTTCACTAGTAGGAAAATAGTATTTAATGTAGGTTTTTAAAAAAATTCTAACCCACTATAGTAAAAAATGAAACTTTTGATATCATTTTTTATAAACTAATTACAAATATTAAAATGTTTAACTTTCGATTTCTATTTTATGAAAAAATGATGTTGAATGCCCAATTACATGTGGGTTTAAATGATTTTTTTTATATAATCTGATGTTAAATGTCTTTATGGAAGTATTTAAACATTTTTTATTAATTACCTAATGTTAAAACCTTTCTATTAAAGTGGGTTTAGGAAAAACCGTTACTAAAAACCATCATATAAGTCTTTTAACCTCAGTTTTTTTCCAAGAACCAATGTTAATATTCAATTTTGAAATTGGTTATTTTAAAAAATAATGCCAAAAAAGATAATCAAGTTATAGATAATTTCATTAGATTTGATTTGATTGGATGTGGATCTAAAAAGAGTTATATATCTAAAGTTATGACCTTCAGAAGTTTTACTTATCTATGTTTCAATAGATAAAAACTATTTCAACGAAATCATGGGAAACAGAAATGATAATTACATAAACTAAATGAAGAAAAACAGAAGTATTCGAACAAATTTAAATTCGTTTAGAAGTATTCATTCAAAATATATATTGATTATCATCATTTCTCTTGTTTTTAGGGTAGAACTCCTACGATATCAAAACGGGTTTTCGATTCTGAATTTTTCATATTGACTGGTAAATCTAATCTAGATGTTTTATATTTGTAACTCAATGGTAAGAATAATGAATCATTATAAATAAAATTAACATGATTTTTATTAATGAATGAAAATAATAATAAAGAAATTAAATTATTAGAATACATACAATGTTCAAATCATCAATTGAAAATGCTTTAAAAAATTGATTGAATCGAATATGTTGAAAATTATGAACGAAATATAATACAAATTTATATATAATATATAGAAATATTTTAAAAGGTGTATTTTTAAAATTTAGAAATTAATTTTAAAAATTATATGTGTGTTGTGAAAAAAATTTAAATATAGATCCCACATATTTGAAATTTTAGTTTTAACGTCGATAATTATGCAAAATGATGAAAAAGATAATGAAAATAGTGTTTGGAATTGGTATTTCTAAAAAACAGATTTTAATGAAGATTTTTTAGTAATATATTGTCTTATATTCTTTTATTTGAGTTGTCATTTAGATCAAACATAGTTATAGATCAATAGTTAGGACATTCTAAAGTCTTACTTCTCTAAGACTTATCTTAGAGAAGTTCAACATCCTAGATCCATAATTTTTTATCCATAAGACCATTTTATCCAATACTAATAAATTTGAAGAATATAAAATATAATAAATCTTAGTTATCATATTTTATGTTGATTTTTGGAAAAAGAGACACCCAAAGCTAGGTTTGTTTAACTTTTGGCATTTTTTTTTCTAAAACTGATTCAAAAAGTTAATAAAACAAAATTTCTAAGTCAGTTTTTTCAAAAAATAGATGTCTAAAAGGAATTATAACTTGTATATTTTCTTTTATTCATTAAATTTAGTGGTCATTTAGATCAAATTGAGTTATATATCAAAAGTTATGACTTTTAATGTTGTACTACTTTAAGACATAGCTTAGAGATTTTTGACTTCGAACATCCATAAAATTTGATACTTAAGAACATTTTTTCTCCAATATGAGTCAATTATAAGATTTGTAAAAAATATTAAATCTTTTTAATAATATTTTATGTCAGTTCTTGAAAAATAATCAATAGAAAAAAACTATTTTTGATCTTTTGGGATAATTTATTAACAATAATGATGCCATATGTATGTAAAACATGATTTTGGCCTCAGTTAGTTCAAAAAAATAACGTAAAAAAGGGATTAAAACATGAATATTCTCTTATAAGATTGTATTTATGTGACCATTTAGATCAGAAAATGTAATAGATAAAACTTTATTACCTTTTAAAGTTGGACTTCTCTAAAACATATCTTAGTTAAGTTCAACATCTATCATCTATAACATTTGATCCGTAAGACCAATTTTTCTCAAAGAGAAATCAATCTGAAGCTTAGAAAAAATAATAAATATTTTTAGTCATATTTTAAATCATTTTTAGGAAAAAATGGATGAAAAATGATTAGTCTTTTTAAAATTTTTTCTTCAATTTCCTCATAAAAATGACATTATAAAGACTTATATCTTGAATAATTTGTTTTGATCTTTGTTTTGAGTTGTCATTTAGATCAAACAAAGTTATATATTAAATGTTCTGATCTTCTATGGTTTTACTTCTATAATACTTCTCTTAGATAAGTTAAATATCCGAAATCCCAAGATTTTGATCCATAAGACTGTTTTCTCTCCAATAAAAATCAATTCAAAGCTTTGAAAAAAAATAATTCGTTGTAATCAAATTTTAGATCATTTTCTTAAAAAAACAATGCGAAAAAAATGTTTTTTAACTTATTCTATCTTTTTTTACGAAAACCAAAGAAAAAAACATCTTCAAAATGATTCAATATATGTTTTATAAAAAACCAATGCCAAAATTCCTCATGGAATACTTTTAAAATCGGTCTCTATAAACCGACGTTATAATGACTATATTAATGACTATTTTATACTAGTTTTCTTTATTTAAAAATTGTAAATATAAAAATATTGATGTACTTGTGGAAAATGAAAAATTGAGTAATAATCCTTTCAGATCCAATGGAAAAGTATATATTGATCTAGAAATTTTTTAACAAGAAAATAATAAACTAATATATTATTAGACTAAATGTGATGAAAATCAACAAATTAAGTTTAATTATATTTTAGTGAAAATGATAAGCTTTGAAATGAAGTTGAAATATTGAAATCATATTTTTTCACATTTTTTCAATGGAGATAATGTTATGATATAATGATGAGATTAAATAAAAAAGGGTCTTGGATATGATAATATTTTACATAAAATCTATAAAACCCTATTTTTTAAAGGATTAAGTGGAAATGTTTTCAGTGTTGTATATATTAGATAACACATAATGATACATTATGGAAATGAATGTTCATTAATATTAATATAGCCTCTTTTTTACACTAATAATTATATCTATATATCAATACCTTCACGAAATCATGAAAAATATTGTTTAAAATCTATATAGGTTCCAAAAAATCATATATTACCCCCATAAAACATTCGTTTTCATGGGTACTAAAGACTTCTTAAATCGTTTTTTGTAGGAAACCTGTCGTGTAAGCAAAAAAAAAGATGTTGGAACACGTTTAATGGGTGTTTATTAATTATGAATGATGATATCTATAAATTTAAATCCTTTAATATTTTTTATGGTGGTAGTGTAACATTCACTAATAAATAAAATGGAAAACTAAAATTATTTAGAGAATTTTGAATTCAAAATTCAACTATTATTCTAATGGTTTTATTTATTGAAGTTTTAAGTCAATATTTAATAATTATCTCAATAATTTTGATGATAATATGAATGTGGAATTTGAAAATAAAATATTCATTGTTTTTAAAGATGAATTTATCATATTTTATGAAAACAACAATGATAAAATTTATTCAGATAATTTTTTCAGATTTAAGTGATAATAATTTTATGTGCTTAAATATTTCCCAATATTGTTATATAATTGAATATTGGGACACTATAATTTCATTTTATTACAAAATATCTCTAAAAAATAAAAACATGGTTTGTCTTCTATTGTTAAATATAGATAACACCCATGTATGTGATTTCTGGTTGAATATTAAATAGAATAAAGAATATTTTGAAACTTTCCATGTGGTAAAAAATTCTAAACCACTTCATATTTTACATTGAGATCTATTTGGAGATATAAAATATTCTAGTTTATTAGGAAAAATGTATGAAACTTTTACTTTATATGATTATAGAAAATTTATATAGACTTGTTTTCTTTTAAGTATATTGGAGACTTTTTCAATGTTTATAATTTATAGTAAATTATTTCAAAATTAAAAAGTTTATCAAATTTTATCAATTTCAAGGGACTGAGGTTGTGAGTTCTCCAATATCAAATTTTATAAATTCTTTTATGATAATGAACATAATCCTAATATTTCATACCCTATGACATAATAAAAAAATTGTTTTCTGAAAATAAAATACAGGACATTACAAGAAAGGTCCTTAATAACGTGAAATGAGTGTTATTATCTATATTATTTCAAGGAGAAGTTGTTAACTCCACATTTTATGTTTCTGATAGATTTTTCATAGACCATTCATAAATAAAAATCATTCTGAAATCTATATGGAAAGGAATAAATGAATTAGTTATTTCATAGTATTTCGATGAAAAACATATATTCATAATACAAAATATTTACCAGAAAATTTTTATTCAAAATTAGATGAAGGTATTTTATAGGGTGTTTTAATTTATGTAATAAATATAGAGTTTATAAAACAAGAAAATATGATGTTGCATAATTTTTCAGTGTTAAATTTTATGAAAAAAATTTATGGGAAATAATTAAAAAAAATTCAGGATGAGGAAGTGTTTATATATTTCAACATTAATAAACATACAAACTCATTATTGGATACATCTATTTTGGGGGGTATGTGTCAATAAAGAACATTAAAATTATTTAAGGATCATCTAGTTAACAATGTTATTATTGAAAAAACTAATGGTGTTAAAACTATAGATCCCTTCATAATTTTCTTTGTGTTTATCAAGATTTAATTTCTAACTTTGTATATAAAAATAATGATTAATCTTTATTCGATTCAAACTAGATTATGGAAATGCATGTAAAATTAGATGTGTTTGGTATAAATAGTGTCGATACCTTATTTAAATGCCCAAAAAATCAATTTTTTCACTCAAGTGGTTCTCTTTTAATTATATTGATGAATAAAAACATATAATTGAAAAAACAAATAGTGTCATAGGGTTATAATCGAGAAGAAGCATTTGATTTTTAAGAATCATTTTTCTTGTTTTAAATATTAAAATCTATAATAATTCATTTTTTATATGAATCTCATTATGGAATTTAACATTTCCAAATGGATGTGTAAAGTGTATTTTTAAATAGTTATATATCTGAAAATGTTTTTTCAAATAACCCATTTTTTTTGAGAATGAATCTAAACCAATTCAAGTTTTGAAACTTTAAAAACATATTTACAGTTTACAATTATATGCTTATTCTTGGTACGATAGGTTTTCATTATTACATTTTAATGACATTTTTAAAAAGGGAAAATTCAATCCTAACATGTTTATGAAAATGAATTTAAAATATAGTTTAATATTTCAAATATATTTTAATAACATTATAATTATATATTCAGCTGATTAACTATGTAATGATTTCTCAAAATTTAATGTCTTTATATTTTAGTATAAGTCTTATGATTGAACAAAAATTCTCTTTAGGTTTTCATATATTTTTAATTAAACACATAATCTTTCTTAATCAATCTGTATATGTTAAATAATTGGTTAAATTCTTGGTCATTGTTGTTTAAAAATCTAAAATATTCCAATTGGTAATTTTTTTAAGATAGATTATTATGATTCCTAAAAATCATTTGATAATAAAATTATTTGGTATGTGATTGTTTACATTCATTATTTGATAAAATCTATACTAGATTTAATGATAGGAATATTTACAAGTTCTATATTCGAATCTAATCCTAAATAAATTTATTTAAAGTATTTTAAAAAACATGTATGTTAAATTTATTTAAATCTCATATTATTTTTTCCTTTAAATACCTCATTTTAATAAACATGTTTTTTGTATTTTAATTTTAGTGGTTGATGTATTGATAAAACTATTATAATAGGTATATATCACTTTTGTGGAAAATATTTTTTTTCAATGATATTTAATAATCATAATTCATTAGTTGTGTCTAAGGTTTAAAGTGAGTATATTGATAATGGATGTTGTTGTTAAGAGTATTTATGGATTGAATAAAAAATTTTGATTTTGGATTAATCATTGAAATGATACCTAGTTCTTGTGATGATAAATCTGTAGTTTATATTTCAAATAATCTATCAAAACATCCACATGCTAAACATATTGATGATAGATTTCAATTTCATAGATATAATTTAAAAAATGTTTATATTTGTTTGGAATAAATTTCTTTATAAAATTTAATTTCTAAAATTTTAACTAAAACCCTATATTTAGCTATTTTTTATAAAAATAAAATTAAACCTTATATGAAGGAAATTGAACTTTTAAGTTTATGTTAAATGGAAGTTAAATTAAATTTCAATGAGTATTATATATATATATATATGCTTTTGATTATTATCCAATATACATGCTACATATATTATATGGATCACTACCATGATCTATAGTATTTGGTTATTATTAAATACTATGGATATCACTATATATAATTATTTTAATAAATTAACATGCTTTTCCAAATGATCCGTGAAGCTTATAAGGTTATTTTCAGAACCATTTTTACTATTGTGTATGAGAAAAAATTTAAACCAACACACACTATTTTAAATATCAATATATTTCAAGAGAAGGAAAATCTTATTTAAAATTGATTATTAATTAATTCAATATTATTTCTCACTAAATCAATAATATTAAGTTGGTTCTTTTCCTTAAATATATGAATTTAGGGGGGAGTTTTCCTTAATTGATGATACCTTTATAAAAGTTATCTTATTTCATGTTATTTATTTTAAATATTAGAAATGATTTGTTTTATCATTAAATCAATGAAATTTATTGTTAAAATTTTTAATTCCAAATAAATTATTATTGTTTATCAATTCAAATATGGGGAAGAAAGTTTGGAATTTTTATTTGTTTTTAATTTATCAAAAAGGGATAGATTGTTTATTTTCTCATTGAACCACTTATTATTTTGATAATTACGTCAAATTATTTGTTCATTTATTTTATCTTATATTTTTTTATTGTTTTATATTTTTATTTCATATTTTTTGTTTTTATTTAATTTAATAAAAGTTCCATGAAGTGTTCATATTCTAAATATGTCTTTTGTGATATAATATTTTCATTTATACATGTTTTACACTTTTTATAACTTATCATCCAATAACAAGTTTCTATATTTAGTTATCTACTATATTTTAATAATAACATGGTCTATAATGGTCATATTGTAATTATTGATATTGAGTTAAAAATATAAGATGATTATATTCGTTTCAATAAACTATAATGAAATATAAATATATCATTATATTTTCTAAAATTTAGTCTAAATTCATTCTATGATTTCAGTCAAAATTATATCATTTTTGATGTATTTTTATATTAATTTTCAAGGTTTTATTGTAACATCATGAGTTTTTTTGTATTATTTTTTCAAATTAGTTTAAACTCTTTGATATTTTCCACCTCTCACAACAACGAATATATTTGTTTTTATAAAAGTACTATTTTTGGATTACATTATACAAAATAAAAAGTTAATATTTCACCATATAAAACACTTATATTAGATTTTGGTACATGAAATAGTATGTTTGTATTATATTACACATAATGTTAAGTTCCTCTGATAACTTGTATAACATTAAAGTCTTATTTTTTTTACCGAACTAAAATATGCTATTAACATGATTATTAAAATATTATTATAACTGGAAGTAATCTATTTGAAAGGAACTTATAAATAAGATTAATTAAATAATTAAAATATTATTTACAGTTGTATATAAAATAAATCCCCTGGTAATAAATTAGTATAATTCAATGTCAGAACTATTTGAAAAAAAATTACTTCTATAAGAAAACTATTTTTCTATGTATATTCAAAATTTTATCACAATAAATCAAAAATCCCACTTTTCATTAATGTTTTCAAAAAACATTTATATTATATATTCAATAAATATTTTTGATACTCATCCAATATATTTTATAGTTACAATATTGCAACAAATAGAATTTTATGAATAAAAAGATGTTTTTAAAGTAATTTTACCACCATTTAATTGTAAATCCATTTTAAATCAGATACTCGACAATTTTATATTTGTATTCAAATAATAAACTTCATTTCTGAAATAAAAAATATTTTAATTCAATTTGGGTGAATATTTAAAAAATTTCTGAGAAACATCATTTTGGATGAATAGTGAAAAATACTGAATTTTATATCAAAAATTTGTTTTCGTCTATTTTATTTATATAGTTAAACTATTTATTAATTTGTTTTTAAATTTTAATTAGATAAAATATACATCAATAAACCTAAATAAGGTTATTTGAAAAAAATTTACAATGATATTGGATCTAAAAACATTTCAATCTTTTGGACATTTTTACTTCAAAAACCCGCTTTTCCATCCCGTATGTATGATTATATATAAAATAATTTATTCCACTTCAATGTTTAGAATTAAGAAAAATGGATGAAATATTTTGAATCAAAAAGCATTATTTTATATAATAAGGTAAAAATATGTTTTTCGACCAAAGATATTTTTGAAAGTAATTAAAAATAATTACAGCGATTAAGATAAAGATTATCATAACAAAATACTAAACCCAAAACTTATGGACCAAAATGACCTAGAAACTTTTCCAAAAAGAATTTTGTGGAAATATGTTTACCCTATATATCATTTTATTTAATTTTAAACAATATTTTATCCACATGACATGGGAAAAACATGGGTGGAATTCCCTATTTCAAAAATTTACAAGAATGCCACTCGTCCTCTACTATGAAAAAGGCACTCACCCCTCC
Organism: Viscum album; assembly: GCA_963277665.1. Classification (NCBI taxonomy): domain Eukaryota; kingdom Viridiplantae; phylum Streptophyta; class Magnoliopsida; order Santalales; family Viscaceae; genus Viscum; species Viscum album. The sequence continues at coordinate 762,348,503 of OY728126.1, read as the reverse complement.
CACTTATTAACACCTCTAAAATACATTTTATTACCAAAAATAGGATTTAATACAATAAAAAATTTCTATATTCATACTATAAGTCACTCTCTCAGTATAAATCCAACCATGGAAGCCCTTTTTTGCAAACCAAAATGAGTTACCCAAAGATGAGGTAACATGCGTCCTCAAGATCTTTTTTTATTATTTTCTTTTTCCTCCCCCTAAAATATTCTTATTACAAGATTATATAATATCCTTATTATCATAAATATACTAATATTTTGTTTTTATAATTATTATGCCTACACTAACACACAATTCCATTTAATGGGTAACAATCTTACAATTCTAATCTACGGTGAACTTCGGCTTCACAAAACAATGTTGTTCATTTTTCCATTACCACCTCTCATTATTCTATAATTATGATGGAAAATATATTTTTATATTATATATATTTGATATTTATGGTGCAATTATGATTTTTTAATTAATATATAAAATATACCTTTTGGATTTCCATTTTGTATAAATACGATAACTCCATTTGTGGACGTATGCACTGTGGCCTCCTCAATGCGATATGATTCATTCAAAAATTAAATGGAATGTACTAATGATGATTTAGTGAAGTTATATGGTATATATACATATAAAATCATAATTATAATTTAATTATATATATATATTCTTATTTTTCATTTACTTTATTTCTTTCAATATGATAATAAAACAGAAACAACGTTTAGGCATACATATGGCATACCGTCTCTATGAAAGGTGTATTTCATTTCATACACCTATAATATATTTATTATAATAAATAAGACTATAATTAATATATATGATATTTTTATCATGTTTTAAATTCCTGAAATATGGAAATCCTGATCTAAGTAAGAGGAAGAAGAATAAAAAGTCAAATCATGTATGGAAAGCCATGCACTTATCACCCAAAACATCACTTGAACATGGATTTATTAATAAAAAGGTAATATAAAGTCACAAGTAAATAAACATTGATATTATATATATAAACATAGGTTTTTATGGATTTATAATAAAAAAATTATATTACCATGGGTTTTTATGGGTTTTAAATGAGTACAACTAGTGTTAAGATATAAGGTAAGGGTTTTCTCATCTCATATTTACATTCCAGGAGAAAGAAGACATGTTTACCTCATATTTATTATATATAGTATGTATTATGACCTTGTATATATTATATTATTCTTATAATTAAATTTATTTATATTTACATATCCATTTGATGATATTTATTTTAATGGGATTATGGTTCAAAAGTCCTCTAATTGATAAAGTAAATTTTTCTCATTTTCATTTTTGACTTACAATCCATGTTTTGAACATTTTTTTTTATGATGGGTATATAATTCCATTTTATATTTTTTTTATCATGAATCTCTTCATTTTTATGATATTTTAAGCATCATTTAATGACATTTTATTATATGCGTTTTTTGATTAAAAGTTACATAGTAGTAAGAGTTTATTAAAACAATTTCATCATTTATCGGGATTGTGTCTCATTATGCTTTCATTGATGAAATATTATGATCTGTATTTCAAGAACACTCATGGAATTTATTCTCATCTTGATATTTATGATATATTCAAGTATTAGTACCATTTTCCAAGTCTTTGGTAATTATTATATTTACGAAAGTGTTTTCAATAAAATATGTCTTTATTTTTTTTTGGTCAGAAATATATTTCTTCTATTAAAGATTTCAAAAAATAATTCATATTTTTTCAAAGTTTTTCTCAAAGAAATGGTTTTCAAAACATTTTCAAGATTTATTTATAAATTTTCAATGTTATTTTTAAATATATTGTTTTCAAATAAAATTATTGTTTCAATATAAGTATTAAAATTTATTTCCAATAAAATATTTTTAAAAATGTTTTTACTGTTTCTTTATAATATTTAAAAGATATTTTAAAAACATTTCAAATATTTATTTTATAATTATTAAATTTATTGTCAAATAAAAATGTTATCATAATATCTTTTTGGTTCTTTTATAAATTTTCAAGGCCAATGGTTTTAAAAAATTTCTTCAATCATCTTTTATATGTTTTCAAGGAAAAAGGTTTTCAAAATGCTTTTAGCTTCGTTTATATTTTTTCAAGAAAATGTTTTGGAAAAAAATCAATCTTTTTGTATAATGTTTCATGGAAAAATGTTTTCATAAAGGTTTTTAGGAGTCTTTTATATTTTTCCAAGGAAATTTGTTTTCAAAATATTTTCATTCTCTTTTTTATGGTTTCAATGAAAAGGGTTTCAATTTTTTTAAGACTCATTTATATGTTTTAAATATTAATTTAAAATAAAATTCTCATAAAAATGTTTTATGTTGTAAAATTTATTTCAAAATGCGAAGAAGAAATTTTCCTCATGAAAAATTTTTAAAATATATTTCAAAATTATTTTCCATCTAAGATGTAATTTTCTGGTTTTCCCCATTACTTTTAGGGGAAATGATCCAAAGGTTTCATTCATATTATTTTTATGAATGCTTTATGTTTTTATAATACAATTATTATGATATATATTTATATTTTATGGGTTATATTTTTAAAAATACCATTTACTTTATATTAATTATATGTTTACATAACATGCTTCTTTTTCTTGGGTTATTATTTCACTAAATTATTATGAAACTTATATATTTTCCTAAGGTTATGATATGATTACAAGTTTATGATACCCATTTCATTTCATGGGTTATTATATGATTATTTTTTATTATCTTATGGGAAACATATATTCAATTTCAGTATGTGATGGGTGGGACCATAAACTCACTCCAATTAACTGGGAAATGATTTAAATCTCACTATATAGACATGGATAAAATAAAGAGTGGTCTTGATTTAGTAATGGAGTTTTCCAATTATGATAGTCTTTGGAGTAAACCTTAACTACTGATATGATAATGGGAGTGATCCCTGACTACCGAGATAGTATGGGATTAAAACCATTCTACTAATATGGCCTTGTCAGTAATGCATTGACTACTATTGAAATGGTTTTATATGCTTATGTGTCAGCCAATAATTCTATGTCATATAATTATGTCATGATTTCAAGAATTATTCTCATGATTAACGTATGATTAATGTTTTGTAAACTACCAATATTTATTCCATGACACGTGTATATGATCTTTGATATGAAGGGTACAATATTCTAATGTTATCCTCATGTTCTCATACGATTATCTTCATGATTATGCTTACATATCTCCATTATTTACCCTTAATAATTATCTTATCTCACCCATTTCTTAAGTTTCCTTTCCCTGGGTTATGAATAAATTTTTTATATAGAAGTATTACTCATGAAGTAATTTGTGGGAAAAAATGCATATTTATCACCATGTGGAAATATTTTGGTCCAAGATTTCAAGGACACTAAACTATTATAGTCTCTAGGGTTTTATTTTTGTAATGTGATAAATATTCATCTAAAATAATGTAACATACTTGTATGTTAAGCTTGGGTCAATATAATTGGTCTGAAAGGAACGGTTTAGTCAAACTTTGGAAACTAGGATGAGAAAACGTTAGGGATATCCCAAGGTATATTTCTAAGGATATGTCTAAATATGTATCTAACCATAAGTGTAAGGGGTCATGGATTTAAAATAAGGTGTCATAATTAAGAAATCTCATAATTGATTTTTCATGCCTATGTGGTTTTACACTTTGATAAGTGTTTCTCAAAAAATTATTTTTACTTTTAGTTATTGGAGGGAACTAGACGGAAATGGGTGAATGTCAAATGTGATAGAAAATTTTCTAGTGAGAAGTCAAATGGGATGGTCACTTGAGTAAAGGATGTTGTGATCATGCCTAGTCAGATTTCGCATAACATGATTAAAAATGTGTACCTTAAAGAACTCTCAAACTCACCATAGAAGATAAATATGGTGTTTCATGAGATGTCAGGTAATTATGACCTTAGAGGAAAGAAGATTCATCTTCCTTTGTGTCAAGAATGTGGAAATAATCACATAAGTGAATGTATTAGAGGAACAAGAAGATGATTTGTCTATAGAAAATGACACAAGAAAGTAAATGTAAAGAAAAAATGAGGTGTTCATTTAATTAAATGGAAAGGAATACTGTCCACCCATTGATATCATGAATTGTTAAATTATTTATATCACACCCAAATTTTTGTTTTCTTCCTTTTCTAGAGTATCTTTTTAACTCTTGGGTTTTCTATTGTGTTCCAGGACTTCTAGATTTAAATTTAATGTTTTGGATGTTTTGTGTGGTTTTTGGACCTATTCGTGGTTATCATGAAATGTATGAGGATGAGTTGGATTGTAAAATGAGTTTGTAACTCTCATAGAGGCCTCTTTTTATGGGGTATGGTTATTGGATGGTTTATAACATTGAGTTAGATGAGTTTTGGGATGAAAAGGGTGATTTTTTGGGAATTTTTATAGGTTTCATGGTTAAGGTTCATGCTTTGTTTAATCATACATGTAAGTGTGTAAGTGATGAACTGTTTTCACACTATTTAACTAACCGTAAAACCTATGTGTGCATCCCATGTAGAACTAGACAATGGCTACATTCATGGTTTGTGAACGGTTTGTTCAAACTTGTGAACTAATCATGCAACCCAATCAGGAAAAGGTATTTTGGGTTTTCTCATTCTTTTTAATTGGGGTTTCTTCCACTATTGTCTCTTATTCTATCGATACAACCGAATCACCTCCTATTATGGGTTTTTGGATCCTCAAAGCCCCTCTATGTGGAGTTTAATGTGGTTTTTTTGGTGAATTTTCACTTTATTTGAATGGTTAGGGCTCCCCACTATTTCCCCTTTTCTTTTCATCCATTTTTCATTTATCATCTAACACTAGGGACCATGTTTGGGTGATGTTGAATCCAAGGGTTGTGTGAAATTTGTGGTTTTCTCATATAGGGTTCCAATGGATTGATCATGGCTCTTGTAACCCTAATGGTTCATTTTCAGATGTGTGTTGTTGATGTTCCATGGATTGGAGGTAGGATTCCATTAAACTAACATTTATAATTTAATATTCATTAACTTTATTAATTTAACACCTTCCTTGAATATTAGATATTGATATATGTTCCTTGAAATAATTAGTGGTTGTGAAAAATTGTTATTGTACCCTTTTTTCTCATAAATGTGTTTTTTCGCTAAATATGGAACACTAAGTGTTTGATGAATTTCATGATTATACTTTCCCTGTGTTTTGTGACATATAAATCATGGTCTCTCTTTTTGAATACATTTTTTTATAAAAAAGTTGCTGATTTTAGTTATTTTAATGGGTCATAAAAATGGGTTTTGATTTAATTTAAATGTGTATTTTGTATGTGTGGTTACTAATAACCCATTTGGAATTTAGTGAAAATTTATTTGACTTGAAAATATGGAATTTATTAAAAAATAAAAAATTTCTGAAATGATTATGAAATGGTAAATGGTGTGTTTACATTCGTTTTGAAAATGTTTTTTGGTTCTTTGATTAATCTTGGTTTTTTTGAAAATAGCATGAGGCCTATGTGGCACTTTGATGAAAGTGGTAACTATTTATCATAAAAAACTCTTGGATAATTATCACTACTAGTTTATATTAATGTGTAGGATGTCCAGACTATAGAATCCTTGAGACCCATTTACTCATTTTTTTCATTCTAATTCTAGTAGAATGATACTTCTAGTGGCTTAGGTGATGAATATTGTTGAATTTGTATCATATATATATGATCAGATTCTCAGTTTTCATTGGTTGGATCATATCCATTATACATGAGAAATGGGAACCTAGCATAGTGAGATAATTTTCTAAGAATGATTACTACATTGGCTAGATTATGCACTAGCTGGCAGCCCATAGTAGGTGGATATATTAGATTTATTAATATGGGATTTTACCCTCAGTCTATCCATATTTATGGCCGCGAGTTTGGTTATGAATCATTGATCTTCATCATGTGAGGAATTATTCTAGGGATGGGTCTTATGTATTAGTTTGTTTTGTATTATTCTCGATCTCCTATGTTCAACCATGCCTATTAGTACTTAGTTTCTTGCAATAGTTATTGAGATACTTGGTAACTCTTGGGTGTTTATTTCCATTACCCTTATTATGTGATTATTATAGTTCTCTCATGTGTGGTGTTTTTCATGGAATGTAATGAGTTGAATTCTAAAGGTTAATGATTTTTTTAAGAAAAAGTTTTTTATACTCTCTTATGATGCTTTGAAATGAAATTATCACTTTCCACTTAAAAATATTGATATTTCAGTAGTGGAAACAAACCTTCTTTTGGAAAGAAATTGTGAAATAGACCATGTTTAGTTTAAAGGTAAAAATTGTGGAAAATCTATCTTTATATATTGTATTTCAAACATGAGGTTTATGATTCTTTTATTTTAATGGAAGTGTATTGGGACTAGATTTTTCAAGCATGCCTACTGAGTTTTTGTACTCTTTCATATAGTTCTTTCTTATTTTTTCCTTCTACTACAGGATCCAGCACGGTATCAATATTTGTGGGTGATGGTTGGGTTTGGTATTCAAGAGTGACCTTCGAGGTCCCATAGATGCATTCTAGACATTAGGTTCAGTTTGGTTTTTTTATAGTTTGTTTTCATTTTTTTATTTCCATATTTGTATAAAAGATGATCAGTTTGGTTGTTTTATATGTATATATTGTGTTGTTCAGTTTAACTATTTATAATTGGGAGATTTTTTCCCTATATTTACTCTACTAATTCCTGAAACAAGTTTTTATCTCATAGGGGTCAGGAACACCCTTCAGGCCTTGTCACAGATCATCTTGGGTGACCAGTTCAGGGTCGACCCATGTTGGTTTATGTCAAAATGGTATTATAGAAATTCGTCTCAATTGAGGTCCTTTATTTTTAGAGAAACCTTTTTTTACATGGGGATTTAATTGTATATAGATATGCATTTGTGGGACTCAAGAGGAAGAAAAATGAAGGATGACATGAATCCTTTCTCTTTCTGATCCTCGGTTTTCTAGGGGAAGTCTATTTTTTATGGTTTCCATGGTCATTATGGAGTTTTTGGTATTCGGGATTTAAAAATGGAGTTGGGCTTGAGGTTTCCATGATATCACAAGGCTAGACACTCCATGTGGAGCTAGTTCATTTTTCCAACAAGTCTCTTAGTGATGGTAGTGTGTTTGGAATATGGTCACAAGCATATTTCCAAGTCACCCATCAAAACTATTTCCCCCTTATAAGTTTTTTTGATCAACGTTGATTCTGAAAACTATTTTGAAAACCCTCTTGTTGGAATTTTGAAAAAAGGGTTTTTGTGGTCATGGTTGGATTTTTGCAAATTTCAAAAAAAAAAGATTTCAAGATTTAAACATGATGATTAATTTATAAAAAATATTTTTAATAAATGACCCCTTGGGGTCAAGTGTAAATAATTTAATGACATTGAACTTTTATAATCGAAATTTTTTGTTTATGGAAAATTTTTTTGTAAAAACAATTGTTATTAAATTATTTAAAATGAAAGGGGGTCAATTTTAAATCATATTTTTTCAATGAAATGGGAACTATGAGTTGCTTAATTTTTTTGCATAAAATTCATTAAAAAGTTTATTTTGAAATGAATCTATGGGATTTATTTGAACAAAATGAAGATATGGATTGATATTTAGAGTTTCAAAAATAGTTCGGATTTGATCGTTAGTGGTATTTTAAAAATATTTATCACTTGAGAAATGTTAATGTTTGTTTTGAAATTAAGTGTTTCCATGGGTTCTCATATGCATGGATATATTTGGAATGTGGTTGGAATGTTCTCAAATTGGAATGTGTTATCAGATGCCTTTGGTTTCATGGAATGTTCATATGTAAGGAACCATGGAATATTATTGGTGAGTGTTCAACCCACTATATTTTTTTCATTGAAAATTTTATTAAGAGGAATGTTTTGATGTTTTGAAAAATCAGTAGTTGCGTTGTCTGTTTTCCAATGATTTTGGAAGTGTTAATTATGAGGTTTTTAGATATCTAATTCTTGTTGGTGTTTGTGTTTTTATGTGAAATTTAGTGGATTTTTATATAAATATTTTGGGAATTTATTTTTGTTTCCTTTTGTGCGTCTTGATGTTTATTGTAGGAGAGTTTTGGATTATTAGTTGATTTTTATAGAGATCTTGGTTTTCTTGTTTCCTAGTGTTTTCCCCCATAAAGATTCTATGAATATTAGTGTAGTAGATATGGGAGATTACTAGTTAGCGAGCTTCCCATTTTATCTACATAATGATTTCATCCTTGATGTTTCGAAAGTTAAATCCTCATATTCAAAGGATAATGTATCCCATTTATTAGAGTATAGAGTTGTTTGGGATTAATTTAAGGTTACCTCATATTATTAGGATTTCTCTTGTTATGTCTGCTTTTCTTGGTGTTGATACTATTTTTGGAATGTAAGGGGAGTGATTTTGATCTCTTGGGAACTTCTGGTTCAATGAAAATATGTGATCTTTATTTGTAATCCTAAAAATTATTTTTTGCTCGGTGGTTTTTTTTTCAGTGTGTACATCTTTTAGATTCATATTTGGGTGAGGGGGAATTGTTTTAGAAAGTGATATGTACATTGTTATAATCATATGTCTCTACGTAGGAAACTATGTGTATTTTTATGGCACAAAAAGGAGTTCTGGTTAGGTGGTAGCAGGATATGACTGCGAGGCAGTGGATGATTCATTCATTAGGGCTCCTTCCAAAGGCCTCAAAGTAAATCTTGTGCATATTCATGAATCCTAGAGGTGTGGGCGAGATTGTATAATAATTTTTTTTTTCAAATTTCAGTAAAAAATATTCTTTGACACTACTGTGGTCTCTCTGTCCGTGAAAATTCCACCTTATTTTAATGACAGTGATGGACTTATCTGTTATGTAATTTCAGTGACCATGCCTACTTGGATGCAAGTTTTTGATCAATGTCCTTGTGTGGATAGCCTGAGTGAATTGGTTTTAGCATTATTTTGTGTCCATTTTGAGGTGATTAGTAAATTTTAGTTTTCATTAGTGGTTTTAGTGTATGAATAATTGGGCCCCAATCCTCCCCTCTCTTTGTGGTAGGGAATCTTATTCAGTGCATGAAGTTTTCATGTTTGTTTAATCTCATTAGTTCTTAATGGTAGGGAGACCCACTGTGGGTCTCATTGAAAATTATTTTGTGTTAAATATGTACTATTTTTCTTCAAATTATTGGTAGTCTATTCAAGCCCCCATATTGGTGATCTTTGTTGGTATAGTTTTTGTGCTAGTATAGTGAAAGTTACTTTATGTTGAGTTTTTTTGATTTCTGAGTTTACTTTTTTGGTTTGGGTAAACATTTATCTTTTTTGAGTGTTCCAAATGAATTTTTTTGAAGTATGATTGTGAAGATTGTGACTTTAATTTATCATTAATTATTGAGAAGTAGTTCCGGTTTGTTGATCTATTTTAGGAAAAAACCATTAGTTCAATTTTACTTTGTTGGTATGTTTTTAGATCTAGGGGTCCAATCTTGTGGTTTTGAGAATCCATATCCATTGATTGATCAACTGAATAATTTTTGGGCTTTTTGGGGTGGAAAGCATTACGGTGGGGAGAAGTGTCACATTGGCATTTTTCTATTTTCATCATTTTTTGAGAGTACCATTTCAATTTTTAGTTTTTCTCCCGACTTATTAGTGTTCCAAATTTAAATTTTATTTTTTGAAGGTTTGTTGTGGGTTTGGACCTATTATTTTTTAGATTAAAATGTTTGTGGAGGATGTGGATTTGAAAATGAGTTTTTAACACACACATTTTCTCCTTTTCATGCAGAATGTTTGTTGGATGGTTTATCCCCTAGATTTAAATGAGATTTGGGGTGAAAAGAAGGATTTGTGGGGAATTTTTCCAACTCACATGATTATAACACATTTTTTGTTTAACCATATAGGTTAGTATGTAAGGGGTAGCACAGTTTGTGTGTGTAAGAACCCATGTTTTTTCGGACATCATTTTTGAGAAGAAATTTGAATTTTTCATGTTGGATTCTCATGAGGGAAAAATGGTCATTTTCCCCTACCATCTGATCTTGGATAATATTTATGACAGCTCCGTTGGTCCTGGAATAGGGATTTTACCCTAGGACAAGATTTTGGAGGAATTCTGAGCTGTTCGAATTTTGGTGGAATATTTAATATTTATTATTATTAAATTAAATATTAAATTATTCATGCAGGTTAGTTTGGAAATAACATCTAAATAGAGCATCAGATTGAGATTATGTCTGTGCAGTTGATTCTGGAATAGGGAGTTTAGCCTAGGGAATGTGTAAATTCATGTCGGGCACCGGGGCCGTCCAGGGCCCCTTTTTCTTCCATTTATTTTCTTATTTCTTTTTCATTTATTCTCTCTCCCTTCCTACTCCTTCTTCTGTATGCTCCATAGGTGCTACTCCTTGGTCGGGTCCCATGGGAGATTTAGGAGGTCGAGAAAATAGGAGAGAATGAAGGCGAGAGGGGTACCGATTCGAAGCTCTCGACGCATTGATTCCACAAAGGGAAACCGTGAGCCGTGAAATCAACCGAAGCTTCAGCAGTTTCAGCACGAAGGTAGGGCCTTTTATGTTTTGTCTATATATCCAATTTAAACATGTTTTTTTTATGTTTTTAAAGCCTTATATTTCTAGTTTGTATGCCCATGGGGCTCGATCTGTTGTTTCGGGGGCGAAAACGGGCGAATCAGGCGTTTTTAGGGATTTCCCGTCGGAAAACCCAGTATACACGGTGTGTGTTCTAGGGGAATACACCGTGGGTTCTTCTCATTCAAGGAACATATAGATTTATTAATTACAAGCCATGTACTTTAAGTACACGCCGTGTCGTCGGTTGCTGTGTGGCTGGCCATGTGAAATAGAACACACAATAGTGGTTTATTAAGTACACGCCATGTACAATAAAGTACATGTCGTGTAGTGGTACTTGGGAATTTGTTTTAGTGAAAACGCAAAATTTGTAAACTTTTGTGAACAGTACATGTCGTGCACAGTAAGGTACATGACGTGTACTATTACACAGGCAGGCCCAATGCGCTCTGGCAATGTGCTCTGGCCATGTACTACTTCAGGTTGGTAATCTTGGGATATCTTATGCTCTAGAAGTCAGAATTGGGCATTTGAGTAGTTGATTCTGAGTATTGTTTCACGTAGATTTCAATGGTGGAATAATTTTGACATTAAGAGGTCTTACTAATGGGGTTTTGGAGATTTTTATCTCAATTTAATGGATTATTTCTCTATTTATCGAGCCTAGTCGTCGCCTGAGGGTTAGACTTGGTGAGGTTGTTAGGTTGGGTGTTCAGACCAACTTAGTAGAGACCTTTAATATGAGATGAGCTCTGAGCTATCTCTCATAACATTTTCTGTAGAGGATGTTTCCCTTCTGAGACGTTCCCTTATGGCCTATGAGGTCGTGAGACCGGGCACTTCAAAGGATCCCCGGAGGGATTCCTTTACTTGTGTACTGACCTAGGGAGTCCCTGATATGATATCTCTCTAGTTATTCCCTTGATAGGACCCGTCTTATGGAATTCCTATGTTATCCTTCATTTAATGATTTTGTGTATGATTCCTCCCTTATCATTTGCTAAGGATCCCTTGTAGGATTCCTTCGCTCGTGTTTACCTAGAGGATCCTGAGTATGATTCCTCCACAGTGTTTGACATAAAGGACCCAAGGGGTAGCAGTTGTTTCACTAACCCTGAGTTGTTACATTGGGTTTGGGTAGAGATGGTGATCGTGTGTCACCTATAACCCATGGCAATCTGGAGATCCCTTTAGGCTTTGGATGTATTGTTGGGTTGGGTGCTTGGGCCCCCTGCACTTGTTTGTTTATATCTGACTTGAATTATTGATGTTATAGTGGTTACTAGAGGTGCTTCCTAGTTGGTAGCTATTGAGCCTGATGTGAGACGTCTTTTTGTTTGTTGGGATGCCAACTTTTCTTTGTGTTCCTAAGTACTAGGTGGTCTGGTGTTTATTTCCAACTACTGTGTGTTTTTGTGAACTGTTGTGCTACAATCCCATGTTTGGGGTGTCTTATGGCTGAGGCCTTTGCTGAAAATATATATATAATTGTGTAGACAATCTAATGATAAGTTTAATCTGCTGTTTGGGATCACTGCTTGGATCCAAGACCACCCTGAGGGTGCGTTCTGCTGTTTATCCATTTGGCCAGGATACCTGAGGGTATGCCATGATTATAATTTTCATTAAATTTTCCTTGACAGGAAATGTATATAAATTGCTTGCTTATGTGTTGGGCCTAGCCCGATTACTTGCTTAGCCTACGGGCAGTGTTTCTTTTAGCCTGAGGGAAGTGTTTCCTTTAGCCTCAGGGCAGTGGTTCTTTTAGACCGAGGGAAGTGTTTTGTTTCACCTGAGGGAAAGTTTCTGTTTATCCTGAGGGCAGTATTTGTTTAGCCTGAGGGAAACGTTTCTCATTCCTGAGGGTAGTGCTTGTTTTTCATGAGGGAAGTGTTGTTTAGCCTGAGGAAAATATTTCTCATTCTTGAGGGAAGTAGCTTATGTGCCTGATGGAAATATCTCTTACACCTAAGGGTAGTTTTCATTATGCCTGAGGGAAGTCACCTAAGGGTTTTGTTTCTGTTCACCCGAGGGCAAGGACTCACATGTCTTAGGACAGTGGTTACTTTGTATATTCACTATGGTGATTTCTATTGTTGAAACTGCCAAGCTACATCACGGGCTTGGCATTGTTATTATCTTTTAGCTGTTGATAACCTGTTGTGGTTTCTATTGTGGTTTTGGTATAGGAGATGGTTGGTCGAGGCCGAGTCTTGCAGAAACTCTAAATTGAATTATATTGAACAGGTTAGTTGTTTTTGGTTAACTTGTTCATGGATATATTTCTAGCATTGGCCTAAGTAGTTACATGTCTATGGGATTACAGACCCATAGATCGACTTAATGATACACGGCTGTAGTGGCATAATGTCCAGCTCAATTCCCTTGCATATAATGTCCAGGAGACTGGGCTTAAGGTCCCAAGGATCGACTGTTGATGTTTTTTCTTGTTATTTGAATCACTTAATCATGAATATTAATATTTATGTATATGTGTATAGGTATGGTACTATACATGTTTACATATATAGATATGGACATCCATGGTGGCACTTTCCCAGTTGACAGGGATTACATAACCTGAGTTCAAATGTGGTTTCACATTTGGTTTACTTCCTTTTATTGTGTTCAAGCTAGGCTGATCACATTGCTGTTGCATACACTTTTAGTTGTACAGTTATAGGTTGCTTGTCGTGGTGCCCCACTGATATTATTTCTCACCCCTGCACATGCACCTCAGTGTATGTATATAACTTATTTATTCTTTTCAGGTTGGGAATGAGTTGCATGGTGGGTAGAGATGAGGCCCATTGTTGCATGATCGAGAAGAGCTACTCGATTGGTTCTACTTATCGGGCTGCTGTAGTTCGCCATTGTCTGGAGATCGGGTATGTGGATTGGCTCAGAGTTAGTATCAGAGCCCTATACTTTTTCTTCTAGTTTCTTTTGTACTTGTATTTGTATGGTTTTCCTGGTGGGTGACCAGTGTTGTATTGTATTGCATAGTTGTTCGTGCTTTGAAAACATTTTACTATTATAGCTTGTTCAATTTTAGTTGTTTATTTCTTCCACACTCTGTTTAATTTCTATTATGTATGATACTTAGTTATTTATGTTGTTTTCATAATCTGGTATGACATAATAGTCTCCCCATTATCACACCCTAGGCCCTAGCTACTAATCGGTAGCCTCTGCCGTATGCGGAGGCGTTCTTGAGGCCTTGTCGCGAACCGGCTCGGAGCACTAATTTAGTGGCTTCTGGGTCAGGTCATTACAATGTGGTATCATCAGAGTTTTCTTTCCTAGTCTTTACTATTTGGGATATGGTGGATAGGATTATTAAGAATATGTCAGAACCTGTGATGGATATCAGGCTTGTGCGTCGAGAACACTTGTTCTGGTAAGAAGTCCTGGTTTCTAGGGCTTGGGATTGCTGTTCTAATTTTTCAATGTTGTACTTGTATTTTATTTTCATCTTGAGCGACTCACATGTTGTGTGGTGTTTGGATTTACTATGGATATCTGGCTCTTTCCCATTGGTAAGATGTTAGGGATGTATTTTGACTCTTTTCCTGAAAAGGTAGGAGGCGTCTCATGCATCATACTAGGCACGTTGGATTCACATCATATAGACTTGCTAGTGTGTGTTTTTACTGATGACCGAGACCTTTTGGTCTATTTACACATACTTTTCACATTGATGGCAGGTTAAGTGGATCTACGTTGAGGCGTTATTGTTATGAATGATGACTCATTCCATGTGCACAAGTGGTTCAGTGACCCCAGTTGGTCTATGTGGCACGTGATGTCTTTATGTTCAACCCTTATTGGGTGTTGTTTCTTAGGTCTATGGTTATCTAGTCGGATCGTTGAGAACGACGTCGATAGATACCAAGGCTTTTCTTGTGAACTGGTCCTCCTTGTGGTATTTCTGTATACAGATACCCAATGAGCGTCAGTTCAGTTTCTCTTCTGCATGGGTTGGGAACTCTAGGGAGTAATTCCTTCTAAGGATGCTCAGAGGGGATCAAGGCTGTTGTAGGCTGTGTTTCAGTTTAGACTTTTGTTAGTCACTGTGATCTTTACCATCTTCTAAGAGTTTTTGGATATTTTGGGCTAGGTGGTTAGACCTTGTGACCCAGTTGTGAGATTTTTTCTGTATTTCTAGGTGGAAGACCTAGAGACCCTTGGATTTGACTCGAACCTTTGTAGGTCGATTTATATTCCGTTCTAGAGAAACCTGTGTGGAAATGGTTTACCCGTGCTTGAATCATGGTCGGGGTTTGGAATGATGTTATTTTTGTTCAGAGGGAGCTATACATGCCTTCGATGAAATATTAGCGTACTCCTATAAGAGACGATCATGCACTATCTTGATTCGTCTTGAGTATGCTAAGAGAGCTTCAACCCTACTTCGAGATCATTTTTCTTTCTTAATGTTCATCCCTATAAAGGATGGAACGTGTTCCAGTTGTGCTCTTAGAGTGGTGTAAGGGAAACCATATGGTGAGGAGTGCACCCTTGGCCCTTTAAGAGTGGTTTTTTTGTTTAGGTTGAACTTCGGTGTTTTCCAATAGGTTTTGAGCTCAGAGTTTCTTTTAAGATGTTGACAAGGGTATTCCTATGGCGGGGAGTATCAGTTTGTTTTTAGTTGAATATATTCTATGTAGAAGGTGGTGGTTAACGCTCTAAGGATGGTCCTTGGATGGCCTATATATCATGGTTGTGCAAATGTTTAGGTTGGGAGCATGGCTCCTGGTCCTTTCACTGGGCTTCTCGGAGATGAGAAGGTTTATGATGGGGAGTTTTTAAGAACCCGTGTTTTTCCGGACTACAGTTTTGAGCAGAAATTTGAATTTTTACTGTTGGATTCTAGTGAGGGGTAAAATTGTCATTTTACACTACCATTTTATCTCGATTAATTTTTCTAACAGCTCAGTTGGTCCCGTAATAGGGATTTTACCCAAGGACAGGAGTTTGGAGGAATTCGGAGTTGTTTGAATTTTGGCGGAATATTTAATATTTAATATTATAAAATTAAATATTAAATTATTCACATAGGTTCATATGAGAATAACTTCGAAACGGAGAATTTTATTGAGATTCGTTCTGTTCCATTGAGTCCGAAATGGGGAGTTTAGCCTAAGGAAGGCATAAACTCATTTTGGGTGTTGGGGTCGGCCCGAGCCCCTTTTTCCTCCTTTTCCTTTCTTCTTTCTTTTTCTTTTCTTCTCTCTCCCTTCCACATATTTCATGCACATGCTCCATAGGTGCTACTCCTTGGCCGTTTCCCATGGGAGATTTTGGAGATCAATAAAATGGGAGAGAAGAAAGGCGATATGGGTACCGATTCGAAGCTCTTGACGCGCTGATTCCGCAAAGGGCAACCGTGAGCCATGAAATCAACCGAACCTTCGACGGTTTCCGCCCAAAGGTATGTCCATTTACGTTTTCAACATAGATCAACTTTAAACATTTAGTTTTATGTTTTTTAAAGCCTTTTATTTCTTTCTTATATGCCCATGGGGCTCGATCTGTTGTTTCAGGGGCTAAAACGGGCTAATCGAGCGTTTTTAGGGATTTCCCGTCAGAAAACCCATTATACACGGCACGTGTTCCAGGGGAACATGCAATGTGTTCTTCCCATTCGGGGAAGATGAAGTTTTCTTAAGTACATTCTGTGTTCTTTAAGTACACACCATGTTGTCAGTGTCCGTGTGGCTGGCCGTGTGAAATAGAACATGGAATACTGATTTTCTTTAAGCACACGCCATCTGTAGTAAAGTACACACCGTGTAGTTGTACTTGGGAATGTGTTTTCGTGAAAACACACATGGTGTAAATTTTTGTGAATAGTAAACTCCGTGTACAGTAATGTACACACCGTGTACTATTACACAAGCAGGCCCAATGCGCTCTGGCCATGTGCTCTGGCAATGTACTCCATCAGGTTTGTAATTTTGGGATATCGTTTTCTCTAGATGTCATAATTGGGCATGTGAGTTGTTGATTCTGAGCGCTTTTCCATTTATATCACAATGGTGGAATCCTTTGGACATTTATAGGTCGTATAAATGGGGTTTGGGGCTTATCTCAATGGAGGGGATTCTTTCACCATTTATGGAGCCCAGTAGTTACTTGAGGGTGAGACTTGATGAGGTTGTTAGGTTGGGTGTTTTAACCAACTTAATCGAGACCTTTAATATGAGATGAGTTGTGAGATATCTCCAATAACCTTTTCTATAGAGTATTTTTCCATTTTGAGATGTTCCCTTATGGCCTATGATGCCGTGAGACTGGGCACTTCGAAGGATCCCCGAAGGAAAGCCTTTAATTGTGTACTTGCCTAGGGAACCCATGTTATGGAATGCCTCTGTTTTACTTCATTTGAGGATTCTGTGTGTGATTCCATCCTTATCCTTCACTAAGGATCCCGTGTAGGATGCCTTCAACCGTGTTTAGCTAGAGGATCCCGAGTATGATGCCTCCTTAGTGTTTGACTTGAGGGACCCAGAGGGTACCCATTGTTTGACCAACACTAATTTGTTACATCATGTTTGGTTAGATATGGTGATCAGTTGTCACCTAGATCCCATGAAAAAATTGGTGATCCCTTTGGGATTTGGATGTATTGTTGGGTTGGGAACTCGGGCCACCCGTACTTATTTGTTATATCTGACTTGGGTTGTTAATGTTGTAGTGGTTACCAGAGGTGCTTCCTGGTTGGTGGATATTGAGATGGATGCGAGGCATCTTTTTGTTTGTTGGGATGCCTATTATTCCTTGTGTGCCTCATTAGTAGGTGGTCTGGTGTTTATTTCCAACTACTGTGTGTTTTTTTTGTACCCTTGTTCTACGAGCCCATGTTTGGGGTGTCTTATGGTTGAGGCCTTTTTTGAAAAGATATCTATAATTCTGTAGATAATCTAATGATATGTTTAATCTACTATTTGGGATCACTTCTTGGATCTAGGACCACCCTGTGGTTGCGTTCCTCTATTTAGCCGTTTGGCCAGGATACCCAAGGTTAGGCCATGATTATAATGTGCATTGCATTTTCCATGAGAGGAATTGTATATAAATTGCTTTCTTATGTGTTGGGATCAGCCCAGTTTCTTTCTTAGCCTATTGGAGATGTTTCTTTTAGCCTGAGGGAAGTGTTTACTTTATCCTGAGGTTAGTGTTTCTTTTAGCCTGAGGGCGGTGTTTTATTTCGCATGAGGGAAAGTTTCTGTTTAGCCTGAGGGCAGTGTTTGTTTAGCCTGAGGGATAAATTTTTCATGCCTGAGGGTATTGTTTGTTTAGCCTAAGGGAAATGTTATTTAGCCTAAGAGAATCCTTTCTCATTCCTAATGGTAGTATCTTTTATGGTTAAGGGAAATATCTCTTACGCCTGAGGGCAGTATTCATTATGCTTGAGGGTAGTCACCTAAGGGTTTTGTTTCTATTCGCCTGAGTGCAGGGATTCACATGTCTAAGGGTAGTGGTTACTTTGTATATTCACTGTGGTGATTTCTTCTATTGAATCTACCAAGATACATCACAGGATTGGCACTGTTATTATCTTTGACCTGTTGATATCCTATTGTGGTTTCTGTTGTGGCTTTGGTATAGGAGATAGTTGGTCGAGGTCGAGTCTCGGAGAAACTCGGAATTGAATTATATTAAACTGGTTACCTATTCTGGCTTTACTTGTTCAGAGATATAATCCTGGAATTGGCCAAAGAAGGTACATGTTAATGGGATTACGGACCCATAGATTAACTTAATGATACACATCTTGAGTTGCATGGATTCTAGCTTAATTCCCTTGCACAGGATGTCCAGGAGATCGGGATTAAGGTCCCAAGTATCAACTACTGATGTTGTTTCTTGTTATTTGAACCACTAAATCAGGAATATTCATATTTATGTATATTTTTATAGGTATGGGACTATACATTTTTACATATATAGATATAGACATCCATGGTGGAACATTCCCAGTTGACATGGATTACATACCCTGACTACAACTGTGGTTTCACATTTGGTTTACTTCCTTTTGAGGTATTCCTGTTAGGATGAGCACATTGTTGTTGCATACACATTTAATAGCAAAGTTATAGGTTTCTTGTTGAGGTGCCCTACTGAGATTATTTCTCACCCTAGAACGTGCATCTCGGTGTATGTGTAGACCATATGTATACTTTTCAGGATGATCATGAGTTCCATGGTGGATAGGGGTGAGGCCCAGTGTTGCATGATCGAGCAGAGCTGCTCGAGTGGTTCTACTGATCGGGCTGCTGTAGTTCGACATTGTCTGGAGATCGGGTACATAGATTGGCTCGGAGTTAGTAGCAGAGCCCTGTACTTTTTCTTCCAGTTTCTTTTGTACTGGTATCTGTATGGTTGGCTCAGTGGGTGACTAGTGTTGTATTTTATTGTAAAGCTGTTCAGGATTTTATAGAATTTTACTTTTATAGATTATTCTATTTCAGTTGTTTATTGATTCCACACTCTGTTTACTTTCCATTGTGTATGATACTTAGTTATTTCCGTTGTTTTCTTACTCTAGAATGAAGGCATAGTCTTTCCACTATCACACCCAAGGCCCTCACTGCTAGTCGACAGCCTCTGGCGTACGGGGAGGCGCGCTTGAGGCCTTGTGATGAACCAGCTCAGAGCACCGGTTTAGTGTCTTCCAGTTTGTGTTGTTATAGTGTGTGGTTTAACTAACCTTACAACCTATGTGTGTATCCTATTCAGATCTAGAAAGTGGCTACTTCCATGATTTGCACACAATTTGTTAAACTGTGTGATCATACCGTGCAACCCACTCAGGAAATGGAATTTTGGGATTTTCTACTTCTTTGGAATTGTGGTTTCTTCCCTTAGCCTCCCCAATTCAATCCCTTTGAAAAAACACCTCCCATAGTGGTTTTTGGCTCCTCCTAGTCCCTTTAGGTTGATTTTAAGGTGGTTTTTTTAATCGTCACATCATTCGAAAGGTTATGGCTCCCCTCTCTTTCTCCATTGATTTTATTCCATTTTCACATTATCCACTAACTATAGTGGCCATGTTTGGCCAATTTTCAGACCTAGGGTGGTGTAAAATTGTGGGTTTATTTTAGGGTTCCACTTGATAGATCTTGGCTCTTGAAACCCTATTGGTGTCTTTTCGGGTGTACGCCATTGATGTGCCATAGATTTGAAATAGGTTTCCCTTAAACATGACTTTTGAATTTATGATTCATCTATTTCATACATTTTCACCTTATTAAGATATTAAATAATGATATATGTTCATTAAAATAATTATATTGTGTGAAAAATGGTTATTGTGACCCTGTTTAGTGATAAATAGTATTTTTTTACAAAATATTGCAAAAAATGTATTCGATGAAATTCATGATTGGCCTTTGCATGTGTTTTGTGACATCTAAATCATGTTTTATAAAATTGAAGACGTATTTGATATGTGAAATTATTATTTTAGTTCTTTTAATGGTGTTTTAAAGCGGTTTTGGATTTAATGTAAATGTGTATTTTGTACGTGTGGTGACGAATAGACCATTTTACATTTTAATAAAAAAAATTGACTTCAAACTGTGGAATTTGTGATAAAAAATAATTCAATGAAATGATTGTGAAATTTTAAATGTTGGATTTACATCCCATTTGAAAATGTTATTTTTTTATTTGATAAATCATTTTTTTGTGAAAACATATTGAAGCTCATTTGGCTCCGCAATGAAATTGGTAATTATTTATAATGAAAAACCTCATTAGATAATTATATTTCCCAATGTATGTGTATGGGTGGGATATCTATGTTGTATAATCCTTGAGACCCAATTAATCATTTATACATTGAATGTGAAAGAGATTGATATTTGGAGTTTCTCAGGGTGGTGCTTGTTGTTGAATTTTTATTATATATACATCTGATTAGATGCTTAGTTGGAATCGATTGGATCTCCTCTTTTTTACATGAGACATTAGAACCTAGAATAGTGAGACAATTTTCTAAGAATGACTGCTGAACTGGATAGATTATTCACTAGATGGTGGCCCATAGTAGGTGTATATATTGGGTATATTTCTATAGTATTTTCCCCTCGGTCTGTCCAATGTTATGGTGGTTGGGTTTGTTTAGGTCTCTTTGATACTCCTCATGTGAGGAATGCTTCGGGGAATGGGTCTCATGTATTATTATGTTCTAGATTATTCATGGTCTCTGAGGTTCACCCATGTCTAATATTACATAGTTTATTGTAGTAATGATTGAGAGTTATGGTCACACTTGTGTGTTTATTTCCATTTCCCTTATTATGTGAATGTTATAGTGCTCTCACAATATGGTTCATTTCATGGAAAGTTATGATTTTACTTCCAAAGTTTTATCAAATTTTTTTTAATAAAAAGTGTCTTATACTCTCTTATTCCATTTCTTGTAACACCACAAGATTTCATAGTACGTTATTTTTTCAAAGTAATTCAATAACATGCACTACACGCAACACTGAGTTCAAGCACACCACGACTTATCAAACTAGCCGTTAAAATTATGTTATGAATAGTATTAACTGATTTTTTAACTTTATATAATCCATATAGTTTTAAAATACATATTATGAGTTTCATAGATATAAAGTAAGAACAAATTATTATTTTTCAAATAGAAGAAGTATTTTTAAGAAAATGCATTTTTACTGACATTTAAAAGAAAACCCTTTTAAAATCCAATATTTGAAACATTAATATATTCAATTTTTCAAAATAAACTTCTTAATTATAATTGGGACATAAAAGTTTAGTTTCAATAAATTTTTGCTGTTTTCTGATAACTTTCATATTTGGGTGAATACTGAAAAATACTATATTTTAATGAAAACCCTCTTTCTTAATCAAGAAAATTTATAGTGTCTAATTATAAATATTAATGGTTTGGAAGTATAATAAGATTATATTTTTACCATTTAATCCAATAATGGTCATTGTAAGTAATTTCACTTTAAAATTGAACATAAACAAGTGTCAATCTTTTGATAGTTATTATTTCTTAAAAATACACTTTTTGGTTTTGACAATGGGAATTAATTTTAAATTAATTAATTAAACTTATATTTTTTGAAATTGGTAAAATAGAATTCATTTTTGAATTCATAATATCAAAATTATCTTAGGGTGAATTTTTGGTATTTTTCTAAAAACTTTCAATTTTTGATCAATAATGAAAAATATTGAGTTATAGTTTAAATCTAATTTTTTATTTTAATAATTAATTATTATAATTATATTTATTTTAGGTCAAAATATATACATAGTACCTATATATATTCAATGAAATTCATTGGATTCATTTTTGTAATAATATTAGATATATAAAATTTTATTGAACTTTTCACCGTATTTTACCCACCTCCTATGAACATTTTCAAATTTACATAATACATAATTTTACCACTTTTGGTATTTGAATATCGATAATCTGAGAGATATGATTAATATCAAGTAGTAAAATGTGGTTCAATAAGATAAAAATAATTTTTTGTGAATAGTAACATTTATTTTTTATTTACCACGGTTAAAAGTAAATAGTGCAATTAAAGGTAAAAATGATATTATTATTACCCTTACGCATCTCCTAATTCTATTGGATAAGTGTTATTTGACCATAAAAAATCTAAGGAATAAAATATGATCCTTTAGGTCTACTTGTATTAGATTAGGACATTTATTATTATTTTATTCAAAGAAGAGTTAAAAGTGTTAAATTCAATGTTTAATAAATAAACAATTTTTAATAAAGGGTTACACATAAGTTAAATTAGACTATAAATATTCATTAAAAATATGAAAATATTTCCCAAATAATTGTATTTTATTTATAATTTTTAGACATTAAATAATTAAATTTATTTATTACAGAATGATGATGTAGTAATTACCAAATTAATGAAATATTAAAAAAATTAATATCATAAATATCACAATAATTGTAATATGAGACTTATTATGAATTCCAATAATTTTATAGGTTAATATGACATATTAGGGTAGATTAGATGAATTTTTTTCCAAGTTATAATGCTGTTATGAATATAGAAAAAACAAAATACCAAATAGTGTCAAAATTGACATTAAAGAGTTTTTAAGACAAATATTATATTATTAATTGATATTCTATTCTTAAAAATATATAGTGCGGCCAAAATAATTATATAATGATAGGTGTATCATTAATAAACCACTTGGGGTTCTTTTGGAAGTATATAGTATGTTTATTAACCATATAATATAAAAATACAAAGAGATATGGTAATTGTCAAACTATTTAACTAAGAGTTAAATCTAAAAGATAAAGTTAATATAGTGATCGAAACCTGTCTAAAACATATTGGTTGAGTGGTTTTAGACCAAATCCCCATCTTAGCCTTTATATAATCTACTTTGGAGACATTATAAATTGAATATTATTTTATTATAAAATAATATTTCTAGCTTTTCCTAAGGTTCCCCTCACCCCTCTTATAAATGGTCACTCCCCCTTCTCTCTAACTCACATCTTCAAAACCATTTTGCTCATACAAACCCTACCCAAATACCCTCTCAACTGTCCTACCTTCATCCTAGAGGCCTTAAATTAGTTATAAAGCCAACCTAAGGAGCCATTTTTATCAAATTAAAAAGAAGAACCCGAAGAAGAGGTAAATATTTCATCACCTATTTCAAGTTCAATTCTTCTTCCACTTCCTATTTCTTTGTTGGTTACATTATTATATAATAACTAAAGTATCTTATATATACATTGATGTTATTATAAATATGTTACAACCATATTCATTATTCTATCCATCCTTTGAATGAAATGTCACCATACGTGCTTACGTACGACTTACCGTCTCCGCGTCTTGGTGCAATTAGTTTTCAATAAATTATTATTTGGATAGGTATAATAATGATGTGTAATTGATGTAAATAATAAATTTAACAAGATAATGATTCTTTATATATGATATAACATTGAATTATATATATTATTTGAATATCAAAATAATGATATTGTCTCTCGTGTGTACGTACGGATTATCGTCTCCATGAACGAGATGAAACTCATTCTCCATCATAATCCATTCAAGACAAATTTTCATTAGATGATTAACGATAATTTTTAAAGACTTAATATCAATCTGAATATTAATAAGATACATCCTATCCATAACAAACATTACTTACGTAACAAAGAATATAGAGGAAAATGAATCACTTAACACCCGAAATGATTATAAAACTACGATATTATTAACAATCCAATGTTAAAAGATCGTATATGATATTATATTAATATATAAGATTATTGTATAATTTTATAACAACTATTTCACTAGTATATAAGAGGTTAACCTACCATCGACCAAGGAATTGTACATGGTAAGGGTTAATTTCACAATCTCTTTATTATCCGAGTTTGTTTTTACGTAAGTATCAACTGGGACATAACTATTATCCATCTCCATGTTTCATAAAAGAGTTTTCAAAGGGATTATTTTTAAGGTACTTTTTGTTAGATGGTATCTCTGAGTATGATATAATCTATAATACCAAATATAGGATCGAATATTTAATGATGAGATGCTCAAATACAAGAGGGGGGGCTGAATTGTATAATTTAAAAACTATTTTGTAACTTTATAGATGGTTATGTTTAACAAGGTTAAACAAATTAATTCACAAAACCTCTAGATATATAAACCTACTTGAATCAGGAAATATGATTCTGAGAACTCAATTCCAGAAAAATGATTCCAGAAATGAAACTTAATGAATGTTTACAAAGATGAAGATTCAACCTTAAAGCGTATAGAATCTAATTAAATCACAGTACAAATATTAGCAAGTATAAGATAGTTATAAATTCCTAAAAATATAAAATTAGTGGAATGCTTGTAATAAAACAAGTAACAAGGTAAATATTTTAACCCAAAGAGAATGGTATCCAACAACCTTGGATAAAGGCCCCTTGATTTATACTTTCAAGAAATTTTTTCTTACCCAAACCAGGGTAAGCCCTCAATATGAAGATCAGAGTCTATATTGAAATCCCAGCAAGCCCTAAACTTCAAGGTAGTTGGAACCTCTATCTTCCCCAGCAAGGAAGTCCTCAACTTCAAGGTAGTTGTCACCTCTTTCTTCCTATCCCCGGAAGCCCTCGATTATACACAACAACAATCAGAGTCGCACAAATCATGTGTGGACAAGAAGTTCAGTACACACAAAGCAGTGAGAGTCTCTCTCTAGAAATCACTTCAATAGCATGTAATCTCCAAAGTCATAGAATAGTATTCTAACTCTTTCAAATGAGCTCTTATTTATAGGCCCGGTTTCAACAGTCGTCTCCCTCCTCCATCAGTCATATTTTTCCTTTAATTTCATAGGGACCTATACACATGTCACTCAAAAAACGTTTAGTGAGTAACTGAATGAACAACATTGTTTTATAACAAAACAAGTGTAATCACAACTAAAATCAGATATTTGGAGTGTAATGAAATAAATGATCAGAGTCTAACCAAAATTGAAATCTGAGTCTACAATACAAAGATATTCAGATTCTATTTTCTTGGAATTCAGAATCGTAATACTATAGAATTCCAATGTCTGAATTTCAAGGAAATTCGGAATCTGGATTCATAAAAATTTGGAACCAGAACTCACAATGTTCGGAGTTAGAGTTCATTAAAAATTCGGAGTCAGAACACATGAGAGTTCAGAGTCTATATTCAGAGAACTCGAAGTCAGAACATAGAAATTTCATATCCAGAATTCGTAATCAGAATTTAGATTCAAAACTTAGAATGTTCATAACCATAATTTTAATTTAGAATTCAGAGTTAGAACACAGAAAGTTAATAACAAGAATTTTGATTCATAATTCAGAGTCAGAAATCAGAAAGTTCATAACCAGAATTCTTAATCATAATTCAGACTTAGAACTCAGAAAGATCGTAACAAGAATTCATATTCAGAATTCAGATTCAGAACTCAGAAATTTCATAACCAGAATTTTGATTTAGAATTCAGAGTCAGAACTCAGAAAGTTCATAACCAGAATTCTGATTCAAAATTCGGAGTCAGAACTCAGAATGTTCGTAACCAGAATTTGTAATCAGAATTCGTAATCAGAACTCAGAAGAGTTCGTAAACCGAATTCTGAGAATTCAGATTCTAAAACAGAATGCTTTATATCTAGGTATTTATTGGATTCTGAGGTTTTGGTTTGAAACCAAATTTTACACTTAGAAAAATTATGATATGAGCAATAAAAACATGATAAGGATAAATTTCCTTGAGGAAGGAAATTTTCCATAAATATATAAAACAAGGGTAAAAAGAAATTTTCCATGGGATAAGGTGTTTGTGAATTACAAAATAAGAAGAAATGGTAAAGTCATAAGGAAATCATTAATTACTTAACAATTTCACCCATGTATGACGGAATGGAAAAGCCATAAGGAAAACCATATTGAATCCAAAATATCCCCCTTTTGGAAAGCTCAAACATCCTTATGAAAAAGAATAAAAGAACTTATAAAATATTATTCTATACTTTGAAAATAAAACTTATCTTCTTTTATATATGATCAATGGTGAATATGACTAACTCCACCATAGGATTTGGAACACTAAGGTTCATACTCTCTATTTATGGAATGAGAATTTTCATTATCTTGAGTATGGAAATATTCGTAATGAGAACTCCCCCTAAGATAAAATCCCCCTTACTTTGGGATATTTCTTCTTTACTTGAAATCCTTTTTCCCTTTCCCCCTTTGTGATTTTAAAAAAGGAATTTAGGTAATGGAAAAGAAATATTATGCCTGAAATATTAGTACAGACATGAAAGAAAAACAAGAGACCACAATTTCATTATGATTGTATGAATTTGTACATGGAAAAATAGATAAAAAAAGTTCAGATTTGGATCTATTTTGGCTCTTTTGCTTTGGGTATCAGCTTCTTCATGATGGTTTTCATCTTCTTTAACTCTTTGTGATCCTCATCTGCTTGATTTTCTAATGCATTGATCCGGTCTTCCTGAGCCTTCGTGGCCTATTCCTAAGCCTTCAGCAATTCATCTTGCTTCACTATCTTTTCTTGGATCTCAATCCAGAGATACCTTTCTGTTTTCCATCTATGGAAAACAAAATTCAACTTTCCATTCAGGTCATTGACATCTTGAATCCGAGTATTCTTATCAAGACTTAGATTTTCCTCAATGATATTTGTATGATCCTTGATTTTACCATCTGAAGTATCAAAGGCATTCTTAACATCATCTTCAATGTAATAAAGCTCTCTCAAATCATCGACAACATTTTTTAACCAGCTCACCATTTTCGTGCAAGATTTTTTGAGGGCTTCATAGTTGATAAAGAAATTATTGTGTTCGGCCTCAATATTTATGCATCTATCCATCACCATGGATACAGAGTTTGATTTATGATTCATGATATGCTAGAGTATTTGGCATCTAGATTCAATTGTTTGAAAGATAGAAATGGTATCCACTAACTTCTTCAATGACTGAATGACATAATCATGTCCTAGTACTGATGACTCTAAATATGACATTCTTCTAGATTGTGGTTCTTCCGCTAACTCAAAAAGCATCATCATAGAAGATCCTCTAGCTTCCTTCTTCCATTGAATTTCTTTGGTTGGGGTATAAACAACCACTTTTTCCCCTTGTTGGTTTTCAGAATTGCTTCTTCATCTGGAGATTCTTGCTCATTGTCAGATAATTGAATAATCTTATCTTCATCAAAATTTTCATTCTCATCTCTAGAATCAATATCCTTAGGATGAATAAATTCATGATTATGACTCTCTTATTCAGACAACATGTTCACCACTTCTTCAGACTTCTCATCAACCCCAGGAGTAGAAAGTCTTAAGGATCCGACTTGATAAGTCCGGATTGACATCTGTTTGGAAGCACTTTCCTTCTCATGAAATTCTTCTACATTCATTATCATATCAGCTGTATCTTTAGTGCTTTCATCTTCTTGTACTTCTTCCACAACTTCCTTTTCAACATCCTTCTCAATGGCTTTTTATGGAGACATGAACTTCTTTCCCGCAGTCTCAGGGAATGGTTCTACTAGGAAGGTTTTCGGTATGTGAATGTTTTCGGATGGAACTTCAGTATCCTTAAATAGAGATTTCACAATTTCTGCCTCTGACGTATTTCTCTTAAGCTTCTTCTCTTTAACTTTTTTTTCAATATCATCAGTATCTTTCTCCTTCAATGCTTTGGCCTCTGCAAGATCTAGGCCAAACTATGTCCTCCTTCCGATTATTCTAATCCTCCCTCCATTTGGAAACTACCACATCTGGATACACTCTCTTTTTCTTGGTCTTTGGAGGTGTGGATTCAGTTTCTTTTGTCTTAGGGGTTTTTCTATTTCTTATACTTCTTTTAATTTACTCTTCTTTCCATCTTTCTTTGATGGTTCAGCCTCTTCTTGCATTCTTCGAAATGACTTCTACCTCATCCTCTGGTAGATCATAAAATTCACCAGACTCCTTGGAGAAACCAACCTTATTTCTCTTGAGAGTATCATCACTGATCATCATTACTTTTCAATTCCTCGAATTAGAACTGAAAGGGATCTTAAAATGTTCAAGGAATCGAACTATCAACTTGGAATGTAGGGAATCATACATGATTATCTGTGCTCTCAGATTCCCATTCTTGATATTCTCTATCATAATGAGAATATGAATCATCATATTCATTTTACTTATATTTACCAAAAAATGTAATATATATATCACATTTCTTAAGAGTGTCCTTGTCACCCTTTCTCGGTATGATAAGACCATAAACCCGTAACTCTAGGATCCAATTGTTGGTAGACAAGTGAGAAATCTTTGCGGTCATGACATCTATAAGTCCAAGACTTTTCATATCTTTCACTTTCACAAAACTTGTTTGAACATCTGGTAATTTTTGGGAACAAAACTCAGCTATTCATTTATAGGATAACTCTACCAAACTACTAGACTTGGTGTAAGAATGTGAATATCTCTTTCCATAACTTTTGAAGGAAAATTTTTCTCTTCATTCTTCCTCGAAAAAACAAACTTATTCATAAAATTATATGAGTAGATTCAAATCCACAACATCCCAAGATCTTGTCTTTAAAATGGCTACAATTTCCCATCCATTAATCTTGATGTTCTTGGAGATAATGGAGTCATATTTGTTGGAGAATTTTGGACGCACTAACCTCTCACTATAAATTTTCCACTACGCAATTGTCTTGTTAGAAGACATATCATTAGAAGGAACTTCTGTAGACATTCAAAATTGAGCACTTCTGAAAATTTCAGAATGAGCTTTTATAAAGGGACAGAGCTTCGATACACACAAGCTTGAAAACTTTTGTGGGACAACCATTGGGGGTCCTCTTTTGTAGGCGTTGAAGCGACAGTTCATCTTCCTATTTTAATCCAATGGATTAGAATTCTTCAGATCTGATCTAATAGTTGAAATGATAGTTGCAAGGAAAATTTTGTAGAATCCAAACACTTGAAGTTTTTAAATAAAAACATTCAGATTTTAGGAAACTAGAATCCGAGAAATTTTAAAAACAAAAGAAACTAACAACAACTAAATGGTTATTATGAAAGCTCAAGAATGAATCTTACCTTTTGGATTATTAGGAGAATTATTCTTATTGAAGAAAATTCATCTTAAAGGGCTTTAAATTCCAAAAAAAACTTGAGTACAAAAAATAAATTGCGTACACAGATCTTCATTATAAAAATTTCCACTTCCAAAATCCTCCTTATTAAAATCTTTACTTTGAAAAACTTCACTATGAAAATTTTAAGTACGATAATTTCCATTATGAAAATGTCAAAGTATGAAAATTTCCATTACGAAAATTTCTATTACGAAAATCTTATGTACAAAAAAACTGAAAAACTTCATTATGTAAAACATGAAAAACATCATAATATGAAAAAACATCATTACAAAAAATTATGAAAAACAACATTACGAAAAATATGCAAAATTTCATTACTAAAAAATAAGAAAAACATACAATCAAATGTACTCCCTCTATGAAAATGAGTTTATTACTATAAGAAGATTGGTTCAACAGGAAATTATTTGAGGAGTATTACCTTACAGTTATCATTCCTAACTTCTGTTTACTGTATTCAAATCTATCAGGGGGTAAAGATTTTGTGAAAATATCAGCAAGTTGATCTTGCATTCCGATAAATTGAAGAATGATATCTCATTTTTGTGTGTGATTCTTACGAAAGTGATGCCTCATATCTATGTGTTTTGCACGAGAGTAATGTGAATTGTTTATACTAAGGGAAACGACACTTGTATCATCACCAAAAAATTGTGTTTTGGTAAAACTCATACCATAGTCTATGAGTGTCTGTTGCATCCACAACACTTGAGCACAACAACTCCCACCTGCTACATATTCAGCTTCAACAGTGGGAAGTGCTACTGAGTGTTTCTATTTGCATGACCAAGATCAAGTGTGTTTGAGGTACCAATGGGAGTACTTATACATTTAGTGTTGTCATTTCCATACTTTTTAAGAAGATCATTAATATAATTATATTGGTATATATAGATCCCTTCTAGTTTTTGAGAAATTTGAAAACCAAGGAAAATGTTAACTCACCCATCATACTCATTTCATACTCAGATTTCATTAGATCCGCAATGGAATCAGTTAAAGATTGCTGAGTTGAACCAAATATAAGGTCATCGACATAAATTTGAACAATCCAAAATTTTTTCTTATCTTTCATTATAAAAAGGGTTGGATCAGAATTTCCCTTAATATAGTTATTTTAAATCAAAAATCCTATAATTTTATCATACCAGGCTCGAGGGTCTTGATTAAGGCCATATGAAGATTTGGTAAGTCTAAAAACATGATTTTCATGTTTCATATCTTCAAAACCATGAGGTTGTTCAACAAAAACATCATCTTGAACATAAAAATTAAAGAAATCACATTTTACATCCATTTGAAAAAGTATGATATTGAAGAATGCTAAAAAGGAAAGTAAAATATGAATAGATTCAAGTCTAGCTAATGGAGAATAGGTTTCTTCATTGTCTATTCCTTCTTGTTGATTATAGACTTTAGCAACTAATATCTATTTATTTCTTAAAATGAATCCATTTTCATTACACATATTTCTAAAGACCCATTTTACACAAGTAACATATGTTTCCTTAAATCATTAAACAAAGGCCCATACATTATTCCTTTCGAATTCATTTAGTTCATCTTGCATGGCTTCAATCCAATCATCATCACCTAAAGCTTCATCAGTGATTTTTAGTTCTAATTGGGAAATGAATGCTAGATGTTCTACTTCATTTCTTAAGGAACTTCTAGTCCTTATAGGTTGATGTACATCAGCAATGATACTATCACTAGGATGATTCTTTAGAAACGACTGATTTGGGTTTTGTAAAACCTTTTCATCAACATAGGGTAGGAAATATTTTGAAGTAAATGCTTCAGAAGTATCTTCTTGGACATTTTACTTACCAAAAGGATCTTCTAACACAAGTTGATAATCAGTTTTTGGAAACAAATTCGAGGATATAGGGTAGGGTTATTTAAAAACAAAAGGATTAGTTTCATCAAATTTAACATGTACTGTCTCTTCAACAATACAAGTGTTTTTGTTGAAAACTCTATATGCCTTAGAAGTTGTTGAGTAGCCTAAGAAAATTCCTTCATCAGATTTTGGTGAGAATTTATGTAGATTATAATTAGTATTCAGAATGAATACGTTGCAACCAAAAACATTAAAGTAGGAAAGTCTAGGTTTTCTACCATTCCATAACTCATAATGAGTTTTATTAAGAAAAGGTCTAATCAATACACAATTTATAGTATAACAAGCATTATTTACAGCTTCAGCCAAAAAATATTTGGATATAGAATACTCACTCAACTTGGTTCTAGTTATCTCTTGAAGAACTATATTTCTTCTTTCAACAACAAAATTCTTTTGAGGTTTTCTTGGTGCCGAGAAGTTATGAGTAATGCCTTTTCGACTACAAAATGATTCAGAATCAGAATTTTTAAATTCTCCTCCAGATTCACTATGAATAGATTTAAATGGAAGGTTTTTCTCATTTTTAACTTGGGATCTAAAACTTTTGAAATAAAAAAATTCCTCAGACTTCTTTTCTAGAAAATAAACCCATGTAAATATAGTGTAATCATCAACCAAGACAAATATATAATACATTTCCCCAATGCCTCCAATTTGTGTAGGACCAAAATAATCCATATGTACTAACTATAATTCATCAGTTGTTGTGACTTCACCAACTGATTTAAAACATGATTTATGTTTCTTGACATATTGAAAAGGGTCACAAACTTTTTAAGAATCAAATCTAATCTCTATTAGATCCTTAATTAATCTTTTAATATAACGTTTTCATAAGTTTATAAGGTTACAGTGTCTTAACCTTCTATGGAATAACCAAGAATGATATTCCATTGCACTAAGTCAAGGTAGATCATAGCTCCTAAGGTCTTCTGAGTTTAGTTTGTATACATTCTCTTGCCTATGGGCAGAATGAATAACTCTTCCTTGGAATTGTGCACTCAATATTTCTCATTCCTAAAATTCACAAGGTAACCTTCATCACATAATTGTATTATACTAATGAGGTTGTTCTTAAGACCCTTAACAAATAAAACATTTGAAATCAATGTTTTCTAAAGAAGAACAATGTTACCTATTCCAATAATTTCTCCCTGAGCACTGTCTCCAAAAGTTATTTTCCCTCCTTTCGTCTTGAAAATATTTTCAAAATAGTTTTTTTACCAGTCATATGCTGGGAACATCCACTATCCATGTACCACGTATTTTTGTTGGAACCTTCTCTATTTTCCTAAAAATAAGAAAAAGTTAGGTTTTCGGAATCCAAACATGCTTGGATCTGAAATTCTTAGAAAGTAAAATTTTTGGAACCCACATCTTCTTAGAAAAATAGTCTTTATGAAGTCCTAACGATTGGGTTTTGTTTAGAGAACAAGTCATTGCATAGTGTCCACCACACTGACACTTTGTGAAAAAAGGAGCACTTTCTGTAATAAAAATATTGTTACCAGAAATAGTTTTAAAACTAGTATAACCAAAACTAGAACTATTTATTAGAGGTAAGATTTGAGAAAACATTTTATCAAAATTTTCCTTACCTAAGGTAATGTTTAACAACAACATCCTTAAGGAAAATATTTCGGATTTGAGTTTGATAACCAAGTTTGTGTCTTCAAAAACATTTTATTTTGAACTAGAGCTAGGCTCAAAAGCATTTTTCTTAGAAATTACATTTTCTAGATCTTTAGAAAGTTTATTCTTCTCAGAATTTACTTCCTCATGTGTTTTTTATTATACTTTCAAAATCAGCATTTTTATTATCAATATCTTTGGAAAGATATGATATTTCCTTAGTAAGAATAGTATTCCTAAAATTTTACCTATCAATATTTTGCATGAGTTTTGAGTTATCAATCTCAAGAATTTTGGCAAACCAAGAAACTTATTCATAGGTTGGTAAAGAATTATCTTCATCAGAAGAAGATTCTTCATCAGAAGAGTTATTATTTTTACTATCATTAGCATTCAAAGATATATTAGTTATAGATTTATCATTGTGTACCTTATCCATAAAGAAATGATTTTTAATAGGTAGTCTGGATATTAGACCAATTTTATTCTGTCCAAAAGATTCATAATCCGAAGATTTATCAGAAGAGTCTCCACCACTGGCACTCCAGGTGTCATTAGCATTCAAGACTTTCTTAGCTTTAGACTTGTAATAATTCTTTCTGTTTCACTCTGAATGCTTTTCGTTTCTTTCTTTTCTCTTAAGCATGGGACAATCAGGTCTTATGTGACCAGCTCTCTGGAATTTATAACATGTGACTTCTGAATATATCTTGTCTTTCCTTTCCTTTTTCATATATATGGATTGAAAGTTCCTCTGTCTAGCTATCTTGTTCATCCTTCAAGAAAAATTTCCTAATTCATTCGTTGAGGATTCACTTTCACTATATTCGGATTGGATAACAAGTTTCATAGTTTTGGATCTGGTAACACTCTCATGAGTCTTAGATTTCATATGATTAGAAGTTGTAGTAAAAGCAACACATCCATTTCCATTATTATTCTTTATTTTATTAGCATCTCTCTTCATTCTAGTTCCATGCTAAATAAGAGTTCCAAAGAGTTCATCAACTTTAATATAGGTAACCTTTCTATTCTCATCTATAGCTGTCCTCTTGGATTCCCACTCATTGGGCATGATGTCTATGATCTTATCAACAAGATCTTAATCATCTAATCGTTTCTCACCCATTGATTGTAAACTACTCACTATAGTCATGAATCTTTATTGCACCTTACATATGGTTTCTTCATAAGGAAATTAGAAACCATGGTATTCAGATCAAATCATAGCTCTTCTAGTTTCAATTACTCATGAAGTACCAAAATGTGTAACATCATGTTTCTTCCAAATATTGTTTGCTGCTTCACAAAATGAAAATTGGCTATATATATTTCTAGTCATAGAGCAAAGAAAAGTATTTCCTACCTTATAATTCAGTTGATATTCATGCTTTTATTCATTGGTAATGGAACTAACATCTTTTTCAAGAATTTTATGTCATCCAGTAAGCATTACAAAATTATCAACATCAGTATTGATAATGAATGTCTTCATACGATTTCTCCAATATTCATAAACATTTCGATCAAAGATAGGTGGTCTAGTTGGATTGAGAATGTCTATAGAACCAACATTGATTCCTGCCATCATAACGAAAATTCTTTCCACACAAAATTTTTAATAGAAAAGAATTCGTAAACAAGAAA
The DNA here is from genome assembly GCA_963277665.1 of Viscum album. Lineage (NCBI taxonomy): Eukaryota > Viridiplantae > Streptophyta > Magnoliopsida > Santalales > Viscaceae > Viscum > Viscum album. The sequence continues at coordinate 762,313,881 of OY728126.1, read as the reverse complement.
AATATTTCTAAGCAAGGAAAAAAACTTGAGTATCTCTAAGAAAAAATGAACCCGAACTATATGAGTCTGAAAAATATGATTCTAAAAAATAAAAGAAGAAGATTTATCTTCTGAATCTAATCGTGATATTAATCCAGAGGTAACCTTCTCTGATACCAATTGTTAGAAAGTTTGTCTGAGTATGATATACTCTATAATACCAAATGTAGGATCGAATGTTTAAAGTTGAAATGCATAAATACAAAACGGGGGGGGGGGGGGGGGGGTGAAATGTATACTTTAAAAATTCATTTGGATGTTTAAAGATGGTTTTTTTAACAAGGTTAAACAAGGTAATTCACAAAACCTCTAGATCTAGAAACTTGCTTGAATCAGAAAATATGATTCTGAGAAAGAAATTCCGGAAAAGTGATTCCGGAAATTAAACTTAATGAATGTTTACAATGATCTAGATTAAACCATAAAGTGTATAGAATCTAACTAAATCAGAGTACAAATATAAGGAAGTATAAGATAGTTATACTTTCCTTGACAATAAAAATGCAGTGGAAAACTTGTAACAAATCTAGTAACAAGGTAAATATTTTAACCCAAAGAGAAGGGTATCCAACAACCTTGGATAAAGGTCCAATGATTTATACATTCAAGAAAGTCTATCTTACCCACACCAGGGTAAACCCTCGATATGAAGATCAGAGTCTATCTTGCAATCCCTATAAGCCCTCAACTTCAAGGTAGTTGAAACCTATGTCTTCCTCAGCAAGGAAGTCCTCAACTTCAAGGTAGTCGGCACCTCTATCTTCTTATCCCAAGAAGCCCTCAATTTTACACATTAACAATAGGAGTCACACAAAGCAATTCTGAACAAGAAGTTCAGTACACACAAAGCAGTGAGAGTCTATCTCTAGAAATCACTTGAACATCATGTAATCTCTATAGTCATAGAACAGTCTTTGAACTCTTTAGAATGAGCTCCTATTTATAGGTCTGGTTTCAATGGTGGGATCCCTCCTCAAATGGTCATATTTTTTCTTGAATTTCAGAGGGACCTTTACACATTTCACTCAAACAAAGGTTACTGAATAACTAAAAGTATGACATCATTTTATAACAAAACAAGTGTAAGCATAACTAAAATATGATATTCAGAATGTAAGGAAATGAAAGTTCAGAGTCTAATCAAAATTGAAATCCGAGTCTACAATACAAGGATATTCACATTCTGTTTCTTAGGAATTCAGAACCTGAATTATATAGAATTTGGGAGCTTGAATTTCAAGGAAATTCAGAATCTGGATTCATAAGAATTCGGAACCAGATCTCAAAAATTTCGGTGTCAGAGTTCATGAAAATTTGGAGTCACAACGCAAGAGAGTTAGAATTATGTATTTAGAGAACTCAGTGTCAAAACATAGAAAGTTCGTATCCAGAATTCGTAATCAGAATTCAGATTTAGAACTCAGAAAGTTTGTAACGAGAATTCTGATTCAGAATTTGGAGTCAGAACCCAGAAAGTTCGTAACTAGAATTCTGATTCAGAATTCGAAGTCATACCTTAGAATGTTCGTAACCAGAATTCGTAATCAGAATTTTGAGTTAGAACTCAAAATGTTTGTAACCAGAATTCGTATTCAGAATTCGGATTTATAACTCAAAATTTTCATAACCATATTTCTGATTCATAATTTGGATGCAGAACTCAGAAAGTTTGTAACCAGAATTATGATTCAGAATTCTGAATCAGAACTCAGAAAGTTCGTAACTAGAATTTTTAATCGGAATTTGGAGTCAGAAATCCAAAGATTCTGTAACCAGAATTCTGATAATTTGGATTCAAAAACAGAATTCTTCATAACTAGGTATTTATAGGATTCCGGGGTTTTGGTTTCAAACAAAATTTTACACTTATAAAAATTATGCTATGAGTAATGAAAACATGATAAGGACAAATTTCCTTGAGGAAGAAAGTTTTCCTTAAAGAAGAAAAATAAGGGTAAAAAGAAATTTTCCTTAATATAAGGTGTTTGTGATATTCAAAACAAGAAGAAATGGTTAAGTCATAATGAAAGCCTTAATGACTTAACAATTTTCCCAATGTATGATGGAATGGAAAATTCATAAGGAAATCCTTATTATCTCAACACTTTTTTACTAAAACATCATTTTAAATGTTTTAAATATTTATTATTCTATATCATTCTCATTAATGTCCATGTTTTCAAAATGGTTTTTAAGGATTTATTTATATATACATGAATGTTTTTAAAATTTTAATTCCTTTAAAAAAATTCAAATTCTTATGGGACACTTTGATTCAAAAATTTCTTTAGATGTCTTCCTTTATAAATTTTGGGACATTAAAATGTTTTTATGAAAATGGGATATTTCTCTCAAAGAGTTTTACAAATCATTTTCATCTATTTCAACATCCTTTGATGGATTAATAACTTATTTGAAGTTGATTTATTATGATACAAAACTTCCACATTGTATTGATGGTTTTGTGATATGTTTGACTGTGGATGTGTTATTTTTATACCATTCGTGATTTATGGATAATGTATTGACATTTCGTATGACAATTTTAATACATATGTTAATTTTATGTTTAAACCATTTCATATGGGGAATGTATTGGACTTAGTATGTGATGGGTGGAGCCCGATATAGATCCTCGATGCATCGGTAGGTATCATGAGACAAACTAGTGTCTTGACACAAGGCCTTGAAAAAATCTTATTTTTAGTCTTGGCCCAGGGCCTTTGACTATGTGGTTAAGAAAGTCCAGCATTATGCATTTCATCATTATAAAAGTGGCTATTGATATTTCATGTGATTATTCGACTGGTAAAATATCCATGGGAGTAAATAAATGGTATTATTTCGATTTATATTTTCCATATTACGATGATTTTTATGTTGAAAAGGCTTTTGTTTTAGTTCTATGCAATGCCTTAAATGTTTATTCTTATTTATAAATCTTTCTGCTATATTGTTATCCTTACTGAGCGTCTGACCTCTCCCCCTTCTATGTTTTATTTTTCCTAGGATGCGAAGAAGTATATTATGAATGACCTATAGGGATATTCTATGGGATCTCAGGGTTATATATGGAAATAATGTAGTTGTAGTTTTCCATTTTATGATGTAATGTAAACATTATGATTGTATCTAGTACTTCCAAGCCTACTAAACTAATCGGTATTTTGATAATTGATCTTTAGTGATCATTCCAATGATATGTAATAATGCACCGACTCTGGGATTCTAGGGTCGAGGCGTTACATTTTTTTATTGAAATCATAAATTCCCCCTTAAAATGTTGATGTATCACTAAAAGAAATGAACCTTATTTTAGAATGATATTAGGAAATTGATCATGTTTTAGTTTAAGGTAAAATTTTGGAAAATATTACCTTATATATTGTATTTATCACTTCAGGTTGATGTTTATTTTATTATAAAGGAATTGTGTTGGGAATAGATTGTTTGGGAACACCTAATGAGTTTTAATACTCACAACTATAGTTATTTATTGTCTATAGATTCTGTAGAAGGTTTCATCAGGGTATCAATCGTTGTGGGAAATGGTTGGGTTTAGTATCTGAGGGAGACCTTCAGGGTCACATTGAATAATTTTAGATGTCATGTTTAGTTTGGTCGTTTTTAGGTTTTTTTAGTCTTTTTATTTCCAACTTTGTATAAAATATGTTTAGTTTGGATTTTGTATATGTATATATTTTTCTATTCTGTTTATCTATATATTATTAGGTGAAATCATTCTATCTATTCACTCTATTAATGCCCATAATTATTTGTTAGCCCGTGGGGATCATGAACTTCCTTCATACCTAGTCGGGGATTGGCTCGGGTGACTTGTTTGAGGTCATCCTGGTTTGGTTTGTGACACATTAATTGTGAAATGAATGGTCATTATGTAAATTTATTTCCTAATTGAAACTATCATATGTAAAATCTGAAAGGTGTTAGGAGTAATTGTTATATTTTTTGGGATTATGAGACAACAGATGAAATGTGAATGGAAATAGGTATTATGTAGTAGAATTAGGTTTCCTAATTATTATTTAAGGATGAAGTAGAGTAATCAATTTTTTTATGTATTTGGTTTAAAAAATTATGTTATATGAATGGTAAAATATATAAGGATTGTTTAATTTATGTTTTTTCAATTAATATTTACATGAATATGTTGAATGGTTCAGAGATATATGAAAGGTGATTTAATGGAAATGTGATGTTCATGGAAAACACATGATTAATGGAATGATAACCCTTAATATATTACTTAAGTTAATATTATTTTGTGTGGATAAATATATTTTTGATGTGAATAAATAAATTGGATGGTATTGATTACCTTAGAAATAATTAAGGACTTGTTGACCATTGGTTTATTCTATCATTGATGATGTTTATAATATTTTTTGATTTATGGAATATATCCAATATTTTTTGGAATAAGGATACATGAATGCTTTAAAAATAATTTTTGGTACTTCATTTCATTACAATGTTTCAAGAAAATACACGATGAAGGTATTTACATGTTTGTTATTTGAAATATATGATCTACAATATGATATATGGGGGATCAATGTTGAGTTGATTTTGATAAAATTTGTGACCTTCTATATAGAGTTTCAGACTTTTATCTTCTGGAATTGTTATAAGGTTGACCATTTATGGAGTGGTTTTTTTAAAACATTGGATAAGGTTTTAGATATTAAATTATTATATCCCTATATGAGGATTTATGCATATTGGATAAATATTTATTACCTTATTTTGTGATAAAATAGATGAAATGACCTGTTATTCTATTCATGGATCTGATGATCTGTTAGTACATCTAGAATGAAAATTTTACCTTCATTTCATGGAATGAGAGATGATGTGGAAGTTGTTCAAGGAACAAAAAAGGTTAGAGTTTTTCACAAATATTATAAGTATTTATTTTACCGAAAATTCCACATTTTGGGAAAAAATATCTTGAAACAAAAAATTTAATCCTAGTACCTTCATTTTGGATTAATCAAATTTCTCTTTAGATCACCGCAGATGTAGGAATTTTTTTATTGATAAATTTATCCAAAACAATGTTCTCTATCAATCTTCATAAAAAATTGGTAGTTATATTTCACTTAAATGTTTATTTTTTCTCTTCCAATTTATCTTCTCATATGTTGAAAACAAGTTATGTGGCACTTTGGGTAATTTTTATGTTTCCCACTCTCACTTTTTAAATTTTTTTTCTATTAATTTTTAATATGTTAGTTTATGTGAAATTAAATTTAATGTATTAAACATTTTATTACGCAAAATATTTTTCAGGGATAAATTATTTTTAGGGGGAATTATGTAAAACATTGAGATTTTATTAATTGTTTTATTAGAATTAATTTAACCTTTTGGATATTTTTTCTATTACAAAACAGTGAATTTTTTTTGAAAATCACTAAGTTTGGATTGCATTATATTGTACCCCAAGTTAATCTTTATCCACAGCCAACACATAGATTAACTTGTAGTACACGTAACAAATGTTTGCCTTATATTAATCATAATTACTATTTTATTTAATATCATTCCTAACACAGAAGGCCATGTTTTTACGGAATGATAATATATCATTTACCTGATTATTAAAATATTATTATAGCTACAATGAAGCCATTGGAAAATAAGTTAGGAATGAGATTAACTAAATTGTGAAAATATTATTTACACATGTATATCGAATAAATCCTTTTGTTATCAATTTGTACATGTGAACGTAAAAACTATTTGAAAATAAAGAAATTACTTCTCTATGTAAACTTATTTTCTATGTGAAAACACAATTTTATCTAAATAAATTAGACATGCCACTTTTTATTGATGTATTAAATAGAATTTATACATCTTATATTTAATAAATATTTTCAGATACTCATCCAACATATTTGTTATGTATAAAATAATAATAGATCCAATTTTATGAATAAAAAGGTGTATTTTTCTAAAAGGTAATTTTATTGACTATTATTGTTGAACGCATTTAAAATATTATTTTTAACAATATTTTGATTTTTTTGAAAAAATATTCTTAATTTATGAAATTTAAATATCATGATTCACTTTGGGTGATGTTTTTTATTTTTTAGAAACATCATTTTTGGATGAAAAGTGAATAATTTTAAATTTTAATTTAAAACCGATTTTTTTGTGATATTTATTTATATAGTTAAATTTTATTTTTGATTTGGTTTTAAAGATTAATTAGATAAAATATACATATATTAATTTAATTTAGTTTATTGAAACCAATTTCACATTTATATCGGATATAAAAATATTCTAAATATCTGGATATTTTTACTTTAAAAACTTTCTCTATCGTCTAATCTGCAGGATGAAATTTAAATTAATTTCTTCCACTTATATATTTTGATTCTGAAAAAATTAATAAAATTTTTGAATCAAAATACATTATAATTTATAAAATTGTGAAATTAGTTTTTGACAAATAATATTAGTGAATGTAATTAAAATTATTTACAGTGATTAAGAGAAAAATTAACTTACGAAAGAACTAACCCTAAACATAAATGACAAAATAACCTAGAAACTTGTCCTAAATACATTTTATTGAAATATTTAGACCCTTTGCTTCGTATTCAATAATTTGGACTATTATTGGATCCACATGAAATGGGAAATGTTTGGGTGGAATTCCATCTTTCATATTTTTTAAATAATGCCACTCCTCCCCCCACTTTAAAAATGCTCTCATCCCTCCCTATTAGTTTTACATCTCAAGCCATTTTTCTAAAAAATATCAGCTCAATATATATCTTAAAATCCCTACCATAATCTTAAAATCCACCATTTTTGAAAAATATTTCCAAGGAATCTATTTGGTGCAAATTAAAAGGAGTTACCCAAAGAAGTGGTCGCATCATTCCTCAAGATCTTTTTATTTATTTTCATTCTCCACCCCATAAAATATTCTTATTCAATGATTATATAATTCCTCATTATTTTAAATATATTAATATGTTTTGAATATAATTTTTTGACCCACAATTACACATAATTCCATATAATGGGTAATGAACATACGGTTCTTGTGTACGGTGAACTACCTCCTCATGAAATAATTTTATTCATTTTTTGTTTACCACATCTCATGGTTAGGAATTATGGTGTAAAATATGGTTTAGAGGATATATATTATGTTTATGATTTATTAAATCTTTTTTAGTTATTATATAAAACATACCATCATGATTTCAATTTTGTGAAAATATGACAACATCGTTTGGGGACATGTGAACTACCCCCTCCTCAAAGCGATGTTATTCGTACGCATTTACAAAGAATGAATTAAGGTCGGGTTTTGTTAAAATTATATGATATATGTGAAATAATAATTATAATAAAATGGTATTATATAAGATTTAATATATCTTATTTACTTTTATGTCTTTCAATATAACAATAAAATGGGAACAATATCCATGCATTCGTACAACCAATCTTCTACATAAAAGGTGTATTCCATTTCATACTTCTATATTCTATAGATTATTATAAATAAAAATTAATTATATATATATTATACTTACATCATGTTAAATTATATAAATTAGGAAATAATTATCTAAGTAAGAGGATCAAGAATAAAATATCAAAACATGTACAAAAAGAAAGGCGGTTATCACCTGAACAATAACTTTAACATGATGTTTTTAATGAATTGTCAATATAAATTAATAATTAAATCATAAATTATATTTTATATATTAATATGGTTCTTTTATGGATTTATAATAAACATATACTTATTAAATAAGAGTATTTAATTAGTATGAGATAGTCATGACATTGGTTATGGGTTTTCTCATCTCACTTTTTTTTTCATGTGACACAAGCCATGTACACCTATTATTTCTTAAATTTTATGTTCATAATGAACACGAATATATTATATGATTATTATACATAAATTAATGGATATTTACATGTCCATGATATGATATTTATTTCATAGGGTGTATGGTTCAAAAGCATACTAATCAGAAAAGTAATTTTGTCTCAATTTTCCTTCTTTAAGTTACGTGCCCTATTACGGGTCAATATTTTTATTTGAGGTTTATATACTATAATTTGGAATATTATATCATTTATATACTTATATTATTTTTATTTTGAGAAACAAATAAATTAATTTTCGTACATGGATATTATAATTCAAATTTACCATGTTGTAAGAGTTTATTGCAACATTCTCATCATTTATAAGGATTGTCTATGATTATTCATTCATAGATGATATATTATGATCAATATTTAAAGAAAATTCATGAATTTTATTCGACTCAATGTATTTATGATATATTCATTTATTAATATCATTTATTCATACTTGGTTACTTATGATATTTAAGAATTTTTTATGAAAATCTATATTTATTTGTCTTCTTTGTTAGAAATATATATTTTATAAAAAAATCAATAAATAATGTATAAGTTTTCAAATTTATTTCTAATGAATTGGTTTCAAAAAAAATTCTTTATTTATTTAGAAGTTTTCAATGTTATTTTCAGGGAACATTTTTTTCAATTTTTTTTTAAATATTTGTTTATAAGTCCTCAATGTTATTTATAAAAATGGTTTTCAAAACATTTTGGTGGTATCCTTTCATTTTTTTGAATTAAAATTCAAAGAAATTATTTTCCAAATTATTCCCATATTTCATTTATAATTATACAAATTCTTTTTTATAAAAATGGTTTTCACAAAATTTTCATTCATTGTTTATAATTTTTCAAGGGAATAATTTTTCAAAAAAAGTTTTCAATATACTATTAGAAGTTTTCATAGAAATGTTTCTAAAAAAACTCAATATTCTTATATATTTTTTCAAGGAAAATGGTTTTCAAATATTTTTCTAAAATCTTTTATGTGTTTCAATTAATTGTTTTCCCAAATTTTTTTGGTGCTTTTTTAAATTTTCAATGAAGAATATTTCAAAAATGTCTTCGAGATTATTTTATAAGTTTTCACTGTAAACAGTTTTCAAAATGTTTTCTGGTGACTTTTATAAATTTTAAAAGAAATTTTTTTTTCAAATGGTATTCAAGTTTTTTTTATATTTTTCTAGGAAAAACTTTTCGCAAATTTTTTCAAGCTTCTTTTGTGTGTTTTCAAGGAAAAAGTTTTCCAAACAAATTCAAGCCTCCTTTATAAGTTTTTAAGTTTATTTTTTAAAAAAATTATCTTGAAAGGGTTTAATGTTTTAAAAAGTATTTCTCTAAGAAGAAAAGATATTTTCCTAATTAAATTTTTTTAATAGATATTTCAAAATTATTTTCCCTCTAGGATGACATTTGTCGGTGTCATTGATTTGTTTCTGAAGAAATGATCTAAAGGATACATTCATATTATTTCTCTGAATGGTGTTTTTTTTATGAGACAATGTTTATAAAACTAATTTCACTTTCACATGTTATATGTATTTGAATCCTGATTCCTTTTCAAGGGATATATTTTTATGAAACCTTATTTTCATGGGATATGAATTGTTTAAATGATTGTGACACCTATCTCTTTTCCACATGTTATGACATTATTACATGTTTATGATTCCCATTTCATTTCATGGGTTATGATAAGATGAATGTTTATGATCTTGTACAACACATATGTGTAATTTCAATATGAGATGGGTGGAACCTATATATCTCTCAAATTCATTTGGTAAATATTTATATCTCATGAGATAGACACGACATGAATGGGGAGTCAACTCAGTCAAGTGAAATACATTGTCCTCTAAGATGGTATTGGGAGTGAACCTTGACTACTATGATTATCATGGGAGTGAATAACAACTTCTAAGATGGTATGGTGAGTGAACTCATAATACTAATATGGCCTTGGAAGAAATACCTTGTTGAGTATGGAAATCATTTTTATGCTTAGGTATCTACAACAAATTCTATATGTTATCTTTATGTTATGATTTCGTAGATTATGAACTTTATTCCCTTATAATTATTGTCTTATGAACTACCAATATTTATTCGATGAAACATGTGAATGATATTTGATATAAATGGTGTGATAATATAATGTTATGATCATTTTTTCATACCATTATGTTCATAATTATCCATACTTATCTCTATTGTTTACCCATATTTAGAATCTCAGCTCACCCGTTTCTTATCTTTCCATTCCCAAGGTCATGAACAATGTTTTTAAGTAAAATTAATAATAGGGAAGATATTTTTGGGAAACATTCATGATCTCTCACAATATTATAATATTTTGCTCCATGATTCCAGAGACACTAAACAATTACAGTCCTCGAGCATGTATTGTTGTAATTTGTTAAATTTTCATATGAAATGATGTAATATCGATGTATGTTAAGCCTAAATCACTATAGACATATTGAGAAATAATTGATTTATTAAAAATATATTCAATTCATTGTAATGATAATAATTTTCATTAAAACATTATTTAATTGGACATAAATCTAAATTTACATTTTAGATTATTTAATCTTTGGCTAATTTTTTCGACTATGAGTTAAAGTCTCACTTTCACTCAAGTCATGTTATTTAATGTTACTAAAGAATCATTGTCATTTGAGTCACTCTATCCTCACTCTCTCAAGCCACTCAAGACTCACTGTCCCATGAGTCACCTGAGCATCATTTTCTCTTAGGTCACTCAAGCCTTACGGTCACTCAATATAAATTTTCCCTTGAATAATTATGTTTACTTATTGAATTTTTCATTATTTAGATAAAGACATGATAGGGTTTACAAATTATCTTTTATTTAAAATTATTACATTATTTTTTTACATTTTATCTCTTTATTTAATTATTCCATAATTACACAATGATTATTTTGATTCTATGGAAATTTATTTAAGTGTATTTCATGTTGTATTTAAACTGAATTACATATAATCATGTATTAATTAATATGAACAATATATTAATGGTAATTTTATATATTTAAATTTAAAATATTTGAAATATTATTAGTTTTTATTGTCTGATTTATTAGAATGTTCCAAATTACCCTAATATTGTTTATTATCAATCATTACATCTATATAAAATATTATTACTTTCACCTCCTTAAAACCAATTTAAATATTTAATATTATCATATCAAACCTTTTTAGAATATTTCTCATGCACATTAATTGAAGGAATGACATTATTCTTCAATAGGGATGAAATACAATGGGCTAAATTCTCTAAATCTGATGTGAATGAAGGAAATAGAAAAATTGAGTAAGAAAGAACCATTTGATTGATGAGATTGATGATATTTTTGAACTTTTTTGTGTGAAACACTTTGTAAAAAATTACTTCTCTCTGTTGAACTTCAATTATTTTATAATTTACTACTAATGTGAACTTTACTTCCTTATTACTCAGATCCCTATTCTTAATCTATTTTTTATGGTTCTTATGACATTAATTTTTCTCTATTCATACTTGTGTTTAGGTTATACTTATCATAAAAGGTTGGAGTTTGGTTATAATACCCCATTCAAAAGGTATGTGTGGTTTATTCCAAAAAAGTAAAAGGTAGGGGTTCATTTATTCCATAGTATAGTGAAATGATGAATTAAATTCATTCACCCCTCAAATGGATGATACTAGGTTCTGACTCCAGATGAAAAAAAAAATTTATAGAGTTATTCCTCCATAGTTTAAAAAGTCAATTGTAACGGGTTACGACTCCATTCAAAAGATAGATATTACATAGTTATTGGGTGTCATATCTCTCTATATTTGAGAGTGTTGAATACTTGAGTAGGATATTTTAGATTTGAAATACTATAAAAAACAATATGATCATAATTTTATATTTCTATAACATTAATTATTATCTATCATAATAATTCATTAAATATGTTTTCATTTTTTCAATTAAACCCATCCCCTCTTGACCATTTAGCCATACTCAAGTTGGGACCTGAAAATATGTCAATGATAACAGTATCAAATTGAGGGGCCATCTTGTCCCACACATGAAAGAACTCCTCCACTAATATTTTTATTATTATTGAAGCCCCTGGCCAAGATTAAAATTTTTCTTTCAATCTATTTGCCATGCTCCTTGTTAGTGACTAACTGAATTGGTCTCCCATTCATTCTATCTTCATCCTCATTCAAATATTGATTGATTAGTTTAGGGTCCATCATCTCTTCCTCATATTGAGTGACTAGTTCTCGTGAAGTTTCAATGACCACAACCTCTCTATCCCACTGTACAGTAACATTGAATGTTTAGGGGGGTTACCATCAACACAAGACATCTCCACCTCTTCATCTATGGAATTAGAGGATAGTTCCAAGTGCTTCCCATTATCTAACCTCCCTTCCTCCCTAATGGGGTTATCAACCAACATTCCACCCTTTAGCACCCCAAATCCATTTACATTATGTTTTCTAATTGTAGAAGGTGGCAGATTTCACACCATGAAGGGAACCAATTTCAGACCATTTTTGAAAGGATAATACCATATCCTAAAAGTTTTGGTAGACTAAAGGACTTCTGACAACCTTGTCTCTATTTTTTCTTTAGCAACAGATCGTGTTGTCACTATTTTTGAAAGGTTGGATTAGTCCTTACAAGGCTTTAGATACTTGCCCTTATTAACTGATATATTTCCAAAGAAAAGAATTCATCTATTTATATTCCCTGATATGTATGTACATTTCTATGTAATTTATATATATATATATTCATATACATTTATAGTTATATTCAATTATATATTTTAATTTATGTATATATATATATATTTATTTATTTATATGTACGTATTTATATATATATTATGTTGGTATATATATATATATGTATGTATATTTATATGTGTTGATATATATATATAGGTTTTTCTACAATTATATTTAATTATATATAAATTTATGTATGTACGTATGTACGTATGTATGTATATTTATGTAAATTTATTTATATTTATAGTTATAAATATTTATTTATTTATATTTATATACAATTATAAATATGGTGTTTGTATATATATATTATAGGTAAAGGGGATTATAAGAAACCAAACAACGCACACCCCAAGGAACCCAAATTATAAAGCCTCATTCATCTTCATAAGAAATTACATGCACCCACTAGACTTATTTTATTACAATACATGGATAAAAGGCATAAAGGATTTAGAACATGGGTTGTCTAAAGGCCCAGCAGCCTAAAGTATGATAACATGATGATCCCTAAATGATAATCCTTTTTTCATTTCTTATCACTAGTCAAAAGCCTCATCACCCCTCCCAATTAGTAAGAACCACATACTTTTTTGAAGTTGTCCCCCTACCATAAATTGTTGCATCTGGATAGCCTCTGACACATCGTGGAAAGTCACCTCTCCATCCCACATTAGATATCCATGATGGATGATGGGCGGAAGATAGGTGTCTTCACACCCTTCTCCCGTTCAGGTTATCAAGCCAACGATGCATGTGGGGTTCCCCGATCGTTCATTTTCTGGTTGCTCAACACCATATGACTGGCCTAAAGGCCTTTAATATTATTATAATGTAGGTAAACCCTCTGTTTAACTGTGTTGAGAGAGAACCCTTACATGACCTAAGAGAACCATTATATATATATATATATCGTTCTAATTAATTATATAAATATAAATACATACATTTATGTAAATATAATTAAATTTATATACATTTAATAGATATTATATATTTTTTCATATATCTATAAATTTATATTTAATTAAATTTTTATGTGTATGTATTTGTAGGTTAGATGACACACACACACGCACAGATATATATATATATATATATATGTAAATATATGAATTTATCTATATATATATATATTAGTGTATCAATGTATGCCTAGTAACCACATGAAAGAGATGGTGGAATATTATTGTTGATGCAGAATAGCCAATAGGTATGAAGTTCAAATGTCACCTTACACATGTTTATGCTTAATTGTGGTGTAATTAATTAGAAATAATAAATAATAAATATTTGTAACAAAATCCAAAAATTTAATTAATTTTTATAAGTGTTTAGTAAAAGAACCATGAAATTATACACAATAATTCTAAACATGGAAGATTTAAAAAAAATCATGGATCATTATGTGGTGGTTTATGCAATCCAAAAAAACTAAAAACTGTCACTAAATGTAATTTTTGGTGTAGTGTTACACTAATGATTTATTATATAAAATGATATCAGGTATATGTAGTTCTCATCTAGAACACAGAACTTATTTTTCCCATGAGAAAAAATCAAAATTTTTATAGAATCCCCATCCCTCACCAATAGCCTGAAGGCCTTAGATTTTTTATTAATAAAATCCCCTTTTAATGGAAGAAGGGGAAAACCAAACAGACTTAATGACATATACATTACTCAACCTAAATATTATAGAATATAAAAGCCAGAAAAATAATAAGATCTTCCTCCCATCTTTTGATAAAAGCCCCATCTCACATTAATCTTTATATATTATAACAACCTATAAATATCTATGAATATAATCTATTAGGGATAAAAAAATTCATAATTTTAGGGGATATTTATTATTTCATTCATTCAAATATGTATCCTACATAAATTATTGAGAATGGAAATAAGTTTTATATATAACATGATAGATTTTTTAAATTGATAAACTCTTTTAAAATCTTGAAAAGATCATATGTATGCATCAATATTCAACACATCCAGTTTCAAAAATCACTAAAATACTTTATATTTGTTGTGTTTAGTTTGTCTTTCACGTTGCATCATATGTAACATTAGTCACATATCTCTGTGACACATGATATATCTATATAGAAAATGGATAAAATCCTCCCAAAAACACTTTAAATGATATAAATACAATAGTAAAAGATTGGTTGGATAATTTTGGGATTGGGATTTATAATCCTTATATTATATATCACCCACCATTAAATATCTATTGATATATTATATTTTAATAATAATTTCAACAAATATGTGTATATTTTTTAATTTTTATTTAGGGGATGTTGTTTTTTACTATTATGGAGCCTCAAATGGATTTAAATGCTGATTTTAAATTAATCCAACTTGTTGGTTATTATTCTAAGTAATTTAACTTGTATTTTTCATTTATATAACAAATAATGTATTTATATATATATATTTCATTAACAATATATATGTGTTGATGTGTAATATATATTTTTGAAATATAATGTAAATGGTAAAATATTGGTTTCTTTATTTTTAACATTACCATTATTGTTAAAATGGTTTATCTTTATATTGATTCTATTACATAAAGAAATTGAGTAATTCCATTTGATTTTATAGTAAGTCGATGAAATAAAAATAATTTTAAATTCTTATCAACCAAGAGATTCAAATAGACTCTAAAATGAAAATAAATATCATGAATAATAATGTGATTGACTTGGTCATCTCTTGGATACAAGATGTTCCTTTAAACTGAAGGAAACTACCACAGTACAAATATATAAGATGGTTTTCACAACTTCAACCAGATATCAATTTGAATGCCTATGGAGCTTCTATGGAAACTATTAGTCTTGCCTAATGTTGGGAAATTTTCAAAAAAAAGATGATGATTCATAAAAATAACATTCTAATTCTTTCTTTGATCCCATAATACTTATGAAGCTAATATATTGGTCATTATATATGTTGTTAAACATGTGTGGCCCTTTAAATGGAATGAAATTTGGATTGAGAGTGACTCTACACTTATTTTAATCCTACTGTGGCATGAAACATGCAATGTACCATAGAATGTCTAGTCAACATGGAAGAAAGTTTTACTCCCGATGGGTGAAAAGTACATATTTACCTCTCACATCTATCAGAATGAAAACAAGGATACAAAATCTCTCTTAAAGAAGATGATTTATGATTATTACTATATCTGGTCTTATCTCTTATGTGATGCCTTTATTATATTTCGTAAATCTAATATGGTTTTGGATTCTTATAATTGTATTCTCTACTATTATATTATACTAGAACTCATCCTTTTTATTTAATTAAATAATAAATAGCAACCTTGATCCATCTCCATGAATGTTCTTCATTATTATTATTATTGGATGGTGAGAGGGAACTAGGATAGGTGACTATAATGTTGATCAGATTGGGCCCCTAATTTTTGATAATGATCATAATAATCCTTAGATTGTGTCAAATAAAAAGATATTATATCTCTACTATACTAGAAAACATGTTGAATCATCGAAGCAGTAAAAAAAGTCAAATCAAAGATCATAAGTCAATTTTTTATCTATGTGAATGTCTTTACCATGGAATTTATTATTAAGAAGGAATATATTTCCAATTTTGTTACTAATAAAGAACTAATTGATGGAATGTTGTGGATGATCCATAACTCAATCATCTCTCATGTTATATTTCAAAAAGGTGAAAACCCATGGAGTATCGTTGACTTGACAAAGAGGATTGATGTCATCTAGGTATTTTTAAACTAGAATATCATTTCAATTGTGAAGTGATGTTTTCATATCACATTCCATTTCGATGATATGAATGTGAGATCTTAGGTATCAGTTTAGTTTCATTCAAACATGGTATTATTTTTATTTATGGTTGGGATGTCAATCAAAATCAGTATTATTGAACCCTCTATGTGATAATTATTTTAATAATAACAAATCATTGTTGTTTTGTTTTATAATTCAATTTAGTCAATTATACAATCTGTTCAAAATGTGTTTATACATGTTTAATCATGTGTAAATAGTTTATCTATGATTATTTATGGTTTCATATTGACTTGGAAGTATTCTGGATTATACAGACACTTTGTACGAATTTTTTTTTCACTCACCATTAGTTATACTCTTGATTCATAGATAGTTAAAAGAATAAGACACAGATATGAAAAATTTATGAACAAGGAACCGATGACAACAGTCGCACCAAAGACAACGGTCACACCGATGACAACGGTCGCACCGATGACAATGGTCACACCGATGACAATGGTCGCACCATTGACAACGGTCGCACGGGTGACAACGATCACACCAGTGATACAACTATCTTGCTGATGCTGATCAAATGACCTACCAAAGACGATGCTGATCAAATGAACTACTGAAGACGATGCTGATCAAATGACCTATCGAAGAAGATGCTGACCACCTGACCTACCGAAGCCGACGCTGATCAAATGACATACCAAAGACGATGCTGATCAAATGACCTACCGAAGTCGATGCTGATCAAATGAACTAAGGAAGCTGATGAAGATCACATGACCTACTGAAGCCGATGCTGATAACATGACCTACCGAAATCGATGATGATCACATGACCTACTGAAATTGATGCTGATCAAATGACCTACCGAAGTCGATGCTGATCACATGACCTACCGAAGCCGCTGCTGATCAAATGACCTGCCAAAAATGATGCTGATCAAATGACTCACTGAAGCCGATGCTGATCACAGGACCTACCAATATCGATGAAAATTCAAATGACCTACCGATCTCATGACTCACCAATAGTCATGAAAACTATTTTAATTTTTACTAACTCTTATCTAATTCCAACAGTCATATTTGCTAAATTTAATGCACCTGCTATTAATTAATGTTAGTTGTTGGATGTCAGGGAACCATACCTCATACATGTCAAAAAGTAATCATTACTTTTACCAGATCTCAAATGAATAAATAGAAAGATCTATATGCAGTAAAATTTGATGACGAATATACAAAAAGATATTCAGATAGAGACACACAAGAAGAAGTAGAGCGTATGTGTGTGTGTGAAGGCCCACGAAACAAAAGAACTTAAAGAACACCTGTGAAAACCAGATAGCTTCAAGAAGACCATTCACCTAGAACAAACACTAAATCCAAGTTGATGTGCCTTATTGAACATCATATGCACAAAGTTGAGTAACTGTAGCAGTGAAGAGCAATGAAACTCTTTTTTGTGTTATCTTCACCATACAAAACTCGAATAACATATGCAACATACAAATGAGCCCAGAGCTCATCTACAACAACACCGAGCATTCTAAACTAATTATCCATTTATTTCCTCTATAATTTACCTTGGATTTACATTTTGAGAAGTGTGTGTGTGTTTGTTTATTTAGACACACACTGACTCCTGGGCTGAACTGGGGGATACTAAATCCTCACACCAAACCTTTTACACCTTATTTTATCCCACTGTGCTTTATGGAAGAGGTCAAGTGTGACCTGGATAGCCTGAGTGTTGTTTTTTTTTGTTTACCCATGAATAGTTGTGGTAGAGGTCTGAGGACATGAACAGTCTAAGTACTGTTGTGAAACCACGATCCAGGGTGTGGATCATAGTTTATATAAACTTTTTTTGAGGGCTAATTCTCAGATTGAGACTGGACCTCTTGTTTTAAAACAGATGTGTATTTTTCCTTTGTTAAAACTTTATTGAATATTCCGCTGTTATGTACTTTAAATATAAATCTGTTTTAAAGTAACTCTGATATTTGAACTAGCAAGTGTCTGTAATTTTTGTGAACAAGTAACTTAGTTTCAAAAGCTAACTTAATATTTATATTATGTTAACTGAGAAGTAATCAATCTTTGAGAAGCTAATTCAATATTTACAGTCTTTATAAATTCAATACAGTTTAATATGTTTTATGAATTTGGGGTTTTCAATTCAAATCATTTAAACATAAATTTTTAATTGGAACTCAATTCACCCCCACCCCCTCTTGAGTATCCACATCGACCAACATTTGGTATCAGAGGAAGGTTAAAAGTATTCCAAACTACTCAGTTTTAAATGGTGATTTTAGTTATATCTTAAAGATCATAAAATTTCTGTTATTTCTAAATTTTCATCTCTTTAAATACATTGGTTAAAATCTAATTATGGATAATTAATTAGAAGTTGTAGCTACCAGTGGACCACCTTTTTTCAATAGTGTCAATTATGCTCTATGGAAGATTAAAATGAAAATTCATCTAGAATGTATGGGTTTTTACATTTGGGATGCCACAAAAACTCAGTATAAGATTCTAGAAAATGTTAGAACTACTTGGGATGAACATACTAAAGCTACTTACAATAATAATTGTTAAGCAATGAATTCCTTGTATTGTTCTTTAGGAGATGAATATTTTAATCGAATGTCAACTTGTAAGACTGCTTATGAAATATGGGATACTCTGGCTGTTTCCCCTGAGAGAACAACCTATGCTAAAGAAATTAGACTAAACACATACACCATTATGTATGATAATTTTAAAATTAATCCTGATGAACCTTTTTCTGACATGTATCTCAGGTTCAACGAAATTGTAAATACAATGCAATCACTGGGAAAAGTTGTTCCAGTAATGGAGCAGATTATGAGAATACTCAGATGATGTCTAGGAAGATGGAGAGTCACATCAGTTTCAATTTGGGAATCTTGTGACATTAGTGCTTTTCCTATCAAGGAACTCTTTGGTAAGTTAATTATGTATGCAGAATAACTGAAGTAATCAAGGAAGAAGATGATGAACTGAGGAAGAAGTCAGTAGCTTTAAAGACTTCTACTTCAAAAATTAAGGACAAAGAGAAAATTCTAAGTGAATGTTATATCTCAAGATGTGAAGAATGTGCATCAGACAGTGATGCTGAGATGGCTCAGATAGTGAGACAATTTAAGAAATGTTATAGGAAAAAGAAGTTTTTCAGAAAATCAAACTACAGGGGAAAGTACGGTAACAAAGGTCATTGGAAGAAATAATGGAAAAGGACTGATAAAAGTGTTGACATAGTCTGTTATGAATGCAATAGGAAAGGACATGTCAAAGCTGACTGTCCAAAATTAATGTTCAAGAAGAAATATGACTATAAGGACAGAAATTACAAGAAAGCTATGAAAGCAACCTGTAGTGCTTCAAAAGAAAGTTCAAGTGATTCTGATTCTACTTAGGATAAAAAAATATCAAAAATATTATTTGTGTTTCATGAAAAACACATATGAGGTAACATTGGGTACTCCTGCTTTGAACTCTTATTATTCTAGAGGTAATTCTGATTTTGAAAACATTTCTAGTGAAGAGTTTTTTTAATACAGTACTATGATATAGGATACCTGTAATGAGATGAAAGATATGTATAAGGTCTTAAAGAAGTATCATGCATTAGCTAGCACTATTAAATCATCACTAGAAGTAGAAAAAGAAACGAATGCTCAACTACTCAAAGAGAATACTGAACTGAAATTTTCAAATGAGCAACTCATGAAAGATTTGGAAAGATATACTAATGGAAAGGACACACTTACACAAATTCTTGGAAAGTAAGTGCCACCAATATATACTACTGGTATAGGTTGTCATCCTGGACAAAGACAGATTACAAAGAATAAATTAATTCCTAAATATGGATAGTATGTTTATGGTTCTAATTCTGAAATTTCCTATGCACCAACTAGCTATTCACATAGTTATAGATCAAACAAGGTTTATCTATCAAAATTTCTTATTTCAGTTAGGTATATGATACCCATTAGGAAAATATGGGTACCAAAAGTTTTTCTAACTAACTTTTCTGGTCCCAAGAAAATCTGGGTTCCAAAATCATTTTCTCTCTAAAATTATCTTGTAGGAAACTTGCTTGAAAAGTTCCTATAAGAATACATGGTATCTAGACACTGGATGTTCAAGACACATGAAATTATACTTTTCATTCTTCAAAAGATTAATCAAGGTTGATGGATGATATGTCACCTTGGTGATAACTCTTAAGGGAAAATCACTAGCCTAGTTCAAATTGGGAACACTGATTCAATTTTAATCTCTAAAGTTTTATTTTTGGATGGATTAAAATACAAATTGTTACGTATTTGTCAGTTATTTGATGATGGTTTTAATGTTAAATTTGAAAATGATTCCTATAATGTTTTTAATTCATTAAAATGTTTTAGTATTTTCTGCCTTAAGAAATGAAATGTATATGTTGTAGATTTGAATTCTTTAGCTAAGAAGAATATTTGTTGTATAAATTATTTTCGTAATGAATCTTGGCTTTGGCCCAGAATATTAGGACACTACAATATACATTCACTTAGAGAACTGACTAAGAAGAACATAGTTAGATACCTACCAAAACTTTAATTACTAGCTGATAATGTTTGTAATCCCTGTAAAAAGGGAAATCAAGATAATGTTTATTTTAAATCAAAGAAAGAAGTTTCAGCTTCTCAACCTCGATAGTTTGTTCACATGGACTTGTTTGGACCTTGAAGAGTTTCTAGTTTTAATGGGAAGCACTATGTTTGTGATCTAGTAGATGACTTTTCTAAATACACTTGGGTATAATTTTTAGCTCACAAAAGTGAAGCTTGCTCTTACATTATTAAATACTCCAAGTCTATATAGAACCTTTTTGGACTTATGATTAAATCCTTAAGAAGTGATCATGGTCGTGAGTTTGAAAATCATGAGTTTGAATCCTAGTGATCACATAATGGCTATAATCACAACTTTTCTACCCCTAGGACACCTAAGTAGAATGGTGTAGTAGAAAGAATAAATAGAACCTTTCAAGAAATTGGAATATCTATGATAAATGAATAATATTTACCTATTTATTTTTGTTCTGAAGCGGTTAATATAGCCTGTTATATTTCATATAGAGTCTTTATTACACCTTTTCTTAAGTAAACCCCCTATGATATTTGGAATAATAGGAAACAAAAACATAGTTAATTCAATGTTTTTGGTTGCAAAGTTTCTATTCAAAATACTAAATATAATCTAGAAAAGTTTGCATCCAAGAGTGATTAAGGATTCCTTTTAGGATATTCAATTTATATCAAAGCCTGTAGAGTTATTAATAAGATAAATAAAATTGTGGAACAATATGTTCACATAAAATTTGATGAAACTGATCCACATGAATCTAAACCTTTTGTTGAAAATCCTAAAGAAGACTTGACTATTATAAATATTAATGATAATGATAGTAGACCTATTGTAAAGACAACCGGGTCAGGAAATACACCAGAACCAGCTTTTGTTGAACCCGAACATAGAGAAGAACCTAAAATTACTAGTCCTTACTTTACTTGATCAACTAGGATTCTAAAGAACCATCCTTTAGATGTAGTGGTAGGTAACCTGGACAGAGGAACACAAACTAGAGCTTCTCTGAGAAATCAGGTTGAACATCAAGCCTTTCATTCACAGTTATAACCTAAAAATATCAATGATACAATCAATGATGAATTTTGGGTAATTTCTATGCAAGAAGAGTTAAATCGATTTGAAAGAAATAAAGTCTCAGAATTGATAGAAAGTCCTAACGAAACATTGACCATACAAACTAATAGGGTTTTTATAAATAAGGTTTGTGAGTCTGGAAACATCATTAGAAACAAAACTAGATTAATTGCACAAGGTTACAATCAAGAAGAAGGAATAGAATATGAAAAAACCTTTGCACTTGTTGCTATATTAGAAGCCATTAGGATCTTACTTTCTTATGCATCTCATCTGAATTTTATGTTGTATCAAATGGATGTCAAAAGTGCATTTCTAAATGGTTATATAATTTAAGTTGTTTTTGTTGAATAACCACTTGGATTTACAAACCCCCATTTTCAAAATCATGTTTTTAAACATTTTAAAGCTTTATATGGTTTAAAACATGCTCCAAGAGCGTTTTATGATAGACATATAAATTTTCTTATTTCTAAAGGTTTTACTAAAGGAATTGCAGATCCCACTCTTTTTATTAAATGAATTTATAAAGATATTTTTCTTTTACAAATTTATGTTGATGATATTATCTTTGGGTCTTCTAAAAATTATTTATGTACTAATTTTTCAATGATTATGAAAAATGAATTTGGAATGAGTCTAATGGGAGAACTCATGTATTTTCTTGTATTTCAATTTTTTTAAAAGAAGGATGGTATTATTTTAAATCAAAGTAAATATACAAAGGATCTTTTAAAACGTTTTAGTTTGGCTAGTAATAAGGGAAGTGATACACCTCTGAGTACCACCTGTAATTTGGATGTTGATGAAATGGGGAAACCCGTTGATCAAACCAATTATAGAGGTATGATTGGCAGCATATTTTACCTTACTTCTAGTCGACCAAATATCATTTTTAGTGTATTTATTTGTGCAAGATATCAAGCTAATCCTAAGGAATCTCTTTTTCTTACTGTTCAAAAAATTTTCAAATATCTTAAACATACTACCAATTTAGGATCGTTTTATATAAAAGGAAAACCTTTTGAATTAATAAGTTATTCAGATGCTGACTTTTCTGGTAGTAAGTTAGATAGAAAAAGAACATCTGGAACATGTCATATATTGGGAAGGTCCCTCGTATTTTGGTGTAGTACGAAACAGAACTCTATTGCGTTGTCTACTGCTGAAGCAGCATACATTGCTGCTGGTATTTGTTGTGCATAGATTATGTGGATGAAACACACTTTATTGGACTATGGATATCAATTTAGACATGTTTCTATAAATTGTGATAACACTAGTGCAATTAACATCTCTACGAATATTGTGTCTCACTCTAGGACTAAGAACATTGATGTCAGATATCACTTTTTGATAGATCGTTATCAAAAGTGTGATATTTCTCTAGAATTTATTGACTCTAAACATCAATTGTATGATCTTTTTCCAAGACTTTATGCTCTGAAAGGATAGATTTTATTGAACCAGAGTTATGTATGAGTGATCCGTGAAACCGATCAGTGAAACTGATCAGTGAAACCGATCAGTGAAACCAATCCCTGAAACCGATCAGTGAAACCGATTAGTGAAACCAATCAGTGAAACTGATCAGTGAAACCGATTAGTGAAATTGATCTGTGAAAATAATCAGGGAAATTGATCAGTGAAACTGATCCACGAAACCGATCAGAAAAACTGATCAGTGAAACCGATCAGTGAAACCAATCATTGACACCGATCATTGAAACCAATCAGTGAAACCGATCTGTGAAACCAATTAGTGAAACCGATCTGAGAAACCGATCAGTGAAACTGACCTCTACTACCAATTGAGTTATATAGTTTATGAAATTGTTTGTGGTTTTCAAAATGACGTTTTTTTACAAAATCTATATTATATTTAATATTATAACCCTAAATGATAAAATTAATGACCCATAGCTATTTGTATTCCCAAGTGCTATTGACCTTCCATATCCCGTCGAACTCCACATCATCTCAATCCCAAACTTTCAAAACTTTCGAACCTCTCAAATCTCTCGAACCTCCAAATGGAAATGAAAAAGTGAAAAGACAAGGAATCTAAAAGCTCATCATCGGTGAAACTCACTCGAGCAGAATAGAGCAGCACAACTCAAAGGTCTATGAACCCGAAACTGGAGTCTTGGGTGGTCACCAAAAAAAATAAGTAAGTTTCAAATGGTTGTTATCCAGTAGGTATGTGCTTTATAAAGTGTTGGAGATGGAAGGATGGAAAGACGGGTTTTGGAATAATAACCGAGTCTTCTACCCAAATCTAGTGCATGAGTTTAATTTGAATTTGAGTATTGCATTGGATGAAGCAGAAGCTACAAGATATTTTTCATTGATCAAAGGAAAAAAGATAATTTTTTTATCAGAGCAATGGACTGAGTGTTTGGGAGTACCACATAAATGACGATAGGAGGATTGCACTGGTAATATTCTTCCTACCACTGAATATTTTTCTTATGAGTATGCTCTGGAGATGTTGACTGGAAAATCTGAATCCAGAAGAATAACAGCTACTATGTTAGAAGGATAAAGTAGAATCTTATTTTAGTTTATTCGGCACAAAATCTATCCTAGAAAGGGTGATTTTTCTTCTGTGAAGTATCAAGATGCTTTCTTGTTGTTTTTATAGCTAAATAATGAGAAGATAAACTTGTGTAGATATATTACTTTTCATATTGTTGAGATGGTAAATCCATCCAAGATGGCTACAAACTTGTACTATTATAAGAATGTTTATGCCATGAAAAAGTTTTTGGGTTGTGTTGAAGATGGATTTGAGTGTATCTCATCGAATAGTAGTTTTTTTATAAGCAAATATATCTTCCAAAAAATGAAAATTAACTGGAATCCTTGGAAGAAGACCTGAGTTGCTGATGAAGATAGGTTGTATGAATCCTTTAATTCTAATGACCACTCTAAGAGACCAAAGGGGATGAGAGATACTGGTTGAAAAACTGATGTGGTAGTTGTCTATTCTGATGAAGAAGCAGAGACAGAAGTTCCTAAGGACACTAAAGAGTCCAGTAGGAAGGAAACAGATGAAGCTGAAGCTGATGATGATGTCAATACTGAAAAGGAACCTGAATCACCTCGTGATGCAGGAGTGACACTGATACAATAAATCCTATAAAAAGAATGGAATTTGGACTAGCTATTCCACCTCTTATGTTACCTGAGTCCGAACCCCTTCTAGGTGATGAAGAAGATGCTGGAAATGAAGTATCAAATTTTGAGCAGTATGAATCCAGTAGAAAAGACAGTACCAATGAGACTTCAGTAAACAATAATAGAAATAGTAATGGTGATGATGATAAGGATGATGGACTTACTCGACCAGTGGATGGTCATGATATGATCCAAAATAATCCAAAACCAAAATTAGATGAGCAATAACCTGTTCCTAAGGCTGAAAGGACACTGCAGACTATGATTGATGTAGATGGAGAAGACTCTCTTACAAATTCTGGTAAATCTGATTTTGTAAAGCCTAAGTATACCTCCTGTAAAGCTGTATGGGAAGAACAACCAGGTTTTGCGGTTCTAGGTTTGTATTATACAGAGGAAAAGGATGAAGAAGTGAATATCGCAAGAGTAATCCATCCAATTGAGGCTGCACCAGTTGTTGAGGAAGCTCAAGTGATTGTAGAATGACTTGTTTCTTTTGTTTCTCCATCGGATTTTACTATGTTTAAAGATGAGTTTCTCCAAGTAGTCAGAGAAAAAATGAAAGAGGAATTATCTAATGCTCCTGCTCCAGCTCCTGTGAATCTATCTGAGGCTACTATGGATGATATAGTTCAAAGAGTGGTAAATATTGTTAAGCCAGACTTGTGCAATACTGGTGAAATGATCGGTATGCACATTTCTTCTCTGAATCAAGCGCTCAAGGATTTGAGCAGTGACTTAGTATCTCTATCAGGAGAATTCAAATCAACCATCACTAGTATGATGGAAGTTTTGATAAACCTGATAGAACACCTGAAGAAATAATATTTAATAAAATTGAAGGATGAGATAAATCCTCTTGTTTCTCAGGCTAGCACCTCTAAAGTGACCAAGATCACTGGATGTGAGATTAATGCCTTAAAATATGTTATAAAAGAAGAGTTACCAGCACTTGGACAGATTTTGGACATGGATTATTTGAAAAATATGAAAGAAAATAGTGATCATACTCACAAAATGGTGAAGCTATATTCGGATGATGCTACTAAAGCTCAGAAAGAGATCAAAAAAAAAAGTGGATCACTATTTTTCTAAAATTTATACCAAACATGAGTTGAACCATCAGCTAAAAGTACTGGCTGAGAATTTAAAGCTACCTCCAGTCACTCATGATTTTATGAATCATGTCCAATAGTTTATGGATAATACTCCCACTCAATAATGTTTCATGCAGAAGAAATAAGATTTTCATAAGGCTATGAAATATGGTGGTGAAGTTATTCAGGATTTTATCAATATGCTGAAACCATATCTTCATGTGCAAGAAAGGGTAATTGTTATTCCTATTGTTGAGCCTCTAAATCCATCCAATGTTGATCCTGGTCACATATAAGTATCTCAAGAAATGTCCAATATTCTGCCAGTCATTCAGCAGCCACCTTCAAGAGGATCTTCTATCCAACTGCAAGTAACTTTAGCACCTAGTGTGTTTACAGCCAGAGTTGACTCACCTCCTCTCTCCATTTGTCCAGATCAATCTTCCACCAAGCCAGCTTCTGGCCCATCCATTCCTCCCTCTGGTAAAGGTAAATAACCTATTCACCCCTATAAATAGTTGTTCCTCTCATTTTTGTTAGGGTTTATTTTGTTCTGTATATTGTTAGATGTTGTTTTCATGAAACTGTCTTCTTTTTCTCTCTCTACTTTCTCTTTTTGATAATCCCAAAGGGGTAGAAAAGTATAAATATTTATCTAAGGGGGAGAACAGTATATATAGGATTAATATTTATCTAAATGGGAGAACAATATATATAATCTCTAAATCAGCTTTAGGCTCTAATGTCATGATATAGATTATATAACTCCAATAGGCATGTAGCTCTGTTTTATTCTCAGATCTCATGCCATGCTATGATGACATGTTTACCTTTAGACATATATTATTTTTACATAGGAGGATCAAATTGAATGTTATATCATCTTCCCTCTTCATTTATGCCATAGATTTGTGATTATCAAAAAAGTGGGAGATTGTTGAACCATCTTTGCGATAATTATTTTAATAATCACAAATCTTTATTGGATTCTTTTTTAAGTCAATTTAGTCAATGATCCAATATATTTTAAAAGTTTTAATAAATGTTTAATCATGTATACATATGTTTATATATGATTATTTATGGTCTAATATTTACCTGGAAGTATTCTGGATTAAACAGACACTTTGTAAAAGTTGTATGTTTTTGACTCACTATTAGTTATATTCTTGAGTCACCGATAGTTAAAGGAATGAGACAACAATATGAAAAACCGATGGATGAGGCACTGATGACAATGGTCACACTGATGAAAATTATCACACAAATGAGACAACAGTCTCACCGTTGCTAATCAAATGACCTATCAAAGCCGATGCTAATCCACTGACCTACCGAAGCTGATGTTGGTCAAATGACCAACTGAAGCCGATGCTGATCACATGACCTACTGAATCCAATGATGATAAAATGACCTACCAAATCTGATGCTGACCAATGACCTACCAAAGCTGATGCTGATCAAATTTCCCACCGAATCCGATGATGATCACATAACCTACCGAAGCCTATGCTGATCACATGACCTACCAAACCCCATGCTGATCACATGACCTACCAAACCCGATACTAATCAAATGACCTACCAAAGATGATGCTAATTATATGACCTACCAAAGCTGATGGTGATCAAATGAGCTACCAAAAATGATGCTGGTCAAATGAATTACTGAATTCGATGCTGATCACAGGACCTACCGATACCGATGAAAATTCAAATGACCTGCCGATCTCATTACTCATCGATAGTCATGAAAACTCTTTGAATTTTTATTAACTCTTATTTAATTCCAATGGTCATATTTGATAAATTTAATGCACCTGATATTAATAAATATTTTTTATTGGATTTCAGGGAACTGAACCTCATACCCATCAGAAAGTAATCATTCCTTTTACCAGATCTCAAGGAATAAAAAGGAAGATATATCTACAGTAAAAGAAGAAAACAAATATACAAAAAGATATTCAGATAAAGACACACAAGAAGAATCGAAGGGTATGTGTGTGTATGAAGGCCTACGAAACAAAAGAAGATCTTGAAGAACACTTGTGAAAACCAGAGTGCTCCAGGAGGACCATTAACCTGGAATAATCACTGAAGCCGATTTGTTGTGCCTTACTGAACATCATATGCACAAGGCTAAGTAACTGTAGCTGGTAAGAACAACGACACTCTGTTTTGTGTCATCTTCCCCAGAAAGGACTCGAATAACATCTGCAACATCCAAACAAGTCTAGAGCTCAACTGTAATCACTCAAAGAATTCTAAACTCATTATCCATTTTTTCCTTCGTAGTTTAACTTTGATTATCATTTTGTACAGTGTGTGTGCGTTTGAATATTTAGAAACACACTAACTTCTCGGTTTAACTGGAGGATACTAAATCCTCACACCAATCCTTTTATACCTTATTGTATCCCACAATGCTTTGTAAAAGAGGCCATGTGTGACATGGATAGCCTGAGTGTTGTTGTTGTTGTTTACCCTTGAAGATTTGTGGTAGAGGTATGAGGACCTGAATTGTCTAAGTACAGTTGTATAAACTTGATCGAGGGTGTGGATCATAGATTATATAAACTCTTTGAGAGGAATAAGTCTCATATTGTGACTGAACCTCTTGTTTTAAAACTTCTATACATTTTTCCTTTATTAAAACATTATTTAATATTCTGATGCTAAGTAATTTAAATATAAATCTGTTTTAAATTAACTCTAATAGTTGAACTAGCATGTGTTTATAAATGTTCTGAGCCAGTAAGTTAGTTTCAAAATAAAAATTAATCTTCAGATTAAGTTAACTGATATGTAATCAATTTTTGAGAAGCTAATTGAACATTTACAATTTTTATAAATTCCCTACAGTTTAACTTGTTTTATGATTTTTGGGTTTTTAATAAAAAAAAATTCAACAGAAATCATTAATTGGAACTCCATTCACCCACCCCCCTCTTGAGTATCCACTGAGTACAAAAAGTATAACAAAATATATTCAAATAATCATTGTTTGGGAAGAATTTTTCTTCAGAATTAGGTATAATTGTATAAAAAATATTATATGATATGGAATCATCAATTTGGATCCCCAAAAAAATAGATTAACATACTTATTTGGAATGATTTTGAGACATTGACTGAATTATTATTGATTTTGATTTTAATGTGAATATTATTATCAAGGATATTCTATTAACTCATGATGATGATATCATAATGGAAATTGAATATTAATGGCTTCATCCATTCAATTATTAATATAAATTATTTGGTAAAATGAAAAAAGATTACCAGAGATTGAATTGTAACCTAATTAAATTCTCTTTTTCTATGTGGGAGGTCATGGTGTGAAGTAATGTAAGAAGAAGAAGAATGTTGATAAGCTGATTGGAAATGTGGTTCTAGATAAATAAACAAATAAATCATCGCCTTTGACTAAATTTTCAAAATTGTCATTTATTAAGCAGGGCATGCCTTCTCTAAATCCAAATATGTTTTGGATAAAATAAACTTTCTCAATGATGTTGATAAGTAAACTAATAAATTTTAACAACTGAATAAATCATAAGTAACAAAGGTTCTTTTATCACATTGGTTCCTTAGTTTAGTGAAACTATGTTGAACAGAATATCACTCTTCAGACTGATGGCTATGATAATGTTCTCAATTGTGATATTATATCTAATATCTTGAATTATTATTGGGATATATTTCAATATCAACCTTATCATGGTGTTCAATTACATAATTTTTGATATTTACTCACATAAAGTGAAAAGAAATGAAGTATAAGATATTAGCTAAATTAAATGTTCTTAGAAAGAAATATTATTAAATAGGCACAACATTTCCTCTCTATCTCTATAAAAGGAATGAATAAGGTTAAAAATATAAAGGGAACATGTACAATACATCCAAAGAAGTTATTATATCATTAGGATTATTTAAATTCAAAAAATATCATTGTTACAAGATCCTCTAATTTAGGTATGATATTGTATCCAATGATATAACACAAGGTAGAGGATGAAAAACAAATGGGTGATATTCCAGTTCTTTCTATGACAAGTTCAGAAAATGTATCGAGGAATCAGATAATAATTGTTTTTAAAAAAATATATGAAGATTTAGTGAACTATATTGATTATTACCTTTCATTCAAAAATCATTTGATTTCTAAAATTAATGATGATAAAAAATGTAGTCCTATATTTTATTATGAAACCCATATTTGTGTATAATATCATCTTAAATGAATTTTTATCAATCAACTGAATTCTTGCTCTTCAAGTATGTCGTCCTCATATTTGTCTTATGATTTTAAGGAATTTTTGCTTATAATTTTTAGTTTTTTTCAAGATTAAAATTTGATGTCGGTGACTTTGTTATATTTTATTATAATTTAAATATATGTTTCAATTTTAAACTGTACTGGAATAGGATTATTAATGGATTTATTGTATTGGAATATGGTTTATAAGATGACCAATGATGGGAGTACATTCTCTTTTTTCGATGAGATTAAATAAAGTATATGATTTTATATTTTTATCATCTATTTTTTGATATATACGAATTGGATGGTTTGGATAGGTATAACTGCATTGATTTTGTTTAGGTGTCCACCATTGATATTTTTTCTTAGAGGGAGAACGATGGTTGAAATTTCTATTAGTTTCTATGATGGAGTTGCAAATATTTAGATATAGGATGAATAATTAATAAAAATGACATCTAATATATAATGAGAGTAAAAGACATGAGTATTTAGTTTCTTACAATTTATAGTTGTATTGACCAAGGGAATAATAATTTTTATTCTTTCTTCCACTTAACCCTACTAATTGTGTTTGTTTGTGTGTTTTCTAATAAAGTGTCAATGTGTTTGGTTTTTCAAACTCATGGATCACATATCTTATAATTATGATGAAGATTATTATTATTACTATTATTATTATTACATTCTGATATATATGATTAGGTGAGTCCCAACCCCCTTTCATTTTCTTTTTCCATCTTCTTTTTCTCATCCACGGAAGCTAGAGGCCAGTCTAGGTTAATATTTTATTTTTATTTTTCATACTTCTTCTCCCCCTTTACATCCCCTTTCAGTATAACCACCAATAGAACATTTTTGTATTCGTATGGATTAAATTGGATTGGTCTTCCATGGGATAGAGGTTCCCCAAATCTAAGAGAAGGATTTTACAGTAGTATAGTAGAAGAGATCAAGGATTACCTCATGAACATTATTTGAGGCCAAGGTATAACCCATTCATCACATTATATATATATATCAACATATATTCCATATAAAATCCTTATTATTTATATGAAAAAAAATATGATCATGGTATTATATAGTTCAATAGGTGTTGATTCTAGATCTTTTAGTGGTTTTATTAATCATTAAATTCTATTCACTAATTCCTCGAGTTGGGTGGTATAACTTTTCTATATACATAAAAATCCTTTAGAGCATGTAAATATTATTTTATGTTTATATTATAATATAATATTTATTTGATATTGATCATGATTTTTTTATAATCATATAATGGATTCTCTAAATTTATTTTGACATTGTTAGAGAATTGATTAAAATATATAAATTTTGTTTTTTGTAAAGTGGTTCAAACTTATAGTTTCTATAAATGTAAAGCATGGATTTTAAATGAATTTATTAAATTTTTTTCATAGAATGATTAGATATTAATTGTAAAAAATTATTGAAATTTTTTATTATAAATTTTTATGAATATAGTTGTTTTTGGATTGGTTAAAATAAATTTTTATATGGTTTCTCTATATTTATCTTGAATTACCAATTACTTTTCAAATGAAAAAATGTGAAACTATTATAAAAGGGGTACAAATTTTGATTAAAGGGTTGTCTGTTGTACTTGATATATAGTAAATTGGGCCTATTTGATTATGAAAAGCATCATTAGAAACCTTAGGTACTTAGCAGGGTCCTTAGGATAAGTACCAAACTAGGTTAAGTGGTAACACTCCCCATAATTCCCATCACTAATGTGGGATTTCACTCTTAATAGAGATTACATTATATAGTGTAGGATTACACTTTGTCTGTAGTATTATCCATTGAAAAATATTGATTGATATGAATATTAATTAATTATAGGCCTTAATTTTTTTATTTTTATTGGCATGATTAATACAAGAATCCAAGAAATCCCTACATTGGTCTTATTGGTGGTATCTTATGATCCATTAAAAAATATTTTTTTATAAATTGATTTAATTTTTATATTTTCATCCATATGTTTCTATAGTTTGATTCAATATGAAATTTCTATTCTTCATATCGACATAATTATTTCTGATGGACATTTAAAATAAAACAGTTTTTATTTATTTTCATTAGAAAATTTAATTTATACACTCATATATGTATTTGAAACTAGAAATATTGGTTTATAATTATATACAATTATTATAAAGTTCATACGCTAAATTCAAAATGTATATGTGTATACTAACCC
Source organism: Viscum album (assembly GCA_963277665.1). Taxonomy (NCBI): domain Eukaryota; kingdom Viridiplantae; phylum Streptophyta; class Magnoliopsida; order Santalales; family Viscaceae; genus Viscum; species Viscum album. The sequence goes on along the minus strand of OY728126.1, from coordinate 762,280,775 downwards.
TAAGAATATGCTCTCTGGTGGTTGTGGAGATTTGGTTTCTTGAGTTTATTTAAGGTAGTGATTTGGTTTCATTCAAGGTATTAACTATTATCAATAAAGTGTTCTAATATTGATATTTTGGATTAGCCAAAAGTGATTTATGGTGGATGCCACTCAGTTAACTATAAGAATTGTTTGTGCACATTATTTTACGGTATTTCATTGTATTATATGTATCAATTATTTTAAATGGAATTTGTAATTATTATTAGGTTTTATTTTTATAATGTTATTTTTCATTTTTCTATGCAAGTCCAATTCATGGATTAGTTATAAAACCCTTCATAACATAAACAACTCATATTTATGAGTTTAATAGTAGGGATTTCACAATTTTATAATTCGAAAATATTTTAGGTTAAGAGTCTTAATGAGTTTTGAATACGACTACATAAAAAATGGACACTTCCTTATAGTGTTCATTTTTACAAAGAACTAGGTTCTTAGATTAATACACTTGTTTCATTCAAGTCAATTATTCTTCATTTGAGATTAGTCACTATATTAAAAGGAGTGATATTTCAATATTTTATATATATCCTTTGATATTATAAAAAACATTTGAAAATATGGGGTAATCAAAAAAAGTACTGTAAGTGATACAAAAAATAAATTAAACCCATTTGACCAATAAAAACATGAAAACCCATAAATTCTTTTGCAATTTAAAAAAAATGAAAATATAAATAAATGAAGACAAAATTTAAAAATATATATTTTCCTAAATAAAACCCTTTAAAACCAATATAATCCCTACAAAATATGAAGGCACCTAGAGAATATTAGAGAACCTATGAAAATAATTTTCAATAAAAACATATATTTTTATTTTTAAAAACATGAATAACTTCTATTTTTAATCAAAAAATTTCATTAAAACTCACTGAATTAAAAGAAAACCCATGTAGGGAACTGAGAACATAATATTTGAACTTGTATTAATGTATTTAATGAAACCCTTTTTAGTAATTGTAACCATATATGTTATCCAAAGATTTTATATTTTAATAATAATTAATTTCCTTGTTATTTTGAGATATATATCATGAAATCACCCATCATAATATATAATTTCAAAGAACCATACCATAAAAAAACATATATAATATTTCATGTTTCTATAGTAATTATTTTTACAACTAATTTTAACATAAAATAAGGGGGAATGACCATTTATTTTGAGTACTATTAACAACAAAAACAATTAAAAAAATAATTGGAATTGGATATTCTTTGAAGAAACTTAAAATATTATAGAAGAACATTGATAAAAATTAACTTCAATGTATGTGTGAATAGGGGTTCACAAGGTAAACATTAAAAGACATTTTTTTCACTTTGGTAAAACTAGTAAAAAGTGACCCTTATGGAAAATATTAAAAATATTCATTTATAAAAAATTGTAAATAAAGTAAAAATTTCTTACAAATGAACAAATATTATATTTAAATTATAAATAAGAATACTCTTAATTAATTTTTATGAAAATCTAAAAATGATTAATATTATAAAATGAGAATGCTAAAAATGTTTTAAGGATGTTTTTTTACCTTTATCATCATCTTTCTTCATTAGTGATATAAATATTAAATAATCAAAATAATACTAATTTTTACCGACATATTAACATTTTTTTTCATTTCATTATCATTTTCTTGAATATTTCAATTATTCCTATGTTTTATTTTGTTACTATATCAATTAAGTTTATGTTTGATGTTTTTTTGTCATTAGATCCATAAAAGATTTAATCGGTTGAGAATGGTAAAAAGGTTCATGGTTCCATAATCACTTGAATATTAAAAATTATATAATTATAACTTTTTAAAATTTAAAAAATACATTTAAAACCACCCAAGTAGTGTGGAAACCCAAATTTATATATATCATTTATGATGTTAGTACTCCACACATACACATGAGCGACATTTTCGTTGTTATAATGGATGAAAAGAATATAAAGAAGATAAATGGTAACCATTAATAATAATATTATTTTTATAAATATAATATTTATTTATTAAATATATCTTTATGGCCATATATGTAATGAAATATGAATAAATATTCTTATGGACTCATATAGGTGGTAGTCCATACATACACGTGGGTGACTTTATCATTATCCAATGGATTTGAGGATAATAAGGTAGATAAATTTTAATCCTTAACAAATCATATTTTTTTATAAAAATCATATTAAAATATTAAATCAATCTTCATACACATCCATGAGAGTTTATTTTGAAAAACAAAACACATCTCTTCATGGAGGTGGTAGTCCACATGTACACACAAGTGATATTTTCATTTATCATATGATATAAAATATGTATAAATTATTAATTATATAAAAATAATAACATTTTTTAATTTTAAATATCCTAATGTAATTATATTATTATTTTTGTAATTGATTTAAAGTAGGTATAAGAATAAAAAAACATAAAAGAATATGGTTAATACTTTTACCTCCTTCTTGGATATATAACATTATATTACACCTCAGGCATTCTAGGATGGTATTTTAGTGATAGAAAAACCTATAGAACATGGGGAAATTTTTTTGTAAGGTATTTGGGTAGATATTGTTTGATTTAGACTGCAAACATGTATGTAGATAAGTGATATGTGGAGGATCCCTTTTATAAGTTAGGGGAGCGCCACTATTGAAAATATTATGAACATTAAAATATAATAAATGAACTTCTCAAGTAATGTTGCTCCAATTTAGTCCAATTTCATATATAAGATAATTTATGGAACAAATAAAATCATCCAATTATATTTAGACCAGTTCTAGAGATATTTGATTCCTTATCTCTTTCTTTTACTGCTACCTTCCCCCCATGTTATCCCCTTTAACCCTTATAGTGGTGAAAAACATTTATAATGTTAAATATTCATTAAGAAAAAAATAAAAATAAAATCAATAAATTATATTAATTTTGTTATTTCAAATATGGAATCCACTTATTAAGATTTAATTTCATTAATTGGTAAAAAATTATTTTAACATAAGTTCATAAGAGGAAATGAAATTCGGTTTTTAGAAAAAATACATATTTTATGAATACAAATGATTTTACTAAAAAATCAAGTAAAATGAAAATTTAAATGAAATTTGTCAAATCTGGTTAATATAAATGCGAATTATATTACTTTAAAATATAAATACAACCTAATTTAACCTTGTGAATATTTTATTAAAATGTTAGAACAAAAAATTGTTTTTATTTGGATAAAAACAATACTTAGATTTTAACAATTTTAAACATAGATTTCTAAGATCTAATTTATAGTTTTAAATTAATTAGGTTACATAAAAGATTATATTTTTCCTTGAGAAATGGTTTTATGAAAATTCAATTCATTATTATATCATGATAATATCATAAGAATGATTTTCTATGTAAAATTAGTATTTTTCACTATTCACCCAAAAATTCCCAATTTAAGAAAAATCTAAAAAAAAATCATTTTAAGAAAATTTTGACATGATGAATTAAAAAATGATGATTATTTTATCAAATACAATTTATAATTGTTTTTTAAATTAATTTTTATACTCATGTATAAAATGCATGAAACCCATTTTTATAAGGACGTATTTTTGAGAATAATATAAATTTATTATCATTCCGAACCATTTGATAATCATTGAAAAAAAGGATTATTAATTTTATCATACATGTATAAATAGTAATTTAATATAATTTGAATATTCTACATAATTTAAATTTCCTTTTTAGATATAACATATAAAAACAAACAACATTTCAAAACAAAATATTTCCATTTAATCAAGAATAATTAAATTATTATTAATTATCATTAAATAACCATTTCCTGGATGAAATTATTTAATTTTATTGATTATTATTTTAGTTTTATTAATAAAATTTATTTATTTAATTCAAAAAAATTATTAAATTTATTAAAAATATATAATTCAATTAAATAGATCAAAAATTACTCTATAGAATGAAATAAATTTTCTTTAGTAAATTTAGCCCATTTTATTTTAAAAATTAATTTACATATCAATATAATTTAAAAATAATGTGGTTTATTTCAATTTTTGTAGTAGTATACCATTATTAGGTAATTCTTAATACTGTGTACAACACAATATATTAAACACATTGTATTTATTTTAAAATAAAATATATTCTAAAATTTTAGGTTCTTTCAAGTAGGATAAGAGAGAAACCATTCCCCCATTATGCTATGTTTTCTTTGACACTTGTTACCAGATTATAGAAATTAGAGGAAATAATAGTGAGGTTAATTGAGAGTCGGATTAAGATTTGGTTAAAATTTGGATGGTTCCTTACAAATATTATTAGAGTAGGTCTAGGTTGCTGAGTGAGTGGTAATAATGGAGAGACTAGTTTCTAGAGTTGAGAGGTACATTATTAAACAAGTTTATAGAACATCTTTAGTAATGATCCTTGAGATACGATGAAACATTTGGGTTAGATTGATTTAGGTAAACCATTTAATGATTTCTATTTTTAATTATTTTTATAGCATATAGTGGGGAGTTTTTTGAATTGTGGAACATGTTCCATCAAATAATGTTTGGATGAATTGGTATAATCCCATATTTTACACAACAGTTTTTTTTAAATTTAATCATACCAGCCAACATTGGGTACTATAGCTGTGTATACATTGTTTATATAACAGTTTGGTAGAATAAATATTATTACCATTTTTATTATATCCCTACATACATGCTACCAGTATCATTATAACACAATGGAAAAAATGTAAGGTTATGGAATTATTGAAATATAGGTTACTAAAACACCACATTTCATTATGATCTTTTTTTGAGCTAGAGTTTCCACACATTGAGCTTGTTCCATGTGATTTCATCCAATACATAGTGTATTGTTTCTACCTATCCATGGATATTGGGATTATTACTAAACCACTTAAATCATGTGTTCTTTTTCTTATTCCTCATTGTTTTTTTCTTCCTTTAACTCTTCTTCTTAAATAGGATATAATTGGTTATCCTTGTTTTTCAAAATATGTATCTTATCACATTTCTATGAAGGCGGGGTCATTAGGTGTATCAATAATCAAATAGTCATATATGATCCATTTTACATGTTCATGTATACTTATGGTTATTTTTTATTTTGTGTTTTTGACTATGACACATGATTTCTGTTTGTTTGGAAATGATATGACAATTTTCACTATAATGTTTCTTTATGATTGTTATTAGTGTTTCATAAATATGTAAATTCATTAGAAAATTTACTAGTCTTTAAAAACTTGTATAAATTAGGCTAGTTTTTTTATTACATATGATTTAATTAGTTAACGGTTTTCAATCAAATTTAGGGTTATTTTTATTTCTGAAATATGATTTTCATGAAAGGTACTAGTTTTTTGGTCTGGGAATTGGTTTTCCAAAATTTAAAACACATTTAGATATCATTAAAATCATAAATTAAATTTAAATGTGATTAATGATTTTTTTATTTAAATATTTTGTATTATAAATATTATTATGGGTGATAATACAAGATTTCATTAAAAAAATTAATGAGGTTTTAAAGGATTATTACTTCTAATGATAATTTTAAAGAAAATTAAAATTGATTTTCAACAGACATTTTACATTGATTTTATGTTAAGCCTTAGATTTAATGTAGTGTATAATTATTTAATATTTTTAGGTGATTTAAAAAAGTTTAGTTTGGTTTTTAATGGATAAAACCTTAAATAAAAGTATGTGTTCATATCGGTATTGGTTTGATTTAAAATGCATTAGTTTGATGACAAATCTAATTCATTTTTGTGGAAAATATTATCTTGAAATTAGAACAATTTTTGGAAAATATTTAATTTTTTTCTTTTTTTTCCAAACTATATAAATTTTATTTTTTTTATTTGAAAATGTTTTAATAATTAATTAGAACTCATTTTTGGGTAATTTGGTAAATTTCCTAGATATGGGTATTGTATTTTATATCAAAGATAATGAAAATGGGATTTTAATTTTTTTTAAACATGTGTATAGTTAATCCTTTGAGTATTGAATGGTGGAATATAGTGTATTAATTTATTTTTTTTAAAATAATTTAATTCAATATAAATACGGTGTATGTATTTGGAAATGGTCTAATAGAGTTGTTTTTTAATTACTTTTGTGAGATTTAATGGACATGTAAATGGTTTGGTTATAATTTTTAATAGTAATTTAAATGTGTTTAAAATGGGGAAATTGATTTATTTCATGAATTAATGTATAACATAATGTCATAAATGTGGAATTCATTATTTTGGGTCATTCTAGTTACATTGAGATGGGGTTTTTATTAATTTTCAAAATACTATTGAATGAATTAGGTTAGAGTTATATTTATTTTGTTGGAATGTGTTGTGTTCTTAAAGATGTATTTGAATATTTGACTTATTTAAAACCATGTTTTATTTAATAACTAATCAAAATTGTTGAAAACAATTTCTTATAGCTGGAGATTGGTACTAATATAGTTAAAATTGAATCATTTTCATTAATTTTTTGTATTTTGAGTATTTAATTTTAAATAAAGAAGGTTTATTGATGAAATATTATATTCTATAAGATTTTTTGAGTTAAAACTAGAGTGTTGGTTTTATGAAGATTGTATTTTTAAAATTTACTTTTCTCAAAAAAAAAGTATTATATTATTTTTAACATATTTTACCATCTTAATATTTCATGAGTATATGTGGCTGGCTTGATTTTTTGGTTCGAGTAATGTATTTAATGGATTATCTTCTAAATTGATCAATATGAGTTTTGTTCTTTGGGAAACACTCTTTTGTTTGATTTAATTTTGTTTCTATTTAAGGGGTTATTGGTTTTTCTAGGTATTTTTTGGATGGTGTTTTAAAGGGGTTATTAGTCATTTGTAATTTTGGTTTTACTATAATTTAGTTTCTTAGAGTAATGTAATATTGATTTGAGTCTATTCTCATTATTGGGGTTTTTTGTAATTAAATATATTTGATATGGATTTCAATAGTTTTTTAATTTTGTATGTGTGGGAGATATTTGAGTTTGATTTTAAAAATGAGTTATCTTATTTAAAGGATGGTTGATTTGATGGTCATTTATGTGAAATCATTGTAATTAATTATTGACTCAATTTTTTTATATTTTATTTATGGTTATTAATTTTGTTTACATTAATTGGTTTTTATAGGATAACAAGGTTTTGGAGGGGTATATATTAAAAATTCCATTCATTTTGAGTTTTATAGATCAAAATTCATCATTTAAAGTTATATAGTGATATTGAAATGTTAGGTTTAATTTTTCCGGTTTGAATGGTGAGAATTGGATGTAAAATATGTGATTATGTGATATTAATGGTTTTCTAAGAAAATTTCATGGTTTTCAAATGGTTTTCAAAATGGTGCATCTCCTTCTAGGGAAAACATTCATCATTACAACTCGGTTTGGTAAACCATACATAATAACCTTTTATATAATAAATTTTTTAAACCACCTGCATAGTTGGATTATAGTTAGGTAACAATGCACAATAACTGTGCATCGTGCGATTTGTCTATAAAGATTATTTTGACCCTCCTTTCACTCTTAGAAATTATTTTTTGACAATTTATTGTCCATAATCTTATTGAAAGCCGAAAGTGAAATTATAAATTGTACGTTAACTGAATAATACCACAGCCACAGATCTTGATTTTTGTTTAGTATTTCTGAGCCATAATATCAAGTCATGTGAAGAGCTCTACATATTAGATAATTAAAGATCTCATTAACTAGTTTTTATATGGTCAAAATAGATTTAAAATACCTATCAAATTGTGTTTCATGTTAGGTTGACCTGATTTTGTAATTCTCACTGATATTTTAACATTTTTGAAGAGGGTCTTCTTGTACTTTTATTGTAGTTTTAGGAGTTATATCTTGGTTTTGGAAATATATTATTAAAATGGAATATATGATTTAGTGAAATTTTTAAGAGGGTTTAAGTGTTTATGTAGTTTATTAAAGCTTTAGTGATGACGATTATCACATAGGAATGTGTAAATGTTTTTAGAGTGGTTCTTTTGGTTTCATTAGATATCATGAATTCATATTTAATGGGTTATATTTGATGGTTTTTATATGTATAGATGAAGTGCTTTCTTTATATAATAATGTTTTTCCACAATAGTTTTCTGAAAATGTTTTATTTTTTATGTTTTTATTATTGTTTTCCCTATATGATAATTCTTTCTCGGGACCATGTTTGGTTGGGTTGAGAGGTGTCTTTCTCATTGATTTTATTAGGATAAGTTACTTGTATGAATATATTATTTAAGAGTTTAATTTTTTAAATGATTCTATTATTACATGGATTTTAACTTATATATTTATTATAGCTTCACTCTAAAATATTTGGAAGATTACTCATAAGAAATTCTGGGGTTTTTGTCTAATGATGTTCATTGTTGAAACTTAATGGTCATGGGGCTTAATTTTGGTTGGGATATCAAAGTTGGTTTTAGATAATTAATAGATTGACTTTTATATACTTTGATATATATTAGTGGAAAATATAACTCTCTGGAATTCTATTGGAAGTTAATTTTATTCTTTATTGTATCCATTATATAAAATATTTTTTTGAAATGGTTTTTAATATTTAAATTATTTTTGTAAATGTTTTTGAGTTACTAGTGTTGTAATTTTTCATGGGTTCTAACCATAAAATTCAATTTTTATTATATATTTTATGTTAATGGATTTCAAAATAATGTTATAAACTACAGATAAGTGTTATAATTATTTATGGTTTTTAGGCTTTATAATTAAATAATATTTTGAATCTAAAAAAAATATTTTAAATGGGTTTTACAATATGTTTCCACAGAGTTTTTTGTGATGGTTATTTAATATTAAGGGGATAATTATAATAAATATTTATTAATAATTATTTAAATAATATATTTTAATTGTAATTTTAATACCAATGGTTAAATTTTCAAATTAAATATCAAAGAGTTATGTATTTTTATTTTAATAGAACGTAAAATTTATTTAAATGATGACATAAAATTAATATAAAATTTGGATTATTATTCCAAGTGTTATAAGTTCATTTCACGATCTATTAAATGCAAAATGTATTTGTATATATATATTTCATTAAAAATATACATGTGTCATTTTATAAAATATATTTTTTTGAAATATATTGTAAGTGATTAAATATTTTTTTTGGGTCTTTTTGACATTCCCTTAATTATTAATAATGTGAAAGATTAGGGTGGACCAAAACTTCAGGGAGGTGTGTGGTCAAACCAGACTATCCCTTAGGTTCATATGTATTTATTTTTTACATTGTAATTCCTCATACCATATAATAAATTATTATTATTATTATTATTATAATTATTATTATTACCATTTTTATTATAGTTATTATATTTTATTTGTGAGAAGAAAGGCCTCAATTTTACAACTTGGTGGATGATACGTAAGTGTGTGGGGCACCCACCCAACCCATTCTATTTTCATCCATCCACATATTCTTTAAACACATGGAAACTTAAGGTCAATTATGGTTGTTATCTTTTTCTTATTTTTCTTCTCTCTTCTTCTCTCTTATTCTTCTTCTCCACCTTCTCTTTCTAGTTCTACCTTACCTTTAATGGATAATTTTTATATTTATATAAATTTCATTTTTTTGGATTCTATATATTATGGTGAAACCCTCAATCTCTTATAGTTCTATTTCCCAAACATAGAATAATATATTGTTACATATTAGATTATTAAGACATTTTTTTAAAAAAATTACATTAAATTTTATAAGTAAACTTAATTTCCTTCTTTTCTTCAATTATATAAACATATAGTTTCTTTATGTAATTATTTAAATAATAAAATGTAATAAAATACTATTAAATAATTAAAAATAATTAATATCAAATACTTGAAGAATTATAATACGTCGTTTATTTATTATATTTATATATTTCATGAAATTAATATTTTGTCAGTTACTAAAATTGTATTGAAAACTAATAAAATTGTATTTTTAATTTATGCGTTAAAATTAAATTTTAAGAAAAATTATTATTTCTTAAAATGGTTTTATAAAATCAATTTTTATGAATTCATGATTATTTTTCCACATTTGGTTTTTTTTGAAAATATATTACACTTATTAATAGTTTTTTTATATTGATTTAAAAGGTAATTTTTTCATTAAAAACTATTTATCAAACAAGTATGATATATGATTTGATAGTTATATAATTGTAATATATAACCATTAAATGCGATGTAATGATTTTTTCTGACTTTTTTTGTGCATCGTACGATAATCATAAACAATTAAAAAATATTTTTACTCTAATATAATTTATCAGGAATCTTTCATTTTATTGAAAATTACATATTCATTTTAATTGACTGTTATCATATTATTTGTGAATATTTTATTACTCTAAAAATATATTTTTAAAAGCGTTAAAAACATATTTTACAATAAAAGGCATTATGATATTTTTTATAGAAATATAATTTCACATATGTATAGTGTCTTATTATTACATAATAGTTATTACATCTGCATATTGTTATTTTTATGAAATTATTATGGATAATGATGTAGCATTAAAATAATGTCCATCACTATAAAACTATTTTCTTAGGTATGTATTTAAAAGGTAAATTCATCAAAATTAAAATAACTAATTTATGTTATATATATTTTTTATTTGTGTAAATAATTAACTATCAAACATATAATAATTAATAAATAATAACAACAAAAATTAATCACTCAAAGTAAAACAAATGGTCTTTATTTGGGAAATTTTTTTCCATGTGTTATATGATTATATTTAAAAGTAAAATTTCAAAAATTTGTAATTTTAATTTGATAAATTAAAAATAATATTAAAAATAATATTTTCAAAATTATCTTAAATTGAGTTTTTGGTATTTACCAAAAAAGATAATTTTTTAGTGAATAATAAAACACAATGTTTCTATTAATAACATATGTTTTATGAACTCATGGTATAATGAATTTAAAAATCATAAAATTAATGAGTAAAATACTTAATTTTTAAATAAATAACGAGTAAAATGATTTTTTTATAAATAATAAACTTAATTTCCAAAACTATTAATCAATTTTTGAAACCTAAATTATGTTTTCTTCATGTAATTAAATATATTTGATTTTTTTGATTTACATAAATAATTTCAAAGATGCCTTACAGGCTTAAGGATGTTAAAATGTCAATGAAACATCCATTTCATTATAATGAACTACCAAAATTCAAATGGATAAACACAATTCATAGTATTTATCCAAAAGAATAAAATAATTAATTCTTTGTTATAAAATACACATCCACCTTCTACACAAACATTCCACTTCCACCAATTTCTCCATTATTTCGAAACACATTTCATTTTTAAAATTACCAAATTTATTCTATAGACTTCATTAGGAATGTAATAGACTTTTTTTCAAGGGAAAAGTCCCTCCATGGACTGATTTTTTCTCAATCAAATGGAGATAACTCAAAGATCAAGGTAAGGGTTCCACATCCTCCTTCTTTGTTTTTAATATCTTATTTAAAATTTTAACATCATAATTACATACTAAAATTATAATAATTACATGTTATTCACATCTGTTTGACCATTTTTTATGGGAGATCCCTCATTTCCTTTTGATCAAACAATTTTATATAATATATTATTATTTGAAGGTATGGGTTCTCAAATTTCATATTCTTTTCTTATTAGAGATTTTCTTGATATTAAATATTTTTAAACAAACTCATATTTTGATTCCATGATTGTATTTACATGATATTAAAATCATTTTAATCTATTATTGATGATATATCACCCATTACCTATCTCATATCCCTTTTAACAAGTCATCAGTACATTGAATTATCGATTTCCAAACCCATATCTCCTTATTTCAATTCTTCTCTTACCAAATATATATTATAATTAATAATTAAAATTAACATTAAAATTTTATTTTTGTATGATATTGTATTTTAACTAGGTATATTCTCTCTTTGAGATTTTATCAAACCTATATAACTCTATATAAGAAACTTATTTCCTGGTCAAAAGTGTTATGTTGTTGGATGTTTTTGAGGGAATGGGAAGGGAATAAGAAATCTAGAAACATGAACTAATTCATGCGATGAATGGTCATTCATGATGTGAATGGTTTTATGAAATTACCTAAAATTTTATTTATGGTATGAATGGATTTATGGGAAGAATCGGTTCACTACATGATATGCCATTCAAAATGTGAACTAATCTTCAGGGTTTTAAGTTGAAGAAACTTGTTTTTGGAATATATGGAAACATAAATACTCCCTATGTGAAACTTTGATTAATGTTTTGAATGGGATTGTGTCTAGCATTTTTATTTTTTTTATTCACCATATGTTTCTCCCTCTATCACTTTTCCCTCAAAATTCTACCATTTCTTCTGAGAATTTAGGATTTCACTATGACCCAAAAGAAACTTTCATTGGATCTTGGCATATCATACCTAGATATTAATGGTATAACTCTTTTTTATTCTTATCCTTCATTCCTAAAATTTATTTTACATGGGGACAACTCAATAACATGAAATCCATACCAAAATATTGGATTAAATACTTTTTTAATAGATTACCCTTATCATTAATTGAAGCAATTGATGGAGGAACTCAGTTCAACCTTGGACATTGAGTAATTTATTCATCCAAACAACTTCTGTGTAAGGTGGTCTAAGACATATACCTAAATATTGAAATGTTTTTCCAGTTTTAGAAACATGTGTGATAAGGAAAACACATTGTGCATGCTACCTAACCAGATTAATTACCCATTGGAATTCAGAAACTAATATGTTTTGACCTCTGGTAGTCCATGTTGGTTCTATTGGTGAGTAAATGGGACTTTAGGAAACCTAAGAGGTGTTCCTAACATTGAACCTATTTTGGATTAGAATTTTTTAAGTGTGAAATGAATTGATGATTCTTGTAATTACTTTGCAATTTGTTTAATTTTCTTTACAACATGAAATTAGTATAGCTAGTTTGAAAAAAATTACTTGGAATTAAATTGGTTAATTAGAATTTAATTGGTTATAGAATGAAAAAATGATGTAATATGTTATAATTTCATGTGATATAGTGATTGTATTTAAATTTATTATGAAATAGGTTTGTTACAATTAAGGATAGAATTGGTAAATTTTCATGAACTAGGAAATTTGAATAAATGGAATAAATGTTGAATAATTTTTAATTTGGTTTAATTAAGAAATGTGGCCAATATTACCATGCTTGGCATGTTTTGTTGGGTAACATAAAAGGATTTCTTATAATGTTTTCTTTTTATTGCTCCTTGATTAATAATGATTTCTCAATTATAATAACATGTTTTTCATATTTAGAGATTGGAGTTATTTATGGATTTCTTGATGTGTTGACATTTGATGACTCTTTGATAATACTTGATGCATGGAGGATAGGTGTGTGGTTATGTACCACATAAGGGAAAGATGAATGGTTACATAGCACCTTTGGTCTCGATTCATGGTCACATACCATATGATGTATTTATAAATGGGTATAGACTGCCTAAAGGAATGTGTTTCCACATAGGGGATCCTGTCTTCGGGTACTGATGTGTGGAATTTTTATAATAGACCACCTATGAAATGAAAGAGAGGTTGTCACCATGAAAGATATGATGGGTCTCAAAAAAGTAAAACATGCACAAAAAATTATTTCTTTTTTATATATAGTGTAATTTGGATATTTTGGTTTTTTCATATTGGCATCCTCATTATCTAATGTGCTATTTCTCTGATTTTCATGTGCACTTTACTTTTCTATAATAAATTTTGAGGGTGTGGGTTAGCTCACCAAATCCCACTCGATCCTTTTCATTATTTCAATTGTGATTTCTACTCTATATCAGATGGTATATTCTCCAACTTATATTCCAAACATCCTCCATTCTAGTTAGAAGACTCTAGCATAAGGGGAGGCATGCTTCAGGTTAAATAACAACCCTACATGGTTTCCTATGGGAGATCCATATTGGTGATATTAAAAATTAGTATTAAAGGTTAGTTTATTTATATTGTTTTAATATATTTGGAAGGTATATAATAGGATAGAATTTTTGGGCCATGTTAATGAGGTTATGTATAGGAATAGAAGACCTATGTGTCGGGGGAAACCAAAGTGCCTATGAGTGGCACTTTTTGTCATGATGTTCTCTTGTCAAAATTGTGATTTTATTTCCACTTAAGTGATTAAATTATTTTTTGGTGTTACTGTTTTATGAAATTTTATGTATGTTATGATATAATATGAGGCACAAATGAATTAATCATGGTAGGCACGAAGAAATATATGTTGACATGCATTATTCATGCTATGGATGAATTTATCACCTGTGTCCAAACAACCCTTATAAATTGTTAAATGTAATAAAGTGATATATCTATTAAAAAAGAATGAACGGGACTATTATAATAGTTCAATTCACTTGTTAATCCATGTTCTGGAGTAACATTGTGTGTGTGGTTCTTAATTGTTATCATGACCTTTTTCAATTGAAAATGTTGTGTATATTATGATATAAGTTGTCTATGGAGATTTGTAGAGAACAATTCATTTGATTCATCTTCAGATTGGGTGTCAGGAGAGAGGTAACTATAAGACACCTCTTGTAGCTGATATAGAACTTCTAGTGACTCTAGGTAACTCTATGGGAAATTATATTCATATTAGATTCCTATATATCATGTCATCCATATATAGGGAGACTGGTCATACACTTCCTTCAATGCCTAATTTGATCATGGAGTTCCATCTACTACAACCACCTATGTTCACTAGTGAGGGAGTTCCCATAGAGTATGATTTATTGATCAAGTCTATCTACATGATCTTAATGAATATTGATACACACATGAAAAACATGGTAAATATTACTATTTATATGATGTGAGGAATATCCAATCACTATTCAGATTTCCTAGAGTAAGAGGGACAGCAAGAGGAGAAAACATTGAAGGAATTGGAGGAAAATTTCTTGATTCACTTTTATCAAGATACATTGAGGGATGAGAAGTATCATAATTTCATGCACTTAACATAGGGGAGTATGTCAGTGGTATTCTACGTTGGATGATTTACCAGCCTACAACATTTTTACCATCATGGGAAGAAGATGAGATTTCTATGGTGATGTGATTTCAAGATGTAATTTTAGATGAGATTAAGTCATCGGTGAATGTATTTTTTCCAAATAAACAGTGATGAAAATGTGAATTAGGATCTCATTACAGAAGGAAACATGAGAGGGGCTCTGAGTGGTTGTAAAGTGGAGTCAGTTGGATGATCTGTGAGCTCTTATTTAAGTGGATGTAATAACTCTTATGATATATTACCCCATGTAAATGGTGGGAATAAAATCCAAGGGAGTTAAAATTGATCTTAGGATTCTGACCGAGTTTAATTATTTTAGTGAGTAAGGTCTAGGCTCAAGTTCCCTTTGTTTCTATATTGTAGGATGGTGTGTTTTTTTAATTAATATGGGATATATGTATAGTTTCTGTTGAATCACTCATTATTTTATTAGGGTTATAGGAATAGGGTAGGAACTAGAGTCTAGGAAGGACTCAACAACCCCACAGAAGACAGATAGTCTAATTTTTATCCATCACTAGGGTGGGTAGGGGACGTGGTACCTTGTCATAAGAGAGATATTATCTGGTAGACAAGCATCCTAGGGGATTCACACTAGATCCTAGGGAAGAGCTTCATGTTTTTTCCACCCCATATTGTCTAGTATGATAATTATAGCTATATGAACTTCCACCATTATAGGAATGATTTTAATATAATTGAAACTTTCCTTTTTTTTGATAGAATATCATGACATTATTTTATATCTTATCATTTCTCAAATGACTTGGGTTTCGTTTTGGAATGAATATATGGGGTAATGACTATAGACACACTTTTAGGGGTGTTATCAAATGGTATCATACTTTATATATTAAAAATTAATGAAATCTGTGGCTATTGTTTCCTCTAAGAGATGTTTATGAAGGAAATGTTACAATTTGATTTGATTTTGGGTAGGGATTTATTAGTTTTATAACAAGATAAAATAAAATTTTATTGAATATTATTTATTTTTCTATCTAAAAAATGAGGCATCGTTATTCAATAGGATGAATGGGATCATTAGGCTGGTTATAGTGGACAAATTCATTGAAAATTCCATTTTTATCATGGTCTAGTTAGCGAGACTTATTCTAGATAATGGTGAGTTTCAACATTTTTATTTTAATTTAGTATTTGACCAAGTTAATGATTCTTTTTCTTAATAATTCTCCATTATACTACCCAATCATGAAATAAAGTTCACTATCATGTTGGTTTTAGGAGCAGAACCAGTTTCTATTGCACCTTACAGGATAGAACTAATAGGTCATCAAGATTTTAAAGTGAATTTGGAAGATATAGAAGCGATGAGATTCATTTAACCTATTACTTTACCATGAAAATAACTTTTTTTATCTTCCAAGAAGATAGCTAGAACATTTTTCTTATGCATGGATTATCATAGACTAAACATGTTGATAATCATGAACCAGTATCACATATTTTACATCAATATATTCTTTAATTAGATGAAAGGATCCATGATTTTCTTTAAAGATAAACTTGAGTTTAGGTCACCTTTATATTATGTTGGGACCATATGAAAAAATAGACTTCATTCAAGAGAATATATGGTTTTTTTGAGATTTTGGTTATGAAGTTTTTTGTGAACAATAAGCTAAATATAATCATGGAATTGATGAATAATATCTTCCATTCGTTTTTTGAACATTTTGAGGTGGTTTTTATCGATGTAATTTTGTTTTACTCCCGATATAGAGATGACTATGCACAACAACTTGAAATCATTCTATGAATATATAGAGAGTATCATCTATATGCCAAGCTATCAAAATGCGGCTTCTTCATTGAAAAGTGCACTTTATGGTTCAGGTTCTCTCAATGTTTGGAGTGTCTATGATCCCATATAAGGTTTTATTTATGGTATCTTAGGAGAGACACAAAATTAATTAGATATTTTGAGATTCATTGGTCTATTTGTATTTTACCAAAATTTCATCTAGGATGTCCCTTTTATGGAAGCCCCAAAGTCCAGGCTGACCAAGAAATGTATGAATTTTCTTTTGTTAGATGCATGCAAGAGGGATTTCTAAGATCTAAAGAGAAGGTTGTGCTTAGTGAAAATCCTCACCTTACCTAATTCAGGTATGGAGTATACCATATACTACGATGCATTAGGGTTTGGGCTTGCAGCAGTCCTAACGCAAAAAGAAAAAGTTGTTACTTATGGATCCATATAGTTGAGATTGAATGAGAGAATTATCCTACTCATGAGCTAGATTTGTCTATGGTATACTTCCTAATATTTTGTAAACACATTATTTTGGGTGATATTTTTTCCTATGCACAGACCAAAATACCATAATGTATATATTTTCTCAATGGAACCCAAACATTTGGTAGAGGAGGTGTTTCAAGTATCTGCAATATTTAAACATAAATTTAGAATGTACTCTAGAAAAGGGGAAAACCATTGTCTAAACATTGAGTTGTCATACATAGACAGTGAAAATACGAGTAGTTTTTGACGAGTAATGGATAAATGAACTCTTTGCATACATGCATCAATAATTTTCAAAGAACCTGGAATAAACAACTCTGAGTTTTAAATACACCATTCCCACGCTTCTAAACCGTATCAAGAGAGGTAATTTATATGATATGGAATGATTATCATTAGGATTTAAAATATATGGTGTAGAGAGACCATTATGTTGTTCTCTAGGAAGTGATGGAGTTCTTCATATCTATGGACAAATGGGTTCCTATAGGCTTACATGAGGATCTAATAAGGGAATTCTATGTTTCTATGTGGTTGGTAAATCCTAGGCTGAAAAATATGTATTGTGATTTATGTAGGTAGTATTGGAGGCTAGGTATTAAGAAAGAGACCACAATATTCAAAGTGTGATGCTTCACCTATCAATAAGTGAGAGCCAATAATTAGTGTCCTACTATGTTAATATACACTTTTCCATTATGGAGTGAAAGTTTTATGATATCACTAAAGACATTATGATAGGATTACCAATGACACCCCAGACATATAATTCAGTATGGGTGATCATGGATTGACTAAAAAATGTATCCCACATCTTTCTTATTATAGATACCATTATTGTTAATGATCTCAGTAATCTCTACATCTGGGAGATATTTTTGATGGATGAAGATTCAAGGAGTATCATTTCTGATCAGGATAAGTGTTCTTATCATAGGTTTGTAAGGTACTTGAAAATGAATTGAGATAATGGGTTCTTATTAGCACAATCTACCATCCTAATACTAATGAAAAATTTAATGGAAAATTCATATTTTAGAAGATATGTTATGAGCATATGTTTTGGAATTTGATGGTTTACGAGAATAGAATATGTAAATATTTGGGTTCAATTATCATAACATCTTCCATGACATGATCCAAATGGATCATTTTAAGAATATATATATGGATGGTTATATCATTTTTATTTGTGTTGGTTAGATGATGGACGTCAGCACTTTTTGGAACTATTCTTTTATAGGATATTTTCGAGATTTTTTCATTGATAAAAAAGTGGTTGGTGATCATGCATAGCAAGAAGAAATTATATGTTAGCCATTGTACATGACATCAGTAGATTTAGGTCAGTCAAAAAGTTTTTCTTCAAGAGTAATATAGGATGGGGAAATTTAATATCCAAATATAAAGGAATCTATAATCTTAGTTTTTCAATCTATTAGATATATTGGGGAGAAACTATTTACTGTATTACTAATTAGATATTCCATAATTCTATAGTTTCATGAAATACATGTTTCACATTTGAATAATTCATAGATATCACCCTAACACTTCTCACATGATCGATGTTGATAATTATGAGTTGGATGTTAATACATCCTTTGAGGATTATCTGATCCATATCATAAACCATATATTGAAAATTATTTTAGGGAAGTATGTTCCTATTATAGTATTTTAGTGGAATCATGGGTGAGTGTAAGAGTAGATATAGGTGAGGGACTTGAATATGTAATAATAGTGGCTATAAATTTTTGATGATACCTCATAGTGATTCTTGAGAGAATAGATTGGGTATGATATATTATAGAAGTGGAAGTCATTAAAAACCCATATTTTACACAAGTGTGTTATTTATTTTAGATTTCTTTACAAAATTAACTCACTAGATGAGCATCATTTCATGGTTCAAAAGTGTTATGTTGAGGGAGGTGTTCAAAAAGAAAAAATAAATAGGAATTTGAAATCATGTTATATGAACTAATTCATGTAGTGGATGATTATTAACATTCATAATGGTTCTCGTTAAACTCCATGAATTTCATTCAGGTTATGAATTGTTTTTTGGGTTGAATCGATTCAGGACAAGATAATCCATTAACATCATCAACTATTATTTAAGATTTCAAGCTAAGGATACTTTTTTCAATCTATATGGAAATAAGAAGATTCACGAAATTAATCTATAAATCAAATTGTGAATAGGGTTGTATTCAGTAGTTTAATTTGGCTCATATTCCATGCATTTCTCAAAACCCTCTCTCACTTTTCACTGGATCCCCAGACCTTCCTTAGGTGATATTGAGAGTTCTATTCTACCCAATGTTAGATATAATTGTATCTTGGTGCATTAAACCTAGAAATTGAAGTTACACCTCTTGGTTATTCTTGAACTTAAATCTTCACTAGTTTTTTACATGAGGAGAACCCTATATTAAGATTTCCATATTTGTATCTAGGATTGATGACTTGTACTAATATATTTTCATTAGAATTAATTGTAGTAATGGAAGGAGGAACCCAATTCTAATGATTCCACTGAGTAATTTTTTCATCTTCTCTTATATTTAGGTAGGTGTTCTATGTCATTCCCCTAAAGTTAATTAGTTTTTACTATGTGCAACATTTTTTGTGGAATATAATTCCTTTTGTGTGTTTTAAAATAATTTTTAACTCATTGGAAATTGTGGATCTCATATTCTTTGACTTCCCATTTACCATGTTGGGGCCATTGGCATTGAGCTTGGGACTTGTGGCCACTCAAGGGGTGTTCTCACCCTTGAACCTATATTTTATTGGAATTTTTTAAATATTTTTATTTCTTAATTCATGTTGGAATAACATAAAAATTAGTATATTTATCTTAACAATGTGAAATTGGTATAACTGGATTGAAAAAGAATTACTTAGCATGAAATTGGTTAATTGTAATGTAATTTTTTATGGAATGATTCTATATTAAAATTTGATGAAATTTAATGTAAAATAAAAAAATATGTTGAATTGGATTGTGAAATATGTTTTTCAAAATTTTCCTGATAATTGGTAACTCTGTATGTACCGAAAAAATTTTTATTAAATGGAATAAATTGTGAATACTTACAAAATATTAATGAATTAAATAATGTGGGATTTAATAACATGATTGGAATGTTTGGTGTTGGTAATCTATAGGAATTTCTTATGATATCATATTACTATGAATTGTTGATTATGTTTTATGAATCGATTATAATAACATCATGTGTATTTTTTCTAAATAGAATTATAAATGGATTTATTGAATTATTGACTCATGGTGACTCTTTGATAATACTTGTCTCAACCCATCCCAATGGGTATTGTGCCATGACTTCCTAATCCCACCTCCAATAAGAAAGGGGATATCGATTAGCACAAAAATAGGAATTTCACTAACATGGGAGGCATTAAGTTAAAGTATATGTACACACGCATCAATATCCAAGCCTATACAATACTGAAATATAAAAAAATTGACAAACCAATCATGAATACATATAAATCCCATAAGTAGAGTATGAAAACAAGTAATCGAATGTAAATAAGGCCAAATACAATCCCTCCATAATGAGTCTAAGAACATGTCCAACCTGAAGGTAAAGATGGGGACTACTATGTAGATAACAATAGGAACACACCATGGTTTGTTTGAATCACTAAGAACCACCTAGTACTAGTCCCTCTAGTACTCTGTCAAAAGGTCGATCGTCTCCACAAGTTGTGACACATTTTGGTATAGCCTATATAGGGGTGAGTTCAACAATATCTAGTAAGAGGCCCTAAAATCACAAAGAATATAACAATAAGAATAATAGTCATCTCTACACTGCTACATGGCTACAACACATATAACATGAATATGTAGATATACATAGAAATGGCATATAGTATCAAGGTAACAATCATAACTCCATCCTAGGAATCCAACTTGAAGGATCCACATAACACTAATCTAGGAGAACACACTCCATGATTTTGATAGAATGTATGGAATCCACCCAAGATGTAAAACTCATTAGGTCATTCCATTTGAAGTATACATTGGAAGTCGAGAGTGAATGATACACTGAGGAGGATCACACCTACATTCAGTGTTTAAACTAATAACTCAATCTCCTATAACCTAGTAAGTAGAGGATTGGTGCCCATCTAGTATTGATCACAATAATACCAAGAACTTTATATAGGGAATGAAGAAAATAAAGAGTCTCACTTTGGGACTCATGGAAGGATTCGAACAACTCTACCAAATAATTCCTTCTAAAGGGATCTCTATCATCTATGTAGGATTCAATTCTATAATAACAGTTAGTTAAAGGATATAGGGAATTCACCCTAGTGAAACTTTTCTAAGCTGAAGAGGAAACGATATCCTTTCATTATTGAAGGGAGTAAATGGTGTTTCCCTTTGAAATAATGTTCTTCCCAGGTAAATAGATTGTGTATGTGTCCATGTCAATGTATGTAGTGTGTCTCAACCTGTGTACATTATATAGTGTCCAAGTACACAACTCTTCCCATCTACAACTTGATTTTTTATGTCCATGTTAGAGGAAATAGCTTATCCATGGCTATGTACTTTTCTCTAGCTCCATGTACCCTCTATGGTATATGATGATCTTCCAGGTGAAGGCACCCATTGTTTCATGACGTCACAGGCTTCATGATATTTAATTTGACCACAAAGTCTTTAGATGTGGCATAGGGTTCCCACACGAAATGTTCCTTCAAAACACACACCATTTTCTATGGAATTTCAAATATCAAGTATGTATCATCTTCAGGTTGTCTTCTGCTCCTCTGAACCTCGAATCCACCATGAATTGTTGTATTAATTGTAGATCTTCTTAATCCAATCCTCTCCATATTTTCTCTTTGGATTCCTATCACCAAATTCACACAAAAATTGATTATATTTAATTCCTTTCAATGTCGTACACACCACTCAAACCAGATGTATCCAGTACATTAATATTTTCTTAATGCTACTGGTGTCTCTTGATCGTTGCACTATACCAAGTCTTGATCAATTATATTGAATCATTACACCATAAAAATGGGTGTGTATTGTCAGATATCCCAGTATTTGGATCAAACCACAATTCAAATGAGGCATCACTAATAAATTAACATATAATAGTGGGAGGGAAAAAATAAACTTGCAAAATAGAAAAGAACCTTGGCCTTATTTGATTAGATTCGATTTATTTCTGTTAGAATTATGAATGATGAACAAAGAATAAATAAATTACGTCCTAATAAATCTCTACAAATAAACCTATCCCATAATATGATGGATATGAGAATCAATCCACCAGTCAATCGATTCATGTTCATATTAGAAATAAATAATGGGAATAAAATATTGTAGAAAAATATACTTCCTCAACTGGGATCAATCTTTGATGAAGAACAAAGCTATAATATCATCATTATCATGATCCTCTCATTCAATTTCACACAGACACTCGGTCTTTTATTCAATCATGCTTCTCCAAAGTATGTCCTGCCAAAGGCTCTCTAATGGTTCTATAGATCTCTATGGTTTATCATTTAAACATTAGAATCAACCATATCCATTTCTTAATGGACAATCTAGGTACTTATTTCAATGATTATATATAAAATATCTTATATAAATATTTAATTCATTTTATACATGTGATTTATTTTTCAAAAACTCACCATAATAAAAAATTTCATGTCATGCCTAAGGTAAAACACATGTTATAAACTCAATGGTGCCATCATATTTCTGATATGGACATCCACTTATAAGTTATTAAAATTATTAAGGAAACTAGTATGTGCGTGCATTTTGATATATTTAATATATTTCTAAAATTAATTTTGGGAGCATCAGGTCTCCAAATAACAATCTTTCTTAGTTCCTATTTAAGAAAATAAACTATACAATGTCAAAAAATAATATATGGAAAATATTAGTCGTTACATTATCCAAACATTATGGATTTACAACCAAAAAATCCAAAACAAGTGGATATACATAAATATGTGTGTACTGATCTCACATATAGATCTCCTGATCCCAGGATTTCTCTTAACAATTTTTGTGCTGCCACCATACACTCGCTAAATGAATCACAAAAAATTGAATCATATGCTATTATTGATCCAAGATCTCGAATGGGTACTCAGTGAAGGTAGCTCCATCCTCAATGTCGGGCTTTCTCTAGTCAATAATGTGTGATGGATTGTGAACGTACCTTATTATTGGTGACACATGGAGGATGTAGTGTACCCGACCAGACAATAGATTTAGATCTAAGAGTTTTCCACCACTCCAAATCTATGAAATTTTGGGAAAGGACTAATTAATATCAAAGATCTATTTCTTCTCTATCCAAATCTTTGTAATCTACACTGAGGTGAAACATGTACGAACACATGGTCTCCCTTTTCGAACTCCAAAAACCTCTATAATCATTTAACATTGGACTTGTAATGTCTCAATGATATCATAATCCACTACTGGATGATATACACATTCTCTATAGTGGCATGCACCAACTTGGGCCCATAAGTGTTCATTATCTTGGGTCAGTCCAGAATAGTGGTGACCATTAGGATCACCTATACAATAAATTGAATGTTTTCATACCTATGGTGAAATGGTTTGTATTATTTTATGCAGAATGCACAAAGAGTAGGTGATCCTTTCAACTATGTCCAATGTCCCACATGCAAGCTCCTAACATGTCATCAAGAACCTGAAAGGTTTGCTAAGTCTAACTTTTACTCTAGGGTGAAAATTCATGCTCAAACACAGTTCTATCCTAATAGCCTCCTAAAATCAATTAAATTTCTTAGATTTATTATAGGATTCATATTTATAAATGATCATCGAAGAAAATCCTTGGAGTCATACTATCTTATACACGTAGAGGTATCCCATGGTCTCTACCAAACTCTTATTCAGAATAGAAAAAAATTGGTCCGACCTAGTGATTTGGAATATGGTCACCAATTTGGATTCATTTCCCCTAGAGAGACATGGTGACCTCATTACTAAGATAATGGATATCCCATACCACTTCCACTTTGGCACCTCAAGGTTTTGAGCTAAACCCACTAAAACCGGGTACCCAGCCTTCACTTTCTAACAAGTAAAGAATCAATAGACAAACTTCATAACTCCCTTATCCATATATAGCCATAAAAAACTGATTTTAGAAGTCATGGTACATAGTTTTCATGATTAGATGTACCCCAAAATGATATTTATGGAATTCTCTAAGAACGTCCTACCAAGGAATCATTGGTACCATGGAAAATCCTCTAAAAAGAATGACATTCTTCTCCCTTTGAAAAATCAATCTAGAGCTTGTTTAGTGGATATATAAGTACATTGTGTCTCACAGTAATTATCTACAAGTTGTTCCTCCCGGACTCACTGCAATATCTAAGGTATAACACCGATTGACAGGAGTTAAGCTTCTCTATATCCATCTACAATGGATAACTACAATTATGCCAACTACTTTGATGCCCCATTCATAAACTACGAACAATATCTCCTACAAATAGAATATACTACCATTTTTTCCTTCCTAGGAGTATAAAAAATCTTAAGGTAATAATCCTATAGTAACCCTAGAAATCACCTCTATCTCAAATTTAGATCCCTCTTATAGAAGATATTCATGAGACTCTTATAGTTAGAAGAGACAATAAATTTATCTCCCATCAAGTATTATCCCCACATAATTAGTAAGAAGAATACCCCTACTAACACAAGATCATGGGTCATATAGATATTCAAATGTGGTCTCAACTAACGTGAACCATAGAAAAGAGTCACCTACCTCTGCATCAGAACACAACAGATTCCAGTTCCTGATGCATCGTATAACACTTTGTACTCGACACCATCCTCTATAAATATCAAGATGGGAGAGCTCATCAATATTAATATAAACTCTTTAAAATACTACTAGAACCTCTTAGTTTACATGAATGGATTTTTCATTCAATTCAAAGATTTCATGGGAGTTGATATATTGGAGAAGTTAGCTATCAATCTCTGGTAATAGCCAACCAACCTAAGGAATCACCACACCTCTTTCATGATCTTTGGTGGATCCCAAGATAAAACTTCCTCACCCTACAATAGGTCCACAAACACTTCATCCATAGAGATAACATTTCCTCTAAATATTACCTTTTATATTTAAAAATAGAACATTGAGAGATTCTTATATATCTGGTACTATTTGAGTATGTTCAGTACCATCCTAAAGTGTCGTGTTATCTCATACTTAAACGCTGAGTACACTAGGATATCATCAATAAAGGATACCATGATCTAGTCTATGAGTGGTTTAAAGATATAGTGTATGTGTCCCATAAACACTCTTGTGTCATTCATCATTCCAAAGGGACTCCCCAAGAACACATAGTCAGCTTAGAGACATACAAATGTTTTCTTCAGTATATCCTCATCCCATACTCAAAACTAGTGATATCCTGATCTAAATTTAAATTGAATGAACCATCATTACCCTCTCAATTGCTCTAATTTTACAGATTGGGAAGTCCAAACATATACCCAATCTCTTTTATGTCTTCTTAGTGAACAAAATTGGGGATGCCCAGTGGAAAACAGTAGTTCTAACAAATTCCTTCCTCTACAAGTCCTCCAACTCCTTCCTCAGCTAGTGAAGCTATGTAAGAGCCATTAGATATTTTGTCATGAATATCGAGGTCAACCTAGGTTGTAGATCAATACAGAAGTCTATCTCTCTAGGGGGAGTTAATCCAAGAACATCCTCAAGAAAGACATCCTCATACTCTACCACCACTCAAAGGAACTAAAAACTCCTAGCATCCACTACACCAAGTGACATGATAGAAAACTAATAAGTAACTGGATGCATCCATCTATAGAATATTATATCTTGCAATACCTAGGTTTCATATTCACCTACAAAGGGAAACATAGCCCAATAGCTGCAAACACACTAAATTATCTACCTAAAATAGTCAATTTGTGCATGAACTATAGATAACCAATCCATTATTAAGGAGATTTCATAAGGAATCATCACAAATATTAATATATCCCAACATAAACTCTCACCTTCATGAGTGAGGTCACACTATTGGCACATGTATGTGGTAGCTGAGTCATCTCCAATTAGAGTCTCCAAGTAGAAGGGTCGAGCTAACGTCTCAAAATGATTCTATATGTCTTGAACCATATAATTAGGAATAATTGAATGACTTGAAATTGGGTTCATCAATACAACTTATGTTGTATAAATGACACATATTCTTCCCTGTATCATTCTTAACATCTCTAGTTCAAAAGGCTCAACCGCCTACAACTACCACCACCTGTAAAGACCCGTAAATTTCAAGGAAAATTTTTTTTTCTTAATTTTCATTGGAATTTTACAAGAACGCAGTTTCAGACGCACCTGATTCTAAGGCCCGGTGTGCTCGGAATCATTTTCTGAAGTTTAGATCGGGTACGTTCAGTGAACGAATGAGCGGGTTTTTATAACTTTTGAACCGTTGCTCAGAATCGAATTCTGAGGACACCGATTGAATCGCAGTGCTGGTATTTGCTTAGAAACGCCTCTTCCGGAGTTGCGTTTGCTCGGGTGTGGTTTTTAATTTTTTGGTATTTAAGTTAATAAATAAAATAATGTGGTATGACAAACTTTATTTTATTTCACTTAAAGCCACTTAAAAGCCACTTTAAGTAGCTTAAGCTGAGTTGAAGCGGCTATGGTAGAACCCAAAATATCCTACCCTCCTGGTAGGATATTTGTGATGTGGGGCCTGCACGAGCCCCACCGTTTCTTTTCCGCTAAGTAACGCACCTGCGAAAACCCGTCATTATAAAAGTCAACTGACGTGTTTTCTTAAATTCTTAAAGCACCAATTAATTGGGCGGTTAACTTCATTAAATTAATTTTATGAATTAATTTAATTGTTTCATAACCTATTTACAATCCGTTGGCGTAATAATAAAATAAGAGCAACGCACGACTTCTTGAGGATTGCTCATTGTGAGGTTTTTTGAAAAATTTTGTGCCTTCATCATCCTTTATGAAGAACGCGAAGAACGTAAAGAACGCGAAGAATGTCGTAACCCTCAATGATTGATGACGCTTCTTCTGAGACGTTCTTCCCCGCAACGATCTCCGATCACCAACTACTTGAGGTAGGAGACTTCGGGTTTCTTCTTTTGAATCTTCTTTGTGGTTCATAATAACATCATGGATTTAATTAATATAATTAGATCTGCATGTTCTTGAAACTTGGAGTTCGACGACGCGACGCCCTTCTGCGACGCGACGGTCCCCTCCTTCCGCGGCGATCAATTCCACGAAGAACGCGCGTGCGACGACTTGATGAGGTAGGGGTTTTGTTTGGGAAATGAATTTATTTCCGTGGTTGTTTTCTACTAAAAACAAAGAACCTGAATCAAGAGAAATTTTAATTTATTAAAATTGTATATTGTTTTGTTTTCCATGTGTGTATTATTTGCTGCCCGATTGTTATCACCTAACGCGGAGGGTGTGGGCCAAAAAAACATGGCCCGACAACTCTCCGCAGTTCTTCGTTGATGCGCGGATTGGCAGGTGCTAACAAAACATGCCGCAGGGGTGATTTGTTGATTCTGCAGTGAAGAATGGGACTCGGGAGGAGCTATGGCGCAGACGAAAGTGGCATCGGACCACCGGAGCAACTCCGGTGGCCCACGGAAACCACCGGCAGTGCCCCGGCGCGCCGCTGGACAAAGCCATCGTGACTGAAGCCGCAGCGGCGGTGGCACCAGTGGACCCACGGCTGTGCGGGTTCGGCGCACACGGGATGCGGAAATGCCGCGTCTGCTGACGAAGGGCGGCCCCTGTGGGGGGGGGGGGGTGGTTGGGGGGTGGTGGGGGGGAGGTGGTGTTCACACGCGGGGGCAGCGCGCCCCCGCCCCCGGACTCCGCTCGCTCGGCCGAGCCGAGCCGTGCCGAGCCGACCCGCCGGCCGGGTTGCGCCCAACCGGGTCGGACCCGGACCCGGGTCGGGTCGGCCCAGTTCGGGCCGACCCAGGGGGGTCGGGCCAGGTCGGTTCGGGCCCAGACCCTTCGTCTTCGGACCGTTTTCGGTCTTTTTCCTGTATCTTGATCACCGGGCCTCCGAACGACGCGTTGTCAGCGGGAATGCTATCCTTGGATCGAGACGGTCGTTTCGGTATATCACACTCAAGGTTTCGGAATACTTTGGGTTCAGTCGGGTTGGTTCGTACACGAAACCAATCGGGCCCTCGGAGCGGAAACGCTCATATCTTGAGCTTAGGACATCCGATTGACGTGCCGTCGACTTTGTTGAATTCCTCTAAGTGAGACGAATCTTTTGGCTTACTCCGCCCGAGGTTTGGACGCAGGTGGAGTACGGTCGGGTAGGTTTTGCCTTAAAAACCAACCGGGCCCCTAGGACAAAAAAGCCAATAACTCTCAGACCGGGTGTCCGATTGACGCGCCGTCTACGACGTTGAGTTCCTGTTGTCGATTCGGGACTTTTGGATACATCAACTCTGGACTAGGTTTCAGTTGATGTATCAGCCTCTCGTCTCGTGGAGTGGACCCTCCCGAACGATTTTGCTGTGTGCGAGTACCCTAGAGCTGGCTGCGACTGCTACTGTGACGACGACGATTGTACCGAGATCCTCAGTAGATTCGACTGCGACGATGATGAAAATAGTACGGAATCCTCCATGTTTTCGGTAGTGACCACTACGGTATATCTTCAGATACAGCAACTCCGGACTACATGTCATTTGATGCATTGACCTCTTGGCTCGTGGATTGGACCCTCCCGGAACGAGCATGCTATGTGCGGAAACCCTAGAGCCAGTTGAGACTTGACGACTGCTGATCGAACGACTCAGAGTGTTACAGATAGCCTAGTGGGAAGCGCTTGGTTGTAGCAGGAGACCCATGTCGGAGGACCGCTTGGTTGTAGCTGCAGACCCACGGTACTCAACAGAAGGAGTACCACTGGTGGCTATGAGAGGGAGCGCTTGGTTGTAGCATAAGACCCACAATGGAGGAGCTCTTGGTTTTAGCAGCATGGGGGAGCACTTAGTTGTAGCGGAAGACCCACGACAGAGGAGCGCTTGGTTGTAGAGGCTAACCCGTTGTACACAACAGAAGGAGTACCTCCAGAGGATATGAGGGGAAGCGCTTGGTAGTAGCAGCAGACCCGTGGTGGGAAGCGCTTGGTTGTAGCAGCAAGACCACAGTACTGGATAGGTGGAGTACTACAGCAATCCAAGGTTAGAAGGAAGCGATTGGTTGTAGCGGCATAACCACTGTACTTGATGGAGAAGGAGTTTCCCTATTGATATGGTTTCAACTTCATGATCGATCCTGTGTGGGTCATTACGGGAGTTAGTACCTACCGATCCATTGTGGGTCTGACAGCTAGATGAAGCAGTGGCTACATCTGATCATCTCTATCGTCTTACGAAGAAGTATATCCTGGGTGAGCTGAAACTCTGTTTTACATTCCTTTGTGGATTGTGTTGTACTATCCTGTGTGGATTTACGTTTTACTATCCTTTTTGGATTGTGTTGAGCTATCCTGTGTGGATTTTACGTTTTTATTTCCTGTGTGGACTGGGTTGTACTTGAGCTCGGATGTTGGAGCCGAGCGAGAATTGATGACTTAGGTATATGTATGGGCATATACCTAAGCAGTGTCGGATGTTACTTCGGGATTGTATCTTTCCTTTGTGGTTTAACCTTTGTGTATTTTCGGAGACCTTTGGGGTCTCAGGGTCCCTACTGAGTAGCTTATACTCACCCCTGCATGGGCTATGCCCACACTACGTTGTGTTGGTTGCAGACGACGGACAACGCTGATCGTGGTGGAGGCTTGCAGAGAAGGATGGTACCTGGAGGTGGACCACTGGGCGGGATGTACTCGGAGTGGTTGGCTGGACCCGAGGAGCAGTGGAGGCTTCATGTACTCACCCTTTAGGTGGGACTTCTAGAGGACAACTCGACGCTGAGGCTTTTCCTTTCAGTTGCAGTTTTCCCCCTTTCAGTTGTACTTCACAGTTGGGCTTGTATTTTCAGACCCCTTACTTTCAGCACAGCTTGTTCCAGTTTTTACTTAGTGTTTACTTTTCTGCATGCTTACTCTGTGGTGCTTGTTTACTTTACAAAGGAAATGACTTCACTTTACTGAAATTTATGCCTTGGTGCTAGTTTCCAGCCCCTGGCCTATGGAAGGCGGGCTTGGGGTAGTCACAGCACGAGCCCGGAGGATGGGTCGTGACAAATTGGTATCAGAGGAGTTCAGTTCTACCACGAACTCTGATATTTTCTATGTGAAGCAATAGTGTTAAGCATATTGAGTGTGGTTATCAGTACAGGGAGCCCAGTGTTGGTGCGGCGGCCGACGTATCTGTACAGTAGGACCCTGACTTCTTATTTCTGACTTAATGCAGGAAAACATTGATTGCAAGTGTGTGTCATGTTTTCTTTGTGATTACTTGTATCAGCTCACCAGGTATACTGTTCTGACCGTGGTGCACCTGTTTCTTTTCAGGATGGCCCCACGACGGCAGCCAGCTAGGGTTCCGAGAGTTGAGCGTGATGACAGCCCGCCGAGCGACGAGGCCTCGGTACAGTGCCCTGTGACAGGAGAGGCACCAGCGGTACCACTACCCGCCGAGCCACCGATGCTTCCATCCTCGACCGCTAACGATGCACATCGCCTTAGTGCACTGCAAGAGTTCCAGCACCAGCGACCGCCCAGGTTCTGTGGGGAGATGGACCCCCAGGCAGCTGAGGACTGGCTGGAGGTAGTTGTATGAGTTTTCCTGTTAGTGAGGACACCAGCAGACCTTATGGTGGTCCTTGCAGCGAGCCTCCTGCATGCGGTAGCAGGCAGATGGTGGAGCATGATGCTACAGGTGCATGATGAGGCATCACTCCTTTAGATGGACTTTGAGAGCCTTTTTCACTCAGAGTTCGTCCCAGCCACCCTCTGTGCGGTGCGCATCCAGGAGCTACTATAACTGCGGCATGGCAACATGACAGTAGCCCAGTACGCGGCGAGGTTTACTGATCTATCGCGCTATTCCACAGACATGGTACGGGACCCATTCTTCATGGCCTGAACCTTCGAGCAGGGGATCAGGCGAGAGATCAGAGCTTTAGTTGTTTCTCACAGCATTCCGACACATACAGGAGTGTTGGAGCGAGCCCTCTTAGTGGAGAGTTTCCTTGCTGGGCAGTCTCCATCAGCAGGACCCACCACTAGCCGGTATGCGGCAGAGTCTTCTGCAGCGGGTAGTAGATAGATGACGTAGGGGTCTAAGAGGACTATACCTACCGGTGGTCGACCGCGTGACTTAGGATCGATTTTGCGAGGCACCCGGGGTGGACAATGACTTACCATGAGCGGTCATTGTTACTTCTACGGTGGGGTTGGTCACATTGCTCGTGACTATCCGACCCACCATACGGATGACCAGAAGATGAATGAAGGACTTCCCAGGCAGAGGCAGAGGTTTGATCGAGCCAGATCGCATGGAGTAGTAGATCGGGGCAACAGAGCTGGCCATGCTGTGGGAGGTGGACGACGCTTCGAGGTGTTGCCACCACCACCACCAGGAGGTCCACCTCGACCACAGGGAGTTGGTGGACATGGGAGAGCTCAGCTTCAAGCAGCTAAGGCCTTCGATCATGGAGCTGTGGGAGAAGATGGACATGAGTGGAACTAGTG
Organism: Viscum album; assembly: GCA_963277665.1. Taxonomy (NCBI): domain Eukaryota; kingdom Viridiplantae; phylum Streptophyta; class Magnoliopsida; order Santalales; family Viscaceae; genus Viscum; species Viscum album. Next base: position 762,248,446 of record OY728126.1, on the reverse strand, counting down.
GATACGTCTTTTGTACATCTAGTTCCTTGTTGATGTTGTGTAGTGTCTTTATATTATGATCTGCAATAAAAAAGACGCATACCTTTGTGATGTTTTCATTCCTCTCCTCTTTTGTGCTGTTACTAAGAGGGTCCAGTTTAGACTGTTGACTTGACCCTCACTTGTGAGACATCTACTGGCGGAGACCCAGTTACCACACACTGATGCCGAAAGTGTGACTCAACCCTTGGAGGTGAGAGTAACAGTTGGATCTCTTGGTAGTAGCGTCAAGGCCTTACGACGTCATCCTTGGTATGGATTAGTATCATCCATTTCGGGATTGACTGTATTAGGCGAAGAACTTGGTTCATCCAGGGGATGAGACCAGATTTCTCTTATCGGCGAAGAAGAAATCACAACAGCTCTTATAGGACCAGAAAGGTCCAAGTCATCCATGAGCAGATGAGGACAGCTCAGAGATGGCAAAAGACTTGTGCTGACAGAAGGCGGAGGACACTAGAGTTCGAGGATGGCGACCACGTCTTCTGGCGTGTCTCACCTCGACGTGGATTATGAAGATTTGGTCGAGGCGGCAGTCGTCTCCACTCTTCATCGAACCATTCCAGGTCCTTAGCAAGATTGGTGAGGTGGCTTATCACCTGGCTCTACCACCTCAGTTGCACCGGGTGCATGACGTCTTCCACACATCTCAGCTGAGGAGATACGTGCACGACCCGACACACATCATTGACCATGGGGAGCTGGACATTGATGATGGGGCGACCTTTGCGAAGGTCCCGGTGGAGATTGAGGATCGACAGGAGCGGGTCCTACGTGGAAGCTCGATTCCTCTTGTGCACATCAGATGGTAGCATGGGAAACTCCAGGAGAGCACTTGGGAGCGGGAGGCTCAGATGTGTACTCAGTACCGCCTTTGTATCCCTAAGTTTGTGGTGAAGCTTTACGGGGACGTAAAGCCCAATGGTGGGAGTAATGTAAAGACCAGTAAATTTCAAGGAATTTTTTTTTCTTAATTTTATTTGGAATTTTACAAGAACGCAATTTCAGAAGGCACCTGATTCCGAGGCCCGGTGTGCCCGGAATCATTTTCCGAAGTTTGGCTCGGGTACGTTCAGTGAACGAATGAGTGGGTTTTTCTAAATTTTGAACCGATGTTCGGAATCGAATTCCGAGGACACCGATGGAATCGTAGTGCCGGTATTTGCTTAGAAACGCCTCTTCCAGAGTTGTGTTCGCTCAGGTGTGGTTTTTAATTTTTTGGGATTTAAGTTAAGAAATTAAATAAAGTGGTACAACAAACTTTATTTTATTTCACTTAAAGCCACATAAATTCCACTTTAAGCTGCTTAAGCTATGTTGAAGCGGATAGGGTAGAACCCGAAATATCCTACCCTCCTGGTAGGATATTTGTGAGGTGGGGCCCGCATGAGCCCCACCTTTTCTTTTCCGCTAAGTAACGCACCTGCGAAAACCCATCATTATAGAAGTCAACTGACGCATTTTCTTAAATTCTTAACGCACCAATTAATTGGGTTGTTAACTTCGTTAAATTAATTCCACGAATTAATTTAATCGTTTCTTAACCTATTTACAATCCGTTGGCGTAATAATAAAATAAGACCAATGCACGACTTCTTGAGGATTGCTCATTGTGAGTTTTTTTGACAAATTTTGTGCCTTCATCCTCTTTCGTTAAGAATTTGGAGAACCCGAAGAATAAGAAGAACGCGAAGAACGTGAAGAACGCCGTCACCCTCGGAGATTGACGATGCTTCTTCTGAGACGTTCTTCCCCGCAACAATCTCCGATCACCATCTGCTTGAGGTAGGAGATTTCTAGTTTCTTCTTTTGAATCTTCCTTGTGGTTTATAAAAACATCATGGATTTAATTAATATAATTAAATCTACATGTTCTTGAACCTCGGAGTTCGACGACGTGACGCCCTTCCTCGACGCGATAGTCCCCTCCTTCCGTGGCGATCAATTCCGCGAAGAACGCGTGTGGGATGACTTGATGAGGAAGGGGTTTTGTTTGGGAAATGAATTTATTTTCATGGTTGTTTCCTCCTAAAAACAACGACCCTGAATCAAGAGAAATTTTAATTTATTAAAATTGTATATTGTTTTGTTTTCCATGTGTGGATTATTTTCTTCCTGATTCTTATCACCTAACGCGGAGGGTGCGGGCCAAACAAACACGGCCCGACAACTCTCCGCAGTTCTTCATTGTTGCGCGGATTGGCAGGTGATGACAAAACATGCCGCAGGGGTGATTCGTTGATTCCGCAGTGAAGAACGGGACCCGGGAGGAGCTACGGCGCAGACGGGAGTGGAATCGGACCACAGGAGGAACACTGGTGGCCCGCATAAACCAATGGCGGCGCCTCGACGCGCCGTCGGACAGAGCCACCGCTGTTGAAGCCGCGGTGGCGGTGGCACCAGCAGACCCGCGAACGCGCGGGTTCGGCGCACACGGGACGCGGCAATGCCGCGTCCGCTGACCAAGGGGGGCCCCCGCGAGGGGGGGGGGTGTTCACACGCGGGGGCAGCGCGCCCCCGCCCCCGGACTCCGCTCGCTCGGCCGAGCTGAGCCGAACCGCCAGCCGGGTCGCGCCCTGGCCGGGTCGGACCCGGACCTGGGTCGGGTCGCCCTGGGGGGGGGGTCGGGTTTGGTCGGTCTGGGCCCAAACCCCCCGTCTTCGGACCGTTTGTGGTCTTTTTCCCGTATCTTGAGCTACGGGCCTCTGAACGACGTGCCTTCAGCGGTGATGCAATCCTTGGATCCAGAGGGTCGTTTGGTATATCACACTCAAGGTTTAGGAATACTTCGGGTTCGGCCAGGTTGGTTCGTACATGAAACCAACCGGGCCCTCGGAGCGGAAATGCTTATATCTTGAGCTTCAGACGTCCGATTGACGTGTCGTAGACTATATTGAATTCCTCTAAGTGAGACGAATCATTTGGCTTACTCTACCCGAAGTTTGGATGTAGGTGGAGTATGGTTGGGTTGGTTTTGCCTTAAAAACCAACCGGGCCCCTGGGACGAAAACAGCCAATATCTCTCAGACCAGGTGTCTGATTTACGCGTCGTCTGTGACGTTGGGTTCTTGTTGTCGATACAGAACTTTTGGATACATAAACTCTGGACTAGGTGTCATTTGATGTATCAGCCTCTCGGATCGTGGAGCGGACCATCCCGAACGAGCTTCTTGTGTGCGGGGACCCTAGAGATGGCTGCGGCTGCTACTGTGACGACGACGACTGTACATAGATCCTCAATGGATTCGACTGCGACGATGATGAAAATAGTACGAGAATCCTCCGTGTTTTCAGTAGTGACTAGTATGGTACATCTTAGGATACATCAACTCCGGACTACATGTCAGTTGATGCATCGACTTCTTGGCTCGTGGAGTGGACCCTCCCGGAACGAGCATGCTGGGTGCGAAAACCCTAAAGCCGGTTGAGACTTGATGACTGCTGATCGAACGACTCAGTGTGTTACAGATAGCCCAGTGGGAAGCACTTGGTTGTAGCAGCAGACCCACGGCGGAGGAGCGCTTGGTTGTAGTGGCAGACCTGCGGTACTCAACAGAAGGAGTATCTCTGGAGGCTATGAGGGGGAGCGCATGGTTGTAGCGGCACACCCATGATGGAGGAGTGCTTGGTTGTAGCGGCTAACCTGTGGTACTCAGCAGAAGGAGTATCTCTAGAGGCTATAAGGGGGAGCGCTTGGTTGTAGCAGCAGACCCATGGTGGGAAGCACATGGTTGTAGTAGCAGGCCCACAGTACTCGATAGGTGGAGTACTACAACAGTCCAAGGTTATAAGGAAGCGCTTGGTTGTAGCGGCATAACCACTGTACTTGATGGAGAAGGAGTTTCCCTATAGCTATGGTTTCAACTTCATGATCGATCCTATGTGGGTCATTGTGGGAGTTAGTACCTACCGATTCTTTGTGGGTCCAACGGCTAGATGAATTAGTGGCTACATCTGATCATCTCTATCGTCTTACGAAGAAGTATATACTGTGTGAGTTGAAACTATGTTTTACTTTCCTTTTTGGATTGTGTTGTACTATCCTATGTGGATTTAAGTTTTACTTTCCTTTGTAGATTGTGTTGAGCTATCCTGTGTGGATTTTATGTTTTGCTTTCCTGTGTGGACTTTGTTGTACTTGATCTCAGATGTTGGAGTTGAGCGAGAATTGATGACTTAGGTATATGTATGGGTATGTACCTAAGAAATTTCGGATGTTACTTCGTGATTGTATCTTTCCTTTTTGGTTTATCCTTTGTGGATTTTCGGAGACCTTCAGGGGTCTCGGGGTCCCTACTGAGTAGCTTATACTCACCCCTTCACGGGCTATTCCCGCACTACGTTGTGTTGGTTGCAGACGACGGACAACGCTGATCGTGGCGGAGGATTGCGGAGCAGGACGGTACCTGGAGGTGGACCACTGGGCGGGGTGTACTCAGAGCAGTAGGCTGGACCTGTGGAGAAATGGAGGCTTCCTGTACTCACCCTTCAGGTGGGACATCCAGAGGACGGCTCGACGCTGTATCTCTTCCTTTCAGTTGCTATTTTCCCCCTTTCAGTTGTACTTTACAGTTGGGCTTGTATTTCCGGCCCCTTTACTTTCAGCATAGCTTGTTCCAGTTTTTACATAGTGTTTATTTTCTGCTTGCTTACTCTGTGGTGCTTGTTTACTTTACAAAGGAAATGCCTTCCCTTTACCAGAATTTACGCCTTAGTGCTAGTCGCCAACCCCTGGCCTACGGAATGCGGGCTTGGTGTAGTCACGGCACGGGCCCAGAGGACGGGTCGTGACACCACCCATGTCCTCTTGCTACTTAATCTCTATGTGGACCATCTGGGGGTGGTGTTGCAAACAAGTTGAATTTCCTACCACCTCTAGATGATCTCCAATTTCCTCTAACATGATCTATGCCCTAAGGACCAATCTATTTATTTTACTTCCTCTACATCAGAGGTCCCACAATTGTCTCTCTATCAGTCGTATGATGGGTCTGACAATCTCTCATGAGATGTGCCATGCCATCACATTGGTATAACTACATCTACAGGTTATACATAGACTTATCTTGTATTTACATAACTATAGAGCCTCTATCCTAGGACCTCATACTAAGATGCCTCTCAAGTCCAGGTCCCTGAGACTAATGTCGGCTCCCTTATTTTGAAGTATTATCTCTTGAGTTCCCACCACAAATAACCACTTTCTGCGTGTACTCATCTAGGAAACTTTTCACAAAAAAACTCACTATAATATCCTAACATAGGTAGTAAATCAAGGATGTATACTATTGTATAAAATGTATCCATTTAATCCTTTATTTATGTTCTAATCCTAGAATAACTGATGACAAACCATATCTATCAAGTACCTAGAGAGGTTAGTGAACCTCAATGAATACTCAGTTATTGTAGTGTTTCCATGTTGATGCTGTAGAATTTCATGGATGCATATAGCTATTAGTGTAGTTGGAGACAAATCCCCTCTAAACTTTACTCAAAATATGAGCTCGAAAGAGTGTCCTAATCATAATACTATGTCACTAAAACCAACTATCATCCTCCAAATCCAAATAGAAGGTGTATTACCATGACCACCATATGATTTGATGATGTCTAGAAATGATGAAAAAATCAGGTCACTACATCAATACAGACCTCATCCACCTGTGTGACTGGCTCTCCTTGAACATGAGGGGTCTCTTTCACTAAATCTCATGAGGTACGATTATCCTACAAACCTCATCTGCTGGTATTGTGGATATCATCTCCTACTCAACAGGTAGTGGTATAATTGGTGCACCACCTCAAGGTAGCATCTCTGGAACATGCCCCTAAAACAATGTATCATCACGGAGGGGATCAATATCAAAATCCTGATGCTAAATCCTAGCTCGTATAAATCATACAGGGATCAAAAAATATACAATATGTATCATAGTTAATGGGTATATCTGGGGAGATGACTTTAGTAGGACATTAAAACCATAACTCATTCTGAAATTAATCATGTACCATCATTTTCACTATAACCTATTATCTCATGTACGAAGTTAAAATTCTTGTGATTAGAGTCGTAGTGTATAGATGCATCATCCACTTCTCCAACACTAGAGTCGCTTGACTAAAAACCAAACTCAATAAACATTACATTATTCCCCAAAAAAATATCACATACTCTAGTCTGAAGGTAGAATCGAATCCTATGATAACACTCTATCACAGAAACTCCTAATAGGGCCCATAGAGAAACTTCCAAGCCTTCCTCCCATAGACTAGGGACTGGATAGTAGCATCGAGGAGGAATATCACTAACATGGGAGGTATTATCCTAATGTATCTATATAAACACACATTTCTAAGCCCATAAAATAATAAAATATAAAAAATATGATAAATAATTCTTGCATACATCTAAATACCACAGCTAGAGTATGAAAAAAAGAAATGGAATGTCAACTAGGCCAAAACAGGCCCACCAAAAGAGTCTGAGAACACGTCTAACATAAAAGTAAATATGGGGTTAGATTTCAATATAACCATAGGAACACATCCTAGTCTGTCTGTATCATTATGAACTACCTTTTCATAGTCCCACTTGAGCTCTATCAGACAGTTGATTGTCTTTACAAGACACGAAAAATGTGGGAAAAGCTCGTGCATAGGTGAGTATAATAATACTGTGTAGGACACCAAGAAATCACTTGGAAGATAAAAATAAGAATGCCAGTCACATCTACAAAGGTATATGTATAAAAGTTATATAACAAGTGTATACAAATATAATTAACAATGAAACATGTTCTCAATGTCACAATAGTAATTCCATCCAATGAATCCTACATGATGGTTCCCCAAAACCCTCATCTGGGAGAAACACTCCAGAAGTCAGATTGCAAGAATGAAGTCTATCAAATATGTATATCTCATTGAGTCTTTACATTATAATTATAATATACAAGTATAAATAAAATGATACATAGATGAGGATCACACCCAATACCTTGGGTTATAACAACAACTAAAATTGAAATAACCCTTTTATATAGAGGATTAATGACCACGTAGTACTATTCATGAGGATACAAAGAACTCTATTTATGGAAATAAGTTAATAGAGGATCTCACGTCAAACCTCATAGAAGGATTCCAAAAACTCATTCCAAGAAGTCCTGTATAAGGGATCACTATATTCAATGTAAATTGTGATTCTATAATTACCCTTATAGAAACGATATAGGGCATACAACCCCAAAAAAATTTCCAAGATAAAGATAAATTGGGCTCTATACCTTCTTGTAGGGTGTACATGGAGTGTACTGGTAGTACAAGACATGTCACTTTGACATTGGTTTTTTTCTGATGCTAATTTCAGGTGTCCAAGTCCATGTCAAATTACATGTTGTGTCACATCCCATATACTTATAATTGTTTCCAAATAAAAGGCTCTTCCCATGTAAACGTGGCATGGTTGTGTCAGTGTCTGAGGACCGAACATGTCCATGACTATGTTCTCTTGTTCGTGTCCATATACCTTCAAAGGTATACATCATGCTTCCAGGTCAAGGCACATGCAGTGTGATGAAGTCAGAAGCCATGTTATATATAATTCTACTATGAAAACACTTTCTACTACATAGGGGTCCCACATAGAAAGTTATTTAAGAACACATACCATGTACCATGAAATTTCAAATATCCCATTGGTTTTCTATTTATGTTTCTTTCCACTCCTCCAATGCCCATATCCACCATAAATTGCTTCAGCAAGTGAATATCTACTCTAACAGGTTCTCAATATTGCCGCTCACAAGATTCTAATGGAAAAATTCACACAGAAACCTTTTTGTCTCCATTTCCCTAATCATTTCATGCACTGCTCGAACCCAAAAGTCTCAAAAATAGTTTTGTATGCTCAAATATACTACCATAATGTGATCCTGGAATCATACAGAGTCTGTATCTAGGATATCAAATCATTGCACCTACAAACAGGTGTGACACATTTGATCTCTTGGTATTTGGGTCATACCACCAGTCAAAAGAAGTATTGATTATGAAATCATGTAGACCAATGGGATAAAACCAATAAACCTGAAAAAGAAGAACCAACCATTGTTGAGTTCTGTTGGCCTCGATTTGTTGTCATTATAACTATGAATGAAGAACCAAGAATAAATAAACAATAATCCAATAATTCCTTTAATATTAACTCATCCCACAATGCAACTAATTAGTGAATCAATCCATTGATTGATTGATTCATGTTCATCATTGAAATAAATAACAAGGAAATAAACAAAATATAAAATCATTCTAACTCTATTTTGATTGATCACTATAGAATAATGAACCTTCATCATTATCATTTGAGAGATACTTTGATTCTTTGGTATAACCTTGTATCTGGAAGAAGAAATGTTTGGGGTCACATTAGCTGTTGAATTTCCCAAGAAAAATGGTTGAAACAATATTTGGATTGAAAGTGAATCAAAAACTATTTTCCAAGCTATCTAGAAGGGTATGGTTCTTCTTTCTCAGCCACTTACATCATGTTGGATGAATTTTCTCACTTTTTGTTTGGAAACCAAATACATAATCATGCATGATTTTCGTGAAGTGAATATGGTATCAGACAGGCTGTCTAATAAGAGAGTGAACCAAGGAATTACATGGTAGGACGATTTACTTGGTGATTTTCTGCCTTTTTATGAGAAAGATTATAATAAGATTCATTCATTTAGACTCATTTAATCCTTTTTTCTCTATTCAATTTTTTTTCTTGGTCATTGACTGGGGCACCACCTACTCCTAAAAAAACCTTTGATTTTGTTGCACATCATTTAATGATCTCTGATATGGTCATCATTTTTCAATGGCAGATCCACTATTGACTCTTCAACAGTTCTGTGGATCTCTAGGGTTTAGATGATAAAGCTAAGAATCCCCCATAACCATGTATTTAAAGAAGAATATGGGTTATTTATTCAAAAAAAAATAAAAATATGATAACTTATTTTATTATTTTATTCATTATATTCATTTTAGAATTGTGACTTCTTTTTCAAAAATTCCTCACCTCAATACAGTTTCTGTCATGCCTAAAATAAAACCATCATTCTGAACTCAAAAGTGCTCTATGAATTCCGATGTAGGAATATATTTATAATTTATTCCACATATTGGAGAAAACTATGGATGCATGAATTTTAATATATTTAACATATCCCAAACATTAATTTTGACCACCCTCATCCTCTAAAACATACATCGCCTCAGTTCCTAGTCTAAAAAAATAATCCATACTATATCTGAAAATAATACATGGAAAATCATAGTTTCTACAATACAAGATTCACGAGGGATTGGTGAATAATTACGTAACTACAGGGGGAAAGATTCATGGATACATATTGCCTAAGGGTTAGATTAATGGTCACATACCACCTAAGGGCTAGATGCACATGTACAATCCACCTGAGAGATAGATTCTTGGGTACATGCCCCATGAAGAACAAATACATAGTTACATAATGATGGAGGGAAATATTGGGCATTTGTACGTTGTGTTATTTTTTGGTTACCTATTTTTATTTCATGAGGGACAGATTCTGGGATTTTACATGGAATTATTTTCTAGATGATTTCACCTAGTTTCATGGATATAAATATCTATAATCTTGTTGTAGTATATTTAAATGAATCTATGTTGAATCCCAGAGCTCTAGGGTTGGCATGGTTATAGGTTGTGTAAAATTATTTTATGAATTAATCCCCTTTTATCATAATATGTGTACTCAATCATTATTCATATGGAATAAGATTTAAAATAATGGGTGTTGGCCTAATAATTTTTTCTCATACCTTTTCTTGGCATAGTTTGGTACCCTAGAAGACTTCATGTATATAAGTGTAGACAGAGGAAGGGGTCCTGAAATCTGATCTATTTCATGTTGGATGGGATTTTTGTTTGGATATACGACCGACATGGGTTCAGGGTGAGGGTTTTTATAGAATTTATTATGGAGTATGAATTTTTTTATTCTTATATAACTCATCCTAATGTTTAGTTGGTATCCAATATGATATAGAATGGTTTGATATATATTTTACTTATTCATCTAGATATTTATCTCCTACTGATGATTCATGTTGATTGTTTAATAATACTTCTGTTTTTATTATTACTCTATAGAAGAGGGAATATTCACACCAATATAATCCTTACACACTCATAGCTAGTCAGAAAACTTTGGCATACTGGGAGGCACCCATAACGTCACATAACCTCCCAAATCAGTCATGTGAGCTAGAAAAAGGATATAAATGTTACAGTATTAAATATATAAAAAAATAAAAATTTAATATTTACTAGATTTTTCACTTATTTTAATCTCTTAAAAACATCAATAACCAATTGTTTTTTACACTATATATGTAAATGATGATTTTTTATTTTCACATATGATTATTATGGATATTCTTTAAAGTTTATTTTATAATTTTATATGACATTAATAATAAAATAATATCATTTTTATGATTCTTTGATAATAAAATAGGCATGTTAATGATGATATTAAAAGTAAACAATCGTAGTCATCTGGAATAGTTTAAAACAATCTTAACGAAGAAGATGCATTGGATTTTTAATATTTCAAGAACTATAGAAATCCAAAAAATTATAAAATTATATGAACCCTATAAAATAACAATTTCATAACTTATAGAACAACTGAATACTAAAATATAGTCATTACCATAGAATTAAAGTTGTTTTGGAACTATGAATCGAACAACCGTAGGGAAATAGGTTTCGAAAATATTAATTTAATAATTTTTTAAAACATGATAAATATGGATTATAAAAAAATGAAATAATTATGAAAATTTTATGAATAATTAATTAATGAATTTAACTTTATAATTTACGAATTTCTTGAAGTATCTGAATCATGTTTGGATATGAGGTAACTTTTATTTCCTACTACTTTTCATTATTATTGTTATTTCTCAATCACCAACCCACCCTCCCTCCCTTCCTCTATATATATTTTTCATAATATTCCTTCATTTCCTTTATATCCTTTATACACCATTATCCTTCATTTTTTATCATTTTTTCTTGTTTATTTTGTTTCCTTCCTAATAACTCAAAACATATGGTATTTATAAAGAAACTTTTTACATTTTTATATCTTCTTGTCTAATGTTATTACACATTTAAAATATTTTTCATTTAATGGTTCCATTTGTGAGATATATTATTATCAAATTATACTTTAATAATCAATAAAATCACCCTTTAAAAAAATATTTTTGATTGTAATTTATTTATATATTTTTACATTAATTTCTCCAAATGTATCAAAACCACATTCAAATAAATCTATCTCATTTTTATATAATTTTTTACGATGATTATTTTTCAAAACTTTTAGTTATATTAAATTTTATAATCACAATTATGTTTTTAAAATATCATTTTCATACATTTACATCCATTTTTAAAAAATCATCTTTTTATTTATTTAAATGCTTTATAAAACCAAGATATTTTTTCCTAAAACTTAATCAATTAAAAATCATCCTATAAATGATATTAATCTACATCAATACACTTTTATATTATACTATATGAAAATTTATTAATCTATATTTCATTAAAGGATTATTTTTTATAAATAGATTTGATATTAATATAATCCAATAATTTTTTACCCGTGTTCCGATTTTGTTTTTGTGTGATTAAAATGTAATATATTTGAGAGACATGATCAATCATGGCCTTTTTATTTCTTTATCATCAAAATATTAATAATTATTGGCATTATTAAAATACAATTATTTCATGAATACCTTATACATCCTTTATCTGATTAAAGGAAGTTATTCTATATGAACATGCATTCCATTGACTAATGAGAGGTGTTGGATTAAACATATAACTCTTTATTTAATATGGTGTGAATGAAAAAACATCATTATCCTAATTGATGTGTATTTTCATATATTGATACATCATTTATTTGGATACATGTTCTATTTACATGGGTTAATGCTATGATTTTGATGAATCTTTGGATTATTTCATATCCATGTAGCAGATATATGTATCTATATTTTCTTATGACGACTGGTAGACCCACATTTCTATATACCTTTAATTTATTGAGTAACTATTCATATTTTATATATCCTTATATTATGTATGGACATGATGTGTTTATCTTTATGTGATTCACTGGAAAGGCTTGATCCAACATGACACTACCTAGGATAGTGGTAATCTAGCTGTGTCGCATCATTCACTATTATAATAAGCCATGGGTTTGTGACTATCAATGAACTAGAATCTGATATAATATTGGTGAAATTAGACAAAATTTCATGTATAAAACCACATTTATCCACATAGAACATAAAAATTTACGGTATATAATAAACCAAAATACAATATATAAAATATATGAGACACACGCTAGCCAACCAAAGAGTATGAAAAAGTTCAAGTGACCTAACACATAAAGGGGAGAGAAAATTCCCAAATCCCTAATGTAACAGACCTAGGAAACTGAAAATGATGATGAAACCCCATCGCAATGATCCCAAACACTAACTCCACCATTGTCTATTACAGCTGGGTACCACTTATATCATACTCCCTGGATACCATCAACACCAATATAACATGGAATTATCAAACAAATTCATAATACATGACACATGTGAGTGAAGAGACCATGCTAGGGTGTGTGTTTAAATACCATGTAGGGAACCTTGAAAACCAAAAAGTGTAAAATAAATATTTGTTTGATCAATATCAAAAAGGAAAGAATGAACAAAATATACTTATAAATATAAAAACCCAAGGAATAACTATGTATCAGTCTTTATAAACTAGAGTGAGGATAATTATCCCCAATAAGTAACCTTTGAATCTAAACTATCCATCTTTGAAACTCATGTCACCTCCTTGAAACTGTATAGTTGAACCCACAACTCAATAAGGGGGTGAGTTCTGATTGAGGGATTAACCAACAACAATGGAGAAACCATTTCTTTTTTTTATTATAAAAAATTATTTGAGGTAATACCTAACTTGATGGATAAATGAACCAAACCTCATGAACGGGGAAGTTACTAACTGTATCAGTCATGTGGGTGTCCAATTTTTTTACGGCTATGGGAGTAGTAAACAAAAACATTATTTAGAGGACCCTCACCTTGGTTATTATTCGGAATGATGATCCTTGATAAAAATTTATCTGACCTAATCCTAGTTATAAATTCAACTCTATGGTATTTTCTAACCCCATTTCAACTCTGATTGCCTTATTTGAATCCAATCATTAGTCCTACAGAGATAAAAGCTAAACTACTTGAATAAACATACTTTTCTATAACAATTACAAATTGGTATGTACCATAGTATTCTATAAGGGAAATTTATTTTGATGGACTACTCATTTTCTAAAATATTAATATTAGGAAAGAAGATAAAATAATCACAACGAGGGTGGATAAACATACATGTCATGTATGAGGGTGTAAATAGTGTGTGGGCCCTGAAGGGTTGCTCAACATGTTTCTTCAATATGTTGAGTCATGTTGAGGTTGAGGTAAATAATGTGTGCTCTCCATTCCATACATCATATGGAAACTGATGGGTATCTAGGATTGTACTTACATACATTTAGATTTCTATGACATGAAAATATATAGCATGTGTACCTATGGTAAACCACATATAATGTTACAGCGACCAAATCCATAGCTTTTAATAACATGTGATACAAGAAATCTATAGAGGAACTATACATCATGTGATCACATGTTTGACATAAAGATCTTCCTTTGACTATACAACATTCCTTCACCACTGGTGTGGAATCTAATCATGCCAAATTTTCACCCTTAGAATCCTCCATCAATTTTTCCACTATTATCAATGCAATCATCTATTAATTCCATTTCATCCTTCATTGATTTTTTTTTGAATTATCGAAGGATTAGTTAGGTACCACTGAGAGGGGGGTGAATCACTGGTACATTGTGTTAAATGTTCATTCATTTTAATCTAACTTCTTTTAATGATTATAGTCTTGATTCCTCTTCCTTAAATCTAAACTTATCCTAGTAAGAAAAAATTAAATGCTTGAAAATACTCTGGGATTTTTTACGAGGTTTGTATTATGACCTACAACCTTACTGAAACTAGTTATACTCCTAGGTTATAGATTATTCACTATATGCAGATGGTAATAACAAGGTAAAGTCACATTCCCATCAACATTGTGTCGCACAATGTTCCACTCTAGAGCCCCACTAGAGTTTACAAGTTCCCGCCTACACTAGTGAATCCTAAGTCTCACATGAGAATCGTTATACTGCATGAAGAATGATTCCCAACATCCCACCAGCCTGATCTAGAGTCCCATTAAAGACTTCCACTAATATAAAATCACACAATATATGGTCCTTTGGTAAAAAGATATCTGTTAGATTTAGACTACATTTTTACTCCATCAAGGTGATTTCTTTCTCCACAAATAAACTGAATCACCAGATCTATTCATGTAAAATATTCTAGAATTTAGAAAACTAATAAACAACTATTGGTTTATTAATAATTTCAAATGATCATCAACTGATATAAACTTGACTCAGCCTTCTGAAGACTCAAGAATAAGTCTTCCGAATTACACTTTGATTCGGTCGAAAAAATCACTTCCCACTATATACTTGAAATGTATATGTCACACATTAATATAATAAACATTAATCCAATGCATGGATGAATCATTAATAATTAATGTATAATTAGTGATTGTTAATATCATTTTATGAAAGAATTTATTCAAATATCATTCAACAAAAACACACACTTCCCATTCAATGTTGGGCCTCAATTTCCTCTTAACTGTCGCATAATATTTTTACTACTAAATAATACACATGTTATCTATTATTTAATACTCTATATAGGGGTATATATGGAATCTCACATATACTTCATACTATTTCCATAATTTATATGGCCTCTCTTAAATATTCTTAGATGAAAACCTGATTGGGTATAGGCTTGATGTGCACACTGTTTTTCTCTTGATATATAGTGTAATTAAACATTGTTACATTGAATCTCAATACATTCATGAAATAATGAGGATGATAATTTTGTTATGAGTAGGTTCATAATGATTCACACAAACCAGGAGGCATGAATATAAGAATTTAATTCTTCCTGAGTGGCCTCGTGAATCCTTGTTCTTCTGAAATCACAATGAGTGCACAAATCACAAATCACATTCCTATGGGATCTTCTTCAAATATGCATAAACCAATGTTTTTGTGGCTACTTTCCGATAAACAAAGATATTATAGGAGTTGAAATGACTAATGATAATTAAATACTCCCATTTTCATCAACATATCATTAGTGCAGGCCTCTGTATTTATAAAAAAACGAACCCCTGACCTAGCATATGCCCACTGCCTTACTTCCACATCTTTGAGAATCACCATCTAGATATACCAAGCTACTAAACATAGAGAAGAATCAATTTTTCATCATAACATTACGAAAATTAATTTGAATAATGACTTTGATCATATTCAGATGATCAGTTAATTTTTAGAACACATAGATGATTCAGGGAATCATGGATGAATCTTCTATCGATGTATCCCATGAAAAAATACTGTATATAATTCTCAAGTGTGGGGATAGGTTAGAGACAATGCGGCTGATATCATTATATGGTTAGGATGATCAGATGTAAATAATGGATAATGACGCTTCTCTCGAAGCTATAGTAACCCCTTCAAGAAATCCCACATAAAAATGAAATTAGTTATGTGCTCCCTTTGTAACACAGGGCCTAAAATGATCTAATCGAAAATCAGTTACTAGACCCTCCCTCCTCCCATAGACACCCTAATGTAGATATCCATATCATCTACCATGCATCCCCACACGGTTGCTCAAAATTACTTATACACTTCCAGTAGTTTCCTGTACATGCATTTGGTCACTAAAATGATGGTCAACAGTTGTGGTTGATCATAGTGCAGACCTCATTAGTGGTGCACTAAGATCTCATGGATTGTTAGTTTTCTTGGACTAATTTTTAATATACTCTCCATTAAAAAAACATTATCCATATAAAAAAATATATCTAACGAAAAAATAATAAGACAAACATCAATTATTCATGCAATATAATCATTAATTTTCCTGGACTATTTTTAAAATCAAATCATAAATTCCAATGATTTAATTGTTCTCAATGTTTTAAACCTTTGTTAGAAATAAAAAAAAGCATTGAAACATGTTTTTATGAACTAAAAAACCTCTCTACAATTTCCACATTTAAAATGATGAGGATATTTTCATAACCACCCTTATCATTCTACAATTACAACTGTCATATTGACAATAAATCCATATCAAATCCAGTCAAAATTATTGACAACAAATGTAGTTCATCTCAATGTCCACATCAAGTTACCCTAGAAATAATTTCCCATTATACCATTGATTCCCCACCAATTAGTACATAATAAAACCCATACTTCCACTCTGTAAATCTCGCTCCACTGCTACTGCATTACATAATGGTATCTTACTATTCAAGATATTTATTTCCATAATATTGGTGTAGGTTCATTGAATCAAAGGCCTAAAAAAACTCGAGTGGGAGGAGCCTGATAAAGAAGATGGGGGAAATCAAAATAATGTGTGTGTTTGTGTCTAGTGTGGTGGATCAACCAAGATTCATTTGTCGTAGATCCACCAATGATAAAGAACATTGGGATGATCCAATGTTTAAGGTATAAAATTGAATAAATAATTTATATGTATTGAGAACATGTGGAAATAGATTAAAAACTAGTATTTAACTAAGAAATTTAAAACTAATAGGGAACAAATCATAATTATGACCCCTAACCAATGTGGTATCATTCATTGATGTTGATCAAATATTCAGTGAGCTCCATTGCTGATCTACTTGAATAATTTCTTCGTAGGCATTAGGACTTCAATTTTACCAAGGTCTCATGCTTTCTTCCTCTCCCCAGTTAGGTTTTATAGAAGAGAACCCAAACAAGAGGGGTAGAGGATTAATAAATTGAGTAATCAATGGGGTATGGATTGTGAACTAGTTATATAACACTACTAGGGTAAACTATAAATTCCATACATAACCACAACATTAGTTTTCCCATATAATAACCCATTTAGAATAAAAATGGTGATTCATATCAATCACATGTACATAGACTAAAAATATATATTTTTTATATTATATCTATACATCTGTGATACTAATATCATAAAAGTGGGCCAACCACATAATAATTAAATATTATATAAAATTTTCAAAAAAATTTAAAACACCAAAATATTGGTTTTAATATCCTTTCAACATTTAAGGATTTTAATCTAGAAAATAATAAACAACTAAAAAAGGAAAGGGTACTGAGAATGAATATAAATATTATATTCCAATGAGTTCTATAGAATATTCCTTTATTACTACAACACATAAAATAGTGGTATCACCTGATCATGATGATTCCATTCCTACTGATCCTCAATTTACACTAGATACTGTAAGAAGGTAAAATAATCCATGATGTCCATCTTTCTGTAGTTATAATGTGTATTAGGTCATGAATGTATATCCTCAATTGAGACACATGAAATAAAATGTGTACTTGGTCCTAATTTAGGGGTATTGGTATGTGTATAAAACTATACCCACCCTACATAGAATTTGAAATGTCCTAATGAAAATTATGGATGGATTTTTTTCAAAACAAAAACTCTATATCCCACAATGTGGAGATACTTTTAATTACAAATCATCTACCTACAATTACTCCAAGGATATCCATCATTGAATCATGTAAGAATTCATGGCACCTCTATGCTACCCTCAATCACTTTGCTATCACCTAATCATTAAATATCCTCAACTAAACTAGATTTTTCCCCATCATTAATGACTATAGAATCTCCATCCATCATAGGTTACCAATAGGGTTTTTCATATAGGGTATCACAATGTGTTATGATAATAGTGAATACATAGCTATTGTTAATTAAAAATATACTATAGAAAAGTGGTACTCCTAGATCATAATGAAATATATAAATCAATCTCATGACATATCCTCCAAAAAATTACTGTCCTATCAGTTTAGTTTTCAACCTAATGGTTGAATGTTTTACAAAATATCTGAAAATTTATTAATTGTCTCCTTCAGTGTCCTCTGTAATACGAAAATATATCAAGCATCCCAATCAATTAATATCATAGAATCATCATGTGCAACAAGAAAATATCATATATGTATAATAATTTAAATATATTTCCAAATCATTTTTCCTAAATATGATTATATTTTTTATACTTGGCCATCATTCAATAATCAAATAAAATGTTTCATGACCCTTTTCAGAATAAGGAATTATTGTAAAAAATTCATTTATATAATATCATAGTTCAACATTGGAACCTCCAAGTGTTTATAAAAAGGTTAAGGGACCTGGTTATCCATACACACCAATTAACATGTGATACATCATGAGAACTCTGTAATATACCTAAAGAGAAATATTGGTGCCTAAGGTGTTGACACATCTTTCTTACACCTGGACGATCATTGATGAAAAAAGTGTTAAACTCCCTCAACCCAAAACTCTTATGTCAGGACCCGAACCACTATACTTCCCTAAAAGTGGATAATATACTATCCAAATTTTGAAAATCCATATAATGTATTACCTGATGATATAAAATTGTGTGGTACCTCCAAATGAATGTCTCCAAAATGGGCCTACCACATGCACTAAAGAATCAGAGCGGCCACCTCCATCGATTAAATTTAAGAATCTTATTCTTGATAAAAAAGGATAAATATATTATTTATAACTAGTGAGAATCACCCTCCACCAGATGTGCTCTATATTTCAATGTAATGGAATCATCCACCACAATTCAATTTATCAGAGTATAGACAATCTTGATGTCATAAACATCGAAGAACTCCTACCAATGCCACTATATCAGGTTAAGATCTATTTTGAGTGAAAATATACATAAGACACATTTTCATCATATATAATATAAATATCTCACTGAGAAAATTATTTACCCAATTCTACCTAGAAAATAGAATTTTTTTGTGCTCTATTTCAGGGGATTCATAGTTCTATTCATGAGGCCTTAATTACATTGACCCTTAAGAAATCATCACCTATAAAAAATATGAGCACATAGCCAATCCCAACTATAAAGTAATTATGAAACTTCCAGTACAAAATCACTCATAAAAAACCTATAATAGGACCAATATTCAATATATTATTTAGCTTCTTGAAATATATTGTGAATATATCAAACCAAACAAATAGATTCATCTTTTGAGTAAGATATATAATGAGATATAAAATTTGTCAGAATTATTCCATAAATATTTAGTAGTATCCCACTAATCCAAGGAAAATACTTACCTTAATGTTAAATTTGTATCCTTATGGATTCATTTAAACTTGATGTTTGGAGAAAATGGTAAATTTAGGCTTGATCCACTTCCAATATTGGGTTTTAGAAGAGGGTTTTTATTTCAATCTAGGTTTTGATAATGAATTATAATATTTAAGGATAAATTATTGCTAGTTTTTATATGTAGTGTGAAGTTTTATATATGATATAGAGTCCTAGGAAGGTTGGTAAAGGGTTTCACTTATATCAATTAGATGTAGAACATGTTAGGTATCTCATGAGATATGCAGATTCCACGGTACACAAGCAGTGCCGTTAAAAGGTCAGGTACCAATAGTCTTATAGGGGTTTTCTTTTTAAAAATATTATTTTCGTATTTTCATTAATTATTTATTAATTCATTTTATATCACCTTTAAACACATTCAATTTAACCTAGCCATGGGTTTCTTCTCAAACTTCTCCATGTCATTGTCATCCCCTTCACTCGACCCATGACCAAAGGTGGAATTAATGGGTTTCTTTATTCAAATATCAAGGTATTGTCTCATTTTCCTCCTATTCTATGTATACCCACCCATTATTAATTGACATACTTTTCATATTTTGTTAATTTTATATTTATACATTTCTATAATGTTTTGAAATCACATTACAACTTGGGGATTTCACTTTTATACAAATAATTCCCTAGGTTGTTGCTTCCTTACTTTTTTCACTATTTTTATTCTTAGTGAATGTTATATTAATTACACAATGGTTTATAAAATTTTAGATTTAGGATGAGGAATTTTTTTTATTTTTTTCAATTATATATTTTTCAGATTATGGTGTTGGGGTAATTTTTTATATAATCTTCCTTGGTTCCTATAGGGTTTATATTTTTTTATTTATAGTGATTATGTTGTTGAGGTTATTTTGGATTATATAATTTTAACCAATTGATTATTATGGTATGTTTGGTGTTTTTATGGAGAATTATTCTCTAGTCGATGGATGTTAAAGCTCTGCAAATTTTAAGGTATGGATTTATCAGCTCACCATGTAAATTTTCATGAAATGCCTAGAACGTTCCTACAACTAATTTCTCTTAATATGTTAATAAATCAAAATCCTAATTTTAAATTTATGAATTGATATATTCTCAAGGAATTTTACTACACAATGTTAAAGTGATTATATTTAAATTCCATAAAGTGTGATAAAGTAGTCGTTAAACCATTCATTAAATCTAACATACATTGTTTTATAAAAATTAGTTTTAATGTTATTAATAAAAAATCATTCATAATTTACATTAAATTATTTTATTTAAACCATTAATTAGGTTTTTAATCTTTCACCAATGATTTATTTCAAGATTTTCCTATAATTAGAAACTCTCTATGGGTTTTTATCTTTTCCAAGATCTCTTACACATTTTATCACATCATGACACATTTTAAGGTGATTTTTTATCATTATTACCTAATTGGTGTTAACCATTTTTCAAATTCATAGGATCATAATTTTTAATAGGTTAGAAACCTAACATGTATTCTTAAGGACTTAAACCGTGTTTTATATAGGAATATAGTTGTATTACCATTTGATATATTCATAATATATTCTCTTGATTTCACCTTAGGATGGGTAATTTAATGTAAATGGATAAAAAATAACCATAGTTTATAAATTCATCTATTGTGAAATTATAGTTAGGCCAACATGGTGAAAAGGAAGGACCTGCGTTAATTATATTCTTTCCCTTATAACCCATTTCATATTTTTTAAAAATTTTAAAATTTCTAAATAAAAAAGAATGATACATTTAATTAAATCATTTAAATTCCTTCCATTTTATTTATAACACGAAACTAAAAATATAGATTTTTGGATCCATGAAAACATTTTAAAAGAAAAACATATTCTTGTTTAAAAAAGTTATATTCTTTCAATGAAATCAAATGATGATTAATTTTTTTGATAAAATATATGTATGGGGTTTTTTAAAATTATAAAAGTATTTCTATAAAGAACATACATCTTTTATGTATTAATGTATGTTTTTAGAAACCATAATTTATAAAGAGGAATTTTTTCCAAGTACTCCTTGTCATTCAAAATGTATATAAAATATATAAATTGTAATTTGAAAAGGAATTTAATTCTTAATTATTGTTATAACACAATAATTATATATTTTTTCTCTATATTTGGGTTATTTAATGTATGATTGATTATATTATAACTAATTCCTTATATAATCTATTACCTAATTTTTTCTAAGTACGAACCCTTAAACACTTATTATATTTTTCTTTGTCTAAAAAGGTCTCATATGAAAATATAACAAAAACTGTACCATCTATTATTATAGATTCTTATAGCTTCTTTATAACTCATAGTTATTAGTGCCATATAAATCATATAGCATGAAAACATGTTTGCAATTCATGGAATGTTAATAATTTTTTGAACATGTTTTATACAATGGAATTATGGAACATAGAAAACTAAAATATTATTATGAATTATAATAAAGAATATAGAATGATGCACACTTTTAATGTGATAATGATGATGACTGTTATGTTAGGATTTCATTAATATAATGATTATTATGTAATATATGTATGGTCATGGGTTTATATTCAATAAAATTATAATATATAATCTATTACATGGAAGAAAGATGGAAATAGGTAATATGTTTTGTAAGAAAAGGTTATATATAACACCTTGAGTTGGTAGACATGTTGATGATATGGGATAGGCTAAAAACATCTTGACTTTTATATAACCCCTCTCCTACTATAAAATGGATAGTTTGAAATATTTCCTTGAATCAAGTATACATGGACCCTTATCCCGTTATAGAATTGGTATTTAAATAGAACTTCAATAATTATAATTAGTGTGGATGATTAGAAGATTTCATAGTCTCCCCCATATTAGAATCCAATATAAGGATCAATTTAAATATGAAAGGTTTGGATCATATTGTTATAGGGGTTAATTTTATAGTTTTAATTATAATCTTATCGTAACTATTTTTTTATCTCCATATTATGGTTGATATCATCCTATTGAAGTATTTTATTATATATGTGTATGAATGTGTACTTATGTTCACATTTATACCAAGTAATTCATTACTATGCTGAGGTGCATCGATGGGTTGATACCAAGTATTCATATTCTAAAACCATAAATAGACACCTTTCTAGAGTTTTAGATGCATGGTTACTTTTTTTATATTACCATGTATATGGTTGGATTTTCAAGGTTCATCAGGTTTTAAGTGACGCAATTGTTAGGTGCTCTTGTATTCTAGTGTATTATTGGATTATTTCATTGGATTATCTGGTGGGATTTTCAAGTTAATGTGTAGGAATTTTCTATAGTTTTTTCCCTGAGTTTTTTATGTATGATTCCTTCCATATTTTTTCTATACAACCTCGTTTTGTTTAGATTTTTTTTGTGAGTTATGATTTACTTCACCTCTTTAGTAGACTTTATATGAGTATTGGTCTAGTTTGGATTATTTGAATTTCATATATAGTTGTAACATATTTTGATAATTGTGTTTTTTATTAAATTAATAAGATAATGGTTGGTACCATTATTTAATTCCACATATCCATCAACCATTTATTTCATGATTAAATTCTAGTAAATACCTTATCACTTTTATTTTTTCCTTTTAATGGGAAAATGATTTACCACTTGTTTCATATTAAATTCATAGTGTTTAAATCATCCTCTAAAGACTTAGAGTTTTTATTGAGCTCTTTTAATTGTGTGTCATTGTGTTGTTAGGGTAATTAAATAAAGCTCATAAAAATAAAGTATCATAGTTTTTCTTTTATGTTATACCGTATTTTTGATTTGATGGTGTATATATGAGATATGATTTCAAGTCTCGGTAGGGTACGCCATACTGTAGTTGGTTCATCATAACTATGATAGAGACCTAGGTTTCTACGGATGTCTAGTTTTATATTATAGAACCTATAGGTATGAGATCTAAATAATTAAAAAAAATCAAGATTCAATTGGGGAGAATGTTGGATGAAGGATTTAGTGCTTGATCAAGAGCCACTCCTTGTATTGGTTCATGTATCAAAAATTCTAATAAAAAGGTGGGAAATGTTAATTAATTATTAATCATTGTTGTTATCATTATAAAAAATATATAATCTTTAATAATTACACCTGTGGTTTATGTTATTACTCTATTTTTTATGTTTAAGTGATGAGGAGTCTCATGCTCATCTTAGGAGGTTTTGGAAGGGTGCGTGGTTGGAGAACTGATTTTTTTCTCACTAAGATTCATTATACAATAGTAAAGACCATAATTTAAGTCAGTTTAAAATTTAAATGGGTACTGTAGGCATGGTGTCTGACTATAGTGGTGATTGGTTCCCTATGGGGAGTAAATTGTCCATAGAAGCCATTTTGGTCATCCTTTTTTATAAGGGAGTTAGCCTTTGGGAAAAAAGGAAAACAATATAGATGCAACATTGTCCATAGTGGTGCATGGGTATGGTGAGTTGAGTTCTAGGGTGTGTTATTGAGGATAAATGTGAATGTGGAGGGAGATAACCACTGAATTATTTATTTCATAATGCCTTTGGCCTTAAGCATGGTGCATTGGGAGTCATTTTGTGGAAAATGGGGTAGCATCATGGGTGTGGCTAATTCTCATAGTGGCTAGGGTTAAGGCTTGTCCACATTATAAAGAAGATCTATAAAATAAATGAACTTCTTCACCCTGATGTATCTCATGTCGTCCTGGGATTTTGTTTGCTAAAATTGAGAGGAGAATTCAAAAATTACAATGGAGATCCAATGATAGAAGTCAGCTGACTTTCATTAGGCAGAAACATCCACTAAGAAGAATGGGGAGGAATAAATTTTGAAAATAATGATCAAAGATTCTAACTATGGTCTTTACCATGGTATATCTATCTATAGAAATGAATGATTAGGGGAACCATGATAATTATTAAATCACCAAGTTAGGGTTTCATTCATCAGAAATTTTAAAATAGATGATTAAACCACAAATAATTGGGAGAATTTATTCACTATGAATTTTATTCATGTTTTATATTTCTGTGACTCTTAAATTTGATTTTATAAATTGGTGTTCCCAATTAAACTTGAATTATTCCACTAATAATGGGTATCTCAATCCGAAAAAATTAGTACGAAATGTCTGGCTTTTTTATTTCTACAAAATCTATCCTCTTGGATTTTGATTGATGAACATTATAAAGGTTGTTTTATTCTCTATCATTTTCATTCATTGAGGAACATGAAATATTATTTATATTAATATTACAATACCTTATTTTATATTTTATAATTTTTTCCTAAAATATTTGTTGTTTTGGTTCAAATGAATGATTTCTCATGTGATAAGACTATAATGAATGTGCACCATGGAAAGGAAGTTTAGAAAACAAGTTTTTGGCATGGGTGAACATTTTATGTACATGGAATTAGTGTGTGTTCATTATATTAATTTTTATGAGTGATTCATGATCTTTACTTGTTTTCGATGTCAATGTTCGTGGAATGGTAAATTTTACATTCAAGTGATGACTTAGTTCTATTAAAATGGGGATCCACTCATGAGTTTGGTTAATTTTATAATGGGATGAAATGGGGATGTCAGGAATCGGGTTCATGGAATGGGTGTGTGAGTTTTCAAGGTTGTCCAATTCTCATTTATTCATGCGTTATAGTATATATTATACTATGAAAGTAATAGTTAAAATAAGAATGATATTTTTGGTGTGATTTTATTATATTGTTTTATCTATTTTAGTAATATATTGTGCTTCTCTATTATTTTAAAAAAATATTAGCTAACAAATTATTTTTTGACTGGCATATGTGGGCTTTATTTGGTGGATTTCCTAATTTGTTTTTATACTCAATCCTTGAATATGATTCTCGGTGAATATGAAAACTTCATTTGACTTGATGCAGGTAAAGAGATATCTCTTACCATTATATATGGGTACCATACAACTTTGATTCATAGTAATCGAGCTTGGAACTTGGTGGTAGCAGTCTTATAGATCATGAGAGAATGTTGCACCATCACTTTTTCCTTCCATTTAGTATATGTCTTATAGTCTTATTTGTATACATTTTTATCTTTTTTAATATTTTTTATGGTAAATGATATTATATATTTTATTTTGGTTATATTTTGTCTCATACATCATGTATATGTATTTTATTTTCACTATCTATTTTATTTTTCGACATATGTAAAGTAAAATAATCCACCATGATTTAGAAATTCCCATATAATTTTTTTACAAGCGTTACTGTCCATGTTATGAACCAAAGATAATTGGAATTGTTCTCCTTAAATATCCAATAGAGTTGGGCCTGAACAAGAAATATAGAGAATAAAAAAGATTAATAAACCTATTTATGCTGAAATTGAAGTTACAAGAGTGGTATTGATACAGAAATTTTGTTATGAACTTGTAGGCATTACTTCATCACATAATTTTCGGTTTAATAGTGTATAGATTAGAAGTATGTATTATTAGAGATAATTCCCAATTTGATACCAAAATTCATATGGCAGTCTGCCTTTTTATAACATAAACATTCATTACATTACACAAAACTGAGGATATTTAATGTTTAGTGTCTTGGAAACCAGGAACATAATACATGGATACAACATAAAACATTCTCCTTAAACACATGAAAGGATTATCTTTAAGTTCATCCTTGGTTCATTACATCATATCATAACCTGGTGACATACATCAAAAGAAATGGTGAGTAGAAGGCCTAGTAAGGGAACAAGAGAAACATTTAACATGTGAACTTGAGATACATCAACTATGTCATGAAAAATAACTTTAAGGAATGAGAAAGAAATCATGTGGCATATCATAATAAAAATAAAATTTTTCATAAATTTATGTTGTGGCTACATCATCTAACATAGACAATAATGAACACATCACCAAGGTCCATCCCAAAGGTGTCATTTTAAAATTACCAATGTTATTCACCAAGATATATTGAAAATTGTAATCTCTATTGGTTACATCATTACCCAATGCATTGGAGAGCTATCAGGGTGCACCCTTAAATTTGCCTTTATTATCATGTGAGACACATATATCATCATCAAATATTTCATAAATAACCCATATAGCATAAAATAAATGGGGTTTTTTTCATAATCATAATTTTTTAAGAAAAAATGTTTTATAGACTTGATCCTTATGTCACTTTAAAACCATGGAAGGGGAGAGCGGGTCACATGTATGTAAATCCCAGAATTTAAAATAGAACATTTTGATATATATGTGAATACCCTTGTAGAAATAAGAGCTTTTAGTATTCACTTTATAACATAAAATAATTTTGAGAAAAGAGAGAGGCATTTTGAGACGAAAATTCTGCAGCATAACGACTATGTTTCGGGTTTTTAGAAAACATTGAAAAGAGAGGGGACATGGGTAAAAAATTCATAAATGACCCATAAAATAGTAGAGGGACAGAATAAGAAGGAAATATGAACATGGTAATGAAATTATAAGGACATACCATTTGAAATGAAAAACGTGGATGGAAGAAAAAATTAGATTTCTCTTATGAAAGTTCGGCCGCCTAACGGCGTTACTTAAACATCAACAAAAATGACTTAAAAAGATCAAATAGGGTCTGTCATCATGTGAACATAAGAGTTCAGTATGATAGATAGAGAGATCATTCCCCAACATAATTAAAAAGTAACTTGAAATACTTGACATGAAAGTAGAAAATTGAAAAGAATGAGAAGGGTGAAAGAATCCCCTTAAAAATTCGGCAGCCTAACGACGCCACTTAAAACTTCAAAATATTGAATTGAAGAGAACAAATAGGGTCTCTCATCATATGATCATAAAATATCAGTATGATAGATATATAGATCATACCCCAACATAATAAAAAGGAATATTAAAGAGTTGACATAAAAGTAGGACTTTGAAAAATGAGAAAGGTGAAAGAATTCGTTACAAAAATTCGGCAGCCTAACGGCGCCACTTAAACTTTCATAAAATGAAATGATGAGAGTAAGAGGGGGTCTCTAATAATATGATCATAAAGAGGACAGTATAATTAATATAAAAGAACATCATTAAACATAATACCATGGAGCATAAAAGAAATGACATAAAAGAGATCACTTGAAAAGAAAGAGAGGGGGTCATATCCATTACCTTAAAATATAACTCTTAAAACTCCAAGGTTTGGACCTTGAGGGCTTGGGGGCACATTAGGAGGACTCCTTCAGAAGTAAGGAGACCTGAAAATCGTTGAGAATGATTTTGGAGTCCAAAGGATGAGAGAATGGCTTGGTATTTATAGGGAAAGTGAGGGGACAAGGCATTAATAGCCAAGGGACACCTCATAAGTGGGTTTCTCAAAACCATGTGCTCTCCCAAGATTTTTCCCATGAATTTAGGCCACATGGGGCCCCCAATACAATACTTCATCACCTTTGGTCGGAAAACACATAAAATATCTCATGGAATCATCATGAAACAGTTATGATGTCATTAGACATACCGAAACCCTAAAACTATATTTTTACTATTCACTGAAAATTCAACTTTCGTAGAAAAATCCCAAAATTTCACCTTAACAAAATATCAATGCTCTGATTTCAAAAATGAACTCTATTTTATAAAAATAATTTTCTAAATATTTTTAATTTATTTATTAAATAAATACACTATTCACCAAAAATTCATTTTTTTTCAGAAAAAACCCCAAAATTTACCTTAACATAGTATCAATGCTCTGAGTTCAAAAATGAAATCAATTTTATAAAAATAATTTTCTAAATATTTTTAATTTAATTTTTAATTAAAAAACCGTATTCACCCGAAAAAACTAATACTTGAATAATAATTTATGAAACCGTTATTTAACCATTTTATTGATTCACATTACTTAATCAAGTTGCCTAGATTATATTAATACTTTCTTTAAGTGATATTACAAATCCATTTGGTCACATTTCTAACCCTAAGAATAGAATCACTATTCATAATTTACTATTCATCAAAAATTAAGTTGATCTTATTAGACTCTAAATTTCGTACTGAACATAATTGTAGAAGACTATTTTTTGAAAATCATTACACATTTTTAATTATTTAAGTTTTACATAATCATTTTTTAAAATATCCTTTTTCTAAAATTCCCCAAAAATATGCATACTATATTTATCCAGACATTTGGAAAGTCATAAACATCATCATAAGAAGAAATCCCAATTTTTATTTAAAACAAAGGATTACACAAGGCAGTTACGGTCTCCTTACATATCCCCTTATCACACCAGCATAGGACCTAAGTGTAAGGTGTGCTAAGGTGAGAGAATCCAAGGGTGGCTCAGCCAACATCGCACGAGTAGTAATTTCTATCAGTTTGAACTTCTCGTGAAGGCGATCCCATTCTAGCTTTACACGATGATGTTCAGCTTGGGTTTGGTCCAAAGCATATCCCAGTGGTGCTACCTCCTTCCCAAGTTCTGTTTGATGGGCTTCGATTGGTCCAAGACTACTGGGTGAGGCCATCGAATCTTCATTATATATTAATTAACCAAGATTACTGGTATTTAGAGACAATAATCAAAACGTTTAGTTTCCAGTGCTCATATTGACCAATGGTCATATAACATTCTAAACCTAACGGTCTCATTTTAATTATACTCATGTTATCAAATTAAACAATTTTGTTGAGTATAAAAATAAAATAAAATAACACACAAAATTTGGAAACAAGATTTATTCAAAATTTCAGGTTGTTACAATCTTCCCTCCTTACGAAATTGCGTCCTCGAAATTTTTAAAATTGGGTTTTGAAATTTCATTGAAATCCCCACATCGGAAAAGGAGTCAGTAACACTATTACTTTAAATGAAAGAAAGGGAAGTATAATGGTCACCCGAGTTAACACATACTAGGAGTCCATGGAGGAAAACATGGATATGGAAGAAAAACAAAGGGTCAAGTTCTGGGGGAGAGTGATAGAAAACATGATTAGGAGAAAGTTGACCTCGCGAAAATCCCAAAATTATGATGTGTGTAAATGGTCTTTGATTACCTAGTAAGAAATGTAAACAAACAAAAAAAATTTACGTTTCTTTTAATAATTTTAAGGAATTCATTTACTACATAGAAGAAAAATATAAAGAAATATACATTCCTTCATGTAGAGTTTCATCCTTTAATAAGTTTCTACCAAAACTAATATTTTCTCCAAACGATTAGCATTCAAACCTACTTGGTCTCATCAAAACACAAGAATAATCTTCTAGAGAATCACATAATCCACCAAATATTAACTATATATTTCTTCTATCTTTAAACATTATCCCAAAAACAGAAAGGTGAAGGTAAAACAACTCTTCAAAAAGAAAGAATCTGATAAGAATGGAAACTACATTTAAATCTTCAATGTTCCATGGTACTACTCAAAGTACATCATAGACCATTCCATAAATAAAGGTCCTTAAAATTCCTCAAAATAAACCAAACTAAGATTGAAACCCAAATACAAGAAGGATTTGATAACATAGTCTTCCAAAATAAACTTCATTTTTTATCTCCAAACAACATCAACCACTCCTAACATCTTATAAAAAAAGTAGCTAACCTAAACATATTTTACCCAAGATAGGTTAATCATTCCCATAAGTAACCTAAATTACTATAAGTCCACCTTAAATTCAACGATTC
This sequence comes from Viscum album, assembly GCA_963277665.1. Classification (NCBI taxonomy): domain Eukaryota; kingdom Viridiplantae; phylum Streptophyta; class Magnoliopsida; order Santalales; family Viscaceae; genus Viscum; species Viscum album. The sequence continues at coordinate 762,218,131 of OY728126.1, read as the reverse complement.
TTCAAAATATAAGTCAACCTTACTCCTCAATGAAAATACCGTAGTAATCTATTTACCTCGATCATATAGGGTCCCCAAAATAGTGAACGTCTTCAAAAATAATAATCATCTTTTAATGCCCTAATCATCTATATCATATTAATACGGTAATCATCGCATTTCCTATCACATTGGTTGTTGGGACATGTTCTTCCATTTCCCACCATTAACTAAGAAGATAATGTATAATTAGGGGCTTAAATACTTAGCCAATAATCATGAAAGGGAACTTAAAGCATATAAGGATAACTTGTAGAAGAATGGTATACCCTAACTTGTGATCCCCTAGGTTCCCATCTAGGTTATCCATGATCATATATTCTTATGAAAATCTTTATTTTATTTTATCTTTGTTCCTTTAACAATGGTTAATACTAAGCTTATGAATTTACCAAAGCATATCCCCTAGGAGTGTCATAACCAAGAGTGCAGTGAGGCCCATTGTCATGTACTAGTTCCCATTTGAGTCTAGCTCAAAGCAGTGTTTTTGGGTTTTACCCCTATGTACATCTGTTCCAGAGCCACCTCTACCTGCTCGTATCCAGATAGGGATGTATTTTCTTGGCAACCCATTACTTTATACTCACCAAAATACTAGGAAGATTTCCTATATATAAACTTTTCTATAGGCTTCTTCCTAAAGTTTTCATATCCTAATTTCCACAAATAACTAAACAATCCTTTGATACAAACTATAGCATCCCGCCTTTTTATAACATAATCATTCATTACATTACAGAAAACTGAGGATCATTAAGGTTTAGTGTATTAGAAACCAGGAACATAATACATGAAAACAACATAAAACATTCTTCTCAAACACTTGAAAGGCTTCTCCTTAAGTTCATCCTTGGTTCATTACTGCATCTCATAACTTGGGGACATACATAAAAAGAAAGGGTGAGCAGAAGACCCAGTAAGGGAACAAGAGAAACATTTAACATGTGATCTTGAGATACATCAACTATGTCATGAAAAATAACTTTAAGGCATGAGAAAGAAATCATGTGGCATATCATAATAAAAATAAGATTTTTCATAACTTTAAGATGTGACTAAATAATGTAACATAGAAAATCATTAACATATCACCAAGGTCCATCCCCAAGGTGTCATTTGAAAATTACCAAGGTTATTAACCAAGATATCGTGAAAATTGTAATCTCTAGTGGTTACATCATTACCCAATGCATTGGAGCGCTATCAGGGCGCACCCTTAAATTTTCCTTTATTATCATGTGAGAAACATATATAATCATCAAACATTTCATAAATAACCCATATAGAATAAATTAAATGGGTTTCATTTCATAATCATAACGTTTTAAGAAAACCTATTTTAAAGACATGATCGTTACGTCACATTAAACCCACGGAAGGGGAGAGCGGGTCTCATGTATGTAAATCCAAAAATTTAAAATAGAACATTTTGATATATATTTTAATACCCCTGTAGAAATAAGAGCATTGAGTATTCACTTTATAACATAAAATAATTTTGAGAAAAGAGAGAGGCATTTTGAGACAAAAATTCTGCAGCATAACGACTATGTTTCGTGTTTTTAGAAAACATTGAAAAGAGAGGGGACATGGGTCAAACATTCATAAATGACCCATAAAACAGTAGAGGGACAGAATAAGAAGGATATTTGAACATGGTAATGAAATTTGAAGGACATACCATTTGAAATGAAAAACATGGAAGGAAGAAAAAATTAGATTTCTCTTATGAAAGTTCGGCAGCCTAACGGCGTTACTTAAACATCAACAAAAATGATTTCAAAAGATCAAATAGGGTCTCTCATCATGTGAACAAAAGAGTTTAGTATGATAGATATAGAGATAATTCCCCAAAATAATTAAAAAGGAACCTGAAAGACTTGACATGAATGTAGAACTTTGAAATGAATGAGAAGGGTGAAAGAATCCGCTTAAAATTTCGCCAGCCTAACGGCGCCACATAAAACTTCAAAATACTGAATTGAAGATATCAAATGGGGTATCTCATCATGTGATCATAAAAGATCAGTATGATAGATATATATATATCATAACCCAACATAATAAAAAGGAACTTGAGAGACTTGACATGAAAGTAGGACTTTGAAAAATGAGAAAGGTGAAAGAATCCGTTACAAAAATTTCGGCAGCCTAACAGCGCCACTTAAACATTCATAAAATGAAATGATGAGAGTGAGAGGGGGTCTCTCATTATATGATCATAAAAAGGAAAGTATAATGAATATAAAATAACATCCTCCAACATAATAACATGGAGCATAAAATAAATGACATAAAAGAGATCACTTGAAAAGAAATAGAGGGGGTCTGATCCCTTACCTTAAAATGCAACTCTTAAAACTCAATGGTTTAGACCTTGAGGGATTGGGGGCACCATGGGAGGACTACATGGGAGGTAAGGGGACCAGAAATTCGTTGATAATAATTTTGGAGTCCAAAGGATGAGAGAATGTCTTGGTATTTATTGGGGAAGTGAGGGGACAAGGCATTAATGGCCAAGGGACACCTCATAAGTGGGTTTCTCAAAACCATGTGCTCTCCCAAGATTTTTACCATGAAGATAGGCCACATGGGGCCCCCAATAAAATAATTCATCACCTTTGGTCGCCCAAACCATTAAATATCTCATGACATCATCATGACATAGTTATGATGTCATTAAACATACCGAAACCCTAAAACTATATTTTTAATATTCACTGAAAATTCAACTTTCTCAGAAAAATACCAAAATTTCACCTTAACCAAATATCAATGCTCTGATTTCAAAAATGAATTCCATTTTATAAAAATAATTTTCTAAATACTTTTATTTATTTTTCAAATAAAAACACTATTCACAGAAAATTCATTTTTTTCAGAAAAAACCCCAAAATTTACCTTAACATAATATCGATGCTTTGAGTTAAAAAATGAAATCAATTTTATAAAAATAAATTTTTAAATATTTTTAATTTAATTTTTAATTAAAAAACACTATTCAACCGAAAAAACTAATACTTGAATAATAATTTATGAAACCGTTATTTAACTATTTTATTAAATCACATCACTTAATCAAGGTGCCTATATTATATTAATACTTTCATTAAGTGATATTACTAATCCATTTGGTCACATTACTAATCCTAAGCATAAAATCACTATTCATAATTTACTATTCATCAAAAATTATGTTGATCTTATTAGACTCTAAATTTCATAATGAACATAATTGTAGAAGAAAATTTTTTGAAAATCATTACACATTTTTAATTATTTAAGGTTTACATAAACATTTTTTAAAATATCCTTTCTCTAAAATTCACCAAAAATATGCATACTATATTTATCCGGACATTTTAAAAGTCATAAACATCATCATAAGAAGAAATACCAATTTGTAATTAAAACAAAGGATTAAACAATGTAGTTACGGTCTCCTTACATAGCCCCTTATCACACCAGAATAGGACCTAAGTGTAAGGTGTGCTAAGGTGAGAGAATCTGAGGGAGGCTCGTCCAACATCACACGAGTAGTAATTTCTATCAGTTTGAACTTCTCACGAAGGCGATCCCGTTCTAGCTTCACACGATGAAGTTCAGCTTGGGTTTGCTCCAGAGCAAAGCCCAGTGGTGCTACCTCCTTCCCAAGTTCTGTTAGATGGGCTTCGATCGGTTCAAGACTACTGGGTGAGGCCATCAAATATTTTTCTATATTAATTAACCAATATTACTTTTATTTAGAGACAATAATCAAAACGTTTAGTTTCCAGCTGTCATATTGACTAATGGTCATATAATAGTCAAAACCCAACGGTCTCATTTTAATTATACTCATGTTATCAAATGAAACATTTTTGTTGAGTATAAAAATAAAATAAAATAACACACAAAATTAGGAAACAAGATTTATTAAAAATTTCAGGTCATTACAATTAACATTGTGTTTAATTTATTATGCATTAGTAAATGTTTACATGATGAATTTTCTTTCTCCAATGGTTGGGTGTCCTTATGGGTGAAACTGAGAGTTTCTAAGAAATTTGTTTCAAACCAGGCTAAAATTTTATTTGGATTTATATTGTGTGTTAATACATTCAATTATTGATTTTTATTTATGTTATCATTATTCTTCTATTATTTAGAAGAATATAAAACTAATATGAAATTGAAATTGAAGTAATAATGAGTCTAGTTAGAAGTAATTGAAAAAATAATAATTACAATACATGTTATTTTAAGATAATTAAATCTTATTTGAAACCTTATTATTTTATGTTGTTTTTAACAATTTTATAATGAGTGCATAAAACTAATTCATATTTATTGACTACCATACACTCTTAATTATTATTGATATGGCTAAGAATTAGGTGATCTGAAAAAATGGTATTGTGAATTATTTTATCCGTATATTTTAATCTTTTTAATGACCTACAATGAATTGATTTAAAATATAGAATTCAATTTTTTTTCACAATGATTAAGACTAGACATTAATCATGTAAAAAGTTCTTTTTATTTTTTTATTAGTTAATTGAAGAAATGGTAATAATTTTATGTTTTTATTATTCAATGATATGGGCATAACTAGTTAAGTATGTTTAATATAATGAACACCATAGAAAGTAAAATTTTAACATGTAAAATGGGATAGGCTAGAAAAATATTTAATATATTTTGGAACCTTTATGATATTTAAGTAACTAGTTATGAAATCATGATGATAAATACATAACATATCAATTCTAATTATTCATTTTTTTAATTGAGCATCATTGTTTTATTGATATAATTTTTTTGATGAAATTTTTAAATTTTGAAAACAATGGAATAATTTTTCTTAGATTATGTTTCACATGAATTAGTTTTGATACTATTGGAATTATAATGATCACCCTTTTTTAACCAAATTTAATTAGACACTTTTTTCAAATAGTTTTTTTATTTAATAATGAAATTAGTAACTCTTTAACTAATATGAGATGTGTTTTGTATATTTTTTAACAATTTTTTATTGGAATTTACTTGATTTACATGTCGGTGCTTATGTGATTTTGTTAATAGGTACTTGTTTTGCGGATAAAAAACTTCACAAAATATGTAATTCCATTATAAAATTTTTATTTATAAAAAATTTGTTTTTTAATGATGAGTTTACGAAGGTTTTATAAAAATGATTTTATGAAAGGTTTCCCAAATTATTTAATTTTATGAAGGATTTAAAGAGTTTATTTAACTAGGGTTTATAAAAAAAATGGTCAATGAACACAATGATTTTTTTGAACTCTCTATAACATCGATCATAGTTTTCTAGGAAGGATGTATCATTGTAAATAAGGGGGCATAAAACATATAGTGGATTTCAAGAATGAACAATAATTATTAATTATGCCTACGAAACATGTCGATGGATATTTTATTTAGATAATAATTTATTGGTTGTATCTTTTCAACTTGTTTTTTTGTGATAATTGTACATTAACATGGTTTTACATACTGTGATTTTTTGTTCTTGTAGTGTGTATGTAATGTGTGTTTTTTTGTTATGATAAGTTTGGTTATTATTAATATATGTTAAACATGATAATTAGAAAGATTGATAAGTATTTGTGTTGGAAATGATACCTCATGAGCTAAGCATTCTGACACCTCATGGGTACAATTATATTCAATGATCTATACAAGTCAACATACTCTATTATTTTGGAAATGGTATATATTTCATGAAATTCAATTTCATAGAATGTATTGTTTATTACATGGTAAATAGAATAAATACTAGATTAAAATTTAATATTTATTTCAACATTGGTAGAGTCACTCTCATATCTTCATATGGGGTTGTGCATCTTTTCAAAGGGGTTAGGACAAGTTTTGGGAAAGATTAGTTAATATTATTATGATCTATCTCTTGTCACTTACTACAAAAACATTATAAACTCTATGTCATGTTTTGAGGTGTAATTAAGAAATTAAATTCAACTTCCTTTTCATAAAAAAACATCTTAAGATGAATTTATTAGTTATGTGTGGTTCATCAGAAGTTGTTTCTAGATGTGTAGCCTCCTTTTAATTTTTATGTGTATAGGTAGGAACATAGTCATGTCTCATATATTTTCAATTTGAAATCTACTTTATTGGAATGATATAATTTCTTGTCACCATAATGAATCTTACACACTATGTTGGTGAGTTATTTTGTGATCTTTGTTCATGTATTATCACCTATATTATCACGGAAGATAGATCTGACTATGTCTAATTGTCAATAATGAATTAGATAGTGGATGTTTTATCTCAGAAGTCTCTAAGTGACATCTCAATGAAATATATTATTAGGGATAATTAATGGGTCATATGTATGACATAAACTTGGTGCTTATGGAATAAGATGATTTCATCATTCTCTATTAGGTGGATCTGATTCCTAACTAGAGTGACCAATTCCTATGGGGTTTAGTTGGTGTATTTTCATTTCCTTTCGACTAAGTTAATCATTAATGGTGTGGAAATATTTAGGTGTGGGAAAATAGAAGAAATTATCTCTTATGTTATAGGATCAAATTACACCTTTTCCTTAGGTTGTGAACATTTTATGTGGATTTCTCATTCAATTATTTGGATGGTAAAAAAAGTTGAAAATGTAGGACACCAATTACTAGTGGGGATGTTCTAAAATGAAATTTTTCTTTCCAACAAGGGAGTTAATTATAAAGGAATTTGGAACTAGATTGCCTAAAATGATTTAAAAGAAAGATTTCATTAAAGTGTTACTTGACAAACTAATTGAGACATATTTTTTTATTCTAATTCAAATGGGGGTGAATTCTATAGATTATTGAGCAATGTTGTCTATGTAGAATGTTTTTTAGTCTCATGGTATTATAATTTCCATAATATCTTATAGGGGTCTTATTTTTTTATCTTGAGAATTTTTAAATATGATTTATATGGAGTATATTTTTCCATTGTATGACCTTCAATGTGAGTTTCTATTTTTATTATTCCATTAATCATTGGATTATGTTATATTTAGTAGTGGGAAATTATATTTTCTTAAAGTTATTCACTTGAAAAAAGAGTATTCATCTAGGAAATAATGTGTAGTATTCACCTTGGTGTGATAGGAACTTTTATATTCTCAAAGACATTAGTCAGAATTTGTATCTGAAAAAACTACCCTTATGATTTTCCAAATTCATGAATTTTTTTTAAAACTCACTTATAGAGGAATGACCCCAACTCTTTGGGGTATTTTTTTTAATCTTACTACTCTTTAGTCAGCTGTTAAATTATGTACACATTATTTGTTTCAAATATTGTGATTGGTAAGAGAACCTATGTCTTGGTAAACTCATTCTTCTGGTACATCTATTGTAGTTATAATCTATAAATCATTGAGGGGTTATAATATTGGGATATAATTATACTACATCAATTCTTGATCCTTTATTTAGTCACAATAATCCTCTAACTATTTATGTATAGAAATCCTAGTGACAGGGATAATGTGACACTTCTTGTTTTTGGTATTTTTTAATTTTAATTTATAATTAATTAGATGTTAGACTCAAGAGTTTTTGAAAATGTGTGTGATTGGAAAAGTGAATTCTGGGTCATTGGGTATCATTACATCATGGAGTAGATCATTGTGTACATCATGGTTTATATTGTTTTGTTATTATGGAAATAGTTTCAAACCATTTGTGTTCTATCGGGATTGAAATGGTCATCAGATCCAATTTGGATAGTGTATTATATGTGGGTGTCATCCTATATAAAATGGGGATAACCCCACAGTTGTATCATTGTAAGTGGTGGTCCCCACGCATGGTGTATCTAGTTTTAGGGTTAGTTTTTTAGGTGTACTGTGAGTATGTTAGATATAACCTTTTTATTCCATATTTCTTTTGTGATAGTGGCATTGGTAATGGTACATCGGGATCCTCCTTGTAGAAAATTGTGGAGAATCATGGGTGTGGCTGGTTCCACTGGTGGATGGGGTCGGGGTAAGGTGGGTTGTGGGGAAGAGATGGAAAATGGAAAAAAAATCACTATGTCATACTGTTTTTATGGTGGGAAAATTGGTGAGAAGAATTACCATACATCATTGGAGATCCAATGGTGGATGTTAATTTGGTTTGAAGTATATAAAATAGGCATTGAGAAGAATTAGATTCTTCTATTTTTCATGTGAGGATCTTGGTTTCACACCATATTCCTTTTCCCTTGTGAGTCTTCATGGGGTGAGGTGTGGATGATAGCAACATGTTTTTAGTGGGAATCACCACGTTGTGGTTTCAACCATATGGAATTTTAAAATTCCCTATTTAAACACCAGTATTTTTGGAATGTTATGCACTAAAAAGGCTATCCATTTCTGATATTTTAGAGACTCTTAAATTTTATTTATTTACATATTTATTTTTTATTAAACTTGTATTCATCAATCGATTTTAGCGGATCTCTAATGGGAGGTTTTAGGAGGCAATTTTTGGAAATTCATTTCTTACTAAATCACTCAACATTGATTTTTCTTTCAAAAATGTAATGAAGGTAGGTATATTTTCTATTAATTTCCTTTAAGTGAGAAATTGATATCTTTTTTTAATTTTAAAACACATTATGTAATATTTTAATAAAAAAATAATTTTTTTGTTTTCGTTAAAAAAATTATTTTTGGAATGTGATAATCTTATGTTGAATGTGTACCTTGGGTAGTAATTTGATAAAATATGATTTTACTATGGGTAAACATGTAATTGATTTATGATTTTTCACCACTCATGATATAAATTTTTATGGTGATTGATGGATCACAATTGGATATTAATTTTGATGTTAGGGGTATAAAAATAGGAAATTCAAATTAATGAATTATTTCAGTCAAATTGGGGTTCCTCTCACGAGTACTAACCAATTATAGAGTTCTATAATGGTAGGGGATTGCATTGGGTACATGAAATGGTTGTTTTAGTTGGAAATGGTGTTTAATTTGAATGGATGAATGATTTTTTGTGTGAATTAATCTATACAATTAATGGGTAAAATAGAAAATTTATTTTTAGTGTGAATTTATTATTTATCTTCTCTGAATTTATTTTTTATTCTTCTTCTATCAAATTTTATTAAAATATAACATAACTTATGTTTTTTAAGTGGAGTGTATGTTATAACTTTAGGGTATTTCATATAGGTTTTATATATTCACCCCTTTTTTTTATCTTGCCTTGTATTGATCAATTTTTGGACTTGATGCAGGTAAGTGGAGACCTCTTTACATTAAAGAGGAGTTGCTTATATTATAGTCCTTATAGATTGAGCTCATATATTAGAGGTATTTGTATTTGGGTGTATGTGATCATTACACCTTATCACTTTGTCCTCCCATTGAATCTTGATGTCATAGTTGTATACATAGTTTTTTGTTATAACTATCATTATTTTAGTTTATATTATGTACTAGGGATTGGTATTTTTTGGTTCATACATCATATATATGTAATTTATTTGGGTTTTCTATTATAGGTTGTGTTATATATAAGTTAAAATCATCACCTATGATTTATAAATGACCTTGGATTTTTGGGACAACCTTTAGTGTTTGGGATATGCAACTAAGGTTAGTGGAATTATAGTCCTTCCTAAGACATTGAGATGAGATTAGGATGTTACTTTTATTAATTATATAATATCTACTAAAATAAACAATTATATTTTGTATAACTTATTATATGTTATCTATTTAATTAAATTCATTCACATACCTTCTTGTGTTAAACAAAATTAAGATGATTGAACCCTTTGGTTAGTAGTGTATAGTAGAAATGTGATATATATAGAATTTATAAGCATGATGATTTTTGATTGTTTTGCATTGTACTATTAATAACGATCATTATTTAATTTCATACTGCTCTTTTATGATTACGTTAAATTACCTCCAATAAATTAAAACATAGTAATAATACTAAATATTTCTTTATTAGGTATTGTATCCATGTATATAAATTGTGCCATGTTTTGTTATATAATGGTAAAAATACATTGTGCTTTCTATTTCACATGCTAATTGTTCTTTGGTAAATTTTTCTTTTCAAAACATATAATTTATATTTCTTACACGTTATGATTTGTGAAAAATGTGTTGGTTGGTTATTTTGAATATTTGGTTAATAAATATATTTATTTTTTAAAAAAAATATATATTTGTGAATGGGTATGATGGTGGTTGAAAATAGAAATTTTTTTATATGAAAATTATTTTGATCAGTGTATATTTTAAATAAATTGAATCTTATTTAAAGGGAACTAATTGGTAAATCATGAATATCCTTATCATTGGGATAAATTAAAAAGGGGTTAGTTTAGTTAATCATGTTTTGTTTATTTTATAACTTTAAGTAAGCATTAGGTTTTAGAATCTTAGGCTATATAATGGGATGGATTGTTATTGGATATTTATTATTGGGATCTTGGGTACCCTATTGGAATATATTATAGTGTTTATTAAAATTTTTCCATTTATATATATTATATCCCATTTTTATTTGAGAAGTTCTATTTTGGTGGCATTAGAATGATTTTGGGATGTATATTAGTGTATTGAGGATTAGTTTTCTTTGGGTATACTATAATTTTCTTGACATAGGGTAATTTAGTTTTTGATTTAGTGATTATAATCTGATTATAAAGTCAAACACCAATAATAGGATGCTATTTTTGTTAGATATTTAATTTTTCATTAAAAATTGTATATTTGGTGGTAGATTGTTCTTTGGGGTGATTATTTGATATATATATCAGGATGATAGACTTTTATAATGAATTGGTGGTTCATGTTTTTGTTGATGAAAAGTTTTATGGTGGGTTAATTTTTTTTTCCTTGAAGTTATAGATTCAATTAAATGTGTTTTTCGACAAAATGGTCACTGAAGGCATTGTACATTTCAAAAAGTTGGTTCAACATGGGGGGTTTTATTTAAATCTTGGCTTTTACTGCCAATTATAATGTCTTTGGATAGAATATTTAGAATTTTTAGACATGGTTCTCAGTTTTATATGTGATACAGAGGCTCTGGTAAATTGAGATGTTTTTTCACCTGCATACACTATATTATAATGACACTAGTTACCCAGTGAGCCAAAAAGAGGTCAAGGTACCCAAGTGGTTCCATCGAGTACCCTGTATATTTCATAAGGGTACTTAATAGTCATGGGTGGGTTTACCAATTTTAAATGGTCAATTAGGCCTTTTATTTTGTTATTTATTGACCCCTTTTGGGGTACCATCATACCAGTTCAATTTTGCACATTTTTTGGATCCTCTTTAAACTTATTTATGCAATATATTCCTCTTTATCATAACATATAAATCATGATAAAATACAAGGGTTTCTTTACGATAAATCAAATTTATTATCTCTTTTTCTTCCCTTTCACTATTTACCCTATCTTCTATTATTTCCCTTTACTTTTTGGGGAATTTCCTATTGAGATTTCACTCTGTCATGGGGAAATCACATCAAAGTTTTGGGATTTCCCTACCTCTATATAAAATAAACTATAGGGTGTTTTATTCTTATAATTTTTTTCTATTTTTGTTTCTTAGAGGTTAGTGTGTGAATTAAATTCAGGATTATTTAGTTCTAGAATTAGTATTATGTTGTTTTTTGGGTTATTTAAATTAATAAGTTTAGTGATTATGGTGTTGGGATAATTTTATGAGAAATCACAGTATATTTGTTCTTGTTTTAGGGTTCTCTATTTATAGTGATTATGTAATAGAGTTTTTTTGGAATATAGAATTGTATCTAATTGATCGTTTTTGGAGGTTTTGGTTATTTTAAACGATTATTTGATAATTAAATGATGATAAAATATATATTTCTTAAGTATGGTATGTATTAACTCATCAAGTGAATTTCTATGATCTTCCTAAGACACGACTACCACAGGTTTGTCCTAACGTGTTATCAAATCATTAACCTTATTTTGAAATTAGGAGATGATTATTTCTAGTGTTATTTTATTAATTTCAATTGGAAGAATATTTATTACAATTCTATGAGGTGTGATAAACAAATCATTAAATCATTCTGTATGTCTAATAAACATGGTTTTGTAATGAATTAGTGTTTCTAAAGATCCTAATTATGAAACCCTTATTCATTTACATTGAGTATTTATATTTAATTACTTTATTATGTTTGAAAATAGTGGTTTATTACATTACTTATATGGTTTCATTCATTTAGGATCCCTACATGTTTTTATTAATATTTACACACTTTAGTTGACATGAATTCATGAAATGGAATGTTATGATATATTTTATGAGTAGTACTATATAATTGGTGTTGACAGTTATATTAACTTAGAATCTTCTGATTGTGTATAGATTATAACTATAACACTTAATCTTTATCATCCCATACTTGTGTTATATTGTCTTATCTCTGTGTTACTTTTATATTTTTCTATAAATTGGTCACCTTATTTCACCTTGTCGTGCATGATTTTTATCTCTAAAATCGAAACATAACCTCAGTTAAGAATATCATTGGTTATGAGGTAACTTCAATGCAATTTTTTTTTGAAAATAAAAATGTACTTTCCTTATATTATTGTTTTCCCAAACCATGATACCACCTTAAAAAAATTAAAAATTTTAAATTCTGAAAGATTAATCATCTTCCATAAAGCATTGACCTTTTTGTTAGGTTTTTTAAATCCATAATCAATAAATTTTCCTCTATCAATCCATTTAATCTTTTTAAAACAAAAAAAATAATTTTTAATCATGTGTTATTCTTTCTATATATTCTAAGTGTTCCTCCTTTTTCATAATAAAATGTTAGGACGATGTAATAAATGTATTTCTCTAAAGAACGATGTTATTTTACATGGTATAGTATGACTTCTAAACCTCTAATTTGGAATGTTTTTTTATTATAATTAGTCTTAAATAATAAAAAGGGATTTGAAATTAATAAATTATTATTTTAAAGGAAATTTAATTCCAAATCAATCTCCCAAACCAAGCATTATAACTTTTTTACCTTATGTTTAGGTTATTTTGAGTATAAATAATTTATGACCAATGGATTATATAATATATAAATTAGTATATCCTTAGTATAAACTTCTAACCACTTTTTTAAATTCCATGCCTTGTTTTGAAATGAGTCACTAGAATATAGAATAATAGTTGTAGCATTGATTATACTTAATGGTTTCAACATTTTTATTATGCTTATTGATTAGTTCTATTTTTTATTTGAATCTTGAAAACTTGTTTGGAATTCTTGATATTGTAAGTCCATTGCAGACAAGCTTTATTCCATGTATGCATGCAACATAAAATCATACCTTGTTGATATGAATGTTAGTTAAGAGTATTAAAGTGTGTGTAATTTTTATGTTGTTAAACATGACTAATTTTATGTGTTACTTGTATATATTTATTGATTATTAAATTATATAGGCTAGAAAATTAATCTATATTCAATACTAGGAATACATATAATGGATATATATGAAACCGAATGTAATAAATAAAGAGGTAATTTTAATAGGAATAATAGTTACCTAGGTATGAATTGGTTTGATTGAATAGGTGATTATAGAGGATAGGCTTGAAGTTATTTACTTGTTTTTACCCCTTCTCGTAATATTGATGGGTTTGGCTAAAATATTTTTCATGATTGAGTATACATGAACACTTATCCCCTTATGTAATGAGTATTTAAAATAGAGTACATTATAAACCTTTATTCAGACTAGCTACATGATTTCCTAGTTCAACTTCTCTCAATAAAGAGCCAAGCCTTAGAGCATGTATAGAATCTTTTCATCCTATCATTATAGGGGAGTAATTAGTATTTTTTTTATTTAAATTTTATAGATATTTTTATTTCTATCTCTTAGTTATGGTTATTTTCTTCTTAATAAATGTTTATATATATATATATGTATATGAATGTGTAGTGGGGTCCATGTATACACCATGTTATTCTGTATTTTGTTTAGGCAAGTCAGTGGTACCGTAATATGTTAGTATACACTCACATACATTAAGGAGAACCTCAAGGGACATATATATCAAAATTTAATACATTTTTTGGAACAATTAATTTTTTGGTATGTTCATTGTTTTATCTTTTTCTAAGGGTAATAAGAATCAACCCCTCTTGAAGTCTAGTTTATAGTTAGAGAATTTGTTTGATGTGTTTGGTTGTATTTTTGAGTGGTAATGAAAGAGATATTTATTATTTTTTCTTTAATGTTTACATGCATTGAATATCTTTTCATTTATCATTTGGGATATGTTTGGTTATCCATTTTTTATAGGATGATTTCTAGTTTATTTCACTTAATTTATAGACATTTTTAGATTTTTGGAAAAAATTGGATTAATTTCATGTCATATATTGTTCATGTGTTTTTGTTTCATAGGCCATTTGTTAAATTATAAACATAATGTAGGGTCACTATGTTTAGGTTTAGATATCTATAGACCCATATGGTCATTATGAAATTCCATAGATCACTTTTTTCATTAATTGTTTTTCTTTGGTGGGAAACCAACTTCAACCTATAACATATTAAATGCCCAATGCATTTTCCAAACTATGGAAATTTAGAGGTGTTACTGAAATATTTTTATGAAAAAAATTGGTTTTATTTGGGTAATTGGGTTAGGGTTGTTACTATTTTACAAGATTTAGCTCGACCCCAATAAAGAAATATATAGATCATTACTAGGCCTATAAATACACAAATCTCTAAGATAACATATCCTACAAAACGATCATCTTAGATCTTGAATAGTCACTATAATGGTTTTTCATAGAGATGGTTCACTCAAATAATGTCTATTACAATCATTAAATACTCAAGATTCACCTCCCATAACGTTAGTAAGATAGGATGTGATTAATGAAGACAGCTATAAACCATTACAAGAAGGGATGAAAGATTCCATTCCTGATTCTCATGAGAAATTATGGGTAATTTTTAACAACCACTATCATCATCCAAAACTCATAAGACTCATAGAGAAATCAAAACCCAATTTTCAAGATATCTTTTTCTTAAAACCTATGTTGGTGATAACTAAACGTAACTTCAATTTTCAAGATATCTTTATCTTAAAACCTATGTTGGTGATAAATAAACGTAACTTCAGTTTTCAAGATCCATTCCTCTCTTTTATCTATTGAAAAAGGTCATTGGATATTTAAAGTGGGTATTTATTATTGAAATTCATGTATTTTTTTGGAGAATGTAAATATAAAGCCTTATGACTATGAGTATCCCTATCCACCATGGTGAGGACCCTGATCCTGTTACTTTCTATGTTAGAGGGTTCAATCAACTATACAATCCCAATTTCCCTTTGTGTCATGATATATTGGGAATCCCTGAGAAATATGACCTCATTCTCTATAAGAATATAAAATCACATCTCTTATATTGATTAATCGTCTATATTACTCTCCTACTACTACCTTGTGACTGTTGTTGGGCATGTATATGCCTCTATCATTGTAGCCCCGATGCCTTTCATCAGTCATCCACACTTGATGACTCAAACCCTATAAATTTTGTATAAAATCCTATTTATTACTACCATTATACCAATAATCACTTTATTATTATATCCCTCTCTAACACTACAATGTGTGTGACAATAAAAATGTGGATAAAACCATCTTAGTTATATTAATAAAAACCATGATAAAATATATTCACATAAAGGAATCCATCATATATTATATCAACAGAGTACCTCATGAGGCTATTAAAACATTATGTACACTCTAAAATGTATATTATATTTTTTTATGTAAATAATATCCTATATATGTACAATTTTTATTGTATATAGGTAAAAATCCTTGTAAAAGATGCTGTTAAACTGTGACCATAGAATATTCACCTTTTAATGTGTCTAGATGATCAATGTACACTGAGGACTTGTAACAAGTGTACAAGGGTATATTTTAACACCACTATTTTTTCATAAGGTATCCTAACCGAGAAAAGTGAATGTTTTAGTGTATAAAATATTTCCTTTATTACCTGAGGGTTATTCACTCCTAAGAACTGGGGTGGTCACTATCTTCCGAACATGTGAAGAATTATTATCCAATGTTTATTTTCATTATATCACTCGATAATCATCATATACTCTATAGGTGGTGAAATATCCACCTGAATTATAGTTAGATGGTAAAATCACGATAAATAATGTAGAGAGTACACTACCAACATAACCAGTGATGATATCTTATGATCTAGTTCCTAAACAGAAGCCTCATTACTCAACTAGTTGACAACAAGTGGCTTAATCACTTGAACATGCACACCATTACCCTACATTAGGATCATAGATATCCACATACATGGTGATATCATAAAACTGAAAATATGAATTGTGATCATTAAACAATATTTTTGGAGACTACTAGATAATGAAATGTTATGTCAATGACCATATATTACATGATTCATATACCATTTACTTAATCCCGACAAGTAAAGACTTGGAATCCTAAATCCATTAATATATTATATGTAACCCGGTGAAAGGTTACATAATTAATTATACCCATGTTGGGTTCCCTATTTTGGAATCCTAACACAACACCCCTTGACTTAATTTCCAAATAATACAAAATCATCCCCACAAGACACCAAAATCCAAACATAGTCTTTATGACAGACAAAATCTAATACCTCTCAAACATGATCAGACCCACCAAGACCCCTCCTAGGTTAGTAGTCATGTGTATTTAACATCCCAATCACGCCTATTATAGGCTAGGTGTTTTTGATTTCATATAGTAGGAATACCACTCAATATGGGTGGCCTTAGAAAATAATATCTGTACTCAAGAAGAAGTCTCTACATAGATCCACACAATTTGGGATAGAAAATAAAACCAACTAAAATATTGATAATATATTCAACACATTCTAATGGTACATAGAGTATGATAAAGTGAGTGTGATAAAAAATAAAAATGGGTATAACCAAATCCGTATACCCTAAAGTAACCAACCTAGGAAATCAAAAATGACGATGACTCGTTGGACGCATATCTTTAGAATTGGAACTCCAACAACATATATCACAGATATCTATTACAGAACTCTCACTCCACTGACAATATTTCCAAAAAGATGAAAACTGAAAAAAAAACAAAGTATATATAATTCCTGACATGTATTATCCAGGATAATAGGTAGGGGTGAGTATATACAAACCTGATAGGGTACCCTAAAAATCACAAAAGACAAAATAAGGAATGGTAAGATCAAGACCACAAGGGAAGAAGAACCTTGATAAGATAATAACAAATAAAAATTGAGATTTAAAAGTATATAACTCTTTATAGACTATATTTTCTAGATTTACCCACAATAATAAACCCAATAATTTGAACTACCTAGCTTTAAAACATATATCAACTCTCATAAATTTGAGTGGGGGACCTGAAACATTATTTTTAGAAAACATTACAAAAGGGAGTAACTAATTACATTAATAGATGAATTTCACTCTTGGATTGGGAGAGTTTCTAAACATAATATTCATGTAGGGGATTCATGTCTTATTGGTGACAATATAGTATCAATTCCATGCCTGATTTAGAGGAAATGTACACCGATATGTGGGGGTACTAAACTTTATAAAAAATGTTGTGGGGGATATTCCATATCATCATCATGTCAGTATGGGAGTTCCAAACATTGTGTTCACTGTGATTACCTCACCTAAATCAAATAATTAGTACTCTATATTTAAGGAACTAAAATAAAAAAACTAACATTATTTATAACCAATAATATTGATGAGAGACACAAGACATCATTCTATGTAAACTATTTCTCATGATGAACTGTTCACATGGACAAATTTTGTTATTAGACAAGATAATATGATAATCACCAACACCGGAAAAGTACTATGCATGTATTTTGGGGGAAAAAGTGTGTATTCCCTTATTATAATCCTAGTAATGTACATCCATCCATATCTAATGTGGGGTTCATCATACATGGTGTGTGGTTAACATGGATTATGGTACTTGTGGGGTTATTCAGTATGCATCGCCGATAGGTCGAGTTGTGTAGGGGCTGAGGTATAAAGTGTGTACTCCCTGACCCACACATCAAGTGGGGCCATATGGATATCTGGGCATGTACTCCCATACATATCAATCATTATGGCCTAGAATTACATAGTGTGTATACTTAAGAAACACCATGTGTAATATTTAACGCGAAACAAAAATATAAGACACTTCTAGTAGAGTGATTCAATATGTGTTGATTAGAACTACACACCTTGTGATTACATAATTAACCTTTAGATATTCCAATTAAGAGGAAATGCTTATCTATTACTAATTTTTCCTCTGATCACCCATTAATGACAATTGTAGGCATTTTCTTCATTTTTACCCCTATCGGTGTTGAATTCATTTTCTATCAATTCCCTATCAACTGTACAGGGATAGAAAATATCCTCAATATGACTTCTTACCACACCCATGACACCAAATCTTGTGTTACCCATTAGAACCCACGTTTCCATGCCTCATGGGATCCATTATCTCACACTACACATCATATTGTACCCATTAATTGATATTGAATCCCAAAATTGTACAAATTTAAACCTAAATATCACAATATATCATCCTAGGGTAGGTTCAACGAACCACCAAACATGAAAATGACTGGTTTGGAATGTATAATGTAGGGGGGGATTGGTAAAATATGAATACTATTGAAAAGTTTGATTGTATAGCCACAATTCTTAAATAATGGGTTCATTATTGATAGAGAACACAGTTATGATTCAAAACATGGAAAATTACAAAAACGTTTACTAGGATAGGTAACTTACAAAAACATAAAAACAATTATTTACAAATAATTTTTTAAAAAATAGATTGAAAAAATCACAATTATGAGCCCTAAACTAATTTGGGATTATTCATTGATATTGATTACACCACCGGGTTTTAATGTCAATTTCCATTGAGAAATTAATTCATTGACTTTGGTGGTATGATTTTTATAAGGACGCTTTCTCTCTCAATATCATCGATAAGGTTATATGGAGGCTAACCCTAATAATAGGGTTACAGAATACATAAATATAGGAATAAAGGGTTTTATAAATATAATATATTTAACAAATTTTTTTATTTTTTATTACATATTTACACTCGAGATTACCCACTCTGGGGGACAATAATGTGATCCAAATTTATACCACCCATAAGGCCAATCCCCAACTCTAACAAAATGAATCATCAATTTCTCTATCTGATACACCAATTAAGAAAATATAAATATTATTTTTTATTTTATTATAAAATAATGAAAAATATTATATTTTTTATATTATATGTAAAAATTTAAGTAAATAAGATCATGTAAAAAGATTATAGACCCATTAAGAAAATATGATTTTAAATAATTTAAAGGATTAGAAAGAAAAAAATATTGGTCGTATCATGCATGGACATGATGCAGGTAAATTTTTCCATAAAATTATGTGTGAGAATAATGTAGTTATCAATGTCCACAATATTATGATGATGCAGATAAAGAGACATAACATAATATTTCATTTTCTATGCTTATGGATTTGATTCAATCCTATTTTTTCACTATTGTTGATAATTTTCTACTATGATTTAATATGATTTTCACATGGTATAAGTATATCATTCATGTTCATCCTATAAATTTTTACACATTAATGAAATGTTTTAAAATTATAATATTTTTGTAGTTGAGGTTTGGGTATGTGGTAAGTGCCACATAATTGTACATGAAAAATGGGGGTCCAATCCCCATTGGGTGCAGGTTACTATAGAAGTACTGTAGTATATTGTAGAAGCGACGCACTGTAGCAACGATGGGCATTGTAGCGGCAGTAGGGAACTATAGTGGAGGTAGGGGACTGTAGCAGAGGTGGGTACTGTGCAGTACTGTAGCAGTATAGGTAATGTAGTAGTAATATTCACAAAATGGTCTTTGGGCCAAAAATTTGGCCTATGGGCCATGTAATGGGATAAATGCCCATTGGGCCTTCAAGAAATGTAATGGGTCTCCCTCTACCCAGTTAAAGAAGTCTTTACTTTGATTTAATAATAAATGAGGCTTTGGCCCCAACCTTTAAAAAAATTAGTCCATTTTCTTTATTTTCACTTCATATAATATAATGACCATAATCCCTTAATCATTCCATTTATCTAAATATCATATATTTGACATGTTTATAATTTATTTATAACTCCTACATCTCTTATTGATTATATTTTATACCTTATTGATTATTTTAGCTTACATTTTTATTCGGTTTACCTTTTATCTCAGTGATCAAAAGAGTTATATATATTTCAATCATATTATAAGGGGTCTAATATGACGGGTTGATTAAAATTTATAGTTTTATTATTTAATGTGTACCTAATTCTCTAGTACACTAAAATTTCGATTCTGTGAGTTGGTTATAATTCACGGTCTATATAAAACATACATATGTTTTGCACAAGATCCCAAATTGTTGGTCTATGGAAATTATATTAACAACAAGTTATATTTTTTTTATTTTGGGCAATTGGGATATAAAAAAAATTAGGTATAAATCCTTTAATAGATAAGAATTATCTCCACAATACAAGGATAAGTATGACTATTATGATCACAGAAATGTTAAAATTTCTAATATATATTTTTTGAGTTATATAACAAAACTATTATAGTTAAAGATAATGATAGCATTTGGTTTTAGTGATGCAGTTTCTATAATTAGTATAAATCCTTAAAAAGTGCTTATCAATTAGTAAATTCTGTGATAACAAAATTTCTTTAATGGGTCAGATATAATATCAAATAAGTTTTATCATAATTTCTATAAAATTTTTCCCTCTAATTTATATATGTAAAATGATTTATTTTTTATTTTTTAATGATACAAACTTATAATTCCTTTACAAAATAATCCAAACAAGAAGTATGCATGAATGTTTTTAATAAAAACAATCCCCTCATATCTTGTCCATAAAGCATGATAATACCAATTTTATATCTCATATTTATAAATTTCATAAAATTAATTAATTTATCCATTATTAATATAATATTGAATATGAAATAAAAAATATATTCTATTCATGTATCATAATTTAATTTTATTGAATAATAATTATTTTTGAATTTTTTTGTGAGATCAATTTAAATGGATTCAGGATTATTTCTACACATATATATTTATTTAAAAAGTAAATTACTCTTATTAATAGAATTATTTTAAAATTTAGATATAAATTTTAGTTCATTCATATAAAATTAATTTTTAACAAAGTATGATACATGATTTTATAGTCATATAACTATAACAAATAACTATTTAAAGTGATGTAAAAATTTCTAATGAAATTTTTTATGCATCAAATAATAAAAATAAAATGTTAAACAATATTTTAAAATGTATATGTAATTTAAATAAAAATTTAATTTAATTTATAAATGATTATTATCATATTCTATGTTCATTTATATTTCTCTGAAAAATATTTTTAAAAACATTAAAAACATTAAAAAAAATTGTACATTAAAATTAACGTTATGAAGTATTATTTTTTTTATTTGAAAATTAATTTTTTTATATTTATTGTAATTTATTAAGATGAAATTTTTACCAAAATTTGGAAATGTATTTAAATGTTAAATTTCTCATTATTCGAAGAAAAATTTTATGGAAAGTATATTTCTTAAATTTATGAATAATTAATAAATAATAAAAATGAATATAAATTCACTCATAGAAAAAAGAAATAATAATTATTCAAGATAATATTGTTTTCCATATATTACATGATATTTTATGAAAGTTGAATTTATAAAATTTTAAATTTTAAATTTATAAAATAGTCTTTAATTTTGGTATTATATTTTCCAAATTATATTATGTTGTTTTTTGGTATTTTTATGAAAATTTACATTTTTCATGAATAGTAAAAAATACATTTTTTATAAATAACATAAGATTTATGAAATAATCATGATATAAATATAATTTAAAATTTACAAAACATATTGAATAAAATTAAGGTATTTAAATTTTTAAATAATGTATTTAAAAATGATAAAATTATTTTTCAAACATGTAAATCAATTTTATAAAGTTATGTTGTACTTTTTTGAAAAAAAACTATTTTTGATTCGTTTCAATGAATACAATATTTTTAAGAACAATTTTATTTCGATGTTAAAATTTAAATAATTGACTAATTAAATTCATAGTAACTGACATTATTTAGATTCTTTGGCCCAAATAATAAATTTACCATTACATTATTCTAAAATAACCTTCCTCATTTTTTATTTAAACAGCCAACCTCCACCTCATTCTAAAAAACTAAAAAACACTTTCTTTTGAAAACGAAATACTGAATTGATTTTATAAACATCCATAACAGTGTTACATAGGCCTTTATCTACCTAAAAGTTCCACATATGACAGATTTAGGCCTAATCAAAGGATATGACCCAAATAGAATGGTAAGCGTTCCACATCCTCTCCCTTTATATAATAACTCTTATTTTAAAATATTTTTAAAACATTATATTTATATACATTTAATCATATAATTCAATAGTATTCCTATAACATTTAGCAATTATCAATGATACATCACTTGTTCTATCACATCAATCCATTTTTTCAGAATATGATTATATGTCAAAGTAAGGGTTCTAAAATCTCGTATTATTTTCTTATTTGAGTTTAGTTTTCCTTAAAAATCTTGGAAAACTCATACTATTTTTTCAGTCATGATTCAATTTCAATGTTAATAATATGATTTTTATATATTATTTATGATATATCACTCATTAACTCACATCAAAATCTTTAAATAATTCATTACTATATTGAATACAAGTTTTAAAATCTATATCTTATTTTGATTATCCTCTTACTCCATATATGATATAAGTAATGATTTAAAAGATATTGTCAAAAAATATTTCAATCATTCAATATTTTTTATGAAACCTAAATATTTATTCATGTTCTCTTTTATTTAAAACTTCTTAAAAATATCATTCTCTCATGGGGATTTTAGGCTACCTAAGTTAACAATGTGGTTTTATTTGAACTTATTCATTTAATAAATATTCATAAAATTTTATTTACAGATTTATTATAATATTCATAAAGTATTGTATAATTTATATGATTCCAAAATAATAAAATATGTAAATAATGATGATATTAAATTTAAACAATCATAGTTATTTTTATTCATCTAAAACAATATTACTATGGAAGATTCTCAGACTTGTATCTAATTCATAATCAATTTAAATAAATTAGTTATAGAATGATAAGAATAATATTACAAGAATATTTTGTATCTAATTAAACCATTCACTACATTGAATCATTATTGTACCAAAAAACTGAACAATTTCAGAATGGTCTATGTAGACAATATTAATTATATATATGAATAAATAATGATTAAAATTGAATGTAAGAGATGCAATAACAATAAATATCATTCATGGAATGTGATCAATGAGTTAAGAATTACTATTTAGGATGCTATTGGAGTTTCAGAAATATGATATGACTCTATGTAAGGGTTCATTCCCACTCTTTTTAATTCTATAGTTTATGTTCTCTATCTACATATAAATCTCTCTAATCCACTTAATATCTTTTTAATATGGTTTTTGTATGTCCTTTATCCACCCTTATACTTCCTTTTCTAGATATATTCTTGTATATCTAGATCCCTTAAAAATAATTCAATCTGTATGATATTTATGAATGAAACATTAAGGTATTACTTATCTTATTATAGAAATTTCTTCTACGGTGACTATATTTTTTTGAAAGAATCCAAATTGGGATATTTTGTTATGAAAATAATTTGTAATGAATTTTAATCACCTTTTGAAAAATATTTTTATATTTATTTATTTCTCTATTTTTATGATAACATCTCCAAATTCATTAATAATTATTTTCATGAATTCTATTTTATTTTCCACTCTGTTATTATAAAAAATAATTTTAAAAAAAAATATTTCCATTAATTTATTAATTATTATTCAATTTTTTAAAAACAATTTCCTTAAATTTATATAATTTTATAAAAAATGTTATTTTCATTATTCATTTTAATATAAATTAAAAAACTAAAAATTTCATAAATCCTATTTAATTTATTATGTTCTTATAAAGGCTATTTTTCTATGTCAATACCCGTCGATATTCTACTATTTTTCAATTTTTTTTTATTTTTATTAATGGAATATTTTTTCAATAACTAGTCCTTTGTCAAAATAATCCTTGGATTCATTATCCATGTTACTATGTCTATGGAGTGTGATAAAAATGTACTCTCTATGATATAATTTATTCATCAATACCATTTTATTTATTTTTCATCAAAACATGCATAAAAATAATTTTTCTTCTAATACCATTACTTCATGAATAATTTATTCCTTTATATTTTGATTTAAGGTTTGTCTAGATAACCATACATTCAATTGAATATGGAAAAGTTTCAAATTAAACATATATATTTATCTTATATGATTTGAATACATTAAATTAGTTATTCTAATTGATGGTTATCTACTTAAACATTCAATTAATTATTTAGGATAATAGTTTCATTTTAATGAGTTCACCAAGTTATGATTTTGATGACATTATTTTTTTTCTTTATATCCATGTGAAATATATATTAGTGGATATATAATTATGATGGGTGCAAAAAATACCCTAGGAAGGATTTTATGTTTTTATATAGTGAAGTGTAATTAATATTAAATTAATTTTATTTAAATGTATAGAGATCTTTTCATGGTGGTTGGAAGAGGTTTGGATGTGTTTTGGTTGATCTATGTAAAATCAATTTATTATTTTCATTTGAAATTTGTTCTCTATATTTTTTTTGTTTGAGTCTTCAAACAATTGGGGAATCTTCTATGTATGATTATTTTCTAGTGGTACCATAAGATTCATATATAATCTATATATAAGTAATTAGGTCTAGAATATTGTACATTATAAAAGGAACTGGGTGTTTATGAGTCAGCTAGACTTTTGTATGATTCATTAAATAAGATCATAAAATTCATATGGACTATGTATGAGTCAGTCCAAAGTGGTGTATGATTCATCAACCATCTACGTATGAGTTAATAAGTTAATTTATGAGCCAACAAACGTATTCATATGAATCGATACCTTTATAACAGTCATATAAGAAAAATTACTACGTTTCATCTATGTATGAGTCATATTATTGAATTCATATGGGTCACTGTGGTTTGATTAAGTGGTGTATATGTGTGAGTTACCATGTATGAGTCATCAATCCATTTTTGGATTTTATGAAATTTTTTTCCAATTATAGATATTATTTATTTTACTAATCATTAAGTATGATTAATAATTTTTCCTTCATACAATGGGGTATTTTATTCATCTTTTATGTGAGAATCAATTTGTGATTATTTCAATTTATTTTATTCGATATTAAGGTAGATTATGTGGGTCTAACTTTGGCGATTCACACTACATCATGGAGAATGTTGTAGGTGATATGAAGGGTTCCACAATTATGATATGCATGTATTTTGAAATACATTAGACAATAAATATTATTAGATCCTATTTTGGATGATGTTTTTCTTTTTAAATGATTATTTTAATTATTTGGAGGGATAATATTTCTGAGACTGAAAATAGAAATTTCATAAATCCCATTAGAAATGAATTTTGATTTAAAATTATAAAAAATATTTTTATATTAAAAAGTGGGTAATATTTTAATTAATAAGTATAATATCTATTTATAAGAGAGGTATTAATTTCATAATTATAGAGAAGATATAATTAAGGAGACAAAATTTTAGAAGAGAAGAGCCTAAAACAAGTTGAAAATAACAAGAATCATGATTCCAAACTAATGATGGAAAAAAGTACACAAAGATGAAAATGGTGATCCTGGAGACCTCTTATTAGAATTTTCTTGTGTTGTTTTTTAGGTAGCAGATGACTCATCATATTCATACACCACCATTGGTATATTTTTCATCAACTTTATATGGAATAAAAAGATAAAATTAATATGATAAGTGTGTTCCCCACAATGTGATGGTGGTTATATTTAATTTTTTCAAGGATGTAAACCAAGGGGTTGGATTGATTTCTCTAAGACATGCATTCAGATAAAATGAGAATTATAATTTTCGGTTCATAGGCACACGTATAATAATGATCCATGCATTAGACTCTTTCGATGAAGTAAGTAATAGTCCTATGTGTCTCTCATTTATTTATTTCATTATTACATATCATCTATAAGAGAGAATGTAGAGTCCCTAAAAAATTGGCGCATGAAAGTTTGCAAAAAATTAAAATTGGTATACCATGATTCCTCTCACAGTGATATTAATGTATAATTTTTTATGACCAATAATTGGTATCAATTTGAGGATTTTGGTGAATTTTTTCTCTCTATAAAAATTGTTGAAGTAGTTTTAAATCACAACGGGATTCCAATTTTTTCGGAAATAATTTACAACTGTGTTTAAATAATATGATACATTATTTTCAGTCACTAGAGATGGATGTGTACATGTGATATATTCATTGAATCAATGATATAAAGGATAGTGTAGATCTATTAGATATAGGTTATAAGGGGTTGGTTATATAATCCAGTACGATTAATGCACTAGGGGGTTCTTTGACCAACCCTGTCTATATAAATGGGGTGTCATGAAAACCTTATCATGAAAGGTGGGAGAATCTTCTAAATATTAATTTATGTGATTAAAAATCTTAATAAGTAATGTTTTATGTTTTTTGGAGTACATTTGAATATTTTATAATGAGACTGAATAAATCTGTTTGTGTATTTTCTTCATCGAGTAAATGAAGGTCTCGGGCATAGTAGAAGCACCATATAGGGTATTAACAACTTGAATATTATTGTAACCATTTATTAATCCAAGAATCAAATTGATGATAAAAATTGTGACCAATGTATTTGAATCAAATATTCATTTATGAGAGAGAACTGCAACCAAAATCAAAGTTCTTCACTTAATGATTTATAATTAATTAGATAAATTAAATAATTAATTTACAATGAATTCAGTATTCATTGACCAATCTTGAAACATCTGTACATCATACCATCATTATGTTATGAGAATAAATTGTAGATTACCTCTAGAGGTGATCTACACATTCTCCATAAACCTCCAAATATCATTGTTGGAATCATTGGATTCTAGTACAATAGATCCTGACACTTATGTCCTTCACCATTGATCTCTATAACAATCGCATAAGCAAGGATTATCTTTCATCTCTCTATAATAGATAGTGGTGGTGGTGGAGGATCAATATCCTTTCTTGAGAGTTTTCTTGGAGGGGGAGCTTTCTTGGGTTTTGATAGAATTCTACAGATGATGTTGTGAAACAAAAAGGTAACCCCACCCTTGAAATAACTTAATTAGGTTAAAATAATTTTAGGTTAATAATAATAATAATTACACATACCCTTATTATTTCATTAATCCCTACAATACCACATGTCTATAATAATAATATTATTATTATATTTGAAATTATTAAAAACTAGTAATGTAATTAAATAATATTTATTAAAATAATATTTAATATAAATAATTTATTACCATTAAAATAAAAAATCTTCTCCATTACTCCACAATATTTATCAGGCCTTGAATAACGACAATTTATTTATTAAATGAATATCACTACATTATTCACTAATATATATATATATTATTCAATAATTATAAATTGATATTTATTAAATATTTGGCTCACAAAATATTCTCTTCAATATCTACTGATAGAATATATGAAATCAATAAAGCATGAATAATTATTAAAACACATGTGGTAATAATATTTACTTAATATACTAAATAATATTATTATTTAATTGAGGTTCTCTATACACTTAGTGTGTGACCCTCTAGGCCAATTTCTCAGTGCAATTAGGTGAGGCAACCAAAAGTCCAAGGTTAGAGACTATAAAAATTCCACAGAACCCATAGATTAATAATGTAATGTAACAATGACATATAAAATATTATAGAAAATTAATATTTCATATAATCCACTTATCTTGATATCTCTAACCATGCAGGTTGCATGCAGGTGCAATAAACCTATGTTATTGGCACTCCTTTATTTTAATTTTTTGAAATTGATCATTCCTATATAATATTGTGGTCATGTATTTATTTATGCTATATCATTTCTATAAAAGGAATAGAGATATCCAATTCTATTAAGGAACATAAGGGACAAATCAATTATCACATTATTCATGAAGAAAACATTACTCAAGATGAACCTAATGTATCCTACTTCGATGTGAATTCATATAATATTTATTTTCACCAATAAATAATATTACATAACTCATAATATATATTAATAATAAGCTTAAATTATTAGGATCAAAATACACATTAATAAATAAGAAAAACCAATGAAATATATAAATATAGATTTCCAACAGGCAGGTCTCATTCCCATAATCTCCTAAACTAGAAATTTCCAAGGGTGTACACCATGAGAAGGTTCCTAAAAGTCATATAAATCTCCACCCATAATATCCTATATCATTTATGTCTCTAAAATTATTTCATTCTATAAGAGAAAATATATTTAAGAATAATTTTGTGATATTTCGTAATTCTCTTCATAGATGGAAGTATCTATGACCCTTCAATGTGACAGTTACTCTAAGGGAATTATCATATATTATTTCGTTAAAAAAAATAATCATGATTTTATTATTAGTTTATTAATATTAAAAACTAAAAATATATATAATCAATGAGTATCCAAATTTTTTTCTAGGGAACCAACTCCAAGAGAAACCCACTTTCACTAGATCCAATTACAATCAACCTTTAGTCTCCTATCGCACACATGATACTCTTGTCTCTCATGAGATTAGTAATTTTTAAAATTACATACATTGTTTTCTTCCATATAAACACTTATATTCTAAACATCACCCCTATAAGAGAAATATCTATTGATGTGACACATTCATTATATTTTCATTTTAAATTTGTGTGACCTTGGATATTTTAAAATTTCTACCATTGTAGTATTATCACAATATAATGCGTTAGGTTCATTACTTCTAGGTACCAAATCAAGATCTTGTTTAGAGTTTCATTTAGAAATAGATTATTTTATTTCATCTGAAGCCTCTATATACCTGGACTTCACTATAGAATCAAAGGAAACTTGCATCATTAAACTATTCAAGAACATATCTCATCTGTTGATATTGAAGACATATCCTGACTATGAAATCAGATCATTATAATCTATCTGAATATAATAATTATTATAACACATGATGAATGGAACCTCATATCCTCCATACGGTAGAAACTTATCATTAGGACTCCTCAGATACTAATGTATATCCTTAATAAAAGATAAATGTTGTTTACCTAGGTCAACATGATATTTTCCTACCCTGATCATTTAATGAGGGAATATAGTCTATTTCATAACTTGTAATACATGATTAATACTATCAATTAAATGCATACAATATTACTCATTCTATCTTTCTCATGTTGTTTTTAAGGACACATTTTATTGGAATGATGTATACCATGTGGAACTAGAGCCAATACCATCATGGATTGTTATGTAAAAGTATATTTAGTATCTAGTTAATGTATATACCTTTACATAGTCCAATAAGCCTCTTAGATATATCATGAAGGAATTTAATCCCTTGAATATAGGTTGTTTCACTTATTCCATTAATGGAGAAACATTTATTTAACTAGTTTTTAACAGACTATAAAGCTGGTATGTCCTTTCCAATAATTAATATTCCAGCAACATATACAATTATGATAATAACCACATTCACACTAAACTGCTTGTAAACACATGGATCACATTAATTCTTTATGAAACAAAATTATCTTAAACTTCATTGAACATAATGTTCTATGCACTAGAATGTTTCATAAATAAATAAATAATATTTGTAACTTTTATACCTTTTTGGAATCATTAGGAGTCAAAAAACCTTCTGGTTGTATCATATATACATCTTTATGCAGGTTCACATGAAGAAAATATATTTTGAAATATATTTAATGAATTTTTTATTCATGTAAATTCATTATATCTTGTAGAATTTTAATTGATTTTAACAAGAAATCTATAGAAAACATTTCATTATAGTAAATATCTTAATAATGTTTAAACCCTTTATCCACTATCCCTTATCTATAGGTACTCACATTACCTTCCATGTATAGTTTCTTTTGAAGACACATTTTCATCCAATAGTATTTACATCAACTAGTCCATAATCTATACCCTAAACATGTTTTAGATACATCAAATCCATTTTAGAATTTAGGGCTTATTTCCACCAGGAATCTTTTTATTTTTATACTACCTCTTTATTGGAGAGTGGTCCATTATTTTCAACCAATAATTACTCACCATATTAGATTACTAGAAAAGTATATATCCCTAGTTACCTTACCTCTCTACATATCTTGGACATCTATTTTGTTTCTATATAAACATTTTTTATGGAGACCTTTGAAATCTCTTTATATAAGAACTATTATTTATATTGATCATCAACTTTATCAATTCCAGTCTTCTTTCCACTATCATGCTCAAGGATGTTCTAATTGTCATTAATGTTGGATTTTATGGTGATAATAACATTATTGTATAAGGGGTTGTATAATTATTATCCCCTTGTTTCCCTAGGAAAACCTATAAATATATACTTTTTTCCCTAGTGGTGCTACTGTATTACCCGAGATGTTTTTAAAAATTCCTTATAAATTCATACATGTGAATATGACAATACGAGTTTCGTTCCCCTCAATAACTAAATGATAATTCTATTTACAACTTTTATTGGTAGATAATTTAGTGTGTATGCCACTGTTTCTAATGAATATCATAATGGAATATCCACATGAATACTCATCAACCATACCATCTCTAGCACAGTACGATTCATCCTTTCACTGACACCATTCCACTGTGTATTGTAAGGAGAAGTGACTTGAGAAAAAATCAAAAAAATCATGTATAGAGTCAATAAATATTGGTTAAGAAATTCACCACCTAAATCATATCAATTATTCATTATATAATTTCCATGTCGATTCATTATTTCATTATAAAATTATTTTAATTTATCAAAGGACTCATAATTATACCTCATCAAGTAGGCATAGACATGTCTTCTCAATTCATCTGTAAAAGTTTTTATTTAAGAATACTCACCCCTAGATTCTTTTAGAAGTGGTTCTATATCAGTGTGTTCAAATCCAAGAATCCCCATTTACCTTTCACCATGATAATTTATTGGTGTTTTGTTTATTTTTTCTTATAAAAATGAATCACATCTTTTAATTGGTTTTTCCTTAAAATATTCTAAATGAGAATCTTCATATAGATTTTTCAAACTCCTCTTATTTATATAGACAAGAAAATGATTCCACTATTAGTTATTATATGATTCATGAAAACCTAATTCATTCTCAATTTTCAATACATGATTATCATAATTTAAAACATAAATAAAATTATTTATATGTTCTATTCCATATCATATATATTTTTTATAATATAAATATATTTTCTTTACAAACATGATTAAAACCATGTGCATCAAGTTCAGATGTATAAATTATGTTTTTTTAATAAATGGTATATAATATCATTATTTTAAAACCAATATATTTCATATTGGCAATGGATGGTGGTTGTCCCCAATGGCTAGAGAAACCAGCCTCACACCATTTGTAGCCCTCAAATCCACCTCTCCTCTGTAAATAATTTAGAATAAAATTGTTTCTTATATTGGGTTATATATGTGGTTTCAACAAGATATATCTTTTACTGAAGATGTATATATAAAAATTTAACACTCAATCAATAATTCACCTTTAGCTTCCCCTTTCTTGTAGGTGTAGCTTTGTTTCCAATGGTTGTGCTTACAACATTAAAAAATTACTTCGGCCTTTTATTTATCCAACATATAGATATTTTTCTTCATATAAGTATGATGCTCAATATTTTTAAGCATATTATGAGTCTTGTGCCTCATTTCCCTGTTCATTATTTTCTTATTCACCACACCGAGCACATGTTTTTTCAATCCTCATGTCCATGTCAACTTGACGAATGAGAGTAAGGAGCTCTCAAAGACTCTTCTCATTATTTCTCATGTTGTAATTAAAAAAACTATAGAATGACTTGGGTAATGAGGACATGATAAAATCAATGAAAATTTAATATAGGAAATTGATTCACAAGATTTGTAGGAATTCTATGTATGGAATAAGAATGACTCCATGAAGCCCATTAGGCATCAAATCTCCAATATTGCAGGTAAATATTGCATTGAAGATGTTTTACCTCTCATGTCCAAACTTCTCTTTTTAGAGATCATAAAGAAAAGATATAATGTTATAAACTTCCATTTCTTCATGTATATTTATAATCTCATTAGTCATGGTTGATAACATAAAGCATTGGACATCTGTGGAATCATACAAATGTTTCCCAGAGAGAAAAAAATCTTCACCAATAGCCTTTAGGCAAGGAACATTATAAATATGGTTTTCCAACACTTATAAGATTCTTTCATGGAATTTGATAATGTGTAAGATACATTACCATTCATAGGAATTAATTCCAATTTTATTGTTATCCTTCTCATATATGGATCCCAATGAAATTTTTGAAGTCGTATTTATGATCATTTATACAATTATGAAGTGTAGAATTCTGGTACGTTATTTGATAAATGAATATAAAAAATATTATATTTAGTAATTTCCCATTGTTTTATCCGAACCCAAAATCCATCACGATAGGCCTCAAAACATCTTGTTACTTCAAAATTATAGTGTAAAAAACACATATTCCCCATCTCACATCACATATTTGGGCTGAATAAGTTATTTTAAGGCTTTAATGTTGGAATTGACAATTTAATCTCCATTAACTCATAGTTCCTTGATTTTTCGAGTGCACTCCATAATAATTAAATTTTTAAATTTTATTTATAAAAACATTTCCACTTAGTTACACAATGTACTTTTTGGTCAATTAACCCTCATTATGATGTAAGTTATGTTGATCCATAACATCATGTTATAATTCCTTAATAATTTAAAGGGCTCTGACTTGGGTTAGTCATTAATTTTAAACTATGACTTGATTTTAACATATGATTTGGATAGTTATAACGACTTAATATATATGTATATATTATTGAAGGGTTTTTATATTTGTTAAAAAATTTATCATTTTATCTTTATTACATTTTTATTAATATTAAGTGTATATACATGAGTGATTAGTGACATCTTAGGTACTACGAATGCAGAATACTGTTTATTTTAGTTCTATCTTACATGATTAATAATAAATCATTTAATGTTATTGCGATAGAAAATCAAAAATTAATTTAATAAAGATGCTTGTTATAAATAAAATAATAAAGTGTTATGGTCACGAGATTTTACTAATGGTTAGTTCATTTAGAAGATGATAGACTAAAAATAGACCTATGTGGAAAACACTGTGAACAATAACATGGTTTATTTTATTGCATTCCACATATCCACCCATGTATCTCATTGATTGGTTTCTCCTCAGTTCAAAATATGAACTACCTCTACACTCTTGGGAGCTCCTTCCATTAAATAATCTTTCAATCAAACTTAGGTGAGGGTAACAAAAGGATTGGTTAGGGGTTTACATAAAAGTAAATTGTCACAACATAGCCCCTTACATAATGAGAGGGGTGACATGCCTGAAATCAATTTAATTTAATTATACATTTTAATGAAACTAATCACATACAAATTTTTGTTTCATGATCATGATCATCCACATGCATGTAACACATTTTTTATTTAATAACACAATGATTTCAATTATATTAATTATTATTTAATATAAATAACTTATAAATAAATTAATTACACACATTAATTAACCAATTATCATAAATTAATTCTCATTAAATATTTATTGATATTCCTATCCTTCATACTTTTAATCAATTTAAATGTATTTATTTAAAATTTACTGTATAAAAAATTGTAAAATGGAGAAAAAATAGTGATAACTTATCCTAACTATCCAATATATATTATATTTCTATTCTATTTACACTTGTAAAATCTAGCATATATGATGTATCATGTAATTTGATGGTGACTATGAGTCAACTAAATGAATCATGGAACACATTATATTTATATAGCATGTTTTGTTTTAAATAATGTAGAGTAATGAATGTATTAAAACTTATACATGCTATGAAGTTTGAAATATTATGAATAAATTTATTAGAAATTTAATATATATATATATATATATGTATATATAACTCAAGACATGGCATGTGCATAGTCAAATAAATAATGAACTGAAAACCTGATGATAAGGTTTAAGTACTATACTAAATTAATTTTGAATTTTTCAAAAATTGGAAATATATAAGGCATGTGCAATCTAGCTACATGTTTTGTATATTTCTCAGCATCTATCAGTGGAACATACATAGAGAATCTGTATGTTAATAATTCATATAAATTAATGGATTACATGACATGTACATGGGATACACATTGTGTGGTGTATGAGTTACAAAGTCACCAGCCACATAGGTTGTGTAAGAAAATAAAAAACCCATCATTGACTAATGCACTTCACGTCATGTACGATTATTATACATCATGTAATCTGACTAAAAATTCAAAAGTCTATCCTGGTCAGAATGAAGTTTATTTGGATACAAAATTCATGTAAAAAATGTACACAAAATTAGATTTGAATTTATTCATGTACTGTTTTAGGGAATTAAACATAGCTACATGGAGTGTGCCAAAAAAAACACAATGTGTACTCTTGTGCTATACATCCAAAATCCTGGGAACCTCTATATGACTTCTACGAATGTTATTCATTAATAAAATTAAACCACATTGATTATATTTGTAGGAAGAAAGAGGAAGAAGAGTAAATCCCATGAGTCAGATTGAAGAATAGTTAAACTAGAACTGAAAAGTAATTATAAATTTTTAAATCAATCAATAATCATTAAATAATTAGAAATAATTATTGCACCCCTCTAATACCACTTTTCAGTTCTAGGAAAAATTGATGTATCCGATGGGGCATGCCCAACTCAACTTTTTTACTAATTAATGACTAATCTGAGATGCACATCATTGATAAATTCCATGACCAAAAAAATTGAATCAATGATAAATGTATGAGATAATGAATGAACCAAAGAACAATATCATCAAATAATTATTAATAATTAATTTAGTAAATTAAATAATATATTTAATATGAATTTTTCTTTGTTTATGGATATGAAAAAGTTTCTACATCATATAATAATTTTGTAGTAGGATTAGAGTGTAGATTGCATTCAATGGTGATCCACACATGCTCTAAGAACCTCAAATCATAGTCATAGGAATATTTATGTGAAAGAATAATATATCTTAATACTTATATCAGTTATCATAGTTCTCTATAAGAAGCATTTGAAGACAATTTCGATTTGGTCTCTGTGGAATTGCAAGTGGTGGTGAAGTTGGATAGCTCTCTGTTCTTGAGATCATTTTTAGAGAGAGAGCTCTGTAGGGATTAGAAAGAATTATCCTGATGTTATTGTTAAAAAAAACAAAATGCAACCCCAACCTAAAAATAATACAATTGGGTTAAAAAAGTGTTGGGGTTAGAAAATAATAATTTCAAATGCACCCTTATTTTTTCCGAAATCCATGTAGAACCTTATTCTAAATATAATAATTATATTATTATAATTTCTTGTCATGTTTAAAAACTAATTAAATAATTAAATATTGTTTATCCATATAATATTAAATGTACATTATTTATTATTGGACCAAGAAACTCGATCTACCATTCCTCCAATATATTTATCAAACCTCTGATAATCAGTATTTATTAAATAGATAAATATCAATGAATTGTCCACTAATAAATAAATATATATTATATTCCCCAAATAGGAAATAAATATTTTTAAAATATTTTTATCATAAAATATTCTCTGGAATAACATCTGTTAAAATATAAGCAATCAAGAAAAGTTGAATAATTAATAAACCATGAGATGGAATAAATATTTTTAAAAAGTTAAATTATATTATTATTTAACTATGGTTCTAGATACACATAGTTTGTGACCCTAAATCCTCTTTCTCATTGTCATTAAGTAAATCATCCAAGAGTATAAATTATAAATATAAAAACATGCCAAGACACCAATATATAAATATATTAATGTTACAATGACATAAAATAGAATATCGATACTTATTATATAATATAATCACTTTATAATGATACCTAATATCACATAGGTTTCAAGTTGTTTCCATCATCCTATGTGCTCAATATCTATTTCTTTGATTTTTCTAGAATTGAACATTCCCAAAAAATAGCATGGCTAGAGATTTATTTAGGCTATATAAATTCCCTCAAATGTCCTGATATTTCATCATATATTATGGAAAAAAAGGGAAAATCCTTTCTCGAATTATTCATTAATGAAATGTTACTCACGTTGCACCCAACATATCATACTTTTTCATGATATTATGTCATCACAATTTTCATCAATACATAAAAGTACAGGATTCATAAAAATAATAATAATTATAAATAATTGTATACTATAAGTATCAATACAAATTTTTGTAGACAAAAAAATACAATGACATATGAATGTGCATTTTCTACTAGTGGTTCTTGCTCTTATAATATCCGACAATATTAATTGCGAAGGGTGTACACCTAGAGATGGTGTTTCTATATCCAATGAATCTCCACCCATGATAGAATATATCAATTTTGACACTAAATGATTTTATATAGATATAGAACATATACTTATGAATTTATTCATAATAATTCTAGGATATCATCATAGAAGGAACCAATTATGACCCTTCAACATAACATCTCATTTTAGGACATTATCACATAGCATTTTACACAAAGGAGCATTCATGGTATGATTAAAAGGTAATTAATATTAGAAATTATTAATATAGGTAATCCTAAATTTTATAGAAGTTTTTTTAGGGAAATAAATCAAACATTAAACTGATATGCATAGACTTAGAGAGGCCCTTGAAGATGAAAAATTGTATAAATAAATCAAATAATATTAACATTACATTTTAATGTGAAATTACTATTTATTAAAGATAAATATCCCAAATTTGTGAGTTCTGATAGCCCCCAATGAACTCTTATAGCTTACAAATAAATATTAATGATAATTTTTCTAAGATGAAAAAAACTTTTAGGAGATATCATTGAATTATAAGAAAAATCTCTCATTGAGAAATGATCCTTAAGATGAATAATTTAATCAGAAAATTTCTTTTCTCAACTATAATATCAAAAGAAGAAAATAAAAATTCATGGAAAAGATTTAACATTCAAATTTCAATTATTATTTTTTTAAATATTTCTACTAAATTCAGAATGAAGATATAAGATGAGGATAAAGTGGAATAAACAGTGAAGAAATATTTCATGGGTGAAAAGAGAATGGTAAAAGAACAAAAGAAATTTTTTAGTAAGAAAGACCAATTATCTAAATAAGGTGATGGATTGGATGAGGTAGAAGTGGAAGAGGTTTTTTACTATAAATAAATTTAGGAATAAGTTATTTTTTATTTTTTTAACAAGTTATAAGGTGACGATGAGAATATAGAAGATTCCAGAATTGAGGTCAATGTTTATTTTCAATATGAAAATGAGGAAAAAACATAAAGAAATTAAAATCATAAGGGGAAAAACAATGAAATATAGTCATGTTCTGCATAACGTAAAATTTATTTACACAAAAAATAATATGATAATTGAGAATTGAAATATGAGATTAAAATCAAAATTCTAGAAATTTGGGTAGCTTAGAGAAACAAGTTGAGCACAAACCCAAATTTGAAGAGAATCAATGTGTTATTTATAGAATTAATTTATTTTTAAAATATATATTCTATAGAATTTAATTAATATAATGATTATACAAGATTTTTTTGTAAATATGGTTATTAAGAATGAATTATTTCTCTTATTAAGACATTGTAGAGTTCATGTGCATTTCCAAATAAAAACTTTTTTCTGGTTTCCAATGAATAATTCATTACTATTTCAAAAGTGTAGTTCATAAAAGACCGAGTGAAATATATTTTTGAGTCATTAACAAAATAATAATTACATTTTGGATTATGATAAAACCCAATAT
Source organism: Viscum album (assembly GCA_963277665.1). NCBI lineage: Eukaryota > Viridiplantae > Streptophyta > Magnoliopsida > Santalales > Viscaceae > Viscum > Viscum album. The sequence goes on along the minus strand of OY728126.1, from coordinate 762,179,633 downwards.
CCCACTCCCATGAATAATTTGATTTTGTGTGACTCACAATAGGCTCAAAAATATATTGTTGGTGTAGAAGAAGGTAAAAAGAAGACAAAAAATTGGTTGTTATTGTTGTGGAAAGATAGGGAATATCCAATATGCATGATCTATAAAAAAATATTTCATGGTTCATGGGAAAAAATAATATATCAACATAATTTTCTAATGTCATTATAATTTTAAAACAATTGGATTGTTGTTTGAATTTCTTTGGCACAAGGTATTAATTTTCCATCAATTTTATCAAGAAAGATACCTAAAAATACTAAGAAGAAAATATAGAGGTTTTAATAAAAATCAAAAATAAAGATGAAAGAACCAAAAAAATAATATTTTAATTTATAAGATGATAATTAAATTAAGGATATGGTTCTATAGAAATCATGTTCCTCATCAAATAAAATTATCCAACACATAACCTTTAAGAAAAAAAATTAATAGGATAATGATGTTGTTTTTTCTAGAAGGAAATGGATATATTTGGCACATAGATCTTGAATAATAGTTTTAACATACAAATTGTGGTAAATAGATATCTTTTCATAGGGATATAATATGAATATCATGCAGTTTTGATATGTGGCAATGATGAGGGGCTGATGATCATCGAATCTGAAAAGTCCAAGATGGGTGGAAAGGATTTATCGTGGCCTAATTTCTTATTTTTGGAAGGCTTTAATAAAAAATTACTTAGTGTATATCAATTATGAGATTTTTGGAATTCATTAATGTTCATTAAGAATTATTTCAATATAAAAGAAAAATATGGTACTTTATTTTTGTAAGGAATTCACACTAATAGAAATCTATACGGCATCAATAGAGAAGTGGATTGATATATATATATATATATAATACAGTGTAGAAAAAAATTAATTGTTTCATGAAAGGATTTTTCATTTGATCCAAAAATCCATGTAGGAAATTTCTGAAAATAAGGGTCTTGAAAACTCCCTATATTTTCATGATATCACACTCAAATGTGTGTCACTTATCAAAAAGTGAAGATTATTAAAAAAATATACAAGTTGAATGACAACAAGATGCCACGATTTATCAAGCTACGGAATGTGGATATTTTTCATTAATGAAACACAAATCATTTTATAGAAGAAATTATTATGTATTTTTTATTTATTTCTATCATGATATGGCTTCGTTGATTGTAATTTCTCATAAATATGATGTGTTTTAGTGAATCACACATTTCCAGACATTTTAGAGAAAATTCATGGGTTGAAAATTCAAAGGTTACAGAATGATAACTGTGTGTATTTTACTAATAAGCTAGTGGAATAATTTAATTAATATAATTTAATATGATATTATATTTTAGTGGTAATGAATCTTCATCAAAACAGAGTCGTTGAGAGGTGGAATCAAATTATCAATAATATAGCTTGGATAATTCTCTTTAAAAGTAATATATTGAAGACATATTGAAAGTATTTTATTCTTAAATCAAAATATATACCCAATATAACTTTATTTCTTTATAAATTAATATAATAACACAATGTTATGTGGCATGGGAAAATCTAACACTGCAGTGATTTTTAGTTCTCAAAACTAAATGTTTTATTCTCAATAAAGAGAAGCATATGTAGTTAAAATGTCATTGGGAATACTGGTATTTTCCATATGTTATAATCTAATATGATGTATTATAAAATCTATCACATAAAGATTGGGAATATTTTGCAAATATAAGATGTATTGATGGTTGATAATAAGCAGGTTTTGTGAACTCATGAGTATACTTTGTAACAAAAAATATGAAACTAAGGAAGAAGGTTATGTGTAATTGAATGTCTTATGGGGGACTACTATTTTATATTTCGTAGAATATTAAACTAAAACTGAATAAAATATAGTAGGTTTGTTAGCTGTGAATTGAGTGGGAAGCAGGGATGAAATTAGTGAAAAACATTTCTTGGTGACTTGGTTACTCCAATTCAAATTCAAAGGATACCATATCACCAAAAATATTTCTTTTTAATAAATTCCAAAAAGTGTTTATGAGGACACTAGATATGATTTTTTACCTTAAGTATACAAGTTCCATAGTGTATAATGGAATCTGGTAGGCCAATGAATTAAAATATTTCATCACCAAAGTGATGATACAGTTTTGTCTCCAATGACTTGAGACCAAATAGAGGTAAGAGGATCTCATATGAAATAATCAAAGAATAAATATTTAATCCAAATTAATACCTTTTTCAAAATGGAGAGTTATCAATTATAGATTGTCAATGGTGACCATTGATCAATGGATCAAAATTCTAACTATTAAACATCATCCACACATGCGTCAATATTTTTCACGATCATCATTCATTAAATTATGGGTGAAAGCATGAATCTATGACAACTCATTCAATGAAACACCACCCACCATGATCTTATCCCTTCGATCTGCCCAAGGAATTCATGGATCACTCGCCCTTATCGATAATTAATATATCTATTAAATTAGAGGGGATTTAATCTCTCATTCATTATTCATGAATAGTAATAGGAATACGCTTCTCCTCCAGCTTATATAGTGGGGGCTCAAATACCCAGAAAGGGTTCCCCATCCCCCAAAAAAATTCCCACTAAAATAGAAGTAAATGAAATGATATGGTGATACAAATTCATTATTAACATGATTTATATTTTATTAGATGCTTCTAATATATAATAAATATATTACTTCATAAACTCATTTCATTAACTCGACTCCAAATTTCTTCTAATATTAAACATACAATGAATATTATATTAATTTTTTTCACATAATATTTTTTCTTTTTTTCTATTAATACCTCATGTTTTATTATAATAACTAAATTCAATCGTATTATTCTATCCTTTAATAATAATGATTATTTTTTTAGTGATCAATTTCATGGATAACACTCGAACACCCATTAGGGGTCCCACCATATCCTATAAACATATTAACTAGAATATGAAAGATTCATTAATATGTTACACTGTGCAACCTTCTAGGACCTTATATTAGAAGTAGAGAATATTATTCAAAGACTAAGAGCATAGTCTATCAACCTATCAAGTCCCTTATTGAGATAATGAAAATTCATAGAAATGATAACCATCATATGAAAACACACTCTGTAACATAATATATTTTGGTCATGATACATTATGAAGCCTCACACACAATTTTTTAATAATAAATTCAAGATTTATTATTTGTTGATCTAACTAGATAGGCTTACATTCGACTACATTGGCCAGGGATTTATTAAGGTACTTCCATCCTAACCAACCAGGCCAGAGATATCACTTCCTCAACTAAGAAATGAAAAATTATATATTTTCTAATTAACCATATAATACCACCAATGAAACACCAAAAAAATTTACCTCTCTACAAAATCATTTTTTGGGTTTCTTCCTTGCATCAAAGTACACCATAAAATGATGCGCATTGATAATGATTTCAAGTGAGGAGACCAATACACTTGTTTGTGGATATGAACATCTAACGAAATCTGAAAATGTGGTGTTTTTATTAGTAGGTAATTTATCATAATATAATATAATTGATATCATCAATTTAGAACCTCATGAGAAGAAATATCAAGCCTTAAGATCCCCTTGCACTTGATAGTCATAAATCAACTGTTTCTAGTCGGTATGATGTGTCTACAACATAAGATAGATGTTCTTGATTAATGTTATAGTATCTTAAAGTTCTCATTTTCTTGGGAATAAATATAACTATTTGATACAAAAATTAATATATGTAAATTACAATTTAAATGGTATAATAAAAATATAAACACTATTATAGTAGGATTACATCATGTATAACTCACTATATACATGTTATGGTAATCAAAAACGTATTGTTTTGTTCGTTTGAGGGAACCCTTTATTAGTACACTTCCACTTGTATTAATCCAACTTACTAACTATCTAGGTTATCCCACTCATTATAAGATTGTATTTCTACTAAGTTATAGATTTATTCGTGGTCCAACCATGTATCCAATATAAGAAAATTCGGCTATCAGCAATTTCATATCCTTAATTAAGACATCTCAGGTGATTATATCCCTATGTGTATCCCTTTTTTCCACATTTGAAACATCATATCTTTTCTATTAACAGTATTATTACCATAATAATTAATATGATGAAAAAATAATTTATGTAATATGTGATATTCCATGAACTAAAATAAATTATTTTTTATTTTAAACTACTTCTAATCATCCTTGGAATCATTAATGTACTCAGTATTTATATAAATGGTTACCAATATCTTGTATGAGCCTTTAATTTTCATTAAATTATCCTTGAAATTATATTTGATCACATTAACCCAAGGAATACTAGTTTTTGTCCCATAAAAATATTATCCCTACTACTCCACATACATAATAAATATCATTTTTTACTTCTTCGAGTACCATTGGATAGTTTTGACTTATTCATGTCCATTTTCCCAAGACATAACTGTTATTTTTCTACCATAATTTTTATGTTGGTAATATAATTTCATTTACATATCATGGAATATGTGATTAATCCATTATAGATGAGTATTTAATTAAAATCACCACTTTAATCTTCTTAAATGCATATTCATGTCTTCTTGGAGAGATTTATGCCATGTGAAGTTAGTAATAATTCTCCCTCTAATTATTCAAAATATTATCATTGAATACCTTATTAGTATATATACTATTAATGAGGTCTACGAAACCATTAAATCTACCTCAGTAGATGAAGTCCCATAAAATGTAGGTTTTTACATTAGGTCAATCTCAGGAGAGATACATTCATTTTTTTCTTGACTAACTGTAAGTCCAACAGTTGTCTATTATATTTTATGAAGCTTATTTTACCTGGAAAACAATAATGCTCCCACTAACCTCTAGTAGAAACATGGAAAGAATTATGTCTAAATTAATATTCTATAATAGTGTTTCTTACTATAATCCTAAACTAGATTTTAGTAACTATTTCCGGTTATTGTAATTAAATGGGGTCACCATCCATTTCTACTTGCATCTTATATAAACCCTCTATGAATTATTTTTTTGGAATCCAATTCTCAATAAATTGATTACATAAATTCAGTAGGAAAATAAAATTCTAATATTATTAGGCCTAACAACTTGGTATTATGAATTGGGACATATTGGTATGATGATTTTTCTATCCATGTATAGTTTCACTTGAATACCCACCCTGGAATTAAAAATAACAAGCCCCATGTACAGTGATACATGCAATACATTATTAAATTTTTAATTGATCTTTTCAATATTATCTCATCTCAATATAATTATTACATATAGGAATTACACTTCTCATTAAATATTATATCCCCAACCATAGTGAATACAAAAACCATTGTAGTGGTTTTATTCTTCCTATATAGTATGTGTCTCTAGAACATTCTATTTCCACATGCACTTGTGTAACATGTTCTTTTCCCAACTACTTGTACATCTTTGACATGGTCTAAATCCATGCAAATATTTCTCCCACTATCTCAGATAGAGATGTGAACCCTTTTTTATAATATATTCAATAACTTGAAAATATATTTTCTATCTTAGGGTCTTCTATAATATCCTTAAAAACTTTATGATAATTACCATAAATGCACCTTCTATTTTTCATGACGATTTTATTATATATACCAGAAAAATAATTGAATCTAAAAACATGATCTTATAAAATTATTGATTTCATCATATAATAACTCAAATGATATCAAATTTTTATAATCATTGGAATATTTTTTTGGGATAGCACACTTACTTTCAATGCATCTCTTGAAATATAATAGAAGTTTTATCAATGATTATCAGTCTCAAAATTGACACTCCTTTTACTAGCATCATTTCCCTGAATTATTTAAGGAAATTTTCATTTTTGGATCTCTCTATGGAACATTTTATTGATCATTGTTTTTATCTACGAATACCCATCAATCCTCCTTATTAACATCATAACATTGATATGGATATTTAATGATCCTTTAGTAATTACTCAATAGTACGTTATATTGAATGACGAATTCTTGGCCCAGATATTCTTCGGCATGAGAGGCTGAAGAAAATCATACCTTCTGACTATTCATAACACAAACTTCACTTTTTTATTCCCTAAACAACACTTAATGAAATATAATGAAGTATATTTACTAAAATATTGTCCTTGGAACATTTTATGTTCTTTAGTTGGAATAGCTACGAAATATTTCTAGATTACCATTATTTTTTAATGTTTTTTCAAAAACTAATTACATTAGTTTGTCGATAATGCCTATGGGTTTTAACCCAAAAGATTCTAAAACCATACAAGTAACATCCTTGAAATCGACAAAGTTTTTCTTTAATAATTATAATCTTTCTGCAAATGGGTTTATATGACTTAATTTTATATTCATCAGTTATGGAAAATGATTCCAGAATTACCAAACTATTGGTTGATTATTGAACACTATAAAAAACATACTACATGAAATTTATCCTTTTGTCACAGACCTATAGCCATAGGTTTATAGGTATGTGTCTATAGCGTTTTTATAGAAAAGGTTTAATTAGATATCTCTGGATACAGATTTGCGTTTGATTTTTTTTCATACATGATCGGGATCCTCTTACTCCCCTATTCCATGACATTCTCACCATGGTTCCCTCCTCCTCGATGACCTCTCCACCTCCCTAATGACATTTCTCATCGTGGATTCCTCCTTCCAGATGACCTCTCTCACAGCCACACCCTCCTTTCCAATGACCTCTCTCACGGCCGCGCTCTCCTTCCTAACGACGCCTCTCCCCATGGCCCCCTCTTCCTCAAACACCTCTCTCACCATATCTCTTTCCTCCCCAACGACCTCTCCTCCTCCCTGACGACCTATCACACTGTGGCACCCTACTCCCTGACAACCTCTCTCACCATGGTTCCCTCCTCCCTGACGCTTCAAATCGATGTTTCCATTTCTTTTCATAGTTGATGTTGTTAGATTATATTTTTGATGTGTTCTTATTGCGGTTCCTATAATATTAATTTAATGTTTTTAGTTATCTCTTGGGATTATACTCAAACTTTTTTTATAGGATTTTTTTTATCAGAACTCATTTAATATCAACTGCTGGACTCTCTCTTCCTAATTTCTAACATATATTCAGTGTTGGATTTGTCATTGTGATCTAATGAAAATAATCGTGCTTAGTTAAAAAGAAATTGAAAAAGAATTTAATGAGTTTTTAAATGAAGAAAATTTCATAGATTGACATTAAATAATTTATTCATCTGAATTTTATTAATCTAACATTCCTTCCTCATCACTTCTTTTTTTGTCCTTATTTTTATTCTAGGGATAATGGTAGTAGTTATTATTTCTAATTTTTTAGTTTAATGTATAATCACACGATATAGGTTTCTTGAAGCTTCTCACATATCTATTGGTGATTGGTTCCAGTTATTTTGAGATACAATTTCATAGTGTCATTGAGGATGTGGATTTATAAAAAAAATTATTATTTTAAAATATATGTTTATTAATATTATACGAAACATTTAATGAAATTTTTTTGAACCTAATACACATTTTTTAATATCCCATAAAATACAGTAATACTTAAAATCTTTTATAATTATCCCCTTTTAAATGAATGGTTCGAATTACAATAATTCACAGATTGAAATCCTCCCATTAATTTTAATAATCCATGAAATATTTTTCCACTATAACCTTTGGTAATCTACCACTTCACGGAACATATAATTTTTTTACAACATATAAATATCACAATCTTCCCTCAGGCTCATTGGAGATGGTTTATTCTGAATATAGGGGTTTCTATTTAATTTATTCATTTTTATTACCAAACTATTCTCTTGGACCGGATATATTTGTTTTTATAAGGGGGTGGGATTATTTTTAGGCTTTTTTATATTCTAGGTATAACTACTATATCTTGGATGTGGTGTTCTGAGTTTGGTTTGAGGGTAGTGGATGTTGTATGTTTATGATTCTTTTTAATTCCACATTGTCAGTTTTATCATACTTTTATTGTCACAATGTTTTCATAATTTAAATTTTTATTTAAAATAATGATATCATTATACAAATATATTATAATGAAATGATGAATATATATAATACTAGTACTATTTGTTGTACTATGGTAAATGGGAAGTATTTTTGACAAATAATTGAAGAACTAAAATCCTTAATGATGATGATTTCTATAAAATGATGACATTTTTACTAGATTTTAAGTTATACTATCTTCAGTTATTATGTATTGAATATATAATTCAGTGTTGCATTTATGATATTATGTGGAATCATAAGTATAGAAATAATAAATTTTATAATGGTAATATAATGTAAATTAAAATAAATACTTGAACTATAGATTCAATAACATGGAAATACTTTTCTAAGGCTCGTTCTATTGAGATGAATTTGAGGGTTGGTTCATGCTTAAAATAACAGTTCCGTTATTTAATTTTAAAAAGGATAGTTTATATGAGGTATACTTATACTATTTATGTGAGATTGAGAGTTTCAATTCGTCACATGAGAGTATTTTTTTTAATTCAATCATTTCTACTCCTCTAGGATGATGTCATTTATTTTTGGGTTGGGTAGAGAGAAGTTTTATGGGAGAAGAGAGGGCCAAATGTTTCTTTATTAGGGTAATTCCAATATATCTTTCTTAGAATGAGTTGTATAATACATTAAGAGATATGTGCGATTGTTTATAAGGGGTTTTGTTAAGTCATAGTGGTGGAGTTCATGATATAATATGGATATGATTTAGGCATTGGATTTGATGTGTTGGATAACTATTGGAATTGGGTTTCCATAACATCTTACCTTATGGGTTAAGACAAATATTTTATTTTGTTGCATCCCTCTTCTTTATTTGGGTGTCGTATGGGGTATGTATATATGCATACATGGATGGGATTTTCCTATACATATCATGTCTTCAATTGTTGGTAAAAAATATTGTATTTTAATTTTGTGTACAATGTATTAGTGGAGCTTAGCAGTTTGTGGTGGTGTTGATCATGTTTTCTGGTCATATACTGGTAACCTGATCCAATCGCTACCCTTATATTTCTTTTATAAATGTTCTTAGGTTTAGGCCTCTGTTTCCTTTATGTTAGGGAAATTATTTTCCCCTTATACTTTTGTATTACATTTATATTCCTTGATGTAATTTCCATAAGATTTTTCTTATAATGATTACTATATATTGGGGGTGCAGGTGGGGGAGTGGTGGGGAAAATGTTGGGGGGCATGGGGAATGTGCAGGGGTAATGTGTTGGAACCACCACACTTATATGCAAGAAATGGAGTTTGGTTTGTGTTTGTTGTCAATCCTTATGGGATGTTCATAATTTCTTCCAATAAGTGGATTATATAGTTCAGGGAGAAAACATTATTGAAGGTGGCATCATTTTCTACTCTTTCCAAAATTTTAGGGCACAAAAATCTAGAAATATAGAATTGAGTGTTTGGAAAAGGTAGTTGCATGCATGATGGAAGTGTGATTAGAAAATTGTGTGCAAATCTTGTTTTGGGATCAGTACATCAAGATATGGGAAAATAAAAAAAGTGCGCCCAAGACATGGATGTGCATGAAAGATGGTGTTGTGTTAAAGAATCATATGCACCCAATGTGAGATCACAAGGGATTTTGTGTACTCGGAATAAAACTTACATGCACCAATGATGATGTGTCAGTATCTTGCCTGTAGGGTCGTCAAAATCCTATAAATATGAGGTGACCCCATGGATGTCTTAAATATTTATCAACGAAAATCTGGTTGCTCTGCCGCACGAAATATTTTCACAGGAAATATTGGAAGAGAGTTAATCTTGTGCACAAGGTGTCCCTTTAGTTTAAAAAGGCCAGGTAAACCGTTTAGTGTAGTTACAAGAAAGATAAGTGTTGCAAAAAAATTAGGGGTTTCATGAAGGTCTTCTTGGATGAAAAAGCACAAATCTTGTGCCCATGTTGACGTATTTCATGCAAGTAAAGTGTTTTTCTTCTAAAATGACTTTTATTATCCGAATTGTGTGATCATTTCTTTCATCTGAATCAATTCTAGACTTCAATGTAAGCATTGTATCATTATGAATGGAGAGATATTATTAAATGAAAATCTATTGAAGATACCTTCAAGTATATACACCGAGTTTGAATTCTATCAAGGAAGTGTGCTAGGAGGAGTTGAGGGAAGTGATCTGAGTGGTGGAGTGAGCTATCCCTGATCTTTTGTAAAGGCAGTGTGTCTGGGACAAAGTGACTATACCCAAACCTTATAATCCACAACTAGTGAAGTGTAGTGTAAATAGGTATGACTGGAAACCTGTCAGAATATGTTCCTTGAATGTATCCCTTAGTGGTGAACCAAGTAAAAGTTATTTGTGGACTCTATTCTTGTGGTGTGTGCTTTTTGTTCCCTTAAGTCTTATAGGTTTAATGAGTTCCTACCACAATTGGAACAAGATCATTGTTTTAAAAAGAAAAAGTTGACACCCTGATTCACCCCTCCCATCTCAGGATGTCCCAAACTCCTATATAGTGGGGGTGAACAGGGATTTTTTTGGGGGGGTAGGGGCAGTGGGTGTGGGGGTGTAGGGGTAAGGGGCTATCTAGGGGGTTGTCTAGAAGAATGGGGTGGGGGGACTGTTCTACGGGTGTCCATGAGTGATGGGTGTCTAGGTCAATGGGGGTTCCAAGTGGGGGTGTCCAATAGGGGGGTTTTAGGAGGGGGTACTTTCCAGGGGTGTCTAGGAGGGAGGGGTGTCCAGGGGGGGGGGATGTCAAGTAGGGAGGGGGTGTCCAGGTGGGATGGGGGTGTCTAGGTGGGAGGGGGTCCGGAAGATTCTAGTGGAACCCATATGTAGACTATTTTCATATAGAGAATTTAGTCTTAGTGTTACTATAATTAAATCAAACATATTTAGTGATGTGATATCATCTTTAGCTGAGAAATGAATTATTTTGATGGATTCATTCACGAAAGTGATGTGATCATGCCATTCTAAAAATTATTTATAATGGTTAAAAGTCCAATTATCATGACATTTTTTATGTTTATTAAATGAGTTATAGGCCCCCATTATTAGTGAGTGAGATACCATTAGGTGTGGTATGTACAATAAAACCCCATGAAGATTTATTTAACAACTCATAAAATTATATTATTATATTTACACACAATGTGGATGGATGGTAAATCACTTTCATTGAATTTTGTTGAAGGATAAAATTATTTAACTATGAGACCAATTTTTTTACCTTATTTGAAGACTAATATATATATATATTGACTTATACTAAAGACATGGAATTGATGTCTTTATGAGTGGAGTAATGAATCTTGTTGCATCAATTAAGGAATATATTGATGAAATATTCCCATATTTTGGTTTTTAGATATACTTATTACTTATTAATAGTGTTTCCCAGGACATATCATGATATAACCAACTATGAAGTCACAAATAATAGTTTATGTTCTAGATTATTGGTGTAACTATTGATTTTCATGATATATTTCCAGTTTTATTTTTTATTATATCTACTACAGTTTTTCACTATATTCTATTTTATTTAGTAATTATTTAATAGTTTTAAAGTATTTCTAGTTAAAATTTAAAGTGTAATTGCAATAAATGCATATAATTATAAATAAATTACATAATAAGTAATATTCATATAGCATTATTATGATTTAATTTACATTTGATATAAAATATATAATACCATGGATCAATTATAAAAGGTAAAATGTCATTGTTTCTCAATTGTAACTGGCATTTATATTTTATGGTACTCGAAAAATCTAGGTAAAATATATTTATGGAGGGAGGGTGGAGGGTGATTAGGAGGGGGTCTAGAAGGGAAGTTGGGGGTGTCCATGAGAGAGAGGTATGGGTGTCCAGGATGGAGGGGTGTCCAGGAGGGAGGGGGTGTCCAGGAGGGGGATGTCTAGGAGGGGGTGTCTAGGAGGGAGGGGGTGTGGAGGAGTGTCTAAGAGGGAGGGGTGTCCAGGGGTGTCAAGGGGGTGTCCAGGAGGGTTTCAAGAAGGGGGTGAGTAGAAGGGGGTGTCTATGGGGAGGGGTGACTAGGAGGGAGGGGGTTTCTATGAGTGAGTGGTGTCCAGGATGGTGGTGGAAGGGTTTCTAGGAGGGAGGGGGTGTCCTGGAAGGGGTTTTCCAGGAGGGTGTATATAGGAGATAGGGGGTATGTGTGTATAAGAGGGAGGGGGAGGGGTTTCTAGGATGGATGGAATGTCCATGGGTTGTCCAGTAGGGCGGGGGTGTCTATGAGGGGGTGTTATAACGGCCCGCACTTATTACATACAGAATCTTGAATTTATTCAATAAAACACTTAATTTTATATTGAGGATATTTTCATGTTTAGAGCTTTAGATAATTAAGACAAAACATTCAAAACATTACACATTGTTACATAGTGGATATCATAAAATCATGTTCCATTTTTCTCAGAATATAAAACATTAAAACTTAAAACAAGACTCCTTGACAATTCTTAAACATTTAACATGTCTTCATTCGTTGTATTACTCATCCATTAACCTATGAAAAATCATTTAAAAACGTGGGATGAGCACAAAAGCTCAGTAAGGTGTGAAAAAGAATGAAAAATCACATTAGTCCATGAATACTCATAATGTATGAAAACATTTTTTAAAGACATGATTTTCATCCATAAATACATACTTCGTGTAAAATAAGATATAAACAAGATCCAAAAAAACATAAATTTAATCATATAGGTATCTTGGGGAATTACTTACATAATCTTGTAACCATCTTGGCTACCTTAAAATTTGTAACCCTCACGGCAACCTTACTTTGTGTAACCATCACAATTACACTTGGAGTAACCATACGGCCAACCTCAAAATTTCTCATAACCAATGAATTGGAGGGCAATATAGGTCCCACCCTTCATCATAAACAATTCCCAATAACCAAAACATAAACATACAACAAAATAATAGCATAAAAACATTTCTTTTGAATATTGTAAAATAGAATTTTAAAAGGGGATTTTAGAAGAAAAGTTCCTTATAAACATCATATACTTGAAGTGAGACTTAATAGAGTGGATGGTATATTTATATACTATGTAAATAAAAATAATGAAACATAATATAAATAGGAACCATCACACAAACAATTTAAATATCACATAAATAATAAAGTAGAAGGTTAACCCAAAGAATGGAAATCGGGTTAAGAATTCCCTTACCTTAGGCTTGTCTTAGTTCAAATTTGTTTAAAACTCATGTATAATGATTAAAAGAGTGTTATTAGTATTTTATAGAAACATTTTAATGTTTATAACATCTTATATGGTCCTTTAATCACCTCATTTCACCCCTTAATTGTTAGTATTTTGTTCCTTGCATTATTTTGGGTGAGTTCTTTTGTGATTTTCACGATCGGTACATGATGAATCATTCTTTTTGATTGGAAGTGAAACTCCAGAATTGGGATGGATTATTATTTACATATTTCTAGTACGATAAATTATACCATTTATCACTTTTATTCTTTATATGAGGATGATTCATTAGATAAATCATTAATGATGTTCATTTAGATCATTTAAGTGGTTCTTTGATAATAACAACCTCTTTTTGTCTTTTAAATAAGAAACATGAGTAAAAAAGAATTACAGAACCTTATATGATTCATAAAACATAGATTATAACCTGTTTCAACCATATAAATGGTTTCATGACCAGACTTTATATAATTAATGGAAATTGAAAATACATCGCCCACGATGTCGGTAATTCGACACAAATGGACAATGTTTTTTTTATTCTTTAAATAGGTGGAAGAAGGGAATAATACTAATGAGGAATTTTCCATAAACATGAAAACATAATGAATATACATGATTCTGGAGATTTCATGCCTCTTGGATAAGAGGGAGTGAGGAAAGAAGAAAAACGAATAATGATATAAAAGAAAATCATGAGAAATTTCTCACGAAAATTCAGCAGCCTAACGACGTCTCTTAAAATTTCATAAAAACAAGATTGATGAGAGGAATGGAATATCTCATCATTCATAAAAAACATGGACAGTAATTGGAAATATTTAATGAAATATCCCAATAAAAGACAAAGGGACTGGAAGTGAATAACAAAAAATGAAAGAAAATAAAGAAAATAAAAGAGGTTGTTTACCTCTTGATCTCTTCTCCTTGAGATCCTTCTCAAGGGCTTTGATTTTGGTCTTTTGGTGAGACCAGAAGCTCTAGGACGTGGGGAATAATATTGGGGAGGGAATTTGGCAGAAATTAGACAATTTTAAATGCTTGATAGGTGTTGGAGGAAGAGGGGAGTGAGGGTGGTATTTATAGTGGAGGAGGGGAGGTATTTTAGATTATTTTAATCATTATTATAATATTTTTATCAAGACTATGAATAATCTCATATAAAGTGGCCCTAAATAGTGATGATATCATGTGAGTTCGAATAAAGTGGCCTTGAATCACTTATTATGTCATAAATAGTGCATTTTTACTGATAAATTGATTATACGGTATTTTATCGTATTTCACTATTCACCGAAAATTCAAGAGTTTCAGAAAAATACCAAAAATTTACCCCAACCATTTTTCGATGTGTAGAATTCAAAAATGAACTCCATTTTTCAAAAATAATTTTTTAAATATTATTAATTTAATTTTTAAATAAGATCACAGTTAATTTGAAAAATAACAATATTGAAGTGCAATTAGTTTTATGTGACATTGGAAAATTAATTAAGATCACATTATCCTATTTCCTTGGGAAGATAAAATAATAATATTATTTACTATTCATGAGGTCATATTACTATTCATATTACTATTCATATTACTATTCATAAGGGTATGTTACTATTCACCAAAAAAACAAGTTTGTTTAATCAGACTCTAAATAACATAATGCACTCAATTGTACATGATAGTTTCATGAAATTCAAAACATAGAAGAAATAAAATTATGTTTAAAGGATACTTATAAATATATACCTTAAAAAATTCCAAGAATTTTCAATTTATTTTTAGAGAACCTTGGGATGTTAGATTATCCCCACCTTCTTTAAATTGCGTCCTCGCAATTTTATTTACATATTAATCAACTGAGGGTATTTTTCCCTCATAGCATTTTCAGACTCCCATGTTGCTTCTTCAACCATGTGGTTTCTCCACAAAACCTTTACTTATTGGATTACCTTATTAAAAAATACCTGTTCTCTTTGATCAAGAATCTGAACCAGTTTTTCTTTATAAGATAGGTTCTCTGCCAGTTGAACTGCTTCTGGACTCAAGACATGTGATGAATATGGAACATACTTTCTCAACATCGAAACATGAAAAACATTGTGTACCTAAAACAATCTCAGAGGCAAAGCTACGCGGTATGCAACTGTTCCAACTTTATCCATGATTTCAAAAGGACCGATGAACCGTGGACTTATTTTCCCTTTCTTACTGAAAGGCATCACACTTTTCCAAGGAGAGATTTTAAGGAAAACATGGTCACCTACGTCGAAAGAGAAGTCTTTCCTTCTATTATCTGCATAAATTTTTTCCTGTTCTGAGCTGTCCTCATGTGTTGATGGATCATTCTCACTTTCTTAGCCACTTCTTCTACTAATTCTTCCCCCATCAACTTTCTTTCACCGACTTCATCCCAAAACGCAGGTTTCCGACACCGCTTTCCATAAAAGGCCTCAAAAGGTGCCATCTGAATACAAGAATGGAAACTATTATTATAATAAAACTCAACTAAATAAATTTGATGATCCCAACTTCCCTGATAGTCCATTGAACAAGCTCAAAGCATATCCTCCAATGTTTGAATCGTTTTTCTGACTACCCATCTGATTGAGGATGAAAAGATGTACTGAAAATCAACTTTATGCCCAAATACTTCTAAAGTCCCTTCCAAAATATAGAAGTGAACCTGGGATCTTGGTCAAACACAATGTAAAGAGGAACTCCATGTAACCTGACAATCTCCTTGAGGTAAAATCGAGAAATCTGATCCAATTTCATTGTATCTCAAATAGAATGAAAATGCGTAGACTTTGTTAGCTGATCAAAAATAACCCAAATCGCATTGTTACCTCGAGAAGTCTTTGGTAGTCCCACCACAAAATACATGGATATATTTTCCCATTTTCACTCTGGCACAGGTAAAGGCTGAAGCATCCCCTTCGGTAACTGCTGCTCTGCCTTAACCTGCTGACATGTCAAACATTTCATTGTAAAATTAGCAATATATCCTTTCATCCCATTCCACCAATAATGCTCTTGAAGGTCGCTGTACATCTTAGTACTTCCAGGATGAACAAAAAATGGAGAACTATGAGCTTCACACAACAATTCATTCTACAACTGGGAATCAAAAGGCACAAAGAACCTTTTTCCAAATCTTAAAACACAATCTTTATCAAGATTAAATTCTGTCAACTTACCCATTTTAACCAATTCTACCTTTTTCTGTAGCTCACAGTCTTCCCTCTGTGCTTTCATAATTCCGTCTGACAATGAAGACTACCCTGAAACCTGAAACAAAAGAAAGGTATTCCCTGCACCAACAACTTCCAATCCAAAATTCATCAAATCATTAATCAAGGGATCATGTTCCAAACATAGCATGGTTAATAATGCATGATGTTTCGGACTTAAGGCATCCTCTACTTTTTTTTATTTTCTAGGATGGTAATTGATCATGCAATCAAAATCCTCTATCAGTTCTAAACATCTTCTCTGCCTCAAGTTTAATTCCTTCTGAGTGAATATATACTTTAGACTTTTATGGTTAGTATATATTTGGGATTTGGTTCTGTATAGATGATTCCTCCAAATTTTCAAAGAAAAAATCGCAGCTGCTAATTCCAAATCACATGTGGGAGAATTTACCTCATGAGGATTAAGTTGTCTCGAAGCATAGGCAATTACCTCATCATTCTGCATCAAATCACAACCAAGTCCCTTCAAAGAAGCATCACTGTAGATGACAAACTCACCATTCAGGGAAGGTAAGTCCAAAACTGGAGCATTCACCGATCTATTATTTAGTTCTTGAAAAAAAACATCACATTCCCCTATCCAAACAAATTTAACCCCTTTCCGTGTTAACTTAGTTATCGGTCTAGATAACCGTGCAAAGTTCTTAACAAACCGCTGGTAATAACATGCTATGCCCAGAAAACTATGAATCTCTGTAACATTAGTGGGTCTTGGCCATTCATCAACTACTTCTGTTTTGGTAGGATCAACTGTTATTCCATCCTTATTTAAAATGTGCCCATGGAAACAAATCCATTGCAACAGAAAATCACACTTGCTAAATTTTCCATATAGTTTTTTTCTTTTAATTCTTGTAAAACAACCCTTATATGTTTTTCATGCTCCTCTTTATTTTTAGAAAAAACCAGAATTTCATCAATAAATACAACCAAAAACTTATCCAAGATCTAATGAAATACTCTATTCATAAGATTAATGAAGACATCAGGTGCATTAGTTAACCCAAATGGCATAACAACAAATTCCTAATGCCCATATCTAGTACAAAAGGCTGTTTTTGGGATGTCATCCTCCTTAACCTTTAGCTGATGGTATCTGAATCTCAAGTCAATCTTGGAAAAGTATTGAGCTCCCTAGAGATGATCAAACAAGTCATCAATATGAGGAAAAGGATACATGTTTTTAACAGTGATGTTATTCAAAGCTCTATAATCAACGCAAAGACTCATGGAACCATCTTTATTTTTAACAAACAAAATAGGGGCTCCCCATGGTGAAGTGCCGGGATGAATGAAGCCTTTGAAAAGCAAATCCTGCAACTGATTTTTCAATTCAAGAAGTTCTACTGGATCCATACGATATGGGGATTTTGAAATTGGCTTAGAATCAGTAACTAAGTCAATTGTGAATTCAACTTCTTGTTCAGGTATGACACCGGGTAACTCCTCAGGAAAAACAACAATGTATTCATTTACCACTGGCACATCATTAATTTGAATTGTTCCCTTGTTTCCAACAATATGAGAAAGATAACATTCACATCCATCTTTCAGTAGTTTCTCAGCTTCCTGATATGTTATCAATTTTATGGGTTCATTCATGTATACAAACTGAAATTCTTTCTGAAAAACAACTTCTTTAGCTCTACAGTCAATCTTAGGATGATAATCAGAAAGCCAGTCCATCCCCAGAATAACATCAAACTCGACTAAGTGTAAAACAATAAGTTTTTCAGGTAAAGTCTTTCCACATACCACAATAGGAATATTCTTACAATTACTCTTTGCTATAACATTTCCCCTGGTGTTTTAACAACAAGTTAGGGTCTCATTTGTTGAGGTGATATTTCCAATTTACTAGAAAATTTCTCAGAGATGAAGGAATGTGTAGACCCCGTATCAAACAAAACTTTTGCAAAATCTGAATGAACAAAAAAAGTACATGATACATCTTCATAGGATTTCCCAACACCTGCTGATGTAGTCGCAAAGGATATCACTACACCTTTCTGCTTGTAGTCTGGATTCTTTGCATCATTTGGATCCCTCTTTGGACAAGAATTTGCATAGTGACCCAACTCACCACATTTAAAACACTTCACATTTTGCTTATTAGGATTTGTTTTTGGATCATTTTCATTGCAATCTCAGACCATATGTCTGTACTTACCAAATTTAAAACACTTCTTAGTTTTTATAAGACATTCCCCAGGTTGCTTCTTGCCACACTTTTCACAAACTGGAAACTGGATTTTCTTACCATCAGATTTCTTTGGTTGATTATTACCCATTGCTTGCCAATTGGACCTCTTCTTATCTTTGTTTCCAAAATGCATGTGATCGTCAGCAAACTCCATCTCTATCTTATCAGCACATCGGACAAGTTTCTCATAACTTTTGAATTCACCGAAGGCCAACGCCCTTCGATACCTTGGCATCAATCCTGAGTAAAATCAGTTGATTTTGCTATCAAGATCCAGAATAAGATTTGGAGCATACCTCACCAGTCAGGTGAAGTTCACCTCATACATAGCCACTAAATATTCCTCATTCTGTTTCAATTAAAGGAATTGCTTCTCCATTCTAAGTCACACCACCTTAAGAAAATATTTTTCAAGAAAAAGACTTTTAAATTCATCCCACACTAAGGCATCAAAATCCTCTCTACCCTTGATATTCCTTACCATTGACCACCACTGATAAGATTCCCCTTTAAAATGATAAATGGAAATACTTACCTTTTGATTGTCTGAACATCCCGTAACATCAAATATCTTTTCAAGGGCTTTAATCCATCCTTCTGCTGCCACTGGGTTAGAAGATCCATTGAATGCAGGAGGATGTTGTCTCATAAAATTTTCCACCACTGTCATGTTCCATTTGGATACCTCTATTTTTTCTCTTGCATGGATGCGACCACCATTTATTGCCTGAGTTAGCTGAGGCATTACTGTTACAAACTTCTCGGTTCTAATACCTACCATTCCGGGCTATAGATGAGGAAGGATGTCATTCTGTCGGTGCCTCTCCTCTTCAGCATCCATGTTCTTTCTGCGAACAACCATTCTGAACAAAAATTTCTTAGATGAAGCAACATGGTAATCTTTAAATGCTATAAAAAATTAAACAAAGAGTGAAAATCATTTATGTTATTCTATTAGCATTGCCCTAACCCCTAAAGTTATCTAAACCATCCTCTGAGGCCAACTATAACGACCCGCACTTATTACATATATAATCTTGAATTTATTCAAGAAAACACTTAATTTTACATTTAGCATATTTTCAAGTTTATATCTTTAGTGAATTAATACAAAACATTCATGACATTACACATTGTTACATAGTGGATACCATAAAATCATTTTCCATTTTTCTCAAAATATAAAACAATAAAATTTAAAACATGACTCCTTGACAATTCTTTAACATTGAACATGTCTTCCATCCTTGAATTACTCATCCATTAACCTGTGAAAAATCATTTAAAAACTTGGGAGGAGCACAAAATCTCAGTAAGGTATGAAAAAGAAGTAAAAAATCACATTAGTTCATGAATAATCATAACGTATGAAAACATTTTTTAAAGACATGATTTTCATCCATAAATACTTAATTCGTCTAACATGAGATATAAACAAGATCCAAAAAAACATAAATATAATCATAGAGTTATCTTGGGGAATTAGTTACATAATCTAGTAACCATCTTGGATACTTTAAAATTTGTAACCCTCACTGCTACCTTACTTTGTGTAACCATCACAGTTACACTTGGAGTAACCATACGGCCGACCTCAAACTTACTCATACCCAATGCATTGGAGGGAAATATAGGTCCCACACTTAATCATAAAAAATTCCCAATAACCAAAACATAACCATACAACATAAATAATATCATAAAAACATTGCTTTTGAATATTGTAAAACAGAATTTTAAAAGGGGATTTTAGAAGAAAAGTCCCTTATAAACATCATATACTTGAAGTGAGACTTAATAGATTGGAAGTAATATGTATATACTCTATAAATACACATAAGGAAACATAATATAAATACAACCCATCACAAAACCAATTTAAATATCACAGAAATAATAAAGTATAAGGTTAACCCAAAGAATGGAAATCGGGTTAAGAATTCACTTACCTTAGGCTTTTCTTACATCAAATTTGTTTAAACCTCATGTATAATGATTAGAAGAGTGTTATTAGTAATTTAAAGAAACATGATCATGTTTATAACATTTTATATGGTCCTTTAATCACCTCATTTCACCCCTTAATTGTTAGTATTTTGTTCCTTGCATTATTTTGGGAGAGTTCTTTTGTGATTTTCACGATCGGTTCATGATGAATCGTTCTTGTTGATTGGAAGTGAAACTACATAATTGGAATGGATTAGTATTTACATATTTCTAGTACCATAAATTATACTATTTATCACTTTGATTCTTTATATTAGGATGATTCATTAGATAAAACATTAATGATGTTCGTTTAGATCATTTAAGTGGTTCTTTGATAATAACAACCTCTTTTTGACTTTTAAATTTGAAACATGAGTAAAAAATAATTCCAGAACCTTATATGATTCATAAAACATATATTATAACCTGGTTCAACCATATAAATTGTTTCATGAACAGACTTTAAAGAATTAATGGAAATTGAAAATACATCGTCCACGATGTCGGTAATTCGACACAAATGGACAATGTTGTTTATACTTTAAATAAGTGGAATAGGAGAAGAATAATGATGAGTAATTTTCCATAAACAAGAAATAATAATGAATATACATGATTCTAGAGATTTCATGCCTCTTGGATAAGAGGGAGTTAAGAATGAATAAAAACTATTCATGAAATAAAAGAAAATCATGAGAAATTTCTCACAAAAATTCAGCAGCCTAACGACGTCTCTTAAAATTTCATAAAAACAAGATTGATGAGAGCAATGGAATATCTCATCATTTATACAAAATTTGTACAGTAAAGGGAAATATTTAATGAAATATCCTAACAAAAGACAAAGGTTATGGAATAGAATAACAAAAAATGAAAGAAAAGAAAGAAAATAAAAGAGGTTGTTTACCTCTTGATCTCTTCTTGAGATCCTTCTTATGGGCTTTGATTTTGGTCATTTGGTGAGACCAGCAGCTCCAGGTCGTGGGGAAGAAGATTGGGGAGGGAATTTGGCAGAAATTAGACAATTATCAAGGCTTGAGAGGTGTGGGAGGAAGAGGGGAGTGAGGGTGATATTTATAGTGGAGGAGGGGAGGTATTTTAGATTATTTTAATCATTATTATAATATTTTTATCAAGACTACGAATAATCTCAAATCAAGTGGCCCTAAATTGTGATGATATCATGTGAGTTCAAAGAAAGTGTCCTTGAATCACTTATGAAATCATAAATAGTGCATTTTTACTAATAAATTGATTATACGGTATTTTATTGTATTTCACTATTCACTGAACATTCAAGAGTTTCAGAAAAATACCAAAAATTTACCCCAACCATTTTTTAACATGTAGAATTCAAAAATGAACTCCATCTTTCAAAAATAATTTCCTAAATATTATTAATTTAATTTTTAAATAAGATCACAGTTAATTCGAAAAATAACAATATTGAAATGCAATTAGTTTTATGTAAAATTGGAAAATTAATTAAGATCCCATTATCCTATTGCCTTGGGAAAATAAAATAATAATATTATTTACTATTCATGAGGTCATATTACTATTCATATTACTACTCATATTTCTATTCATAAGGTTATGTTACTATTCACCAAAAAAACAAGTTTGTTTCATCAGACTCTAAATAACATACTAAACACAATTGTACATGACAGTTTCTTGAAATTAAAAACATAGAATAAATAAAATTATGTTTAAAGGATACTTATAAATATATACATTAAACAAAATTCCAAGAATTTTCAATTTATTTTTAGAAAACCTTGGGATGTTACAGGTGTCCAACAAGGTGTATATGGGGTGGCCATCCTAGAATTCTATTGAAAAATATAATAGTTCCTTGTTCAAACATATATGTTTTAATGTGGGTGTTTTATGTACACTAAAATTATATTATGTGGTCATAGAAAGGTTTGATTATACATGATTTTTTATAATTTAACAAAATTGTGAATTCCCTAAATTGTAATATTTGTTGTGATTTTTTTATTAACATTTTATTGGTGGTTATTTATTATCTTATGAAATATTACATATAATGTTAAGTCATTTTCGTGATTATTTATTTATTGTATGTTTATATGTCTCTGAATGGATAAATACTAGTTCTCAATATTATTCAGATTACTAATTAATTTCAGAAGGAGTTATTATATTTTTGGGACTTTTCATTCACTAATGATTCATATGGCAGATGGATTTGATTTATGTGTTTTGATTGTGTTGGATGACCATGGTTAACTCATGTGGAAGTGAGTTACCACATCACTAAACATGGATTCCAAAAAAAAAATATCATTTGTCGTATCGTAATGGGAAAAAAGTGAAAGTGGTGAATGAAATCGATTCACCAGAAAGGATTGGTATGAAAAATATGATTTACGATTGGTTTACTTCTGTTTCTGAAGCTAGGTCCTAACGTTGACTATTATAATAGAAAATTAATACCAGAACATAGTTTTCATTTATTAGTCAGGATGATGACATTGAGAGTGTTAGAAATTTGATGGAAGATGTAAAAAACCCAATATACCATGAATGTGAAAAAATGATCAAACCTAGGTTTTTAATGTGATTATATCATGGTAAAATAATGTATAGATTTAGTTATGCTATAGTTGACTATCTACTTACATGTATTAAGGATTTACTTCCAAATGATGCATGTATTTTAGAAGATGATTACATGGCATAAAAGTTGGCTGAAAAAATTAGATATTCATCTATTAAAATTCATTCTTTCCCCAAATAATTTTGTTTCTTCTATATGGAAACTTTTGAGATCAGTTAGTACAAATAGTGTGCAACATCAAGGTGGAAGTCTAATAAATATGAAACTCAATAGTTCATACCAAATAACATGATGTGGGACTTCCCTTTAATCACCAAGATTCAAAAACATTTTATGTTAGAAAATATGGAAAATATTTTCATATGTCATGAAGATGAATGAAATAAGGATAATGAGGAAATAGTGCATCCTATAGATGGGTTGTCTTGGAAAAAATATGATAGGTTACATCCTTATTTTCTAGATAACCCATGAAATTTCATAGTGGTATTATCTTATGATGGTTTCAAGTAATTTCTCTAAATTTATACTGCACATAGAACATGGCCTTTTTTCTTTCACATTTGTAACATTCCATCGTGAATGTGTATGAAGAATCCCTTTAATATCATGAATATATTGATATATAGAACCAATTATCCTAAAAATTATATTGATATATACTTTCCATCATTAATATAGTAGTTAAAAGAGAATTTTATTATTGGTGCTGAAGCGTACGATGCATTCAGGAAAGAGTACATTATGTTTCGTGCAACATTATTATCAATGTTAAATGATTTCACTTCCTATGAAATAATATCTAGTAGGATTATTAAAGGTAAATTATCTTTCAATATTTTTATGAAAAACAAATGTTCCCAAAGATTAAATTTTTGAGGAAATTTTGGATTCATAGAACATTAGTGATTTCTACAAATGGATCATCAATACAGAAAAAATCGAAGACTATTCATTAGTGTTGTTGAGATAGTTGAGAAACCTCAACTAATTTCAGGGAATGATATTGTAAAATAACATGATTATTTGAATTATGTTCTTGAAAAAAGTTAATGAAATATCATAAAGAAAATAATGTTAATTCTAATTCCAATAGAAATTGGAGAAAGAAAATCATGTTCTTCGAGTTGCTGTATTGGTCATCGAATTTATTGTGACACTGTTTAGATGTAACAAATATCGAGAGAAAAATTTGAGATAAGTTACTTGCTACTATTTTAAATTTCAAATGCCAAAAAAAAGATGATTTTCGGTCTTGCCATGATTTGATGGATTGGGGTATAAGTGAAAAACTTCATCCTGAGTTAACTAGTAAAAATTAGTGGAAAGTCCCTTTTTTTGTTATTCAATAAAAACATTAGGGAAGAAACAAATTCTTCATGTCATGTAATGTTTGAGGTTTCCATATGGTTATTCAATTAATATTTCGAAAAGGGTGAATAAATAATATATGCAACTAAAATCTATTAAACCCCATGATTACAAAGTCTTGTTACATGATTTTATTCCTATTTTCATTCAGCATTTTCTTCCACAAAATGTTAGAGTTTTTTTCATTTTGTTATGTCATTTTTATCGAGACCATTGTACCAAAAGACTAATCATAAGTGTTGTTCCGAAACTGTAGATAGATGCACCGATTATTCTTTGCGACTTGGTGAAATATTTCCCACCATCATTTGTGACATATATGTTATATATGATTATGAATCTTCCCACATTAGTTCTTTTTAGTGGTCATGTGTTGAGTCAGTGAATGTATCGTTTAAAAATAATTATGTTTACATTGAAATTTTATGTGAGTAATAAATATCACCCCAATGTCTCTATTGTGAAATTCTATTTAGGACAAGAATAAAGGGATTTATGTTCATCGTACTTCGATAATATAACTATGAGGTATAATCGACTAATGAGAACTGATGATGAGAAATATGATCCCATTGAGCCTGAATTTCTTTCACTGCCCCAAATAGGGTGGATATCAGGACAGAACTCATTGTGTACTTCAAACAGGGGAGAGTGGGAAATGGATCATCATACAATATTACTCAATAGTGGTATTCATGATGATTATATCAAGTAAGTCAACTAATAAACATTCATTTTTTCATTTTTCAATTTCTTCATATCATCTAACATTTTAATTCTTTCACATTTATATAGAACATTTAAAAATTATAAAAAATAAACATTTCTCTCTATTTATTAAGAGGAAGGAACTGTTCCACAGTAAAGAATTTTCTTCTTGGTTAAAGTTAAAGATAATAGATTTATTTTTTTCTTCTCATAACATAATCACATATCTATTTAATATTCTATTTTGGTATCCTTTTGGTTTTAATCCTACAAATTAATGATGTATCAGATGAATTTAGAGCATTTTACATTGGTCCAAATGATATGGTATGAGATTGTAAAGAAACGGATGTCAATGGATTAAAATATTTTATAAAAAGCTATGAAAAAATGGAAACACAGCATGAAGGTTTCATGATATGTTCAGTAATAGATTGTTATGTGATTTCATCAGACATACAATCTTGATTAGAAAATATATCATATTATGATGTTGTTGAAAGAATCATTTTGTAGATTATTATGCCCATGGTCGTGTCACAATGATGAAATTAAAGTTGTTTGATTTAATGGAATGAAAAGGAATGAATATTGATGAATGTGGATTTATATTGATTTATATGATTCTTTTGCTTCATACTGATAAACCATATATTATTATGTTATAGGTTGGACATGTGTTTTAGGTAATTAACCCATTACAACCACAATTTGGTATTATTTTTATGTCATTTCGAGACATATTTTTGACAAATACAAGGATTATATTGATGTTGTGGATGAAACTGTCAGTATTTATTCAAATGTTTCATTTAATTAAACAAGTTATTCAATTTCTTGAATAGATTCTGAACCAAAAATTGTCACGGAGAACACATAGTGTTGACACATTTTTATGTATTTACTTGATATTATCACAATATTGTATGTGATTTTTTAAACATCTATTCTTAATATCAAAATAACTAGTATATTTTATCCCATTTTTAAATATAAAACTATTTATTTTATGAACAATTTCCATTTAATCACATATCTAGTAATTCTTGAACATTGAGAAGTCTTGATATTTTATCAATATAAATATCACACATGAAAAAGTCTCTCATTATTTTATGATACAATTTTATTATTTAACATTTTTCATTGTTTCTATTTATTGGAAAATATTATTTTTAATTTATAGGTCAATATGTCTGAATATGATTATATGAGAAGAAATAGAAGAATATAGAGAAATGGAGAACATGTGTCTCCTCTTGTAAACACTATAAGTAAAATTTATGTTTGAATATTTTTGTCTTTCGTATTATTTATCTTATTATCATTAATTTTTTATCATATATGTTATTTTAGGCTACATCATCAAGGAGACAGTTGGATTATACTTCCATGGTTGATAGTATGGTGGGGGTACTCGTTCAATAGTTCAACCTACTTCTATGTCACATGAGTCACTAGGAGGTCATCCTCCCATTATGCCACCTCTATATTATCCATACCCACCTTTTACATATCCCTTTCTACCTGCACCCACATAGATGGAAGTTCTCGGACTCCCATCCATCCTTATTTTCCATTCCCACCATCAACTATACAAGGCACTACCCCCTCCATATATCCCATGGCTATATGCACCTCCATATCCACCCTCATATGTATAAGGTCATCCATCAGGTTTTATCCCTCCATCATTAACTATATCATCATATACTGTTCAGAGTACTCTTACTGTTGGTATCCTACCTACCACAAAGGGTGCTCCCCATCTAGATCCAACACAATAGGGTTTAGCAGATCTCCCATCATTTTTTATATGATTAAACATTACAGTTAGTGATTAATGTTATATTCTTATATATTAATTTCCTATATTTTTCTCCTTGATTAGTTCCAACAACCACCAAATGACAAGGCCGCACAAAAATGAATGATTTTTGGAATCAAAACATGAAAATCATGGTTGAATAAAATTATACTGGTGATATAATTAAAAAATAGTATTTTATATAAAATATTTATGGGAACACTTTATCGACAAATAAATATGATTCTAGTTTAACCGATAAGTTGGAGGGAAGTTGTATAACAAATATAGGACAATTCCTTGGCATAGATCTGGGTAAGTAATATTAATAACCTTTTTATATATATTAACTTATAATATTTTATTAAAAAATATTTCTTTCATTAACGATTCAATATAATTTTTCTGGTGGACAAGATTACAATCCTAAAATCTTAATGGATTTAGGTGAAATGTGGTGAGTGTAAAAGTATGAATTATATCTTGGTTGGAAAAAATAGAGATTGTATGGAGCTTCGAGAAGTATTAGAGATTCATGATTACCCAATATCAAAATACAAAAAGATGATTGACTATTGGAAAAGTTTAGAGTTTAAATTATTTGTAAAAATTATTTATATATTTATTTATTTATTTGAAAACAAGTTTTAATTATGTTAATGAAATTATATAATTATTTGTTTATAAGAAAAATCACAAAGAAATAAAATAAATAAGAGTATAATTAAACAAGTTTATACTCATGAAAATATTTCACTCCAATATCATGAGAAAAAACAGGTAATGTAACATTTAAAATATTTCTCTTTGTTTAGTGTAATTTTTTGGACATCCAATTTTTGATTTATTTCAATGTTTTTTGCAGAAAAGTCATTTAATAAAAATGTCTATGTTCCTCACTCTAAATTGTTTTGTACAAGAAAAAAAATAGTATTCTGCCAAATACCGACACTAATAAGGAGATTTTATGTATATTTAAATTTATTTTATTTTGACTGAATTAAATTCATTATATTATTTAATCATTTTAATTTAAGGTATGAATGATATATATGAATTGAAAGAAAAAGAACCCAACAATTTGGGCTCGAACGATCATCTACATTGGGTTTTGGGAGATGAGTGTCAGGGCAGAGTGTGTTGTCAGTATGGGAAGATGATTCTACCATATTGGTACTAGCCTATGGACAACGTTTCTCCCAGTACCAGTTCTGGTTTTGTTATAGTGGAATAGATGAATGTTGGAATTAAAGAAGAAACTCAGAAAGTAGAAAAGGTTATAACTGAAAATATTATGAAAGTTATGTATGCCATTTCTTCTGCACTTCCACCAGAAACAGCTGCAGTGGTTGACGCCGGTTTGATGTCGATGCATTCTTATAATATAGATTATTCTATTGTTTCTAAACCTAGTGTCAGTGATGGTTCTAGTGTTGGTGTTAGTACCAATCCTAATATCGATGATGAAGTTTTTGGTGTGAGAGGTGGTGATGTTTTTTTTGTAGAAGGCGTGGATGAGGTTTATCATGAATATGACAATAGGTATATTGAGGCTCACTATTGATGTGGTTTTTATTTTTCGATTGTTAATATGTTTAATTTTATTATGTCGTGAAATTTTATTATTGTATTATTGGAATGTATTGCGATGTTTATATTTGTTTCTACATATATTTAATTATTCTATTATGACGTATGATTATTTATATTGAAATTTAGTTCGATTATTATTAAATTGAATTGTATCCTCCTCTGAAATGACCATCGTACCACCTCGTCAACCCTGCTCTAAGGCGGCCCCTGTATCTCCTCCACCACACCTCCAATAGTATGTAGTCCAATTATCCATGTATTTCTTGATTCAATGGATCAATTAGTTTCACTGGTCATTTGGGAGTTTGATATGAATATATACCGGTGAAGGAGATCAAAAGAGATTTTGGGCCATTATCTAGGCATAGCCAATAGTACTACACTGATTCATTCCTAAAGGGGTATTTAGTCACTCGGAACTAGAATTTAGATAAATGCAAGAAGATTATAAAGGAGTCTCTCCATCAGAGATCAAACTATAAGCTTGATGAAATTAATTGGGTGAGTTAGAAATTAGTTTGATCTTCACATTTAATTTTAATTTTACCGATCTATTAACTTTTCCTCCATTAGCATGAGTTTTTAGTTGAGGGAGAGACTTGGAAAGACAATATTGTTAAAACTATGTTAGTTTTGAAAGACAGGATGAGAAAACATTATACAATTAACAACATATGATTATCCACATGTATTTTTTGTTCTTTTTGGATTTTTCCATTCTTTTTAGTTATTTTTATCATGTTATACATTCTACATTTTTGAACATATGTTTTTTATATTTTTAGGAGGGAGGGGAGGTGTCCATGAGGGAGGAGATGTGTGAATGATGAGCCTCCCATGTGTATATGGTGATGATGGTGGTGAAAATTTGGGTTCGATTTATGGTGTGTGTGTTTTGATTAACACTAATTCTCTCAGGTATTCTTTGTGATGCATGTGCTTTAATGTATTTAAGAAGTACAAAGTTTTTATCTCAATAGACCATTAATCCTTACAGTTTTTTTAAATAAAAATTATGTATTTGAAATTGTCCTTTTTCCAAATTCCTTTTTCTAAAAACGACAAGATTGTTAAAACTACGTTGTTTTGGAAGGAAGAATTAGAAAGCAAGCCACAATTAATAACATATGATTATTCAAAGGTACTTTTCATTACTATTTGTATGTTTTCATTCTTCTTAGTCATTTTTAGCATGTTATACATTATAAATAAAAAAATGTTTCTTCTGATTTTAGTGACATATAGATATGGTTGTATTTCATTTTTGTGGTGGTTCAACCATGCGGTATTGGGTTTCTAGGGCTTACTGAGGATGCCACTTCAATGCATCTTTATTTATGATATATCAATGATTTATAAAGATGTATTCCATTTTTATATAGCTATTATTTATAATAAGGATTTATTCAATTTTCACATTATTTATTATATAGTAGATATTTTTTATTTATATTTTTTCAAGATCCCCTTCCAGTTGTGTTTTGTGTATACAGTTTCTCACATATTAATTTTGTTATAATTTTATCCCATATTAGATTATACTTATGCTTATATCTAGTGATTCAAAATTTATACATTTTATATCTTCTCAATGTAGACTTGTTTCCTTCTTCCACTATTACGGGCTTCATTCTTGATTCTTATTTTAAAAATAAATAACTGAATTAATAAATCATTTATCACTCTTTTAACCAAATTGATAACAATTACAGTAGATGGTCTTAATGGTTTCAAAATTCAAGAAGCTATACCTCTCAGAACATCATCATTAATATAACAATCATTGAAAAAGGACTGATTGTCCTCCCTTTTTTCTTTTTAGTATGAAAGGTATAAATTGTTTTCAATAGTTTTCCTCATTTGCAGTAATCAATGTGGGTTTCCACAAGAGCATTAAGTTTCTATAGTAAAATTTAATAGGCTAGATTTCACAGAATATCATCTTGCATATATAAAAATTATTGAAAAATGTATGATTATCCTATATTATTATTTAGTATAAAATGTATGAATTATTCATGCCTCATTAATTTTTCTATCAATATTTGATATTAAGAGTCTAAAATAGGTTTTGTTTTGTTTCTCCTTAACTCACTTCTATGTGTCTAAAATATTTTATAGCATGTATAGGGGGAGTTTTCAGGGTGGGGGTGTCTATCTAGGAAGGGGGCTGTCAAGGGGGGTTTCTCTAGGGTGGGGGTGTGTAGGGTGGAGAGGTTGGGGGTGTTGTCCATGGGGTGTGGAGGGGGGGTTCAGAAAGGGGAAGGGGTGGAGGGGGTCGTGAAATGGTGGGTTCCAGGGGTATATGGGGGTGATGAGCATTCATAATTTTTGAGTTTTATTTCCATTTTTTCATATTTTATGTAAAATGGTAGGCCCCTTAATTTTTATTATTTCATATTACTTGTTCGAATTTTTTCTAGAATGAAATTTTTTCAAAATATTTATTTATCATTGTGGACTTGGAGGGTGTTCGGGAGGGGGGTGTCCAGAAGAGGGGATGTCCGGGATGGGGGGTCTTTCTAGGTGGAGGGGGTGTGCAGGGGGGTTGTACAGGGAGGGGGTGTCTAGGAGGGTGGGGTATGTCTAGAGTGGGTGTTTGTCTAGTGGGTGGATTTCTAGGAGGGGGGGATATTTAGGGGGTGTCTAGTATTGGGGGGGGGGTGTCTGAGGGGGTCTGTCTGGGGGGTCTCTTGAGGGGGGAGTCTAGGGGGTAGCTGTCTAGGAAGGGGGATGTCGAGGGGGTGTCCAGGATGGGAAAGATAGGTTTGAAAACACTCGTATTGTTATATATAAAGGGAAGGATAGGTTTTAAAACACTAGTATTGAGACTAACTAGAATAGGATGATGATCCAAGTTAGGTCTAGGTAGTGTGATGCTATAAATAAAATCTAATTTTACAAGGGGTTTGTTTTTTTGTGAAAACTCTATAAATTTTACTATCTAGAATCCTATAATGGTGCCTTCTATACCAATGGAGAATATTCATTTGGAACTTAATTCGGGGCTAGGCCCCCCTTTATTTTTTCCTCTGGAATTATTATTCATTGTTCATTTCCTGAGGTGTTTGTTAAACATATCCTTACACTTTTTTGAGTCTCTATCATTTTTGGTCATGGGAATGTAAGGAGAAACACTATTATCATTAATACCAGATTTTCCCTCTATTTGAACCATTGGTTAATCACCACTAACTTTATGATTAAATACATATCCTTAAATAAGATTCATATCCTCTTATATTTTAAAATCTATACTTTTAACTATGTTATTTTTTAGAATGTAGTTTTCATTATGTTCATTTTCATAATATGCAGCCCACAAGTTCTCTCCATGAGGGATTTAAATAGATGTGTAATCCAAATAAATCATTTCTATATGTGCCTCATTCCCCTTGGTATATGGAAGAGGATATGGTGTCATGTATATAGGTACTTCATCATATTTCTTCGATGCATTCATTCTGCACATATGTTTTCAAGTAGAGGTTTCATGGAAGTCTATGTTTTTCATTATTTCTTGAAAACTACTCTTTTTAATTCCATAATATTCAAAAATTTTAGCAGGATTAGATATCTATTCATTCATGTAGATCTGTGTTTACATAGATCTATTAGTGTTGAACTCTTTGGATTTCTCCTTCATGATTTCCATTTACAATCCAACAGAATCATTTCTCAAAAATCCTAAGTTACTAGATATATCCTTGTTGACATTCTTTTTAGATAGTGTCTTAAATTGTTATGGACTTCCTTCTATGATAAATTTTTATGGTTCATTTCTTTGTTGATTTTGGTTGTCCATCACCTTGGTTATGTCTCCACATGTTAGATCCTCTTGATGTCCATTCATCTGGGAAAGGGCATTGTGTTCAACAGTGGTTCTCATATTTTCTAGACGAGTGAATTGATCCACTAGGATAAACACCCTACTAATGTTTTCCACATCTGAGAGTTCTTGTTGATCTTTCTTGAACAAATATAATAAATATTTCTCAATTTCATTATCAATGCTCTTATCCTATATTGTATTATCAACCTCTTCTTCCAGGTCAGCCTAGGATTCACCGTCATTCCCTATGAAATTTTAGTTTCCTTGATTTCTAACCCACATACCATTACTATTTTTTAGGGGGTTTTTGTTATCCATAAAATAATTACCAATTCTATACAACTTAACATTAGTCCACTCTATTTAATTGGGTAGAAAAAAATTAACCACACTATAGTTTGGAATAAAGTGTCCAATTATCCTGCACAAGTCACGAAAGGGAGTGGGGGGGGGGGCTCTGTAGGGTCTGTCCAGGGGGTGTCTATGAGGGGTTGTCTAGGAGGGGGGGGGGTTCCCTGAGGGAGGGGTGTCCATGAAATTGGGGTGGTGTATAGAAGGGGGTTTCCAGGAGGGGTGTGTGCAGGACAGAGGGGGAGGGTGTCCAAGAGAGGGGGATGCCCAAGTGGGGGGGGGGTCCAGGAGGGGGATGTTTAGGAGGGAGGGGTGTCCAGTAGGGAGGGGGTTTCCCAAAGGGGGAGTTTTCTAGGGCATGTCCAAGTGGGAGGGGTGTCCATGAGAGGGGGGTGTCCAGGAGGGAGGGTGTTTCTAGGAGGGATGGTGTGGGTGGGGGGTCTGTAGGAAGGGTGCAAGGGGGTCTGTAGGGGGTGCAAGGAGGGTCTATAGGGGGGGGGGGGGCTTGTTAAAGGGGGTATGCAGGGGGTGAAAGCCGGTGTGAAGTGGGTAGAGTTTGGGGGTCTATTAATGGAGGGGTGGGGTATATTTAGTAGGGGTCTATCTAGGGTGAAAGGGGGTGTTTGTCCAAGGGTGCAAGGGGTGTCTACAGGGGGAGGGAGGTGTGAAAGGGGGGACTGTAAGGGGATTGTTTTTGGGGAGGGTTATGGGGAACTATCCCGTTTGAAAGGGGGTATGTCTAGGGTGCAATGGGGTCTTTCTAGGGTGGGTTTGTTTTTTATGAAATTGGACAGCCTTATGCCACATTTTGAAACTGTGGCTAAAGACCTATTGCCATGGTCTGAGACCATGGCGATAAACCTGGTGTGTCTTAAGCCTATATCCACTATTTCAAACTATAGAGCCACACCAATACTATCCATGGTGTAAAGAACCATTTCTATTACTCATGGAAACAATTTTTGGGCTTATAGCCACAATTGAAAACTATGGCTATAACATAAATTTCTAATAGTGACTTTCATTCATGAACTAGAATAATGTTTCCTCATTCTATAATACATGATAAATTAATGTTTTTAATACATAAAAAAATTCAACTATAACTATTTAATTTTCAAATAGTAGTTGTGTGATTCTCATAGGTGATTTAGGAACCTCCCTTTCTCAGCCTCATAGAGAAAACACATTACTTATAGTAACATTTCTATACATAGATATTGTATTTAAAAACACATATGTAATAGTAATACATGAAAAAGTATAATATAAATATTACTTACAATTTATGAATATACGTGAAGAAAAAGCGACTAATCAGTTTTGGGATTCAATTAAATTCATTTAAATTATCAAATATTTATTTCATGACGTGAGAAAAAAATAACCACAAATTTAATACCTCTATTATTTGAAGAAAATTAAGATGTTTCCTTCTCCATCAATCTCTCCACTTTCATTTTATCCAGGTATTTTAATTTTTTCACCATATTAACTAATGATTAATCATTCTTTAATGTTCTTATTTCTGAGAAATCATACCCAAAAAGAAACATAGTGTTTTGTCCATAAAATTCATTTTGTAATTGTAAATGAAATTGGAGTAAAAATGTGAAAATGATATGATAAAGTGTTTCATTGAATGAATGAAATAAATCATTCAATTTACACAAATCCAATATAATCATCACCCTTTCATATATTACTTCACTTCATCCTCATTAAATTCTCAATGATGAGAAAACATGTAAAATCATTCATGCCCTGATTTCGTATCCCAAAAACACAATAGAAATTTATGATATCATTATGAAAATACATAATATTAATCATAGATGACTTTCATGTAATAATCTTTTCCACCATCGCTTTGTAAGGAGGATAAAAAGGTAGTGGGGACTCCAACACATTGAATTTTCAATATTGTAGGAATTTTCAGAACTGCATGTACTACTCTTTCAAAACTCATTCTAGTGAGGAAATTAATGTTATCCAATAGTTATTATATTTAACTTGTGGTATTACTTGTAATTTTACAAAAAAAAATTGTCTATCATATTATTAATTTAATCTTGATTTCCTATTTATAAATTATTTATAAATTAGTTAAACAATTAAATACATCCAACTATTATATCAAAATCTAGAATCCCTTTATACTTTAATTAAAATACTCAATTTCATGAGTATTATAGGGGTGAGGATCCTGGAAACCTCTCCTCATAGTATACATGATTTGGCTACACGACTACATGGATTGTTTCTAAGTAGGCACTAGACTAGCCAACTGCATTAACATTTGGCTCCATGATCTATTAAGTGAAGTCTCAACTTCTTAAATCATAAACATGATTTACTCTAAGATTGTATCTAAAGATGAAAAAATATATCTTTCAGGGCTTATTTATTTATAAATTTAGATATTTTAACTCATCACTCTCATTACAACTCACCGATAGTATGTGGGACCCTCAACATTGGTTGACGAGAACATTATAAACATATTTGTTTTCAAATTCCAAAAATGGAAGTAGGAAACATAATATTTCAATGAGGGTTTTTAATATTTTTCTATGAATTTAAATATTTTCATTAAATTTGTTCAAACCATGTTTTTTTCTCACAACTGAAGATTCATTAAAATTATATAGTCAGGTAACCTCTCAGACCTAGTGCCACACACCGGTGCCCCGAACTGGTCAGTCAAATGAATCCAAGCCCGCCTCCTTGTACACTAGAGGGTTTAGAATAGCATCGCGGGTCTGATAAGATAGTCATGGGAGACTATTCCCACTTTTTATCAAAGTGATACCCTAGTAAAAATAATAAATAATATAATAATCATAAAAACCTATAAATAATACCAATATATCATGAAAATTAATACATGAAATAAAATATCCAACTAAAGGAAAAAACAATCCATGCTAATGCACATTTAAGTGTCCCCAAAGAAACTCAATATTAAAGACACTAAAGCTCCCAAAAGGGTACCAAGCCACATTTGGATCCTTTATCTATACTCCATCCCCAATCAATCATCTAACATTGGGCCATTGCCCTTATCCACTATTGAAACCATTAAATCTATTTCGGTACCTATCTGGTAGCCCTGGTAGGGTGTGAGTACAACGGAGTAAACCAAGACCAATTATGGTTAAATTAAATAAAGTCAATAAAAGTGTATGTAGTTGTATAAATAAATAATTATAATTCATAAATAAGTAGTTTGTCACATTACTAAATAATATTTCTTTAACCTCATAAACCCCTAGCCTCCCAAGGACATCAAAACCTCAATACCTACTTTGGCCCATTCTGGATTCTGAACCACTCACATCATCAATTCAAAATTCATTCAATTAATCGTATTACTTTATCCTTTTTTATGTAATTCCCAAACATGACCACTTTGGACCATAGATGAATTCTAACCATATTGGCATAGAACATCTGGTCTAGCACCCTGTGGGTATTTGGAGAGTCAGTCTGTGTCACAAACACCATGATTATTTGTAGCATCAGTCCCTACCCCATATAATATTCACATGCATCCACTATTTCATTCTATAGGTATTTGGAGCATTAGTCCATATCCCACAGTCATAAATTAATCAATCACATATATCACAATATCCCAGGATTTACTATATCATATCAATCAAGATTAATAAGCATTACCCCTTTCATCACAATAAATACCATTAGTTAATGCAATGTTAATTAAAATCATTCCATTAATTAATTTTACAATTAACAAACCACAAATATCACATTAATTAATTCAATAATTAAATAATCGTTATCATTACATTAATTAATTTAAACAATTAATTAATCACAATATTTCCATTTCAAAATATCATGTGCCAATAATTAAATTGACAATTAAATATTATTAATTAATAAAATCAATATCACAGATTTAATTCTAAAATTAATTTTCCCCAATTAAAGAAATCAATATCCTACAGTTAATTGTATAGTTAATTATTTTTGATTCCCACAATCCCATAAATATAGCATTAATCAATTCTCCTAATATAATTAAATAATAGAGAACATCAATTGTTAACAATGTTAATAAATTATACAATTTTATAAACTTAATCAAAACCATGACTATGGGTGTTTAATATTAGACCACCAAATCAATTTGTTGAAAAATGATTGGTAGTGAAAGTACTCCCAATCTGAATTGGATCAATCAAGAACACAAGGAATAATGAGATTTAGATCCAAATCCTAAATTCAAGATCAAATTAATTAAGGTATAAAAATATTATAACTAGATATAGTTCCAATAGAATATAAATTTAAAAATTTTATTCCAAAAGAGAATCAAAAGAGAGATAAAGATCTAATAGAGAATAAATCACATAGCCAGATGGTACAGATTTAAAATCTACCATTTTATTCTCCAAGAACAGAGGTCAGGAAGGCTTAGAATCTCTCATGGAGCCTCCGAAATTATGAAAGTGAGCCTAGGGTTGATGGAGGAGAGTCTTAGAAAAAAATGTAGAATTCATCTATACAACATTTTTAAAAGAGAAGGTCATGCATTTACACAATGTGTACTATGATTACACATTGTGAAAATGTTTTTTCTGGAATATGATGAAAACCCTATCACTATGGATTTATTTCATTAAATCCTAAAAAAATTACATCGTGTGAATATGTTTTTAATTTTATTTGTGAACCCATTCTACATTTAAATAATAACAATATTTTTTAATGTTTCTTATCCCATCAAGAAGTCAAGAATCACTTAACCAATTTATAACTGGACTCAAAACTCGAAGAGAGATATACCAAAAAAACAAAGGATCTTACAATCCCCCAAAATCGTAATAGATCATTTTCGAGTAGTACTCCAAAGAATCTCTAAGACTTAAAGGTAAGAAGATTTGACCACTAAAATTGCATATCTTCCTCCCTTTCCC
This sequence comes from Viscum album, assembly GCA_963277665.1. Taxonomy (NCBI): domain Eukaryota; kingdom Viridiplantae; phylum Streptophyta; class Magnoliopsida; order Santalales; family Viscaceae; genus Viscum; species Viscum album. The sequence goes on along the minus strand of OY728126.1, from coordinate 762,141,630 downwards.
ATGACTCCAACTACACACACCCATATTGAGACAATTCATGAACTATTTGAATAGTCTTTCCCAAGAACACCTTCTCACTGTGATCCAAAACACGTATTAAATGCTCCTCAAAGGAAACATATATTTCAATATCTATTTTTTCCACATCAATTGCCTAAAAACGTTTGGGGTGATACCATCATAGTTGTACCACATAGAAAGCATCGTTCATGACAAGGTATTTCTGTAGAAGCATCAATTGGTAGGCCACATGTCTGATTCTCTCCACAACATCAAAAAGTCTAATAAACATGGGATGTAGGTTTCCTGGATTCCATATCCTCTGGTTTCCCATTATAGTCGACACCCAAAAGAATAAACAATCATCATATTTGATCTCTATGGGGTTTTGACATCTATAAACATATTAATTCTCCCTACACTAAGTTGTATCCATAAACATTAAAATTAGTTGATCCTACTTCGATGTCTCCTACAAGAGACTTTGTACCAACAACTCTACCTCTATCTCTCATTGGGTTGACCTATATGGAATACCATATAGAGACATGTATGGTGTAATCTTAACAGTTTCTTGATAACTGTTGTTAAATGAAACTCCACTAAAGCCAGGTGCCTCTAACAAGACCCACTGAAGTCAAGAAAGTATTCATGTATCATATCCTCATTAACTTGTGTAGTACGTTCTGACTTCCCATCAATATGGTGGTGAAAATCCCTACTTAATAATACATATGTACCGAGTGTCTTTCGTAAGCCCTTCCAGAAGTGTGAAGTGAATCACGAGTCACAATATGAAACTATAGTCCATGGAACTCTTTGCAGATGGACTATCCTTCATACATAGAAGTCTATAAATTACGCCACTAATATTTTCTCCCATATTAGTATGAAATTTGTTAATTTAATCATTCAATCTATAATAACCCAGATAGAGTCATTATTCTTTAGAGTCTTCAGGAGACCCACCACATTGTCCATTTTCATGTCGTCTGACTTGCATTGTGAATTAGAAAATGGTTGATGTAATCCATCAATTTTTTGATGCCCCACCTATACAAACTAATATGGGAATCATCGTGTCATGAACCCTACTATATCTTTATTCATTATTAAACACAAAAAATGTAATAACAGGTCACAGTTAACTTTAGATACACCTGGATGTACCACCCACTTCTAGGAATAAAATTTCCAAATCTATTCCTCTCACATACTCATGGTCACAACAATTAGATTATTGAACTGGATGATCTAATCCTCATTAATGCTCCAGTCTAAAGGTGAATGCCAACCTTCAAGTATTTCCCTCTAAGATAAACACTTTTCAACCTCATACTATTTTCCTCTAATTTTTCTCAAATGTCCATACTCTACTAAAATTGATGTGAGTGTAATCCACTCTTAACTCTCCAGAACAACTACAAGAATCTCAGCTATAAATATCATCATGTTCTACTCATCACTAGACTAGTGATCCTTCTGGGTCTGAGTTTTTATACTCAAAGTCCCAACCACATTGGTTCCATTCCCAAGTATATATTCTAGAAAAAATTAAATGATTTCTTATATTCAACCCATCTCCACTGACCAAGATTCATAGATCTCTTTGGGAATATATATCATATGCTCTTGTGATCAGTAAACAAAGTAAAATTCTGTCCAAGTAGATAATGCCTCCAACACATCAAAAAAATCCACATATACTAGCTTGAGATAGTTCATAGAGTTGTTTTGTTCATATGGCCTCACCTTTTGAGACCCATACACCACAACTTCATCTTCCTACATCAACACTCCTCTGAGTCATGTCCTAGAAGCATCAAAACACAGAGTGTAATCCTCACCTGGCATAGTTAGGATCATGATTTGTGCCTATGTCAAAAGATTATTCAACTCATGGAAGACCTTCTCACATGCTTCTGACAAATCAATATTTATCCTCTTTTTTGTCATTCCCAAAAGGGGCACTTCCTATAGGGAAAAGTCTAGGATGAATCTTTGATAATATTTAGAAAACCCTAGAGGGATATAGATATCAATCTTTTCCCTGGGATGCTACCAAGAAACTACGTCCTGCACCTTCTCAAGGTCAACCACCACACCTTTCTCCAAGATGATACGAACCATTAATTTTACCTTACCAATAAAAAATTTACACTTAGATTTCTTGGAGAATAGATAAATATCCCTCAGTGTAATCATTACAAAATCAATATGTTGGGCATGATCATCATGAGTCTTGTAGTACAATAAGACATCATCTATAAAAGCTACAAAAAACTGATCAAGGTATGGATGAAAGATCCTATTCAAAAAGGCCATAAACACTACAGATATTTTATTTAAAAAACTGAATTAAAAAGAACTCATATAATCAATACCGTATTTTAAAAGTAGTCCTCTATATATCAGAATTCTGATCTCTCAATTGATGATACGCTCCTTTGAAGTCATTATTTGATATCACAGAAGATCCTTTCAACTTTTCATATATATCATCAATATACGGAAGAGGATACCAGCTCTTCATATTCATCTAGTTAAACATCCTGTAATATACAAACAAGCAGAATCTACCGTTATCCTTTTTTGTAAACAAAACATGTGACACACATGCTGACATACTGGGATAGATAAATCCATTATCCTCCAACTCCTCTATTTGAGTCTTGAGTTTTTGAATATCAATTGGTTCCATTGAATATAATGGAACAAATAATATCTTAACCCCCAGTATAATCTCAAATGTGAATTCTACATATATCTTAGGTAGAAGCCCTGAGAAGTATACAAGAAAAACATCCCTAAATATTTTTATAACTGGTGTAAAAAACATTATTTTTCACACATACATCATTGAGAAAAATACTAGAAACCCGTGATGTGATCTCTCCCTATTGCTGGGTGATTGGCCCTACTTGGCCTACCTTAATATCCCATTATCCATAGTGTATATAGTTGTCAGTATTATGAGACATGAAATTCAACCTCCTCTAGTAACAATCAGTATGGGCATGGAAAATGAATATCCAGTCCATACCCATAATTAGGATGAATCGTGATATATAAATAATATATAGATCCAAAAGAAAATGATACAATCCAATATCAAAGGACTACCCCTTACACAAATAGATTCCTCTAGACCATACTCCCAATGGTGTATCTATCGTCATTATCCCACTCACAAACTCCACCCTTCAGTTCAACCAAATAACATGTATTTTATAAATAATGGAATTAGAGTCACCATTAATGATTAAGGAACTATATAACGTAGAATCTAAAAGAGTATTACCTCTCACTGTCGATTGTCTCACCTCACTATCCATATATGTAGGATGAATGGAATTTAACTATCCTTCCCCTCTACCATGTGATGCAGTCTGAATCCCTTGAGCTGCAACACCCGATTTATATGGGTGGACATTCCAAAAAGCACAATGTCCACTAACTCCACCACCTCGTCCAGTATAACTCTAGCTGCCAGACTGATATAGTGTAGAATATCCTTTTCTTTCACCTTAGTTCCGTCAAGCTTCTTCATTAGTAATTTATTGCCACTGGTTCTTGTCGAACCTCTATATATGTCCCATATTTCCACAAACATGGCACTCTACTAGTGGTTAGGGTAATTTTTTATGAAAGTTTCTTGGCTTACCACACTATTTGAATATCACTCGGGTAATAACTTGAGTAACTGATCTCCCTATCCAGCCACATTACTTCCCACTACTCTAGCTAAAGTTTTCATAGAGACACCTCTTGGTCTTAGAATTCACAGCTCATAATCCTCTAGTATGAACTATTTTTCCTTCATTAGAAGCATCTTTCAGGTTCTTCACTCCTATGAGATCATGATTCACTACCGTAGAAAACATATCTAATCAAAGGAGTTTAACTACTGACTAAATTTCACACTTAAGTTCATCCTGAAAAATTATTTCCATAGATGTCTCATCTCCTGCTAATCCTAGAGTAAGGCACTACAAATCTATTATGTGTCTAGAATATTCCACCATGGACATTCTCTGCTGAGTTAATCTCATGAACTTAGTTTCACTCTCCAGTCTCAGTCTATCTGTATGTAAGTTCTCTTCCTTCAATTTTTTAGCTTCCAAATATACATCATCAGTCTATATATCTAACCAATTCTCCTCTTTACCATGTAAAATGTATGAAAATAGATTTACTCTTTTCACATCAAGATTCTCCATGTGGTCAAGTATATTCTGGATAGGCTCAATCAAGAACTCATCTCTATCGGGTCCACCCTCTCCAATAAAAGTCCATGGGTGTCGTAACTAGAACTCCCTTTTCATATTAGACATTCCACTCATGAACCACAGGGGGTATCCTTCCATGAATTGTAATAAGTGAGTGAAGTTACCTTAGAACTTTACCCCCTACTTTGGGAACTGGCACAATCGGTGCCTTGGGTTATACTACTGGTGGAGCATCTCCATCCACATCCTCTTTAATCCTCTCATCAAGCGCCATCATGGAGGAATATCTATGCAATGTCAAATAGACATATTAGTAATTAAAACACAACTTTATCACATTTACATAAGAATATAATAATCAAAACAATTCATAACAAGTCATTTTTCAAAACCTCACTAGACTCTCAAAATCATGTTGCTATCACTACCCTTAACCACCATACACCTTGGTACTGGATAACAAGGGTTAACACAGTATCATTATCAAGTTTCTCATTATACATGCCATTATTATTATCTTTCAACATTTTAAAATATTTTTAATTTTTATTTTAAGAACCATTTTCATTCCAATCTCATACAGGAAATGAAAAACAATTCATGTTCAACAACCTACCCAAAAATTATTTTCTCCTCCATGCCTAAAAAAATGCATGTCGCAATAATACTTAATGATTATAATGATGCATAAAACCTGAACTCTAATTCCTTATAGGGCCACAAGTCAATTCTCAACAATTTCATAAAACAATAATCACATCACAAAACAAGTGTGTCACCCATGGTGAAATAATATTAAACTATTATAGAAAATAACAAAAAAACAATCCCACCATGAATATATGGGTTTTCAATTGTACATGTGTTTGAAACTCCCATGTGTGAGCTCATAACCATGGCATGAATATTCGTACTATCTTATCTCTATTTCATAAAATAGTAGGAAAAAAAAGAAAGAAAAGAAAACCTCCTTTGATACCACTTTGTAATGTCTCATCTTGGGTGTCGTACATCGGTACCCCAAACTAGTTCATCACATGAACTCAAGAACACCTCCCCTTACACAAGAGGCATACAACTAGAAATGAGGGTTTGATAAGTCAATTATGGTGAGAATATACCATCTTTAATTAGAGTGGTACACTAGTGGAAATAATAAACAATATTTGAAACATATAAACTCACACACAATACCAACATATCAAGTAATAAAATAGGGATATACAATATCGAGTAGTTGAATAAAATTTTCCATGATAATTTTCATGTCAAGTGTCAAAAATGAATCTCAAAATTAAATACACTATATCTTTTAAGTGGGTCCCAAACAATATCTAGTTCCCTCATCCATGATTCATCCCCTATTTGTCATCTAACACAGGTTCGTTTCCTTTATCATATACTAGAAAAATTAAATCTATTGGGGTACTGATCAAGAGACCTGATTAGGGTGTGAGTACAACTTAGTAGTTCATCAACAATGGTGTCTAAAATAAATACAATCAATAAGAGTGTAAGTAGTTGTATAAAATTACACTGCAAAAAATAAACAGTTTATCCTAGTACAAATTTTTTCCTATTAAACAACATAAACCCTCAGGCTCCCGAGGAAATCTAAATCTAAATACCTACTTCATCCTATGATACAACCTAAACCATTCACCTAATTAATTCACAATTAATTAAAATATTTTCATTAATTATCCATTTTAATTCAATTCACTAATACAGCTACATGGAACTATAGCCCATGGAAAATATAATGGGCATAGAACATCATGTCTATCACCCTATATGTATTTGGAGTGTTAGACCATGTCCCAAACCCCATTTGTATTTGGGGAATCATTCCATGTCCCTTAAAAAATTTCATTGATGCGGTTTTTTATTATATGGGTATTTTTAGCATTCATCTATGCCCCAAACTCATATATAAATCAATCACATATATCACATATATCTCAGATATCAAAATTTCACATGCTTAACTATATCATATCAATGAATATTAATAAATATTAATCCTTTCATGGAAATAACTGCCATTAATTAAAATATTTTTAATTAATCAAAATCATTCCACTAGTTAACTCTATATTTAATTTACAAAATCTGTCATAATAATTAATTCAATAATTAATTAATTTTTTACATCCATTAATTAATTTACACTATTAATTAATCATATTTATTCCATTGAAAAATATAATGTCCCAATAAATAGGTCATCAATTAATTATTCTTAATTAATCACTTCAATATCACACAATTAATTCTAAAATTTGTTATATCAAATTTATTATATTGATATCCCAAAGTTTATTCTATAATCAATTATTCCTGAATCCCATAATTCCACAAATCTTCCACTAATCAATCAACCACATTTAATTATTTTATCAAGAACATCAATTGATAAATAACTCTAGAAATTCTACAACTCCATACACTTAATCAAAATTTTGACTATGGGAATTGTTGATTAGACCAACTATCTCGATTTTAGGACAAAAACCTACTAATTCAAGAATATATTATTTTATCTGGTTTAATCAAGAATGAAATGACAAACAAGATTTATATACAAATCCTAAATCCAAGATCAAACAAATGAAGGAATAATAATCCTAGATCTTGATATAGATTCAACAACAGATAAAAATCGATAATTTATCTAGAATGCTCTGTAAAAGAGAGACAAATATATAAATGAGAGAAAAGAATATACTTAGGTGGTTCAGATCTTCACTCTTCCCTTTGATTCTCCATGAATAGATTCCAAGAAGGATTGGAATCTATCAAGGAGCCTCCAAAAACGTGAAAGAGGTCATATGGTAGAAGAAGAAGATATGTTGCTAAAAACATTAGAGATCTCATCCATAAACATGTTTAAAATAGTAGTTTGGGAATTTAAACACTGTTTAATGTGATACACGTCATGTATTTTTTAATAATGGAATACCATGAAAAACTAGTCACCTCAAATAAACTTTGTTAAACCCTACAACAATTACGTGGTGTGTAAATTTTTGATAGTTGATTTTAAGCCCATTTTCCTTTCTAGAAAACCAGAACCTCTTTTAAAGTTTCTCATCTCATCAATAACTCATGAAAAAATTAACCAAATATTTAACTGGACTCAAAACTCAGAGAGAGACGTACTTGAAAAAATATGGGATCTTACAATTCAACCCTTTATTATAAACTTATCTATTTATTATTTTATGAGTTCCTAGCTTTCATTAAAATGTATAAAATAATAAACAATGTATAAATGAAATAAATTACCCTTTTGGTCTTGAGGATCTAATTTTGGTTGATCTATTTAAACTTAATGGATCAACTGTGAGCTAGGGGTATCATACTAGAGTTAGTTCTAGACATATGATATAGCTCATCACAAATCTAGTGCATCCACTTCTCCTCCGGATTTCACGTTGACCTTGAATTGTATGCGACATAAAATGTCATCATCAATAGTGAATCATTACTCATATAGATTAGAGGGGGTATTGGGAAGAGAAAAATACATATAGGTAAAGTGTACACACATGGCCTTATAAATATTAAACGAAAAGAAGATGATTTGTCTAAAATCCTAAAATTAACAACTTATTAAAAACATCACACACATGTAATAAATATCTAAATAAAACATCCTTGACAAATATAGGGGTTGGCCACTGCTCAAGGACAGTCAATGGGTAAATTTAAAGTGCGATAAATATTAAATGAAATAAATTTTAGTGTCAAGGAAACTAAATAAATCAAATAAATAATTTAAATTAAAATAATATAAGTTAATTTGGTAACTTATTAATTTAATTTTATATTTATAAAATTAAAATATTTAAAATATTTATTTTTAGACCCAAAACTAAATTATTTAGTAAAATTAGTAAAATTAGTATACTATAATCCAATATTAAAAAATTATTTTTGATTCTATTTAAAATATATATAAACCCTGAAACCCTTTCCCAGACCCATTTCGGGTTGGGTCATCTCCATGAAGGCCCATTTTTAGCCATGTAGACCCCGTGTAGGGGTGTTTTAGGCCAAATAGACCCTTCCTAACCCATTCTAGGACAGAAAAAACCTTCTAGGCCCATTACATTATGGGGTGGGTAATAAAATTCATGTGCTTGTTGAACAATTAGAAAGTGAATCTTGGATTGGGTTGAATGCTCGTACATAATGCAGAAGGGCGGTTCCACTCACTAGAAGCAACGGTCATAGGTTGGTGTTCTTTAAATGGAAGGGATATACAATGTGGATCATTACATGGTAAACTAAGACAATGACTATTAGAGGGGTTTGACTAGGAGGTGGGGACTCCTGGTACAGGATGGGGCATCAGTGACCGTTCAGGTGGGTGGAAGTGTCATGTTGTGGGAGATTTGTTCCAATGGCTTGATCTTGGTGGTCACGTGGTTGGATAGAATATTCTAGGGTAGTATGGTAGAAACATTCAATGAGAAGTCTAGTATGAGGGAACCATAGTGGCTTATTCTGGGATTCAGTGAGTAGCGCGTGAACCAGGGAGTTAGCTAGCTGTGTGGTTCAGAATACAGAAGATGTGTCTGCACAGGTCACCAGATAATGGAGGAGAGTGATAGGGATCATGGTTTTCTACCCTGCTATGTGATTGTGGGCAATCTAGATGGGTGTGGATGGGTAAAGGGAAGGATGTGGTGCATCAGTCTCTGGATGGATAATTTTTAAAAATGGGTTTTTAAATTTTTTTACAAAATGGGATAGGGTTCGATATACTTTGAAAAAAGGGTATCGAGATGTGTGAACCTCATACACACATATTCCCTTTCCAGGAAGCCTGAACAAGATTAAGACATTTTTTATAATTTTTATAAAGGATGGGTAAACCCTGTTCACCAATCCTAACGATATTTATAGATTTTTTGTATTTTTTTAAATTATATATATATATATATATGTAAAGGTAAACAAAAATTCCTCAGAATTTATCTTATATATCATATCCAGTTGTACTTACATTACAGTGCTCTATATTCTAACAGAAACCCTATCCCATGGCTCTCTTTTATATATGGTCTTTCCCTGAAAATCATTCTTCATTTTCGATGTGGGATTCAGGTTCTCCCTTTCCTGCACAGAACATTCTGTATTTCTAATTTGATATCTTTTTTCAAATACATGTCTTTGATAGACTATAACATACAAACTATAAATCCTACATAAATGAAACATAATAGAAAGATAAAAAATTAATAAATAGTTTAAAATAAACATAATTTCACATAAAATGTTGATGAATAATAACTCATAAGATTTCACAAAAACCAAGATGAAACTCACAAATGTTTCAAGTACGTGGATTTGGTAGAATATAAAATACAAACTATAAGACCAATTTAAAAAAACATAAATCATTGATTAAAAATATAAACAAAAATTGAAAAAAATGGTAAAAATGGTGATAAAAAATAGTTTTTATGCTTTCAAAACCACCACTTAGAATCTTAAAATTGATTCAAGTACGTGGCTTTGAAAGACTATAATGTATAGACTATAAGACCAATATAAATGAAACTTAATCTTTGTATTAAATATATAATAATTATTTGAAAATAAAAATTATTTGTAAAAAATGAGGATGAAAAATAATATATAAGCTTTCAAAACCACCTACATGAAACCAGAAAATGTTTCATGTATGCATCCTTGAAAGACTATAAAATACCAACAATAAGACAAATATAAATGAAATTTAAAACATGGATTAAAAATATAATAAATATATAATGAAAAATTAGTTAATTAATAATATAAATATTAATTATATAGTTATTAATTCGTTCATAATTAATATAAATATTAATTAATAATTAATAATTTTTAATTAATAAAATATAATAATTAATTAGTTAATTATTAATTGATGACAATTTATTTAATAAGTAATATAATTATTCATTATAATTATTAATTATTAATTAGTAGTTATTAAATATATAATAATTAATTAGTTAATTAATAATATAATTACGAATTAGGAATAATGAATTATTTATTAAATAATAATTATTTATTTAATTAGTATTCTATTTATTAATTTTAATTATTAATAATTTATTATATAACAATTAATTAGTTAATTCGCAATATAGTTATTAATTATAAAATAATTAATTAATTATTTAGTTAATTCTTAATATAATTATTAATTATATAATAATTAATTAGTGAAGTAGTAATATCATTATAAATTATAATTATTAACATGATTATTAATTATATAATAATTAATTAGTTAATTTTTAATATAATTATTAATTATAATGACTAATTACTAATATACAGCAATTAATTAGTTAGATAGTAATATAATTATATAATAATTAATTACTAAAATTGTTCATATCAAGGATTTGGTAAACCAAAACCATGACCCAGTAAATTTCTTGAAAATGAGTAAATGGAACACACACACATACATGGGATAGAGACACCACAATAAAGAAGTCACAAAATATCCCTAAATGATGGCCATGGGCCCCCTAGAAATGGTTATAGCCTAAATAATATTCCCAAAATGTTCCAAAGTCCCCAAATAAATTAAACACATCTTAAATGTGACCTCTTCCTAGGCCGTGGAGATACATGTTGCCACCTGCACTGTCCCTAGCTCAATATCTACATCACTACTGAAAACCTCCTCACATTCCAAATTTTTCACCAGTTGAGGTCATCCACAAATCACGTACCTGACCTCCTAATCTAGGATGTCATACCATCCCAAGAGAAGATACCTGTTGTCGGGAAGCCATGTCGTCATCAGCCATTGTAGATCATCTTCTCCATCCTTCATCCAAACCTGTCAGAGCATGAGATCCCCCTAACTAGCATCTCTAACCACCATCAGCCATCCATCCCTCTGTCCAAGTACTCACGGTTGTGGGATCCCAATTAAGGCCATCACAAATCCATCACCAACACCAAATATACCAGAATGATCATATGATGCCTCTGTTTCCATCCTCCCATTCCATCACTAGCCAGCCACCATGCATGACAATCATTGCCAACGGTGTCAGATCCATGCACCAGGAACAAACCATGGTCAACAAAAAATTTAGCCATCATGCATATCACCTCACTAGAAAACCTGATCACCCTTCCAGCTTCCGTCATTGAGCCAACCTACATGAGACGCGCATCTCAACTCTAGCAAGTCGAGATCGTCCTCTGTGTGTTGCCAATACATCACCAGACCACAACCAGAACCCACACACCACTGTCGGATCCATACACCTTGGTTTCACTACTTAGATCCCAAAACATGTGCCACCTGCTAGTGAATTATTATACAGTTACTAATTATATTACTAATTAAATAATTATTTATTATATAATTATGGATTTTATAAATAATTAAATAAAAATTTATTTTATAATTAATTATTATATTACAAAAAAATTATTATATAATTAATAATGATATTACTAATAAACTAATAATTATATAAATAATAATTATATTACTAATTAAATAATTAATTATTAACTATTTCATATATGTTTAATCCATGTTTTAATTTCCATTTATATCGGTCGTATAGTTTATATTTTATAGGCATTCAAATTTAGATACTTGAAACTTTTTTAAGATTCAGGATTGTGGAGTTGAAATCTTAAAAATTATTTTCATAAACATTTTTATAAAATAATTTTCCTTTTTGACTATTTTTATAGGTTTAATCCATGTTTTAATTTTCATTTATATCTGTTTTATAATTTTTATTATATAGACTTTCAAAGTAACATACATGAAACATTTTTATGTATCAAGTTGGTCGTTTTGAATGCTTATAAATTATTTTTCATCAACATTTTTTATGATTTTTTTAAATTTCAAAAATTTCTTATATGTTTAATCAATGTTTTAAATTTCATTTATATTAGAATTATAGTTTATATTTTATAGTATTTTAAATCCATGTACTTGAATCATAATCCTACATAGGAAATGCAGAATGTTCTATGCAGGAATGGGAGAACCTGAATTCCACATTGAAAATGAAGAATGATTTCCAGGGCTTATCCTCTTATAAAAGGGAGCCATGTATGAGGGTTTTAGTCCAAATCCAAACTACAGTAATGGAAATACTACTGGATATTAAATAGAAGACAATTTTTTCCAAAATTTTTTCTTATATATATATATAAACAAAAAAATACAAATTAAAAAAAATACTAAAATTATAAAATTAAAATTTTCTATAGGATGCATGAACCCTTTTGACGCATCCTTTATAAACATCATGAAGGATGTGTGAATGGGGTTCACACATATTTCATGGAAACTATTATGTGTGAACCACATTCACACATCTTCCTAGGATCGGGGATGTGTGAATGGGGTTCATGCGTCTCAGGACCAAATTTTAAAAATACTCCTAAACCTATTCCATTTTAAAAAAAAATTCAAAACCCCATTTAAAAAATTTTCCATCTACGGCTTCTCAATGACACATCACTTTTTTTTAGTAATTTCTTTTAAAAGTTGACAAATTTTAAAAAAATACCATCCTTTGAAAAATTATACCCCATTTATATGAATATATTAAATTTTGATAGTAAAGCCTCATTATTTCTCCATTCCGTAAAATATGTAGGCTTTAATTTATTTATTACATAGATAACAATGAATATGGGTGATTTTTTTTAAATTATAGTAAAATAACCTATCAATGCGTAGTTTTTTAGTAATTGATATCCAGCTGACACTTGGTAACACAAATCAGGTTTGGTAGAATAACCAAAAAAAACTTAAATACACACAAACACAAAAAAACTCACACAGATATATATATATATATATATATATATATGATATTAATTGAATATTTATATTCGTAAACGAATATTAAGATATATATTAAAAAATTTAATGACCATAACATTGTCAACTACGATCAGATTAGAATGTCATTGAATCCATTGGGACCGAATTAAAGACCTCTACATAATTTAAAAAAGTTTATTTTTTTGGTTAAGAAAATTAATGTGATCCATATGATACCAATTTCAGGTAGTAGTATATGCATTGAAATAAAATGTACTAGTAATTATAATTATTCATCACCATAAATACAAAAATACATCAACCCTAGAAATTTAAAACCCAGTAATTATATAAGGATCGTGCAAGAATTAATCAAAGAATAAAAATTAAAATTGGAAAAATACCTTATTCAAAACAAAGAGTTCTCGATTGAAGCTCGTCACTTATGACCATTTCATGAAGATTCAAAATCCAGACCCCTATATATCATCCACACATGCTTCAAGAATATGCATAATCTTTGTTCGTAGAATTATCGGTGCTATCGTAGAGTTTTGACGAATCATATGGTGTTGAGATGATTGTCTCAATCTTATCCCTCTGATCTGTCAAAGGCATTGATGGATTGGTCACATAGAGAGATAATTTCTCTCTCTAGGATGTGTAAGGAATGATTAGCTCTCATTATATTGGAACTAATATTCATTTGAATTAGCTTCTCCTCATACTTATATAGTGAGAGGTTCAAATACCATAAATGGGTTCCCTAAACCTTAAAATAAAATCCCCTAACTAAGTTGTAAATGGCATGTTATGTTGTACTAAATGAATCATTAACATCATTTATTTTTTATCACATGGTTTTAATATAAAATAAATTTATTACATGATAAACCCAATCTATTAAATTGACTATAAATTCTTAATGATATTAAACTAACCATTAATATTAACACAATATTTATTCAGATGATGTATTTTTCATGTATTCACTAAATACAACATGAATAATTTTGATAAATAAATTTAACCAAAATATCGTATCCTTGAAAAATAATGGATTTTTCTTTATTTATTAATGATTGATTACTTAGAGAACACTCAGACCCCTGTGGTGCGTCCCACCGTGTCTTATATACCTATTCACCAGAATAGGGCATGTTATAGAATACAAAAGTGTTCCTGACCCTCTGAACCCATATCTCGGTAGTACTGAATTGTATTCACATTCCATGAATAAAATCTAGAAACCCATCAAGGCCCCTAAAGATATATGGAATTCCATTGCGATGACGATCACCTGATAAACACACACTATGTCATATAATCTCTCTCTCTCTCATGATATATCATAATGCAGTATAGAAATTTGTGTCAACATATATTATTTCTTTATAATTTTTTGATATAAAAGTATAAACTTATCTTTTTCTACCATTTTCTATTTTTTATAAAGGTACATTCTTCCAGATCAACCAGAATTGTGATATCACTTCCTCAACTTGGACACAAAAAAATTTATCTTGGCCATTCAACCAATTTCATGCCACCAAAGACTCACTTAACATATTCTACCTCACTATTAATTCATTAACATGGTGTTTTACATTTGTCAATATATGAAATAAAATGATACACATTGATATTGATCTCATGTTAGAAGTATAATACACATTTCATAGATAGAAATATCCAATGGCACTAGAAACATGTGGTGTTTCAATTGGTGAGTCTTCTCCCATGATCACACATACAAGAGATCACTATGCGAGAACTTCATGTGAATAAGTCTCAATGATTATGATCCCATATAACCTAATTGTTTGACATAAACTATGTCCATTCAGAATTATTAATATATACCATAGGACATATGGGTAATATTAATGTAATCATATCTCATAGTCCTCATTATATACTGGGAACTCGTATAACCTCTTTATACAAAAATTAAACTATGTACATTACCATTTAAATATTGGATTCAGAAATATCAAGACTATAATAGTAAGTCTGAATCATGTATAACTCACTATATTCATGGTGTTATAATTTGAAATTACTATTTATTTAGTTATATGGTGATGAATATTACAAGAAATTTAATGTGTGAAGAACATAGATAAATTTAAAAAGAAATTAAATTGGTATGTTATTAAAATTATTTTGTGAAAATAATCTCATCAAAACCATGTGGGAATTCTAGAATAAACTAAATTAACATAGAATGGGGAAAGATATAAAATCATGTATAGTTGTAAAGGGTATTCCGCAATTGAGTGTATCGATAGGGTCAAGACCATTTCACACATAGACTAGTTATAAACTATACATTTATTTTTCACCATGGTAGTGAAAATATGATTCAAACTATATCAAATGGATATTCAAAAAGAATCATTGAATAGAGTCCTTATATAATAATTTTACCTTAAAAATCATATTGTTTTCTTATTATTGGAAATGAAAAAAATTTGATCCATTTGAAGAATGCTTTTTATGGCCAAAAGAATGAATCAAGGTATTCATACTATCAGTTTAACGAATATTTAAATAAGTTTGGATTCTAAAGAGGTGGAGTAGATTGAAAAGTATACATTAAGATGGAAATACATCAATGTATTATGATGCTTATCAATATGGATGAAATCATTTTTGAGAGACTCTTAAGATGTATAATTAAAGTTTATTTTTGATTAAAATATATTTTAATTTGATATGTCACACATTTGATAGCTTACACTTTATTAACTTATATGTAACTCGAGGAAAGGATGATGGATTTATTTCTCATACAAAGAATGTTATTTGTAACAACTCTGACTCTAGTAACCCAAATCTATTGTATACATTATTAAATTAGTGAAAGATACATGGAATCAAACAATGAGGATAAATAAGTTTAGCTGTCATGGGAAACTAAATACATATATGATTTC
Source organism: Viscum album (assembly GCA_963277665.1). Taxonomy (NCBI): domain Eukaryota; kingdom Viridiplantae; phylum Streptophyta; class Magnoliopsida; order Santalales; family Viscaceae; genus Viscum; species Viscum album. The sequence goes on along the minus strand of OY728126.1, from coordinate 762,125,635 downwards.
AATATTATGCTTAAAAATAAAACATATAATGATAAAATTTATTACATCCTGGATTATTATTTAAAGATACTATCATTATATCTTTATAAAAGGAAAACATAACATACTAAATAAGGGAATTTATACAATATAATCTATCATCAATAGATAATGAATTAAAAATATGGTACTATAGATAAACAAATCAACAAAAATTCATTCAAAAACATGAGATTTAAAATGTATCCAAGGAAAATATCAACCTAATAATCACATGGATAGTAATATCTGAAATCATAATGAAGGAAATACATAATGTCATATATAGTTATTATACCACCACGAGCTTAATCAAATGAATCATAAATGATATCATCAATGCCTTTTCCTTATACATTTCAATGAATGGGTAGTTGTAAACAAAAAAAACTAATTTGGAAAACTATTAGTCACATGACACTTATTGATGCATCAATGGGATATATCTAATCAGGCCTGGCCCCAACATATATATTTACAATGAATTCCACATATATTGAATAAAAAATTAATACTTAATTTTTTCCCGACCAATCAATAGAAATATTTATTGAATTAAGAATTTGAAACATCAATATTTACCCATATAAAGTAATAAATTTTCCAATAAGCTTCCATCAATTTAAATTGTATATTAAAATAATATATGGTTACAAAAATATCAAATTAGTAAGAATAATACCAAATACATCCAAGATACTAGAAATATGGTCATGAAAGGGAAAAATAATTTCCAATGAATAATTTAGAGTGATAGAGAACTTAATCACTATAATGTGAATTATCTCAAAATTAGGTATAATCCATAAATTAGTAAACAATGATAGAATACCATAGATTCATCAAAAATTAAGGCTTTTAATAGAGAATATTTTTACAATTTTGTGGTAAATTTGATGTGAAATATTAAAAATGAATTTCAATAATTATTTTAAATATTTTTTGTAAAACGAATGTTATAAATCATTTCCAACATTCTATTTATTATTTTAGAAATTAATCCCATTTATTTTAATATAAAAACTAAAAATTCATAGAATAATAGAAATAGATTTTCTTTGAAAACCCATAGAAACATATAGTAGGAGTTGAATAGTAAATAATGGTCATAGAGGGATGAAAAGATGTTTATTCCATATATATTATAAATATCATTCATTTAACACTATCTTAAAACATAGAAAATGATATCTTTGGAAAAAAATTACAGAATATCATTTCAATCCTTTGTAAATAAATAAAATGGATATAAAGGAATGCCATTATAAATAATTTTAATGTAGATAAAAACTTCTATAAATTCATTTGAAAAATATGGATATGGGTGAAATTATTTTTGATCTAAAATAGGAAATAAGTGCTATTTTTTAAAACATTATTTCAGTGTCTGAGTTTAGAAGAAAAGAAAATATAGAGGAAAAACATATAAAACCTACAAACTACCATAATAGATGAAAATAGTTGTTTTTTTAAAAAAAATTAAAATTTATATAATTTTTCCAATATAAATTTAAACATGAACAATCCTAAATAAGATTGGGATTGTAAAATAAACTTTTATGGATTTAATAACATTTGATTAAAAAACTCTAAAAACATGAGTTGGAGAATTAAACACCATGAATAAAGGGGAATTATTTATATAATATTTCAAAGTATAATTATTTATAACATAAAATATAAATTAAGTTTATAATATAAAATAATTCTCAATGTAGTGGATTTGAGATGAAAAACCCTTACTTTGGATTCCTTCTCCATCACATACATTATATCCTCATTAATAATAAATTTAAATTTATTAAATACTTTATTAATAACATTTTTAATATATATTCTTTTTCTATGGTCATTTTATAATCATTTAAAATTATTCAATGAATAGTTCTTTCTTATGTTGACCACTTAATGTTGTTCAATCAATTTATCCAAAATGACTTTCATATATTGACCATGTTTATTAGTCTTATGAATTGTTTTTTTCACAGATGTAATATTAATAATTTCATGAATATAAATTTTTTCAATGTATACAATTTTTAATCATCCATACAATACAGTAATAGGGAAATGAATCACATCACTTATTTAAGGTGGTGGTCTAGATGTACACATGAGTGACATTATGATTTTCCAAAAGATGGCAGGGTAAAATGTATAAGATATATTATGCATAAATATTAATTTATTTTCATAACTATCATATATATATATATAAATTAATTACATATTTATAATAATCCAGGTGAGTTATTGATGAAAAATGATACACATCACTTCATGGATGTGATAGTCCACACCTACATATGAGCGAAGTTTTTCATTTTCCATTGGATGTAATTGAAATATAAAATGGATATAACAATAATATATAAATATATAATAATGGTAAATTTATTTTTTAATTATGTTGAGGATTCATTAAATATGTTGAGGAGTATTAAGGAGAAAATAACTTGAAAAATATCAGTAATAACATATACCAATTATTTTGGAAATCTCATTTGTATTACACATTAAACCATCATAAAGTCATATATTCATGAGAAAAATTCCTTTAATACAAGAATAATAAATTCAGTATCGTATTTTCATATTTTTGGGTCTAGAAAAGTGTATCAAGATGAGTGGAGAATATTGGAGAGGTGGTTATCTTTTATATGTGATGGGGGTGGAAAACATATTATTAATTAATACTTTAATAATAACATATGTTTTAATAATGTTAAGTGGATTAAAATTGTTATAGCTTCAATGATGGGAGGTTTATAGTATAAATACAACCAAATAATATTATTTAATCTAGACCTTTATGTTGTATTGAAATCTTATTCATTTATTTTAGCACTTTTAATTCATTTTACTTTCAACTGAGGTGATAAATATTTACCATAGTTACTATTCATTTTCAAAAAATTGAAGTTGGAATTAAAAATAAATATTAATTATTCTGATTCAAAATATGGTGCCTATTTTACATGATTGAATTCATATAATTTTTAGAAACTAAATTTAATAAAATTTCTCAAAACTCAATGAAAATAATTTTTATAAAAATTCATGTTTTAGATATAAAAAATATTTAACAAAACATACAGTATAATTTTGATTCCCATAGAAATAATTCAATTATTTTACTTCTAATAAGACATATTTTACTCCAAAATAAAAATACCCAAAGTAAGATTTTTAATATTTGATTAATTGAGAAGAACCAACAATATGTTTAATTTGAACAAAAACATTTATTAGTTTTCAAAAATGATAAAACCTGATTTTTAAAATTAAAATTATATTTATAAAGAAATTTTATTACCTATTAATTATATATATTGGTTCTATAAAAACATTCCATAAACTTTAAATTACTTCTTATAAAATTATAGTGAAATAAAATTTATAGTATTTTAAATTTTTTATTTGTGGCTATTAACCTGAAAAAATTATTTTTGAAAAATATTTAAAATTCAAACAAAGCTAATTATGAAATGGTAAATTAAAAAATAAATTTTATTTCATAAACAGAAAATTATAAAATTTTATAAATTATGTTTTAGTCAACTTTTTGAAGAAATTTATGGTCATACTACTATAGTTTCTTTAGAAATTTTTTTTTACCAACTATAATTGAATCTCCGGTGTTACATTATTTCCCAACAATTTCATCCTAACAAATTTCTAAAATTTCACCTTATAAAGATATTTGGGTACATATTAATCATAACTTCTTCTGTTTCTCACATTACCTATTCTATCTTATGAATTCTCCAATGTCCATTTACCAGCCATGTTTTCTGATTCCACGACACTTCTTCTCTAGTGTCATGAATTTGGATAATATTTTCATAGTAAGATTGATTTGACTCTAATACCATTTCTTTATAGGTGATTACATTCAATTGGTATGGAATATAGTTCCTCAAAATGAGTTCTGGTATATATCATGAACCTTAGATAGGATGGGAGGAATTTCTAAACAGTAATCCATGGTTCTAATTCATTACAAAATCTTAAGAGGGATAATGTACCAAGGACAAAATTTAATATTATTTCCAAACCTTGTAACTCCCTTTTACTTAAATTCCATAAAGAACATGATCTCCTAATTTAAATTTATTATCCATTTTTTATCGACATAACTCTTTTTATTATATTGTAATGCCTTGATATTACTCTAAATAGTTAGCACATTGTTCAATATCTCCTTTTAAATTTCTATTACTAAAAGATTATTTTCACAAACATTATCCCAAAAAATTATTGTATGACATTTTTCCCCATACAACACTTGAAACAATACCATTTGAATAATATAATAGGGTATATTATTATATAAAAATATTAAAAAAGGTAAATTTTTATCCTTTTACCTTGAAATTGAAGTGACCATGACCACATTAATTCTTTTGATGTTTCGATAGTCATTATAGACTATCCAAAGGTCTAAGGATAATGAGACATTCTCAAATGTAGAATTTTTTTGAGTGACTTCTAAAAATATTTCCTGAATTTAAATTTAAATCCCAAGTCATGAATAAGACACAATCAAAATCGGTACACCATAAATTCTCATAACATAATTTATATGGATTTTTATAAGGAACTCAAGAATAAAATCCTCACTAATATTGAGGAAATGTGAATACTCTGTAAAGGGATAAAAAATAACCCATATGGAATTCTTTTTTATGGACTCATTTTTAATCTAATGAAAATGTTTATTTTAATATTATTACACATCATCATATGAATAGGGAGAGGGGGAATTAATCATTTAAGATGTTATCTCTCACCCTATACCTATTATAAAACCAAGAATCATGACATATAGCCATCAATTTCTACCTTTATATTATCCCACAAAAAAATTTCTTTTAATTCCAAATATATATTTTTTCTACAAGTGTGAATAAAAAAAATTTAGTTATGGTATTCATTAAGTAATTCCACCTTCAACTCAGATATTAATGTAACACATGTAATGTTTTTAAATATCAACACACCGTATCGATAAACAAATTCCTTATTGTTCCCCTCATTCCCAAAATTAATCTTCTTTTGTAAACTCTACTCATAAGGTAGGGTCCTTTTAATCTTTTAATACAAAAAAATTAGTGTTTAGTATCATTTTTTTAGTGGAGGTCTATTAAACCTACACTAATTTTTTATAAATAATTTATGGGTGTTCTATTAAAATAAATCACTAAAACATTTATTTTATCCACAAACCCAACACTTCTCCACCGACCCGCACTACCCTAACCCTTATGACCCACTAAATCCCTACCATCTATGCCCTTCGCTGCTTGTCCTGAGCCTCACCTCCCATTTCCACACCTCACCACCAGTATTGAGCCTTGTTGTGCCTCACCACCACTCGCTACTTTTCCCAACCCTCTCCCCCACACCCAACACTCATCTGCCCTCGTCCCTCACCAATGATACCTAGACTCCTTACCTATCAAGAATCTTTTGAATTTTTCTTTAATCATTGAGTATTCTATAACATGTATATTACTTGGAATGATATTTGTATGCTTGACTACTACATTACCTTATTTTATTTATGATAATATGAAATAATTTAAAATAATTATACAAAATATAAGTTTGTATCATGCTATTGTAGTATTATGATAGTGTTGAGTGAGAAGGTGCATTATGTTTTCCTCTAGAGCATGTTATTTTATCTGAATAAATTATATTAATATTTTTTTTTGATATTAAACATGTCAAATCATTTAATATAGGACATTAATATTGTTTTGATATGAAGCATGTAGATGGTTATGATGTAGAGAATGTTTAGTGTGTAATTATGGAAAACATTGTGTTTCTCAATCATTAATTGATTTAATTTTGATTACCTTAGGGTTTCCTTATTTTAAATTTCCCATCTGTAACCTTGATTTTATTATGAATGTAATATGAAACATTTGGTAATTATATTAATGGTTTCATCTTGAAACATATCTACTATATACACGAAGAGGTATATCTCTATGTATATCATGTTCCTCCCAATGAAAAGGCCTGAAGTTATATAGAGGAAAGTTTACATATATGTATAATATTATTGATATATATTTGGTATACATAAATATTTTCTCTCATATGAAATTATGAGGCCCCCTATGTAAGGATGAGAAACATATAGTTCCTTATTGTGAGAATATGGGGCCAACTACATAAAAATGATGTTCAAAGAATTCCATCACATGGTAAGATGTAGTCTATTATCTAGGATGATTATAGAAACACACACAACGATATTGATATGTGTATATATATATATATATATTCAAAACTCTTCTAATAAAAGATGGTTTTGACATAAATCCATGATGGAAAGGTCCTTCATGGTATAAAAGTACACTATATAGATTCTGAGCTCATACAAAAGTGGGTTTGGATGATATTGATGAAAATATTTAGTATCATAATAATTTATATAATTTTTTAACTATAGATTATTGGTATTTTTATTTTATTCAGGCTCCATAAATCATTTTCTAATCAGAAAAGGTGGTTGGATGAGTAATCTCAACTCTTATGGGTTATGTGGTTCCATATATTTAAATGTATATTTGATGAGAGAAATTGATTTTAACTAAAAATTATACTCAATAAGAATATATATAGTTATTCATTAAATGTTTATCCTCCTCAATTATTCTTTTTTATTTTTGTATTGGTTGAATATATTTTTGTGAAACAGTTTTAATTTCCTTAAGTAGAGAGTGGGAAATGTATGTAGTCAAACATTTTTATTTCACATTGTCTAAGGAAAAATATGTTGGTTGCAGCTGGTACCTCATTATAATTACCATATTTTTACAACTACATTGATTTCATGAACTCATGTACTCATCTTTAGAGTGGTTAATTTCTCAGCTAAACACCTCATTAGCATGTCCCATGAATTAATTATCATTATCAATATAATTTTCAATGCCGGCATCATGAAGATCCTATAATAAATTATTTACATTGGTTTGTGATTCTTTTTTCAATGATGTATTAAAATAATATTTTTATTAAAAATAGATTTCCAAATGTATTTTTCCTCTTGGATTTTTAATGGTTTGTATATGAAAAATTTAACTCTTTTACACATCATATTTCTCACAACTAGGCATTATGAATTCCTTTTGTCCTTTTTAAAATGCCTCATTTTTTACCATATGTATTTATAGTGGAAAAAATTATTTAACATATTCATATTATTTTTAACTTATATATATGAATATATTTCCATATTTAGTAATAGTATTGCAATTTATGTTATTTTAATAATGTACAGAAACATTGTGATATATATATGGATTAAAGCTAGATCACATTACTAAGGAACACACCTCATTAAGCTAAGGGTTTGAAGGATTTTTTATATTTTTCAATTTCCAATAGATTAGTTGATGGGAGAATACTATTGACATTCCCTAAATGTAAATTTTGAAGATGTCTGAAGAGAGAAGAAGTTTATGAACACTTGATATTGAAGAAATTACATTCTCAATAATTTTGTTGGATTTGGCATGGACAATCAAATGTTACATGAAGGTTGAGAAATGATGTCAATCTATAGAATGATCTTCCAACTTCATCTAAAATGGAAAATTAAATCCAAAACGTTATAAATGATGCATTGATCATTATAGGACACCAAAATCAACATAAATACATATTAAAACCACCTGTTGAGGGTACTAATAATAGAAATGTGACAAGTGATGTATTTGATACTATGGGATAAGAAGATCAAGACTGTAACATATTATTGGATCTGCCTCTTGATTCTGTGGAGTCTAATGTAAGGTAAAATATCAATGAGTATATATATGTGTTTCATGTCTTAGTTACTTATGTAAATCAATATTTGTATAGTGGATGTTTGAAATATTTAAAACATTATTTCATGTTAAAGTTGTGTCTTATCAAATGCCTCTGTGGAATTATAAATAAGGTGATGTATGTGATATTGGAATTTTTGTGTGATGATTTTCTTGAAGAAAATATCCTTGAGTCTTTTTATTATAAGAAATATTTATTAACAACTTGGTCTTAATTATACAAAAATATATTTGTGTGCCAATGATTGTGTGATTTTCTGGGGAGAGGATTCAAGGAGAAAGGATATGAAAAAAAATTTATTCTTCTAGATTGAAGTCTATGAGTGATGCAGTATGTATGAATCAGTATACTACCATGAATAAGAATAAAATTAATACACATTCAAAGGTATTTAATTACATTCCTTTAAATCCTTGACTGAAAAGATTACTCATGTCATAAAAAACCGCAGAACACATGACGTGGAATTATGTAGATAATAACAATGATGGGTTAATGTGATATCAAAGAGACTCGAAATCATGAAATAAATTTGATTAATTACATCTAGATTTATCATCTAATCCTAGTAATTCTCGATTGGGATCAAAGGCTGATTGATTCAACCCATTTTGGACATTAATACATGTTATTGCATTTGACCGGTTGTTTTGATCCCTTACAATCTTCCTCTGTGGATGTTTATACAATAAACTTATTTTTTACATTTTGATTATTATTCATGGGAAAAAAATTCTTTTAAAATGATATTGATATATACTTTCACCTGATAATTGAATAATTACAAAAGTTATGGAGAAACAGTGTTGAGACATATTATGAACCTTCTAGAAAAATGTTCAAAATGAAATATGCTTGAATGTGGACCATTAATGACTTTCAGAGACATGTGAATTTAGATGTTTGGAACACATAAATATATTTGAATTATCTTTTTCATAACATTGATTTTTATGCCAAATTGCTACCTTATAGTATAAAATGGTGCTTCTTCTGTCATCAAAGGTTTCTCAGTGCATATCACTAATTTTAGATTAAAAACGTCATAATTAAATGGTTTCATTGATTATAGACCACCTACATAGTTGATAATAGGTTAAAAATATTGGAACAGATTAGAAATATTGAAACAGAATTTGGGAAGTCGCATCATTTGAATGATAGTGGGGAACGAGTTCAAACTGCATCGTTAAGTGAAATTGAAATGCAACAATATAAGAAAAAAACAATATTATTCAAACATCCATATTGGGAATATGATTTATTGCGGAATAATCTTGATTAGATGCATATTGAGAAGAATGTTTGTGATAATTTTATGTTAACATTTTAAAATGAGAAATGAAAGTCAAAGAATCATCTAAATTCTCAAAAAGACTTACAAGAAATGAAGAAAATATGTTATCTCTATTCAGATGAGAACCTAAAGTATTCTCTGTAAAATTTTCAAGGAAAAATAGGGATAAAGATACATTTCTTCTAGTTTTAAAATATGTGAAGGTATTTGATTGGTATTCAGGTAACATCTCATGATTTTTTTTCATAAATAGTTTTAGGATACATGGTTTGAAAAGCCATGATTCACATATTTTTTATAGTAGTTTCTTCCATTTGAATTACAAATATTATTACCTGAAAATGTTTGTACTATTTTACTCCAACTCTTTACATTATTCAAACAACTCTATAAGAAAACTCTTTATCCATTTCAACTTGAAAACCTTTAGGATAGATTTGAATAGATACATTGTCCAGTGGATGTGATCATTCCTCTATTATTTTAATATCATGATGCATTTAACTATGCATCTGGTTGAGAGATATAAATTAAGAGGACCCGTACATTATCAATGGATGTATCCAACTAAGAGGTACATTATTTATATTTTTTTCATTTCAGTAAAAAATCCATGGCACTTCATTAAATATTTAATAATTTTTTTTTATTTCATTTCTTTCATGGGTATTTGAAATCATAAGTGAAAAATAAATCTCAACAAGAAGGATCTATTTCTTAAGGATATTGGGAGAGAAGTTTCCTACATTTTTTCTAGATACATGGATGATATTGATACAATATTCCCTTGAGTTGGACGTGTGGGTGACACATCGAATCAATCAGAAATACATGCGAAATAAAAAAATATTTTATGCTATTATCAAATCAGTTAGGAGTAGCTCAAATGTAACAATAACATAATTTCAATTTTTGCAGGTAAATTGATATGTGATGTGGAATAGTTAAATTTCAGATCCATTTTTGGAGGATTTGGGGATAAAAAAATAGATACAAATGATAGGGAGAGCACAAAATGTGAAATATATTACAAAATCTATTAATAAAGATCTCATAGAATGGTTTTCTTGACGTGTATGTTCATAAATATTTCAATGAGTACAGATATTAATTTTATACATATATTTTTAAAATCTAATAATGTATATTACTTTTTTCTAGATCATAAATACTAAAAACTGAGCGTATATGTTATAAGATTTGAAGTTTATTGATCAAAGTCCCCTAAAAAATCTATGAATGTTTAACACATACAATTTGAATGGATTTAGATTCTGTACAGTTGATCAGGAATAGGTTTTGAAAACACAAAATAGTGGAATATTTAGGTTTGTTGAAGTAGAACGCAATGGAAAATTTATCTATATTATCAAATTAAATTACAAAGGGAATTTTTTAGTTATTTTATTTAGATTTAATAGGGTAGATATTATCATGGGTGTTTAATAAGATTCCTTGCAATTTACTTCTATAAACATCTCTCGCTTGATGGATGTTGGTGACCATGAACTAAATGATTCGTATATCTTATCATTACAATAGAAAATGGTATATTATGTGAATGAAGTCTTGGATGAAGGGAGGAGTGTAGTTTCTGATGTACAAATATGTGACAAGTATGATATGGGTGGTGAAGTATAATATTTGACCAATGACATTGAATCCCATCAATAGTAAAATGGGGACATATTGGTCCATCATGATATTGAAACTATTTGTCTGGAAAGGGTGGATGATGTAGATGAAGTAATGATGGAGTAGGAAACTGACCTAATTCAAGGAGAAATGGATTGTATGTGTAGTTATCCATTCATTTATCAACCACTTATATATTTTTTGTAGTCATTCATTATAATTGTTATGTATATTTTCTTTGTTAGTACTGTGCATCTTTTATCATTTATATTTTTTTCTATGAGAAGTTTTTGAAATATATGGTCTGAACATAATTTTATTTGATTAAATGACCTGAATTCCAAATAATAAATGTTATACTGATGTTAGTCGACTCTGATTCGACATTCTATCGACCACTCAATGAATGTATGATTTTATGCAAAACAAAATTCAGAAATAGGGGGATGAGATATCTATTTTGAAGAAAGTGTTGTTTGACTTATATCGGAATATGACCGGTTCAATCCGTAGGGATTTTTCAGCAATGACTATTGGTGAGTAGGTAAATCAAACATCTTAAAAATCATTTAGTTTAAAAAAAATTGTTTCTTTTAATTTTAAATATAAATATGAAATTTTTAATTTTCAATATAATTGTATTATAGGTTACTGTATCAGGGAGTAGAGATGGAGATGGAGAGGGTGAAATGCGGAGTTCATTATTGGGAAATTATTAGTGGAGAGGGTGTGTTCATGTAAAATGTGTGTATTTCGTATATTTTTATTTTATTTTATATATAATTAGGACAATGGGTTCCCTACGTATGTGTTTTATATCCATGTCTCTATATATTGTGTTTAAAATTCCTATGGAGATTTAAATTTCTTTATGATCATATATGATGTTTAGTTACTTATCTCTCATTTACATATTGGTTGATCTAACTATTATATTCTTCTATTCCCCACATGTTTTTCATGGTTCCTTAAAATTATGTTTATACTCACACCTTCATGGGCCCTACATGCAGGCTTTTTTTCTTATATAGACTAATGGTAGATTGGTGGTGTCCTTAGTGGACCTTGTATTTAGGAAACATAGATGTAAGTGTAGGCACTGACCTTGTTTAGTCGTCAGACATAGGGATCTTTAGTTAGGATCACCTCTTCCATTTTTTTTCAGTTGTTTCTATATTGGGGTGTACATTTCATTCAAGACTAGGCTTGTATTTTACCCTTTTCCATTTCTTGATATTTATCTATCTCATTCTAATGTATTTTCAGGAGGTTACTACATGATGCTTTTACACCATATTGTTTTTATTTTATTATAACTATGCATAATTTCATAGAGATGAGTGTGTGTGTGGGTTCATGTATAATAGGATGCAGTCTCCCACTTCAGTGATATTCTTACTAGGTGCTTGTCGCTAGCCCTTCAACTATTGGTTGAGAACATGTGGTGTCACTCTCAGCTTACTACAGTCCCATGTAGGACCCCTATAGGTCAATTCATGACACAAAACCCCATGGTTTTCTACAAGACAATAATCCTTATCTAACCCCAGCCATTATAGGAATTTCTGTACCCTTTTATAAATCTCACATCACAACCTAGTCCTACTGAAAAATGATCATTCTATATTATCTCCCACATAACATATGTCCTATATCACTTATACATACAATGATTTCTCAATACTATAAAATATAGTATAAGCCCTATATATCAAACCCTTATTTATTAGAATCCTATTGTTTTCAGCTTATTTATTAAAACCCAATCTTGATGTGTTGGGTGATCTATCTTTTGGGAGATTCTTTTTGCTCTATTTGAGCATATACCTTTTTATCTATGTCTTGTTGGTCTTGGATAGACTGTGGGGATGTAATTGGGCAGCTCATACTATGTAGATTCTTGTCAAACTAGGCACATAGAGGTATCAATGTTGTTTTTGTGGTCTCATCAAAGGGTGGGATCAGTGTTAGATGTCCCAAGATTTCAAAAAGTATTTACCCACTATGTAAATCCAAGTCAGTTTTAATCATCAATGGTGGATGTTTAGATTATTTATGGATATTTAGGGTGATTTCTCTTTTGGCTAAACATTGCTTATCAGTTTGGAATCACAAATGAGCCTTTTGAGGAAAATATTATTCATAATTGATTGTTTCATATTGAGAATTACTTACTTATTATTAAATTAATTTATCTTTCTTATAATTTGGGTGGATTTAGTTTTAACATGTGAAGATTCATTTTACTGAAATTTCTTTGATTATTTATAGTTAATTTTAAATGTATTCAATTTATGTTTTCCTTTGAAATGTGTTGTGTAGTATTTAAATAATCATCATACTTTCAGTAAGAAATTTATTGAGAAATATATTTATTAATTCAATGTGTTGACAAATATATTATTGATTATTTCAATGTGTGGATTCTTTCAATGTATTAATGTATTATTGATTCATTTAAAATGTTGTGTCTTGTTTAATTATTTCAACGTTTTGTGAAGTGTATTATTTTATTCAATGCGTTGTTTTTCTTTTGTCAATGTGTTTATTATTTATGTTTTAGTGATAATAACTGTACGTCAATTCTTTAGATCTAACAAGTGTTATTTTTTGTGTTTCTTTACTTATCTATTTATGATATATTTTATGATCTGGTTAAATTTTAATTCTTTTCTTATGTTGTTTTGGCTACAGGATCTAGGGCTACATAATCTATATATTTTTTTTGAAATTCATTATTTAGCAGTAGTTTTAACCGCTACTAGATATAGGTTTTTCATGGTGGTTTAAACCACCGCTATATTATGGTCTTTTTTTGGGAGATGATTAAAACCCACAATGAATAAAAAAAATTATTTAGCAAATGTTTTATTTGTTTTAGTGTCAGTTTGTCTAGTAAAAACATCAACTTTTAGCTATGTTTTTTAACCATCTTTATTATTTAAAATAAAAAATACCACAAAAACTGAAAAACCCCACAGTAAAGACATGTTTTGTGACACTTTCTAGAAACCACCAATAAATTGAAGGAACCACCATATGTTGAATGCCGAAACGAATTTTAGTAGTAGTTTTTTAAAACTATTGTTGAACCATGTAGCGACGGTTTAAACTGTCACAATATACATAACACCTCGAAATTGAGATTCTATAAGTGTTATCTATTATGAATGGTTTTTAAATAATTTAGAAAAGAATGATTTTTCTTATTACCTAATCATTCCTTTATCTAAATTTACTAAATACATGAATATATAATCCTTTTAAATCCTCATTTTAGTATACACTCCAAGATCTTAACTAATCAACACATTGACCACCTTATTTTAATTTCCACACGTGGTATTTTATTGATAAATTCGAATACATGTGTATATATAGTGATATCCTTTATATAATTCTGATCTCCTTTTTTGAAAAGTTATATATTTGACATTTTTTCACTACATATATCTCAAATATCTCACCATAGACATAATTACTCTATATCTTCATGTAAAATATTATAGTTTCAAACACAATATCTTGGGTTGGAAAATTATGTTCATGGATATTAAACTATATTTTTGCATTAGTAAAAACTAAATAAATTATTCATAAGGATGAATCTAATTCATTTCTTTATTGTGTCACTATATATAACCAAATCATCCCTTCCTGGTGATAATTTCAATATAATTCCACTAAACAATCACTTTTCAGTTTTTAAAAACATTCATTACATTCTATTGACCACATGAACTTAACCCTTTTATGTGTTAACTTGGTTAATGGTATACCTAATCCTGTATTATTTTTAACAATGTGTTGATATTAAGTTTCTAATCCAAATAATCTACATAACATAGATTCAATTTTTGGTGTAGGACATTCTTTAACTACCTTTTCCTTTGAATGATGAATTTATATTCAATCCACGGAGAAAATATATCCTTGGAAAGAAGCTTATTAAATAAAAAATTCCAAACTGAATAAATTTCTTATATAACTCCTTCCCTATAAGAGGTACAAGAATGATTCCAAAATAGATTTGTTTCTCTTTATAGATATTTTAGTATACTAATATATCATTCAAAAATGCCATAATTATATTATCAAGATAACATTTTGACACTATATTCATAATATCCATATAAATAGAGGGTGTATTGATAAATCTAAAGGGAATTACAATAGACTGATAATGTTAATAACTTGTATGAAATGAAATTTTTAGAATATATTCCTTCTATAATCATAATTGATGACACCCATATCAAAAATAAGTCTTTGATAAATATTTTCTCCATGATGTTGATCACACTGGTCATCAATGCAATGTAGTGTGTATTTTTTTGATTATAATAATATTATTTAATTACTTATAATAGATACACAGCCCCATTGACCAATATTCCTCTATAAAATTTAATAGGGGAACCCGAAAGAGAAACACTTAGGAGAATTAATCCCTTATTACACTAAAACTATAGTTGTGTAATTAGTTACACTAATTATAATTTGTTCATTCAATAAGGAGTTCATGATATGGGTATTTTATATGGGATTATTTTATTAGAAAACTCAACTTCACAATTATATAGATTTCCTTGTAATCTTTATGAAACACATCAACATATTAATGCATAGTAGGTACATTATCTATTCTAAGGATACATTTTCCACACATAGTTTATGTATTCTCTTCTTTTACAATAATTTCATTAAGTAGAGATATTGGAGGTTGACCAAGGAATGATTTATGTGTTTATGTTTCTTCCCTAAAGACAATATATTTTTCACATCGTTCATGAATCATAATATGTTTCTTTTTGTAAAAAATTTTCTTATTATAAATTAAAATATTATCCATAAAAAATATTATATAAAATCCAACCGATATTTAATTACTATGTTTTCAAATAATTTATATCTTCGAACCATAATGGAGACTATCTGAAATGTCATTGTTGCAAAAATATTTTCACTATGATTATTCACTAAAAAATCTTATATTGTGATGTGATGAAACGAATTAATGTTTTTGGAAAACATGGAAGATATAAAAGAGGTAAATTATCACAAATAAAATAAATAATTTTCAAAATTTGAGTTTATAATCAAAGTACCTACCCCTAAAACATTAGTGAATTCAACTTGAGTTATTATAATTTTATAATATTATTCATCCTTAATTGGCCTATTATATATTTGATTACCTTAACTCTTGGGTAATTGGTTTGAATAATTTTCCATATACCTACAATTGAAGATATAGATAATAGTTATTTCGTTATTTCCCTTTCATTTCCAGTCCTGGGGGACCATATCTGTAAACTTGTATCAAAATATAATTCCCTTTAAGAAAATACAATGATATTTCTTTCCAAAATTATCACATTGTAAAAATACCTTTTTATTTTCCTTTTCTTCAATACAATTATTTTTTCTTAGTACTCCAAGAAAAACTTATTTCATGACTTTTATTGATGATAGAAGACCTATAAAATTATGTCTGTATCTTTATGTACCATGATATTATATCATCATATGGTGAAATATTTTGGGAGACTGGTTTTCTTTAATGGTTATGCTTAATCCCATCAAAGGAATGATCAATCGTTCTTTCTATTTTACATATATAGATTTTTTGAGTTTATAATCTTATAGTACTATGACTATAGAAAAAAACACTTTCCTCTTACTTCTATATTAGGTTGAAGAAATATCTCTCCATATCATCTCATTTATCTAAGGGAAAAAATTTCTTAAATAATACATTAAAATTTATCTATTCCATAGTTTATATTTCATTATATTCTTTATTATTTTAGATAAATGACCAACATTGATCAAAATCAACCTAAAAACAATATATTGTCAAAATTAACTTTTCTATTCCTTAAATTCAGAACTCCGAGAAATTTTTTTCAAGGGAATTGATTATTTTATCTACTACCAAGTGATATATAGTTCCAATAAAAGATGGGTAATTTTGTTTCATAAAGAGATATAACATAGTTTTAGTATATTGTGGAGAAATAGGTTATTCTATATGGTTAAGGTTTCTTTCATTACATGGTTAGCTTTCCCTAATATTTCAATGATCATTTTAGTTCCAACACCCATTTTATTGTGTTTCTAATAAGTAAAATCCCTACATTGAATGTGCGTGTTGACATGATATCACTTTTTCCAATATATTCTATATATGAAGAAAATAATTCACATAATTATATCATAAAATCATGATTATAAATCTATAGCCTAAAATTCCATAAATAAGGTTATTAATATTTATAAGGTATTTTCTTAATTCTCATGATAGTCATGTCTTCTAAATTATAGTTCCTAAGGGACCTATAAACTTAATTTAATACCAACTATAACAACCTTGAATCTAGAAACATCTAGTTAGTGTCACATTTAATATATTGGTAGAATATAAAATGGATCACATTATGAAATATTGATGAGTTTAGCCATCTTGGGAGACTAGATACACACATGATTTGAATATTAAAATTTTAAAATAAATCATAGCATGATAAACATTATTTATCCTTTAAAGAAAACGAAAATATTCTTTCTACATGTCATGGGTAAGGTAAAACATAATAAAGTGGGAGATCAAATGCTCAATAAGTGAAATAATATAATGTAATTTATCATGTGTAGATAATTCATTATCAAATTGTAAAAGTATAAAATCAAAACATATTCCATTTAATCAAAAATATTCACTTGAAAATGTATCCATGAAAAATATCAACAAAACAATCACATGTATAAAAATAACTAAAATGATAATGAAGTAAATGAATAATTTTTTATGTCATGATCTTACAGTCAAGGCCTTCGGAAAATACATCATGAACCTTACCATCAGGCCCTTATTCTAATAAATTTCAATGAATGGGTATGTATGCTATAAAATACCAAACTAATATGGTGAATTATCTATCCCGGTAGAACTGTCGATTCATCGAGGGTATATAACTAAATAAGACAAAACAATAAAATAAATATTTCCTTTTATTACTCATATATTATATCAATAATACAATATATAATAACAATTTCTTACCAAACAATAAATACATGTATTGAATCAATAATATGGGCATCGATATTTCCTTAGTAGTTGAAATAAATTTCTTTATAATATTCCTTAAAATAACATAGTATATTGAAACTCTATATGGTTAATAAAAAATTAAATAAGTATAAATGATACCAATTACATCCCTGATACAAAAAAATATGTACCCAAAGTGGAAAATACTGTATAATGAATAATATAGAGTGATAGAGAACAAGGTCAAAAGAAAGGTAATAATATCAAAATACAGTATAATCCATAAATTGATAGAGATGATATAATACCATCAATTCATTAGAAATGGATTTTTTTAATAAAAGAAACTATTTTGAGAATTAAAGAGGAAAATGAAAGAAATATTTTAAAAATTAATTTCCTTAAATATTTTGTATCTTTTTTATAAAAAAAATGCCAAAAATAATTTCCAAAAATCATTTAAACTTGTTTAAAAATAAATCCATTTTATTTTAATATAAACAAAAAAATCATAGCTTTTTTTTGAAAAATCATATAAAAATTTAATGGAAGATAAATAGGTTATAAATACTTTGGATTTGGTAAAATACATTTCCATAATATAAATTCAATTGAATATTCTATTCACCTGTTTATTAAAGGTTCCAAACAAATTGTTCAGAAAACAATAAAAAGATTCATTTTAAATGCTTTTAAATAAATTAAGAGGTAGAATGAAATTAACACTACAAATAATTTGAAATAATAATAAAACATAGATGAAACAATTTTAAAAATATGGATATGGGTGAAAATTAGTCTCTACCTAAAATAAAAAATTATTCCTATTTTTCTAAAAACATTATTTTTGTATTTGAGTACCAAATAATGAAAAAAATTGAATAAAAACTTGGAAACCCAAAATATAATCATAGGAGAATAAAATATACGTGGTTTAGGAAGATAAATATAACATAATTCATTGAATGTAAATTTAAACATTAACAATCCCGAATAATAGTGAGATTATAAAATTAACATTTAAGGATTTTATATCATTTTAATCAAAACACCTTAAAATAGAAATAATGAATTTCGACTTTAAATTACATTAATTATGATTAATTAATAATCTAACAAGTCAAAGGAGAAGTATATACCCCAAATAAATGAAAAAAGGTGTATAATATAAGATATGTCTTACAATAGTGGAATTGAGATGAAAAAACCCTTCCTTTGGATTCATTCTTGTTAAAAATATTATATCATCCAAAATAATAAATTTCAATTTATTAAATAGTTTCTTATGATCCATATTCAAATATATAAATTTTTTTGTTAATTTTTTTTATTTCTTGATATCCATTCCTTGAATAGTTATTCCATACATTTACCACTTGTGGTTGTTTGGTCAATTCCCCTAAAATTACTTTAGTATATTGATCTGGATTATAAGTGATACAAAATATTTACTTCATCTCCATAATTTTAATAATTTAATGAATATAATTTTTCCATTATGAACAATTTATAATTTTTCATTTTAGATGTTAATGTAAAGATGAATCATATCACTTCACAAAGCTAGTAGTCCACAATTATGGATGAGCAACGTTATCATTTCCTAAAAATTTTATTTGTAAAATGGTACATGATATGTTATATTTAAAAAATAATAATTTTTTCAAAAATATATTATATATTCATTAATTCCATCTTTAGAAACATCCATGTGAGTAGGAGAATAAAAATTATATACATCATTTTGTAGTGGTGGTCGTCCACATGTACATAAGAGCAACATTTTCATTTTCCTTGGAATTGAAATGATATAGAAAATATATGTGAAATTAAAATAAAAAAATTATTATTATACACATTCTTATTTAATTATATTAAATTTTTAATTTATTATTGGTATGAGGTTTGATAAGAAAATAATTTGAAAAAAAATCAGTCAGAATATATACCTCTCCTTTTGGTAATCTCCTTTAGCTAAAAAATTAATCCTTCTTGATGTGGTATTATTTGTGACATTTTTAAATATATTTATAGAAAAGGAATTAATGTTATTTGGGTAGTTCATGGTTGAGATTTTTATCCCAATTAGTTTTTATAATAAAGGAAAGGTGGTTCCCTTTGATAAGTGAGGTGGGTGGAAATCCTGTAAATAAATGAAACTTTACAATATAATATATTTGTTACTCAAGTAAAGTGGCTCAAAATTTTCGTATTTTCAAATACGATAAGATTAATATAGAAATTAAATCAACCAATTATATTTAAAAATGTTTATTTTTCATGATAACTTTTCTCTTTATTTTAATTCTTTTAACTAATTTTACCACTCAATGATGTGATAAATATTTACCATGATTATGATTAATTATTGAAAAATTTATGTTCAAAATTTTATGAAATATTAATTATTATTATTTAAAATATGTAATCCATTTTATTTTATTTTTTTACTAGAATTTTGAGAAATTAATTTTAATATAATTTTGTAAAATGCAATGGATATAATTTTTAAAAAATATATATTTTATGTATAAAAATGATTTTATAGAAAAATAAGGTATAATTTATAATAAAATATAATTAATTAGATTATTATAAATATAATTATACTAATTAATGTTAAAATATGACCAAAATCTAAATTAACCTTATGAATAATTAATTAAAAGAGAAAAATTAAAAATAATTTTTATTTAAACAAATATATTTCCTACATTTAAACATTGTTAAACAAAGATTTATAAGTTCTAAATTATGTTTTTTATATGAATTATATTTTTAAATGAATTATATTTCATATTAATTATATTTTATTTCTATATAAATGGTTTCATAAAAATTAATGAAATTTTTATATCATTATAATGGCATAAAATTGAATGCATATTTAAAATTGGTATTTTCACTATTCACTCAAAAATAAACTATTTATTAAAAATATAAAAAATTCACAGTAATAAAATTTTGACATTATAAATTCATAAAATAAATTAATTTTATTAAATTTAAATTATATAATTATATAAAATTGGTTTTAATCACATTCTTGAATAAGGTAATGTACATTATGTTATAGTTCCATATAAAAGAAAATCTTACATACTATAATTAAATATGAGATATTAAACTAAAAAAGATATATATTTTTTTGACATAAAATATTTACTTCCCTTTAAATCTCTAGATAATATTGGGAGAAAGTTTGAAAAACATGTTGATGAAAAGGAGGTTGATGTTACAAGATATAGACATATTATTAGTATATTATTGTATCAAATAGCCACATGCCCTAACATTGTTTTTCCTTTATACGAAGATGAATGTTATGGAATAAATCCTAAAGAGATATATTTTCTATAAGAGTAGATAATATTTTTATTCATTAACAATACAATGAATTTTAGGCTATTTATCCCATAATATCTTAGTTTGATTTATCAGGATTTACTGATGTACATTGGGTGATAAAGGGAAATCAATGTCATGTTTTTTTTTCTGTATTAGAAGATTATAAATTTATTAGTGATACAAGAAGAAATAAATAATTTCTTTAGAATAATTAAGTCTAAATATATTTCATCAATTGAATCTTGTACTTTATTTATATGGATGAAGTAATTACTTGAAAACAATGGAGTTAATGTGTAATACCATATTCTATCATGTGTGATAAAATGAGTTCTAAAAATCAGAGAAAAAATATCATCCATAATTCAAGGATAAATAACATAAATATTAAATATCAATCGATCAGGTATAATATTGAACAATGGCATGTGATTTTGGAGCATGTTCTGAGCCAAAATAAAGTTGTTTATATTCATACTAAGTCACTAGACATTAAATATTTTTAGCAACATCAATTAGAACTTGAAATTTAACTAAATCCCAAAAAATAGAAGTATTGGAGAACGTAACCCAAATCCTAGATGGGAATTTATTTTTTATTCAATGATGTTAACTCTCTCTTGTGATATATATTTAAATATCTAGCTCTATTGTGTGATATTTCTGGGAAATTCTCTTTGGGGTCATTGAAAAAGGGGGAGAAGATGTTTTCGAGTATTATTGAGAATAAATCAATAAAATTATAATTTTTATTCAAATGGGGGGTAATATTTTCATAGAAAGGGGGAGAGTTCATGGATGATTAATCTGGGGAAGAAAAATCTTGAAAAGATGTATAAGTGAATTAAGATAAATAAATTGTTTTCATGAGTTTTATTTTATTCAAATCTTTTTTATCACACAAATTTTGACTCAAGCAGGAATAGAGTTGAGGTTATTTAAATCATTGATACACTTTTAATGGAAATTTTTTAAATTTTTTCATAAGTTTCATAGAGGTTCAAGTTGTGTATCTATTTTTATGTTGTAAAAAAACTCAAATGGGAAGATTATTAGAAAAGATCCACTAGAAGTTATTTTAGGCTTTTTTTATTGACAATGAAGTGGAAGGTGTTGAGTAAATAAGTTTCCTTATGACATTTTCATTCATTTAATTTTTTAAAACAACAAATAAATTTTTTAAGGAAAATTTTTGTTCTTTAAGAAACATTCTTTTAAGGAAAAATTTCATTAACTCAAACATTTTTTGTCAAAACCCATGGTTTTCAATGTATTATCTACTGTTTCCTTAAAGTAAGTCTGGTAATCTTTTTCTTATATAAAAAATCAGATCCTTATCAAAAATCAAAACCATATAATTCCTTTGAATTTGATTACCCGATATTTTGAATCAGATTTATTATGAAATCAGAATCAAATTTCTTCATAAATCTGAATCAGGTTTCCTTGAAATCAGACTTCTATTTATCCTAATATCATACTATGATTTCTTCTAAAATTACACTCTATTTGTATCTGATATCAGCTTATGAGTTCATTAGAAATCAAACTCTGTTTTCCCCAAAAATTATACTCTTATTTCTTATGGAAATCATACTCAGATTTCTCAGAAAATAAGACTCTAATTTCCTCTAAAATCAAGTTCTGATTTTTTCTAAAATTGGAATTTGATTACTTTTGAAATCAAACCCCAATTTCTCCACAAATTAGAAATTGATTTTATCTCAAATCAAACTCTAATTTCATTAGAAATCAATTTCGAAATTCATTAGATTTTGACATTGATTATTTTTTTTATATGAAATTGTCAATATTTATATACTCTGATTTTTACTTTCTAATGAATCGTATTAAATTCCTTTCTTGTAGTTACATCATTTTCTTAATGCAATGATTCATCTGATTAGATCCTAAACATGTTAGTGTTTCATAAACATTTTAATGATTCTTATCCATGTTAATTTTTCTTAATCATGTTAATGTTTATTAAGAATGATAATGTTTCATAAGTTTGATAATGATTTTATTACATATTATTGTTTCTTACACAAGATAATGTTTCCCATTTTATCTTACATGAAATGGTGTTTTATAATCTATTTTCAACTAACTGTTGGCTGAGTGACATGTGTATATGTAACCCCAAAATTTAAGGAAACTTATGACTATTGGAGTACGAAGTCGACCATTGGGATTTTTTTCTATAAATACCTAGCCATGTGAAAAATATCAGAATAAGATTTTATGATAGTGTTTTTATTGAGAGATATTGATCTTTGTAATAAAGTAATACTCTTGAAGAGCTCATCTCAAACCTTCTTTGTGTAAATTTTGTGAACAACTTGTTCAAGATGAGAACATCTTGTTCATCCTTCCCTATGCTAATCTGATTGTTGAGGTTATTAATTGAGGGCTTCTGGGTATAGGAAGAAATATGTACTGATAAAATTTGAGATATATGGCTTACAGGGATAGAAAGATAGATTCCATTAGTTCTATTTAGGGATTACCCTAGTTTGGCTAAGATATACATTCTTGAAATTATAAATTAAGGGACCTTTATATTAGGTTGTTGGATACCCTTATCTTTGTGTTAAATAATTTATTATACATTTTTAATTGTTTTTGTTAAAATTTTCAATTCTACTAGATTTTATTAATGTTTGGAGTGAAACTTTATTACACGTTATTATCATTGTATACTCTGATATAAATAAGATTATATATGTTTTAAGGTAAAATATTTCTATAATAAAACTTGTCTTAAGATTATTTATCCTAAGCATGTTAGTTTCTTTGTTAGTAAATAAAGAGTGTTTGTGAATCCATATTGTTTATGTTTTTAAACATAGATTTTATTTAAGAAATAAATGAATGCTTTTTAACCTACAATTCACCCCCTCTTGTAATTGAGCTATCTTGTCACGACCCGCCTTCACCAAAAGGAGGGAAGGGTCAGCGGGTTGCCAGGCCCTTCCTTCTTTGAGTTGAAGGAGAGATAATGACCCCCGAAACCCGCCTTCAATAGGTCCCGGAGTGGCGACTAGCACCAAGGGTATAGGAAGTTCTCGCAAATGGAAGGCATTACCCTTTTTATTTTATAGGATCGAAATATAAGGAGGAGAAAACCCAACAACACCAAGATAGAAAGAAAAGTAAAGCCAAAAGTAAACCATTCCCACATGCATGTTTAAACAGTTTACAACAAAGTAAAAGTACAAAAGAAAAAGAAGCTCTCAAGTACAATACCAAAAGAAAACAAAGGTATGGAAACAGCGACAACTCCAACTGTCCGACTAATAGGGTCCCGCGCAGCCCTGGTAGTCCTCCTGGAAACCTGAAAGTAAACGTAGGGTGAGCATACAAGTACACTCAGTAGGGAAAACCAAGACTCTCGTGCACAAGTGGGGGAACGTACTAAAGTCCCGTGAGAAAGAGTAAACCAAACACCTAACAAGGCAACTATCCATCCCAAGCCTCACCAAGGTTCGCTCCCCAAATAACGCAAGTCAAGTAATATATATATAAGAGCACATCGATGTTTGGGTACCCCGCGCCACTTTCCCACTGGTTATTGAGACATCCTACGCATCGGACCAATCCCGCCATTCTCACCGCAGTCCCACTGCCACACCCGCCCGCACACACCTGGGCCACAACCACACGCAGTCCCACTGCCAAATCCCGCCCGCACACACCTGGGCCACAACCACACGCAGTCCCACTGCCAAATCCCGCCCGCACACACCTGGGCCTCAACTGTCACAAGTAACCATGCCTGCAAACACCTAGGCCAGAACAACCACCGCTACGCCCGAAGACACCTGGGCTAAAGAATCCACTGCCACGCCCGAAAAACACCTGGGCCTCATCCCGAAGACACTTGGGAAACCACCTGCCGCACACACCTGGCCAACCACCACAACACCCTGCCCGATGGTTCTTGGGCTAATAATGGACTTCAGGCCATCACAGCCTGCCCGAAGGTACTTGGGCTATCCGGGAAAGGGAGCAGAAAAGGAGCTAATAACCAGCCACTAAGTATAGTGTTGGGAAAAACACCCTTCCCCCATAAATGGGGGTGTTCGGCACTAAGTGATCAACTTGGGTGGGGCGCGAATAAGAAACACAAAGCTACAAGTATAGATATAGGTAACAAACACTCACCCAAAACTTAGGTTTTCCTAGCCAACCTACAGGACACAATACCACAACGCCCGAGTCACAATTCGCGACCCTTGCCCACAAAACCATTTGTCCCATTCTTGTTTCACGTTCAGTCAATTGTTCAATTAATTTTAAGCACTACTGGGCAACTACTATAAGCATAACCAACGAAAACGTCAAGCATAGATCAACCAAAACACCCACACCCGGTTCTGCCAACAGAGGATCTCTCCCCAGTTTGTGATAAAAACCCACAACCACTGAAACCATGCCAACAGGAGATCCCATCCCCCAAATTCACACAGCCGCCGAGAGTATAAAAAGAACGGGGGATCCCATCCCCTCCCACATTTCCAGCAAACGGCCCGAAGGGAAAACAACCAACAACCACTACCAACACGAGTCAGGGATTTTCAGATTTAAACGACTTAACACACTCCATGATTTCAAAATTCCATGTGTTCTATCCGTTAGTTATCACAGAAGGGTTGATCCTGGTGCTTTCAAATTATTCAGCCGGGTATACGTGATTAACCAATTTCACAGCAGGAGTTCACAATTTCAGCAACCCATTTAAAACATCACGAGGGGATTCAAGTGCACACACACGACCACCAACGGCCTCAATTTTCAGAAAACATAGACCAGTACAACAAAAGGGATGATCACAAGATAAAGCATAAACAACGATCACAACCCCTTCCCGTTCTTTCTTTAGAACTTCGTTTAGTATCTTCATTAGGGTTTGGTTCAACCAATTTGATAGGAACAAAAGTAACGCCCACCCCGCATGATACACAAAAGTGAGAGACGAGAGAAATTCCCTACTTGTTGATGGATGATCGATGTTTAGACCGGGGGCGCGGAACTTTACGGATAACGACGCGGCGGTCCCGATGCACCAGAAGAGTCACGATCGAAGAAGGGGGAAAACCACGGCCTAACCCTTAATTATAAGGGCTGGGGACGGTTGAGATGAAAACACAAAACTACGGAAGACGAGGGAGTCGTGGGTTGACCACGTGGCTTGACTCATCATTAATGGCGCTGGGTGGTTTTAACTGACCCATGAATTAATGAAGCATTTAATTAAGACCTTTGCGCGCGTTTCGGATTTCCAAGATATTTTTAGCAAGGAAGAATAGGGTTTAAAACCCTATTTGCGAAAAAGGAACATTACTGGAACAACTTGGCAGGGCCGGTCTCACCGGTCGGTCTCACCGATCGGTCTCACCGATCGGTGCCACCGATCGGTCTCGCCGATCGGTCTCGCCGATCGGTCTCACCGATCGGTACCCCGCAAGGAAACCGGATTTTTGGCAAAGGAAGGGACCAAGGGGGGTCTGGGTCTTCACATCAGATACCTCTTAAACGATTCTCGTCCCCGAGAATCAAAACAAACTAGAAGGAAAGAGAGGATCCGAACAACCATCTTCGAAGATACCTCTTAGGAGTGGACCCCCGCTAATTGAAAATACTCCCCGTCAAGAACCAAGCATCACACCACGCCAAACCGCCCGGTCATGTGGGTTTGGGGAGTTCCCCTCCCCCATGTCAAGATATTATCCGCTTTGGGCGGCACTGACTCGCCCGCACGGGTTTAATCGCATCCACCTTAATGCGTCCTGATTAGGGGTCGGGTTTCCCCTTCCCTTCAACCGGGGCTTCCCACACAAAATCAGAGGAAAGGAACCTAGCACATTTCATAGCCAAAAAGGTCAAACGTTCTGTCACAGCAGGCACCAAGGGTTCAAAGCTCAGAACAACTCGGGGTATTGGGCACGCATCTGTGCTTCCCTCTCCCACGTACTCTCTTCGAGGCCGCCATGTCTCCACAACACACGAACCAGGCCGACGGTTCGTCCACGGAGCACTTTCTCCTTGCGATCCTCGATTCTGACTGGCCGTTCCTCGAAGGTCGCGTCTCCTCCCACGTCTAGCTCTCCCCAGTTGATGACATGAGAGTCATCATGTAAGTACTGACGAAGCTGGGAGACATGGAAGACGTCATGGACCCTCTCCAACTGAGGTGGTAAGGCCAGCTGATATGCCACTTCGCCAACTCGCCTCAGCACCTCGAAAGGTCCGATGAACCTAGGGGAGAGCTTACTCCCCTTTCCGAACCTCCGCTGCCCCCGTCGAGGGGAAACCTTCAAAAACACATGATCTCCTACCTCGAACTTCAGGGGCCTCCTCCGACGATCAGCATAAGATTTCTGCCGATCCTGAGCTGCTTTCATCCTCTCCCGCACTAGCTGGACTTTTTCCGTGGTGCTCTGCACTACTTCTGGTCCAAGAGTACCAGTCTCACCAACCTCTGCCCAGCATAAGGGTGAACGACATGGTCTTCCATACAAAGCCTCAAAAGGAGCCATGCCGATAGTAGAGTGAAAACTGTTGTTGTAGGCAAACTCTACTAAAGGCAAGTGTCGTACCCATGATCCTCCGAAATCTAGAACACATGCTCGCAGCATGTCCTCCAAAGTCTGGATAGTCCGCTCTGTCTGCCCATCAGTCTGAGGGTGAAAAGCAGTGCTAAGGCGTAGTTGGGTGCCAAAAGCATGATGTAACCCCTTCCAGACTCGTGAGGTGAATCGAGTGTCCCGATCCGAGACGATCGTTTTCGGAACTCCATGAAAACGCACCACCTCATCCACGTACCTCTGTGCCAAGGTACTCACGGGTCCCGACTCCTTGATAGCCAAGAAGTGAGCAGATTTTGTCAATCGATCCACCACTACCCAGATAGCATCATGCCCGCCCTGAGCTCTGGGTAGTCCCGTGACGAAGTCCATTGAGACGTCGTCCCACTTCCACTCGGGAACATCTAGAGGATGCAACAGACCACCAGGAACACGGTGTTCAGCCTTCACCTGCTGACACACCAGGCATTTAGCCACGAACTCTGCCACTGCCCGTTTCACCCCGGGCCACCAAAACTGTCCCCTCAGGCCTTGGTACATTTTCGAAACACCCGGATGTACCGCCAAGGCTGAGCTATGGAACTCATGAAGGACTTCATCACGCATCACCTCTGGAACAAACAACCTCCGATGAAAGAGCATCCGATGTCGGCTGTCCTCCGACCATCCTTCCGGGGCGTTCCCCTGATCGACACGATCCCGCAACACTTCCACCTCAGGATCTCCCCACTGAGACTCTTCCACTTGCTGCAACAAGGAGGACTGTACCGTCATCTGAAACAAACAACCTCTAGTACCTTCCACCCTTGCATCCAAGTGCAAGGCAGCCAACTCCCCCATTGCCTTCCAAGCATCAGCAGATTCCCGAACCACCTCCTGATGCGGCTTCCTGCTCAGGGCATCAGCCACAACGTTTCCCTTACCTTCAGTGTATGAGATCTCAAAGTCGTAGTCCTGGAGAAACTCGACCCACCTCCGCTGTCGCAAGTTCAAGTCACGCTGGGAGAAGATATAGCGCAAGCTTTTGTGGTCGGTGAAGACCACAAAGCGCTCCCCAAAGAGGTAATGTCGCCACAGCTTTAATGCGAACACCACCGCTGCAAGCTCCAGGTCATGGGTGGCATAGTTCCGCTCATGGGGGCGTAGCTGCCTGGACCCGTAAGAGATCACCCCTTGTCGCTGCATCAATACGCACCCCAGGCCCTGTCCTGAAGCATCACAGAATACCTCATAGGCCATCCCTTCTTCTGGCAACCTCAACACTGGGGCACTAACCAGTTTTTCTTTTAGGTAGCTGAAGGACGACTCACATTGCTCGCTCCACATGAAAACTTGGTCCTTCTTGGTCAAAGCCGTCAAAGGGGCTGCTACCCGGGAGAAGTTGGGTACGAATCTCCGGTAGTAGCCTGCCAGTCCGAGGAAACTCCGAACTTCCGCCACATTCTTGGGTGCTGCCCAAGAAACAATTGCATCAACCTTTGATGGGTCGACTGCTACTCCCTGCTCAGACACTACATGTCCAAGGAAGTGCACTTCTCGCGCCCAGAACATGCACTTTGACAACTTCCCATAGAGCTGGTGCTGTCGTAGGACCTCCAAAACTGTCCTCAGGTGCTCTGCATGGTCCTCTTCTGACTTTGAATAGATCAGGATATCGTCGATGAACACCACCACAAACCGATCCAGGTACTCCCGAAAGATGGAGTTCATAAGCCCCATGAACACGGCCGGGGCGTTCGTAACACCAAAGGGCATGACCACGAACTCGAAGTGCCCATACCTGCACCTGAACGCCGTCTTCGGGACGTCGCTATCCTTCACCCTCAGCTGGTGGTACCCGGATCGCAGGTCGATCTTCGAGAACCATCCTGCCCCCTTCATCTGGTCGAAAAGATCATCTATCCTCGGAAGAGGGTAGCGGTTCTTGATTGTTACCTGATTCAGCCTCCTGTAATCAATGCATAACCTGAGGCCACCATCTGCCTTCTTCGCAAACAAGACTGGGGCACCCCACGGTGATGCACTTGGACGAACATAACCCCTCTTCATCAGATCGTCAATCTGTATCCGCAACTCCCGTAGCTCCGAAGGTGCCATCCGGTAAGGAGCCATCGAGATTGGTCGAGAGCCGGGCTGCAGGTCTATCCCGAACTCGATATCACGTCGAGGGGGTAGAGTCGTCACCTCCTCAGGAAAGACGTCCATAAATTCACGAACGATCTCTGGTACTTCCACCATTTCCGCATCTGTTGATTCTATCGTCAGTTCGGTCAACAAGGAGAGGAGAGGTTCCTCCCTCCTGTTTCCCTTCGGACAGCTCCGCTCGCCGGTGAAAGTAACGCGCTGGCCGTCCAAACCGGAGAACACCACCCTCCTTTGGAAACAGTCGATGACGGCGCACACAGAAAATAGCCAGTCGATGCCTAGGATGACATCGTACGGCTGAATCTGTAGCAGAAGGAGGTCCTTAACCGACTGATGTGGCCCCAACATCAGTCTACATCCCCGACAAACGAACAGCAAGTCGGTCTGACCTCCAACTGGTGTGCTCAACACCAGGGGCACTGGAAGTCTCTCGGCATCTAGACCCAAGGCGCGGGCTAGACTGGGTGCAACAAAGGAGTGCGAAGCTCCGGTATCGAACAAAGCATAAGCAAGAGTGCTAAACACACTGATCGTACCTCGAACAACCTCTGGCCCTGCTGGAACTGTTGCTTCTGCGGCGTGTAACTGTCCACGCCCAGCTCCCCTACCCCTCGGCTGTCGGCCACCTCCCCGACCACGCCCTGGTCGAGGTCCCTGGGGAGCGCCCTGAGGTCGGCCTCCCCCTCCTATGTCTGTCTGCGGAGGAGCGGGAGCTCGCTGTCCCTGCTGCTGCTGCTGGAAGGGTCTGGCTGGGAACTGCTGCTGTGGCGGATGCTGGGGATGACTGCCACTGCTGTACTGCACCCGATCGGGGCACTGACTCCGAAGATGTCCAGGGCTCCCGCAGATGAAGCACCGTGGTCCCGAGCCCGAAGGGAAAGAACGTGGGCCAGGGGATCGAAACTGAAACTGCTGCGGCCTGCTCCCTGCGGGTCGGAACCTGGAGGGTCCCGATGCTGGGGGCCTGGTGCTGACGGCCTTCCCCTTCGATGGTCCCATCTGGATCCCTTCTCGTGACAGTCCGCCTAGAGTGTGCATCCTTTCCACCACTTCGGCCTTCTTCTGAACCTCTAAGTATGTCGGAAGGGTAAAGGGAGTAACAGCATACTGGAGGGAGGGTCGGAGCGCCTCCTCCAAACGTCTTGCCCGAGACTCCTCATCGGGAAAGAGGTCTGGAGCAAAACGTAGGAGGACCTTGAACTTGATTCCAAGTTCCCTCACGGACATGCTCCCCTGCTGGAGGGAGAGTAGCTCCTGTCTCTTCTCCGCCTTCATTGTCGAGGAGAGAAACTCCGCCCGGAACTCCTTCTCGAATTCCGCCCAAGCAACCTCAGACTCTTTCCTACTCCCCAGGTGAAGCATCCACCACTGACGTGACGCTCCTCGCATCTGGCTAACAGCCAGAGGAACCCAGTACTCTGTCGGGGCCCGAATCAGGCCGAAGGCTATGACTAGCTCCTCCAGCCAGCCTTCCGTCTTCATGTCGGAGGTGCTGCCCTCATATTTCTCGAGGGCCTGTCGCTGAAAGGCTCGAAGAGTCTTCTGCCACCGGTCGTCCTCTTCCTCCCGATCAGCTCTCTGCTGATTGGCCAAGGTAGTCTCAGGAGTCTCGATCGCCTGTACCACACGTGGTCGCCTTCCAGGTGCCATAGCTGCAAGGTAAACAAGGAATACCTAAGCCCAGTAGTGCAAAGAAAACCGTTCTCAAAACTTATTAAGATTTAATTTATTCTTAATTTCCCAAGACATCCCAGAAACACAAGAACACAAGTCATTTATGATGCATGTACCTTTCCTAGGGTCTCTACCCTGCAATCAGTGTGGCTTCACTTGGTCGCTCGGTAGGTCCAGAGTCCTTGCATCGGATCACGGGGGGCCCTAAAATCCCGTGTCCTAGCCGGTCCTCCCTGGCCTATTTCACGCACCAAGGTCACCCAACGCTGTTGCCTTACCATCCCATGAAATCCTCACGGTGCCTAACTCCAGACTCCGTCCTATCTCTCAACCTCCCTCTGATACCATTCTGTCACGACCCGCCTTCACCAAAAGGAGGGAAGGGTCAGCGGGTTGCCAGGCCCTTCCTTCTTTGAGTTGAAGGAGAGATAATGACCCCCGAAACCCGCCTTCAATAGGTCCCGGAGTGGCGACTAGCACCAAGGGTATAGGAAGTTCTCGCAAATGGAAGGCATTACCCTTTTTATTTTATAGGATCGAAGGATAAGGAGGAGAAAACCCAACAACACCAAGATAGAAAGAAAAGTAAAGCCAAAAGTAAACCATTCCCACATGCATGTTTAAACAGTTTACAACAAAGTACAAGTACAAAAGAAAAAGAAGCTCTCAAGTACAATACCAAAAGAAAACAAAGGTATGGCAACAGCGACAAATCCAACTGTCCGACTAATAGGGTCCCGCGCAGCCCTGGTAGTCCTCCTGGAAACCTGAAAGTAAACGTAGGGTGAGCATACAAGTACACTCAGTAGGGAAAACCAAGACTCTCGTGCACAAGTGGGGGAACGTACTAAAGTCCCGTGAGAAAGAGTAAACCAAACACCTAACAAGGCAACTATCCATCCCAAGCCTCACCAAGGTTCGCTCCCCAAATAACGCAAGTCAAGTAATATATATATAAGAGCACATCGATGTTTGGGTACCCCGCGCCACTTTCCCACTGGTTATTGAGACATCCTACGCATCGGACCAATCCCGCCATTCTCACCGCAGTCCCACTGCCACACCCGCCCGCACACACCTGGGCCACAACCACACGCAGTCCCACTGCCAAATCCCGCCCGCACACACCTGGGCCACAACCACACGCAGTCCCACTGCCAAATCCCGCCCGCACACACCTGGGCCTCAACTGTCACAAGTAACCATGCCTGCAAACACCTAGGCCAGAACAACCACCGCTACGCCCGAAGACACCTGGGCTAAAGAATCCACTGCCACACCCGAAAAACACCTGGGCCTCATCCCGAAGACACTTGGGAAACCACCTGCCGCACACACCTGGCCAACCACCACAACACCCTGCCCGATGGTTCTTGGGCTAATAATGGACTTCAGGCCATCACAGCCTGCCCGAAGGTACTTGGGCTATCCGGGAAAGGGAGCAGAAAAGGAGCTAATAACCAGCCACTAAGTATAGTGTTGGGAAAAACACCCTTCCCCCATAAATGGGGGTGTTCGGCACTAAGTGCTCAACTTGGGTGGGGCGCGAATAAGAAACACAAAGCTACAAGTATAGATATAGGTAACAAACACTCACCCAAAACTTAAGTTTTCCTAGCCAACCTACAGGACACAATACCACAACGCCCGAGTCACAATTCGCGACCCTTGCCCACAAAACCATTTGTCCCATTCTTGTTTCACGTTCAGTCAATTGTTCAATTAATTTTAAGCACTACTGGGCAACTACTATAAGCATAACCAAGGAAAACGTCAAGCATAGATCAACCAAAACACCCACACCCGGTTCTGCCAACAGAGGATCTCTCCCCAGTTTTTGATAAAAACCCACAACCACTGAAACCATGCCAACAGGAGATCCCATCCCCCAAATTCACACAGCCGCCGAGAGTATAAAAAGAACGGGGGATCCCATCCCCTCCCACATTTCCAGCAAACGGCCCGAAGGGAAAACAACCAACAACCACTACCAACACGAGTCAGGGATTTTCAGATTTAAACGACTTAACACACTCCATGATTTCAAAATTCCATGTGTTCTATCCGTTAGTTATCACAGAAGGGTTGATCCTGGTGCTTTCAAATTATTCAGCCGGGTATACGTGATTAACCAATTTCACAGCAGGAGTTCACAATTTCAGCAACCCATTTAAAACATCACGAGGGGATTCAAGTGCACACACACGACCACCAACGGCCTCAATTTTCAGAAAACATAGACCAGTACAACAAAAGGGATGATCACAAGATAAAGCATAAACAACGATCACAACCCCTTCCCCTTCTTTCTTTAGAACTTCGTTTAGTATCTTCATTATGGTTTGGTTCAACCAATTTGATAGGAACAAAAGTAACGCCCACCCCGCATGATACACAAAAGTGAGAGACGAGAGAAATTCCCTACTTGTTGATGGATGATCGACGTTTAGACCGGGGGCGCGGAACTTTACGGATAACGACGCGGCGGTCCCGATGCACCAGAAGAGTCACGATCGAAGAAGGGGGAAAACCACGGCCTAACCCTTAATTATAAGGGCTGGGGACGGTTGAGATGAAAACACAAAACTACGGAAGACGAGGGAGTCGTGGGTTGACCACGTGGCTTGACTCATCATTAATGGCGCTGGGTGGTTTTAACTGACCCATGAATTAATGAAGCATTTAATTAAGACCTTTGCGCGCGTTTCGGATTTCCAAGATATTTTTAGCAAGGAAGAATAGGGTTTAAAACCCTATTTGCGAAAAAGGAACATTACTGGAACAACTTGGCAGGGCCGGTCTCACCGGTCGGTCTCACCGATCGGTCTCACCGATCGGTGTCACCGATCGGTCTCGCCGATCGGTCTCGCCGATCGGTCTCACCGATCGGTCTCACCGATCGGTGTCACCGATCGGTCTCGCCGATCGGTCTCACCGATCGGTCTCACCGATCGGTGTCACCGATCGGTCTCGCCGATCGGTCTCACCGATCGGTCTCACCGATCGGTCTCACCGATCGGTGCCACCGATCGGTGTCACCGATCGGTCTCACCGATCGGTCTCCCCGATCGGTCTCACCGATCGGTCTCCCCGATCGGTCTCACCGATCGGTCTCCCCGATCGGTCTCACCGATCGGTACCCCGCAAGGAAACCGGATTTTTGGCAAAGGAAGGGACCAAGGGGGGTCTGGGTCTTCACATATCTACAAATACATTTTGATCCAAAAATTATTTTTTGAACATGTTTATGAAATACATATACATACATATAAGCTTTATTACTCATTTATTATTACTTAAATTTACTTGTTAATGTTTTTATTAAATATTTTTGTTGTTTATAAAAATTTTATTCTAATCAATTTTGTGGAAAATATATTTTTTACATTCATATATAATGGAAGGAATGAACATTAGATCTATAAACAATTTAAATCCTACCATACCCCCTTTTTTGATGGAAATTATTATGAGTCTTACAGAGATAGGATAAAGAATTTCATTGAAAATTATAGTGTGGATAACTTTGTTATGCTAACTGGAGACTAAAATATTCTAGACAAGGAAAATAGAAAATTCTCCAATCAAGAAAAACAATAATACCATCTCAACATTAAGGTATGTAATAATTTATTATGTTTTATGAATAAAAATATCTATATCTAGATTTTATAAAATAATGGTGTAAATTGCATCTAAAAAAACTTGATGTTACACATTTTGGCACATCCAAATTTGGTGAAAGAAGAAGAGCTATTTTTGGCGAAAAATATCATTGTTTTATATTTCCTTATTTAGAACCTGAATGAAAGGTTCAACAAAGTATTATAACTATCACCAATAGCCTTTAGTAAATGGGTGAAAAAGTAATTGATGATGAGATTCATGTAGATAAGATAATAGATATTATTCCTAATGAGTATGAATCCAAAAAAATAATGATTGAGGAGAATAGGAAATTTTCAAACATCACTCATGATGAGTTATTTTGGAGTCTTCTGCAACATAAAAATAGAATGAGGAGATATGATGATATCAATATGATATATAATGGTAATGATAGTGTTTATTTAACTACAAAATCAAATCATGCGAAATCTAGTAATCTTCAAAGAGTTAATAGATAAAAACCTAAGAAATATAATCTTATATATGAATTAAGTGATAGTAAAAATTCAGAGAATGAGCATTCAAATATTTCTCGAAGAGTGAACAAGATTGTGGGAAAAAAGATTTATAATATAGATACAATAATAATGACACAAAGGATAATAAATATTTATATGTAACTTGTTATGTATGCAAGAAGGAATTTCATATCAGACCAGACATTCCCATGATCAAAAGGAATGAAACAAAGGATAGACATTTAGAAATAAAGAAGAATAAGTATTGGAAGTCTATGTTAAATATAAAAATAAAATCTAGAAATACCTTGAGTTCTAAAGGCAGTGATTCTTCTGATGAATATTCTAATATTGAATCCTCTAGATAAAATAATATTAATTTGATTGTCATAATTCCTACTGAAAATCAATTTCTCATGGATATGGTAAATACAACTAAATTCATAACCAATATATATTTAAATGAATTTTTTTAATGCATAATATTATGAATCTTATAATGAAGTATATTCCTCATAAAAATATAATACTTGACCATAATTTTAAGAGGTATATAGGTTTGAAAATTTATTTGAGAACAAAAATAGTAATATCTATAAGAAACGTGACAAGGAAATCTCTAGAATCTCTATATAAACAAAAGAAGTATTGTATCTTTCAAAATATCTTGATCAGAAAACCCTTAATTTTGAAGATGTTTCTAAAATCCTTAAGTATAATAATTTTCAGATGGATAAAAATTATAAGGATTTTAAAAAGTAATTTCTATGAAAAAAAATTAGAGACAAACTCATTTTCTAAGACTTAAAACTATGAGGATAAGAATTTAGTCATTAGACTAAAATATGAAATATTTTCCATAATGAATCATTTGTGAAAAATTACTCATGGAAAATAATGTTTTGAAAAAATGTATTCACAACTTCATCCTCTTTGGAATAGTACTGGATTTGGTTATTCTCATTCAGAACTAGTTTTTAGACACAACTATTTTTTCCCCAAAGTGCTTCTTTTTTCACTAAGTTTCAATGTGGTGGAAATTTGGAGATAAATTGTTCTTTAAATAAAATCCAATCCTTAGGTTTTCATAAATCTCATTTTTCAAAACATATGTTGATACCTAATAGTTTACTTTATAAAATATTTATATCCAAGAATGTTTGGATTTCAAAAGTCTAACCTTTTTATTTTTTAGAAAACAAATAGAAGTGCCAAAAAATACATTTTTGGGATCACTTTGTGTATAAGATTGTACTTGTTTTAAATGGTTCTCAATGGATGTCAATGATGATCAAAAAGAAGAAAAGCACTATCCTAAGTAAAATTTAATGAGGAAAATAGAGTGTCCATAGGCTATGAATTTTAAGGTGTCCATGCTTGGGGTTGGAGTACTAATCCTGAAGGATTCTATGCACTTAACCATGTATTTTTATGCACCTTACATACAAATTTAGGCATACCCCCAGAGCTAGATGAGGCTATCTGAACCCCAGTGCATGTGGGTCCTTAGGTTCAACAACTTTGAGGGAACCGTCCAAAGACAACTAGAATATGAAATGGGTTGAGCTTAGGCGCGGGCCCACGTGTAGGGCTGTGTGTAAGTTCGTAAGAGAGCACGAGGGACGATCCATGCATATTTTGTCCAAAGCATGCATAGAGAAGGTGGGTGCAAAGAACATATGCAGAACATGGTATGGGGAAGTACCATGGAGAGGGGTGGAGAATTCTGAGTGGATGGATGAGAACATTGATTGATAAACCAAAATCTCCCCACGTATACTTTTCGATATGGGAAAATGAGATGTGGGTTGGTGTTTGTCATTTAAAAAAACAGGTGTAATCCTAGATGCACATATCATCTACCTTAGTGATATAATCAACACTATTCATCACATCCACACCTTACACATTTAAACTAGGGTCGTTCGATTCTCTCGTGACATTTGTAGAAGTCGCACCATCATCTTCCACCACGAGCACTCGCTGGATCTGCTTCCACTCATCGAAGATGATGAAGAACCACTTCTAGACCACCTTGGATGATCATTTCCACATCACGAAGGCAACTAGATCATATAAAGACAATTCATGAAATTTCTATCTTACTTTCATGTGAAATCTCGATGAAAAAAATTCGACTGAGGAAAACAAAGTTATCGAGGATAGTAGGACAATTTGATCATGAATTTGAAACAAGTTAGATGTGATCTCGAATGCATGAACAAAGAGATTTTGTTTCTGGTTTGAAAAAGAAACAACTAAAACCCTCTACATATCTTTATTGTCAGTTGGAATATTTAGAAATCTGAGGATATCAGTCACTCGAAAGAATATTTTTCATGATCATATTATTAGGGATTTGAAAGCGGGAAAGATATATGATCTATGACTATAAAATAAGAATAACTCAAGAAAAATATGGGTTTTTCTCCCAATAATTGAAGATATATTTTTTAATGAAACAGATTCTCCTAAAACTTCTAGTATGTGAGGGTAAAGAATGTTTTGCGAACCAATATGGGTTTGTGAAGAGTGAACCACAAACTGCTCTGGTTTTGCGAAGTGAATGATTTCTCCATACTTCTTGGGTTCATGAAGAGAAGTTCTGTGAACCATTACAATTTTGAAAAAATGTCCCACAAATCATTCTATATTTGTGCGGAAGTAGTACCATGTACCTTTCTTTCCCAGTGAATCATAATCATGTGAACCAGCTTCTATTCAGTGAAGTGGGGAACCGCATACCTTTCAGTTCTACAAAGGAAAATCGTGCACCACTCAGGAGAACCGCGTACCACTTGGTATGCAATGGAGGCCCACTCTCTCTATGCATAGAAGAACCATTCATCCATTGCATGAGGAGGAGCTGAAAACAAATCTGGAAGCTTTTGTGATGGAGATCGAGTGGGAAAAGAACTACACACATTCATGTTCAATGAATAACACATTTGGAACCTAAAATCATCCAAAACAAGTGAATCTAAATAAATAAATGAAACATAAATTAATATAGTGTGTACACTAAGGGATATGATCTTTTAATGTGTCTACAAATATTGGGGAACATGTGCATGATGCACATGCATCCATATGAATGAGGTGAGATAACCAAGTGTATGTGCGAGCAAAGACTATGAGAGCAGAAGGCAACTGAAGTATGAACTTGCATGCACTTATCAGTTGAATAAATTCAAGTTAGCATCTGTGTGAATTTTTAAAGGAATAATAATGAAATTATTGAGATAATTTTCATGATTATATGCATACGTTAAGACATTAAAAGAGAAATCCTCAATTGTGGGTTCTCTTTTGAGAGGAAGATTAAGTAAAATAAAGGGATGAGTTTATTCAAATGATACATGCATGATATCATGTACACCTATGGATAAGAAAGAAGAAGAATATGATTCTAATTATTCCAAGTGAGAAGATCTCCATTGCTTGAACAATCATAATGGTACTTGTGATTCTTTCCAAAAAGAAGA
The DNA here is from genome assembly GCA_963277665.1 of Viscum album. NCBI lineage: Eukaryota > Viridiplantae > Streptophyta > Magnoliopsida > Santalales > Viscaceae > Viscum > Viscum album. The sequence goes on along the minus strand of OY728126.1, from coordinate 762,086,405 downwards.
ATAAGTTTTAGTCCATTCAGTAATTTCACTAAAGGAGAAAACTAAATATAAATGAGAATCATTTTGGGACTTCATTTCAAGTAGTGTATCATGCTGAACTGCGACAGAGATTTCCATGGAAATATATTGAAGAGACCTTCATGTTGTTGAACTGAGTGACACCTCTCCCAACTAATTGAGATAGGGGAGTCAATGGAAGTGATACAAGGGAAGCATCGAGCTATCCCTGAACCTTTATAAAAGAGGAGTGCCTTGGACGTTGTGGTTGTGCTCGAAACCTTTATAATACATATCCAGCTAATATTATTGGAATTTTGTATGACTGCAGTCCAATCAACAAAGGCTCCTTGGATGTAGCCCTAAATAGTGAATCAAGTAAAAAGTGGTGTGTTTCCTTCAACATGTGAATGTTTTAGTTACTGCCGATATCAATAAAATAGAGTAAAATAAGTTACTACCAATGTGGGGAAAATATCTATTAGTTTAGGTAGAGAAAGGTGACACCCTGATTAACCCCCCCCCCCCCTTATGGTGGTCTGGGGTCCTACAATTGGTATTAGAATAAAAAGGATCAGTAATGTTGGATACTATACAGTAATTTTATTCAAAAGAGGACTTGAGTTTCTTTCCAAAATTCAGAAATTAAGTGAAGTTTTGATGAATATTTTTTCAACTCTTAGCATATGTCTATATCCAGCAATTCCTTGAAAAATAGGAAAAATAAAGTGAATAATCAGTTGATTAAGTACCTCTTGTCCAAACAATATGTAGTGTCTGGTTCTCCCTTCCCCTCAAATGATGATGAAATATCAGGCTTGGAATGTAAAGAGCAGGTGGTTCAAGTTTATACCAGTGGAAATTAAGACATTTCAATCTCATTTTTTAGTGATCAAGAGAATTTATGAACCTATCTGCACGATATTCCAGATGAAATAGTTGAATATGTTTGTAGAATATTTCAATGTATAAAGGTTGAGATCACCTGACTGGAAAGAGAATCAGATAATATGGAAAAGTTCTTAGAAGAAAAAATTCTTCATTGTTCAAAGCTCTTAAGAAATATTGAATCCTTTTAAGAGATTTAGGGATCCTATAAGACTCTGGTGGAAGAGATCCAATCATTTAAAGATGAGCTGTAAAAAATCATTGGATTCAAGTTTCTTAATTTAGAGGAAACAACCAAGAAGAACAAAGAGCTTGACTCTTTGTTACAAAGAAAAATTAAGATACCTAAGGATGGGGTTGGAATATTGAAAAAACATGAGATGATAAGATGATCATGATTTAAGATCATAAAATCATCCTCAATATGGAATTTCTAAAATTAGAAGCCCAGTTGACCAATCTTGAGAAGACGCATATTGATCCTTTGTAAATGAAGGAAACAGTTACTTCTAGTATTCAGTGCTCAATAAATGATACTAATATCAAAATATCTCCAACATTTAATAAGAATATCATGACTTCACTCATAGATGATTCTGAAATATCATAGAATGTAAAGGTACCATTCATACAAACTTGTACTTTTGTTTCTATTTATGTTTCTACAAAAAATGTAGGTTGGAAGAAAAATTAAAAGAAAGTATGGATAATAAGAGGTTATGATAAGTAACCTATCACCATGGATAGGGTGGATAGGAAAAGGAATCTGGAATATGTTTCCCTCGATAGAGCACAACACATTAAGAAAAAGGCCCTACAACCTTATACAAAAGACATCAAGAAGACGAGATTTGTGGGTCAATGTTGGTGTTGAAATAGATTTGGTAATTGTGCATTGGATTGTTGGTACAATCCCATAAATGAAAAATCATATAGAAATACTATATTAAAATAGAGAAATCTAGATAAGAAAAAAGAAACATCAATAGAACCAGATGCATCTATATACTACAATCAGCTTTGGAATGCTAGACAACATCTGTGATGTATGCAATGGGAGAGGTCACCAGAATGGAGCATGCTTATCTAAACATATATCTTGAGGTTATAATAACAGAAGACCACAAAATCCAGATTATAAAGAAGAAGATACCTTGGGAAGAAATCAGAAGAATGATTGAAAAGAAAATTCTCCCTAGAAGAATCCAAGAAGGAAATGTGAGAATTCCTCGGATTCAAAATCCAAGAAGTTGAAGAGTGGTACATCCAAAATAAATCTTTAAAGGGTTGACAATATGAATAATCCATGTAGAAAATTAAAACCTTCTACCATAGTTCCTAGAAATATATTGGTTATATTTCATGATCATTTAGAAATGATGATAATGATGTAATATGCACAGTCTAAGGCTAGTTCAATAGTAAATAAGAAGATTCTGCATGAAGAAAAATATGTCATGTGTGTGAGGTGTAACAAGGCTAGTCACACTGTTAGGAATTCCATTTCATTTAATCTATCACAAGAATAATTCCACAAGAATATGAATGTTATACCAGGTGACTCTAGTTATTTAAAATATCTTGAAGAAATGATATTCACACACAATGAGATGGAAGAAATATTGATATCCACACAACCAAAGTCAAAATTGAAGATCAAATGTAAAATTGTGAGGAGTGGAGAAAATAGAGCATCTTGGTAGAGAAATTCATATCATCCTTTCTGATCACATTTAATAATCAAGGATGATCCACCTTATTCCCTTAAAGCTTTTTTATTGTATTTGTTCGTATAATATAGGGAATTGAAACTGAATCATGTTCTTAGAGGGAGAACCTGAGAATAAGTAGTGAGTAGTGTTCCCTTTATGGGGAGAGGGAGACACATGAAGAAGATGGAAATGTTTTTAGTCTAACTAGTATCAACTTCATTTGGTAAAAAAATCAATTACTCTGAATATTGTTTTAAGGTCATGTCATTGGAAAAGGTATTTCAAGTTGATAATCTCATATCATACTTATTATACTCATCCTAGAATGAATGTGCAATACCATTGAGGACAATTACATGAGTTTACCTCTCATGAGGTATCATAATCAGTGGATAATGGATAGATTTTTTTTCTAAATCAAATCCTCTTGTTTTATAAATGGATAATTTCTTATGTAGACATAAAGAGAAATGATTGATGGCACACTACTTAAGTATGGACTGATACCCCTTCGTCCATTCACTTTTTATTTAGTGTCAATAAGGGGGGAGAATGTGGAATTAAAAATATAAATGGAGAGAAATAAGTAAATTGGAGAGAGAAAAGATTCCCATTTTGATATTGACACCTTCATTTGAAGAAATATGACGTATTGAAAACAAAATAAAAAAGGAGAGATTGATGGGACTACTCTGTGTATAAGAATGTATTTTTTGTCAATGGGTGTCAATAGATGTTAGTTACGATCAACAAGAATAAATAAACTCTCCTAAGTAAAATTAAAAAAAGTAAAAGAGATTGTACGAGGGAATGGAATTTTAAGGTATCTATGCATGGGTTTGGAGAGTTTGAAGGTGTCCATGCACTTAACTATGTACTTTTATATTCCATACTTAAATATTTGGGCTCACCCCAAAAGCCAACTGAGGATAGATCAACCCAAACACATGTGGGACTGGAGGGTAAACCACACATAGGGAACCATCCCTAGCTAGCATGAAGGTGGCATGAGTTGGGCATAGGCACGCACCCACAGGCAGGATTATGTGTAGGCCCACAGTAGAGAATGGGGGATGACTCATGCTTAGCTAGGTCATAGCCTTCACAAAGAAGGTGGGTGTAGAGAGTGCCTACAGAACATAGTATGGGGTGGTACCTTGGAGAGAAGAGAAGAAATATGAGAGGATGGAGGAGAACATTGATTGATTAATAGCGGCCTCCCTACATTTCTGTTTTGATGTGGGACAAGGATATATAGGTTACTATTCATCATTTAAAAACATAGGTGTAATCCTGGCCACACATCTCATCTTTCTTCGCAATCTAGTCACCAATTTTCATTGCTTCCTTGCCTTGTACATTTTAACTTGGGCCTTATGATGCTCCCACAAAATTTGAAGAAGTCGCACCATCATCTTCAACCCCATGAACTCTCTAGCACCACTGCCACTCATCACAGATGATGAAGAACCACTACTCGACCACCATGGATGATCATTTTGGAATTTTCAAGGATGATGTATTGTACCAATACCATGAATGCAATCATTGCCTTTCATGCATTTGATATCCTTATGATGAAGGTTCGGCCAAAGAAAACAGAGTTTTTGAGGCCATGTGGATAATTCAAGAATTTATTTAAAATGATTTACATGCGATCTTGAATGCATGAACAAATAGATTTTTCCACTCATATTAAAAGGAAACAACCAAGACTCCAGTCATATATTTTTTGGTGGTTTAACGATTTTGAAAGCTAAGTATCCTGGTCACTCGAAGAAGAGATTTGAAGATCATATCCTATGGTATATGAACTCGAGAAAGAGATATGATCTATGACTACAAAAGAATAATCCCTCAAGCCAATAATGGCTACTACTCCCATGATTTTGATTGATGTTGCTTCAATAAACAAATTCTCCCTGATCTTCTAGTATGTGAGGGAAAATCATGTTCCGTGAACTAATCTGGGTTCATGAAGAGTAGACTGCAAACCGGTTTGGTTTGCTAAAGTTAAGGACCTCCACATACCACTCGGGTTCACATAGAGAAGTTCCATGAACCATTCTAGTTTTCAATGAAATGTCCATAAAACCATTATGTGTTCATGTGGAAGCGGTACCACGTTCCATTATGGTTCTGCAAAGCATATTACTATGAACCAGCTTCAGTCCGGTGAAGTGTGGAACCATGTACCTTTCAGTTCGGCAAAGGATAATTGTATACCACTCATGAGAACCATGTACCACTTGGTACATGATGGAGGTCCACACTCTCTGTTCATAGGAGAACCACACATCCCTTGAGTGAGTAGGAGTCGATAACCACTCCAGAAGCTTTTGGGAAGTAGATTCTGTGGAGAAATAATGAAACCCATTCGAGTTCAAAGAAGAAAAAATCTAAAACCTAAAAGCATCCAAACCAAGTGAATCAAAATAAATAAAAGAAACATAAAATAAGACATTTTTTCACTAAGGGATATCATATTTAATAGGGTGAAAAAATATAGAATAAGATATACATGATAAAAATGCATCTGCATGCATGAGTTGAGATAACCGAGTGTATGTTCATGAAAAGAATACGAGAGAAAATGAAAATGGAAAATATGAACATCCATTCATTTATAAGATGAATAAATTCAAGGTAGCATGTGTGTGAATTTTTGAAGGAAGAAGAATTAAAAAATGGAGATTATTTACATGGTTACATGCATACATGAAGACATTTAAAGAGAAATCCACAACCATGGGTGTACATGTGTGAAGATGAAGAAGTAAAATAAAGGAATGATTTCATTCAAATGATACATGCATGATCTCATGTATACCTCTGGATAAGACAAAAAGAGAAGATGATTCTAATGATGCCTCATGAGCTGATCTTCATTATTTGAAAAATCAAAAAGGTACTTGTGTTTCTACCAAAAAATAAGAAGATGTTTTACTGTATTAAATAATTTAACCTTATGAATAAGAAAAATAAATATAAAAGATCATCAATTCGGGACTTTGATGCAAGAAGTGTCTCATACAGAATAAAGAAAAATACATTTATGCCAATCTATTGAAGAGACCTTAATGTTGATAAACTGAGTGTGACCTCTCCCAAGGTAGTGAGCTTGGGGGAGTCAATGGAAGTTATCTAAGGGAAGTAGTGGCATATCCCTGAACCATTGTAAAGGTTGTGAGCCTGGAAATAAGTGACTATGCACAATCCTTTGTAATCCACATCCAGGGAATATTAGTGGAATTTCGTATGACTGGTAACTTGTTAGTGTATGATCCTTGGATGTAGACCTTAGTGGTGAACGATGTAAAAAAGTGTTTTGTTTTCCTTATACATGTGAATGAATTAGTTAGTACACATATCCATTATATGGAGTTAAATAAGATATTACCTATGTTAGAAAAAGATCCATTAGTTTAAAGAGAAAAGGAGAAAACCCTGATTCACTCCCCCTCCCCCATTAGGGTGGTCTAGGGTCCTTCATACATGGTACATGTATAGTGGATGTTCCTAGAACATGACTGGTAACAAAAACTTTTTTGAAATGATTATTAATATGAGAGGTGGATGTAACATTCAGAGATACAGCTCAAGGAGAAATTGTGGGTATAATTAATATTGTTTTTCTTTGAAAATAATTAATTTCAAATGTTTTGTTTGTTAAACATCTTAAGCAAAACCTTATAAGCATAATCTAATTATGCGATAATGGTTACCTTTTGAATTTTATTAATGATAATTTCCTAGTACACAATTCCAAGGAAGTGATTACTATCTCTACCCATAGGTATGCGAAGTTTTGTATAGTTAACATAGAAGACCATAGGAGCCCTGAAATACCTTTCATTAGTGAAATGGATGATCAACCTTAGGTATGAAATATAAGACTAAGAAATTGTAATCTTAGGAACCTTTGAAATATCCCTATTAAAAAACTAGTTAAGGATATATGAGAGCTAATATTTGATTCTTCCAAATTTTGTGATCTTTGTCAATATGGAAAGAAACATAAGTCAAGATTAAAATCAATCGGTGAAGTCTCAACTTCTGATGCATTATATCTAGTGGACATGGATCTTTTTGGTCCAACACAAACTGAGGGTATTGGAGGAAAATACTATGTATTTTTGTGTTGATGATTACACTACATTTATATGGGTCTATTTTATAGCAAGAAATATGAATCCTTTTTTAATTTTGAATAATTTTTTACCAAAGTTAAAAATGATAAATGTCTTCCATTGATAATTCATAGTAATCATGAGGGAGAATTATAAAATACTTATTTTGAAACTTTTTGTAGTAATAAAATAATTACTCATAATTTCTCGACTCCAAAAACTCCTCAATAAAATGGTGTTGTTGAAATAAGAAATTTTATTCAAAAAGAAATAACAAGAAACATGTTGAGTTAATATTCTATTTCTAAAAACGTTTGGTCTGAATCATCTAGTACTACTTATTAAACTATAAATCGAGTTTTAATCAGACCTTTTCTTAATAAATCACTTTTTGAGTTATGGGATGGTCGAAAACCTAATGATTCTTACATAAAATTATTTGGATAAAAAGTATTCATTTTGAATACTAATGATAAATTACATATAATTTTCACCCAAATATAATGAAGAAATTTTCATAGGCTACTCCACAACTTCTGAGTCATATAGAGTTTTTAACAAAAATTCATATACTATTGAAGAATCAATACATGTTAAATTTGATTAAACTGATCCTTTTATTTTTATACAACCTCAACCTATATCGTAAGATTTGTTTTCACAAACTTATTATCAACCATTTATAGAATATTATACAAATAAGTAAAACACCTAAGAAAATGTTTTTGAGGTATTTACCCAAGACGATTTTCTACCTTATGTTGATGAAGAAGTATTACTAAAAAAACAAATGAGTTGTTTCTTAAGAATCATACCAGTGATAGTATCATTTGTTATGTAAATCAACCTATAAGGACTAAATGTTCTTTAAAAAATTTAGTAGAACATATTACATTTCTTTATCAATAATAAACTAAAATAACTAATGATGATTTAAGTGATAATGATTGGATTAAAGTTGTGGAAGATGACCTAAATGAATTCAAAAGGAAAAAAGTCTGGACCTTGGTTGAAAGACCTAATAAAACTTCTGTAATAGTTGTAAAATGAGCCTTTAGAAATATGTGTGATTAAAATATAATCATTTTAAGAAATTAAGAAATATTATTTGCTAAAGGCTAAAATCAACAAGAAAGAATACAATATTCTAAAAACTGTTTTCGAGTAGCTATAATTGAATATATTCATATTCTACTAGCCTTTGTATCATTTTTTCTAATTTCAAACCTTTTCAAAAGGTTTCCAAGTGTGCTTTCCTTAATGGATATGTTCGAGGGGATGATTTTTTTGAACAAAACTCTATTTTTGAAGACACAAAACAGCCTAAACATGTTTATAAACTTACCAAATCATTATATAGACAAAAAATAATTACCTAGAGCATTGTATGATAGACTTATATGGTTTTTGTTAAAAAATAATTATATTAAGGGAACTATAGATCCAACTCTTTTTATAAAAAATGATAAAAAAATGTTTTGATAGTTCAAATTTATGAAGATGAATAGATATTTGGATAAACTCTTCAATCCTTAACAGATTCATTTGTGAATTATATGATATCTGAGTTTGAAATAACTGTGATGGGTGAGTTATCATTTTTTCTTGGTTTTTTAAATTTCTCAAAAACCAAATGGAACTTATATATCTCAACATTAGTATATTAATGCTCATCTTATGAAGTATGGATATGAAAACACTAAAAGTATTAGTACTCCACTGGGTTCCTCTATCACTCTTTATCATGATGAAGCTGGAAAACCAATAGATATAACATATTTTAGAGGTATGATAAGAATATTATTATACATAAAATATAGTCTTAATGACATAATGTTTTAAGTATGATTATGTTCAAGATATCAATATAATCCAAAGGAATACAATTTAAAAGTAATGAAAAGAATTTTTTTTCTATTTAAAGGGAACCATGGATTTAAGAATTTCTTATTCATCTGGAAACAATTTTTAAAAAAAATCATTCTAGATACTGATATTGGTGGATGTAGAATGGATAGGAAGAGAATATTTGGAACTTATCATTTCATAAGAGAATCATTAGTTTCTTTTTCATGTAATAAAAAACATTGAGTAGCACTTTCCACTTCTAAAGCTGAATATGTAGTAGCTGGATGTTGTTGTGCTCAAGACTTGTAGATGCAACACACACTCACATACTATGGAATGATTTTTACCAAAACACATATAATGTTGGATAACATTAGTTCCATTTTCCTAAGAAAACACCCTGAAAATTACTCTCATTCAACAACACATAGATAACATGCATCACTTTCTAAGGGATCACACACTATAATGAGATATCATTCTTCAATTTATCGAAATGAAAATTAATCTTTCCGTCATATTTACAAAATAATTACCCTCTGATAGATTTTATCATATTAAAAAATTAGGAATGATAAATGTAATGGAATCATCCATTTTAAATTTCTATCAAAATTCATCTCTTAACATTAAGATACTCCTTTTAAAAGGGGGAGTACATATGTTTACTCTTTTTATGTTTATTTATCAATCGTTTTTTTCATAATCTAATAATTTTTGAACCTAAATTTCTTTATTTCCCTAATAAAACTTTTTGGAAGCTATGTTTTATAAGAGAGAACTTTTAAATATTTATAAAAAATTCTTTGAAGTCCGTAAGGTACATCTCCTTAAATATATAAATATAATTTCATATTTGTGTTCTTGGTATTTCAACCTTATTTTAAGAAAACCTTTTTGGATTCACATTCCTTAAATATGTCTTTTTCCTTAATACCTCAAAATGTTAGAACCCATAAATTGTTCTATGAAATTGATATCAATCATTAAATCAGATCAAGATAATTTTATCTTTTTGATTAACCTAGAAATATGAACTGTTTTCATGAATCCTATATAAAGGACCCTCCATATTTGCATCCCACATTGGTTATCTTAGAACATTTTCACCGAAGCCCTGCCACTATGCAATGTTTTGATTAATTTATTCCCATCTCTTCAATGTCTGAATGTCTCTTGATGATTCCTCAATGACATTGATGGACTAAAAAAGGATCTTAGGGATTGGATAATTTTCAGAGAAAGGATTGTTGTCCCGAATTTATTTTTCATGTATGATTATTTGGTTTTAAAATTCATAACGATGAATGGATGGGAATTTCTCTATGTTTCTAAAGTGAAGAATTAGGATATAGTTTTTGCGAATCATGTTATATAATTCTATGATAATGTTCATTTTTATGAAGAAGGTGGAAGATAAATGTTTTCATTCAGAAGTTATTGAAAGATTTTTTTTTATTTCAATAAGGATTATAGAATCTTGGATATTCCTTACAATAAAGACATAATAATCTTCTCACACAAATTTATAGATAACCAAGTTTCATTTGGGAAGGTTAAGATGATTTAATTTCTTTGTATTAATGGAATGGAGCCATCAATGATCACTCAACATTCATCAAACTAGGGATTTCTAGCTCTTTGGATGCAAGGTTTTTTTATTCCAAGGAAGGGTGAAAATGAAAAATTAAATATATGAGATATCATCATAAAAGATTTATTGGTAAATCTAAGGAAGATAACCCTCAATAAGTAAATTTTATGACGATCAGAAATATCAAGAATGGCACTATCAAGTCTCAGATCATAATGTACCTTGTGATCTTGTCAAAGATTATTGTCTTTTGTTTACACTCATTCAAAATCCCATGAAACACAAAGGACAATGTTTTCAAGATCATGATGATAATTTGAGAAGAATACAGATTGATTTGTGTGATAATACATGATATTTCATTGATCATTTTAATAAGGATGATTAATCTACAAGTAAGAAAGTAGTAGTTGGAGAAATATATAAACAATATCTAAAGAAAAGAAAAGGTAATGAGCCAGAACATAAAGAAAAATCACCAGAACCTGGGTCACTATATACTCCACCCAAGCCTATGAAGAAAAAGATGTTTTCTGATGAATTAGAAGAAAATAAGACAGATCCAAAAATGAAGAAGTAAGGTGATGAATTTTTTTTGTGTAGACCTTACTGAGGCTGAGGCCGTAAAAAGTCATGGAGATGAAGAGATTGAGAGAAAATCCAAAGAGAATAAGTTGACGAATAAATAGTTGTATGCTGAAATTAGTCAATAATTGTTAAAAGATACCGAGAATAAATTTCAACAAGTTCAGGTACCAGAAACATTCTTACAAGAATCAGTTCCAACCGAGACTCCAGATGCAGATATGAGAATGAAATATATTTCAATTCTAGAACCCATATTTGAAGAATATTAAGAAGAACAGGAATAGTAAAGTGATGATGTGATAAGAATAGTTGAATAATATAAAGGGAAGGAGAGCCCTTCTGACAACCTATCTATAAGAACATCCGAAGATAAATCCACCAATATAATTTCAGAAGGACAATCTATTATGAAAATGATGATGCACAAGATGAGGTTGAAAACCCATCAGATGATGATAATAGTAATCATGATTTTATTCATCATGTTATTGATAATGAAATCAGTGATAAGGGTGTTGATAAATATGTTGATGATCATGATAAATTTAGTACATAATTTTGATATTGAGCATGACTCTCAGAACGTTGAGAAGGCAATTTATAACACGAGAAAGGCTTGAAAGTGGTTTTTGATTCACCAATGAAAGATGTAGTTTCAAAATAAAAGACGGATGTTTTTGGAACATCAATGAGGAAAGAAGATGAGAAAGGTAATGTTACCTCACCAACAAAAGAAACTATCTTAGAATCTTCATCTTACATAGGACATGATTTTGTGGTTTAGTACATAAATAATCTTTTCAATACCATTCCTTTATTTCAAATAATTGATTCCAGCTATCAGCTACTTCAAGAAATAGTCAATCAGATTACATATTCATCAACTCTTCTTATGGAAATGTTTATCAAACTTTGAAGACGAGTTCAAGAATTTTCATACCGGTTATGATTTTTATAAGAGATCATTTATAGAGATAACCCAGTGGTCTAAGTTCGTGATACATGATCTTAAAATTATTTATGATTTCACTGATTCAGTTATGGATTCATTTTATAAGTCTGATGACAGAATAAATAACATTTCAATGAGTATTTTAGAAAATCTAAAGGAAGAAAAAGCTATCCATCAATAGTATGATAAAGATATTAATGGGAAGTTGAATTTAGTTCCTCTCAATATGAAAAGATAAATGGAACTCCGGGAAGAGATGGCTTAATAACATAAAAATCAGAAAGAAGAAATAAATTCTCAAGGATAAATTTTTAAGTCACAGGAAGAAAGAATCAAAGATCTCAAAAATAAAAATCACGATCAGGAACAGTAGATCCTGAATTTTTAAGATGATCATAAATAATTAAAGAAGATAAAATATATCTTGAAAAAGTTGATGACAAAGTAGAAAATTAAGGATGAATGAATTTCTCTTAAACTCTGATATTTTTTTATTTTATCTTTGTTACAAATTTTGTCATCACAATGAATTTTTTTATCTTTCTATATTCTTGATTTGTATTTTCTAAACCTTTTAGGTATATATTTTTTTTCATCCCTTCCATTCCTTTTTGAAAATCACAAAGGGGGTAAAATAATGATAGAAAAGAATAATATGTTAAAAGAAGATAATTCCCTAAGTTAGGGGGAGATTACTTAAAGAAGAAATTATTATGTAAGAAATAATTATTTCTCTAATAATTTCAAGAATATGATCTTTAGGTATTTATAAACATAAGGGGGAGTTATTTATATTCATAATGGGTCATAAACAAAGGGATATAAGTATTTTCTTTTAAAGTTAAAAAATGAAAACCTTTTTCTTTATATTTTTTTATGAAAAGTTTATTTATTTTTTGCATTCTAAAAAGGGGGTTGTTCTTGAGTCAATAAGTTTCATTCTGAAATTTTCATTTCTTTATGTTTTTAATATCAAAACACATTTTATTAAAGAAAATTATCTATCTCTAAGAAAAATTTTCTTAAGGAAAATTATCATTGCCTAATTTTTTTTCTTTACCTATGGTTTTCATTTTATTATCCTATGTTTTATTAAATCAAGTATAATAAACTTTTTATTAAGTCAAAAAATTGGATCCTTATCTAAACTCAAAACCTTATAGTTCTTTATAATCGTATTCATTAGAATTGTGAATTCGTTTCTTCTACAATCAGACTCTGATTTCTTATGATATTAGACTTTAATTTCTTCTGAATTCATACTCTGATTTCTTCTAAAATCAATCTTTCATTTCTACAAATATCATATTTTGAATTCATTGGAAATAAGACACTGATTTCTCCTGAAATCATACTATAAGAGGGAGAGTTGTCCATGAAATGGGGGGTGGTGTATAAAAGGGGGTGTTATGATGGGGTTTGTGTGTGAGGGAGGAAGAGGGGTGTCTAGGAGGGAGGGGGTTCTCAAGAGGGGGGATTTCCAGGGGGGAGTCTAGGTGGGAGGGGTGCCCATGAGAGGGGGCTTTCTAGGAGGGGAGGTGTCCAGGATGGGGTATTCAGGAGGGATGGGTGTCCAGGAGGGATGGGTGTCCATGAGGGAGGGGTGTCCAAGTGGGGAACTATCTAGTGGGTGTCCAGGTGGGAGGGGGTGTCCAAGAGAGGGGGGTGTCTAGGAGGGAGGGGGTTTCGAGGAGGGAGGGGTGTGGGGGTCTATAGGGTGGGTGAAAGGGGGTCTGTAGGGGGTGCAAGGGGGTCTATAGGGGGAGGGGTGTGTTCAAGGGGGTATTTAGGGGTTGCAAGGGTGTGTGAAGGGGGAGAGGCAGGGGGTCTATCTATGGATGGGGATGGGGTCTGTTTAGTGAGGTTTATCTTGGGTGAAAGGTTGTCTGTCCAGGGGTGCAAGGGGTGTTTGCTGGGGGAGGGATGTGTGCAAGCGGGTCTGTAGGGGGGGTGTGCATGGGGAGGGGCAAGGGTTTCTATCCCTTATGAAAGGGGGGTCTGTCCAGGGTGCATGGGGGTATTTCTGCTATGGGGTGGTTTTTTTAATGAAATTGGAAACCCTTATGCCACTGTTTGAAACAGTGGCTAAAGACCTATTTCCATGGTTGAAGACCATGGCCATAAACCTAGTGTTTCTTAAGCCTATAGCCACTATTTCAAACTATATACCCACACCAATACTAGCCATGGTTTAATAAACCGTTTCTATAACTGATATCCATGATTTTTGGACTAATAGCCACAGCTGCAAACTGTGGCTATAACATAAATTTCTAATAGTGACATTCATTCCTGAACAATAATAATTTTTCCTTATCTATATAATACATGATATATTAATTCTTTTTTAATACCTATAAAATTTGACTATAACTATTTACTTTTCAAATAGTAGTTGTGTGCTTCTCACAGCTGATTTAGGGACCTCCCTTTCTCAGCCTCACAGCTAAAACAACTTACTTCTTATAACATTTATATTCATGTATATTGTATTTAAATACACATATTTAATATTAATATATGAAAAAAGTATAATATAAATATTACTTACAATTTATGAATATACTTGAAGAAAAAGTGACTAATTGATTTTGTAATTCAATTCATTTCAATTAAATTTTCAATGGTCTATTTCTTGACATGAGAACAAAATAACCAAAGATTTAATACAACTATTCTTTGAAAAAAAAATTGATGTTGCATTTTTCATCACTCTTTCCTCTTGTATTTTCTCCGGGTCTTTTAATTTTTTCACCGTGATAACTAATGATTAATCTTTATTTAATGTTCTTATTTATGGGAAAACATACCCAAAAGGAAACAAAGTGTTTTGTCTTTACTAATCATTTTGTAATAGTAAATGAAATAGGAGTAAACATGTGAAAATTATATGATAAAGTATTTCATTGAATGAATGTGATCAATCTATCAATTTACCCATATCCAACATAATCATCACCCTTTCATATATTACTTCACCTTCTCCCCATGGGATTCTCAAAGATGAGACAACATATAAAATCATTCATTCCATGATGTTGTAAACAAAACACACATTGGTAATTGATGATATCATTATGAAAATACATAATATTCATCATACATGACCCTCATGTAAATGTTTTTTTGACCCTCACTTCTTAAGGAAGATTAGCAGGTAGTTGGGACACAAACACCTTGAATTTGTAATATTATATGAATTTTTTGAATTTCATGTACTACTCATTAAAATCTCATAGTGGTGAGGAAATTAATTTTGTCCAATAGTTATCATATTTAACTTGTGGTATTACATGTAATTTTATAAAAAAAAGTCTAGAATATTATTAATTTAATCTTTATTTCTTATTTATAAATTATTGATTAATTAATTAAATCATTAAATATATACAAGTATTTTATTAAAATCTAGAATCCTTTTGTACTAGAATAAAAAAACTAAATTGCTAGAGTATTCTAGGTGTGAGTATCCTTGAATCCTCTCCTCATAGTCTACAGGATTTTGCTATACCACTACATGGAGTGATTCTATGTAGGAACTAGTCTTGAAAACTACATTAACATTTGGCTCCATGATCTATTAAGTGAAGTCTGAACTTGTTAAATCATAAACATTATTTACTCAAAGATTGTATCTATAATTGAAAATATATATCTTTGGGTACTTATTTATTTCCAATTTTAGATAAGTCAACTCGTCACTCTCATTAGAAATCCCTGATAGTATGTGGGACCCTCAAAATTGGTTGACGAGGCCCTTGTATTCCTATTTTTTTATTTCAAAAATCGAAGGATTTTGGAACATAATATTTCAATTAGGGTTTTTAATCATTTTCTATGAATTTAAAACTTTTATTTTAAATTTTTTCAATCCATGTTTTTTTGCTCACAACAGAACATTCATTAAAATTATATAGTCAGGTAACATCCCAGACTAGGTGCCACACACTGGTTCCCCAAACTGCTCTTTCACATGACACCAAGCCTACCTCTTGTACACTAGAGGGTTTTGAATAGCATCGAGGGTCTGATAAGATAATCACGGGGAGATAATACCTTCATTTATCAAAGCGATACCCTAGTAAATATAATAAAAAATAGTGTAATCATAAAAAACCATAAACAATACCAATAGCTCAAGAAAATCAACACCTAAAATTACATATCCAACTAATGAAAAAAACCACACCATGTTAATGCACATTTAATGTGTCAACAAAGAAACACAAAAGTAAAGACACTAAAGCTCCCAAAAGGTTACCAAACCACATTTAGATCGATTATCTGTACTCCATCCTCAATTAGATATCTAGCATGGGGAGATTTCCCTTATCCTCTATTGAAATCATTAAATCTATTTAGGTACCTATCCGGCAGCCCGGGTTGGGTGTGAGTACAACTCAGTAGGCCACGACCAATTATGGTTAAATCAAATTCAGTCAATAAAAGTGTATGTGGTTGTATAAATAAATAATTATAATTCATAAATAAGTAGTTTATCACATTACTAAATATTATTTATTTAACCTCATAAACCCCTAGGCTCTCAAGGACATCAGAACCTCAATACCAACTATGGCATGTTCTGGAGTTTGAACCAATCACATCATCAATTCACAATTCATTCAATAAATGGGATTACGTTATCAATTTTAATTCAATTACCTAACATGACCACTTGGAACCATAGATTAATTCTAACCATACGGACATAGAACATCATGTCTAGCACCCCATGGGTATTTGGAGATTCATTCTGTGTCGCAAACCCCATGTTTATTTAGAGCATCAGACCCTACACCATATAATATCTTCATGAATGCACTATTTAATTTTATAGGTATTTGGAGCATCATTCCATGTCCCACACTCATATATTAATCAATCACATATATCACAATATCACATTCTTCACTATATCATATAAATCATGATCAATAATCATTAACCCTTTCATAAAAATAAATCCTATTAATTAATGAAATGTTAATTAATAAAAATCATTCTATTAATTAATTCTACAATTAACTAACCAAAAATATCACATTAATTAATTCAATAATTAATTTATCTTTTTCATTGCATTAATTAATTTCCACAGTTAATTAATCACATCGTTTACATTGAAAAATCCAATGTCCTGATAATTAAAATGACAATTGAATATTATTAATTCATAACATCAATATCACATATTTAATTCTACAATTTATTATCCGCAATTAAAGATATCAATATCCTACAATTAATTTTATAGTTAATTGTTCCTGAATCCCACAATCTCATAAATCTAGCATTAATCAATTCGACTAATATAATTACATAATCAAGAACATAAATTGCTAACAATCTTAATAAATTCTACAATTTTATAAACTTAATCAACACCATGACTATGGGAGTTGAATATTAAACCAGCTAATCAATTTGTTGAAAAATTATTGCCAATGAAAGGACTCCCAATTTGAAATGGATCAATTTAGAACATAGGAAAGAATGAGATTTAGGTCCAAATACCAAATTCAAGATCAAATTAATGAAGGTATAACAATATTATAACTAGATATAGATCCAATAACAGATAAATGTACATCTTTTATTCAAAAAGAGATTTATAAGAGAGATATAGATCTAAATGAGAAGAAATAACATACCCAGATGGTACAGATCTTAAATCTACAATTTGATTATCCTAAAACAGAGGCCAGGAAGTCTTAGAATCTCTCAGGGAGCCTCCGAAATCATGAAAGAGATCCTAGGTTTGATGGAGAAGTTTCTTAGCAAAAAAATATTGAATTAATCTATAGATCATGTTTAAAATAGAAGGTCATGCATTTACACAACGTGTGTTATGATTACACCTTCTGAAAATGTTTTTACTGGAATATGATGAAAAACCAATCACCTTGGATTTATTTAATTAAGTCCAAAAAACTTACAAGGTGTTAACATGTTTTGAATTTTACTGTTTAAACCATTATCATTTCTAAAAAATAAAATCATTTTTAAAGTTTTTTATCTCATCTTGATGTCAAGAAATGCTTAACCAATTTTCAACTAGACTCCAAACTCAAAGAGAGATATACCAAAACAACATGGGATCTTACAATCCCCTAACCTTATAATAGATCATCCTCTAGAAGTACTCCCAAGCATCTATAAGACTATGTGGTAAGAATATCGGACCACTAATATTGCATATCTGCCTCCCTTTCTCATGTCTCATACTACACACATCCATATTGCAACAATTCCAGAACTATTTGAATAGTCTTTCCCAAGAACACCTTCTCAATGTGGTCCAAAACACATATTAGATGCTCCTAAACGGACACATATATTCTAATCTCTACTCTTTCCACATCCATCACCTAAAAAGTTTTGGGGCGATACCATCATAGTTGTGTCACATGGAAAACATCGTGCATAATAATGTATTTTTGTAGAAGCATCAATTGGTTGGACACATGCCCAATCTCTCCACAACCTCAAATAGTCCAATAAACATGGGCTATAGGTTTCTTGGATTTCATATCCTCTAGTTTCCCAATATAGGCAACACACAAATGAATACACAATCATCCTATGTGAACTATAGGTGTTTTTTACACCTATCGAACTACGATTTTTCCCTACACTGAGTCGTATCTATAAACATTCAAATTAGTTGAACCTACATCAATGTATCTGATATGAGATTTGGTGCCAAAAACTCTACCTCCATCTTTCATTGGGGTGACCTACATGGAATACCATATAGAGGCATGTATTGTGTAAGCTGTATAGTTTCCTGATAACTATTGTTAAATGAAAAATACACTATAGCCTAGTGTTTCTACCAAGACCCATTGAAATCAAAAAAACATGAATGTATCCTATCATCAAGAACCTATAATGTACGTTCATACTTTCCATGAATCTATGGGAAAAAATCCATACTCAATAATACCTATGTACTAAGTGCCTTTCGTAAGACCTTCCAGAAGCGTGAAGTGAGTCGTGAGTCACAATATAAAACTATAGTCTATGGAACTCTTTGCAGATGGAATATCCTTTATACATACAATTCTCAAAATTAATCCACTAAGAATGTATCCCTTATTAGTAATAAATGTGTTACTTTCAACATTTGATCTATAATAACCTAGATAGAGTCATTATTCTTTAGCATCTTTAGGAGACCGACCACATTGTCCATTGTCATGTCGTCAAACTTCCATTCTGAAATGGCCAATGTTTGTAGTAATACATCATGTTTTTTATGTCATACATTTACCAACTAATATGTGATGCATCATTTCATGAACCATCCTATCTCTTTTTTCATTCCAGAACACCAAAACTATAATAATAGGTCACAATACATTTTAGATACACCTGGATGTACCACCCACATTTAGGAATAACATTCCTCAATCTATTCCACTCACACACTCATGGTCACGACAATTAGATTATTTTCCTAGTTGATCTCATCCCCATTAATGCTCCAGTCTAAAGGTGACTCCCAACCTTAAAGGATTTCCCTCCAATATAAACTCTTTTCATTCTCATATTATCTGTCCTTAATTTGTCTCAAATATTTAGACTCAACTAAAATTTATGGGAATGTAATCGACTCCTAACTCTCTTCAACCACCATAAGAATCTTATCCAGAAACACCATCATTTTCCACTCATCACAATACAAGTGATCCATCTGGGTCTGAGTTTTTATTATCAAAGTATCAACCACATTGGTTCCTATCCAAAGTATAAATTCTATCACAATATTCAATGATTTCATATATTAAAACCATCTCCACTGACTATGACTAAAATATCTCTTTGAGAAGATATAACATATGCTCTTGTGATCGGTAAACATGGTGAAATTATATCCCAATAGATAATGCCTCCAACACATCAAAATATAAACCACATCTAGTAGCTTGATATTTTTCATAGAGTAGTTTGTTCATGTGGCCTCAGATGCTAAGACCCATACACTACAAATTCATCTCACTGAATCAATACTCCTCTAAGTCCTATCAAAGAAGCATCACAATACACAGTGTAATCCTCCCATGGATTAGGTAGGATCAAGATTGTTTCCTATGTCAAAAGATTATTCAACGCATGGAAGACCTTCTGACATGCTTCTGACCAGTAAATATTTATCAACTTTTTGGTCATTCCTAAAAGTGGCACTTCTAATAAAGAAAAGTATAGGATGAATCTAAGATAATGTATTACTAAACCTAGAAGGATATAGATATAAAATGGTCCGAAGAAACTATATCTTGCACCTTCTCTGGTTCGACCACCACACCATTATCCAATCACCATGAGTCTTGGAGGACAACAAGACATCATCTAAAAACACTACCACATATTGATCCACATATAGATGAAAGATCCTATTCAAAAAAGGCCATAAATATTTCAAGTGTTTTATTTAAAAAATTGAATTTAGAAGAAATCATATAGTCAATACCAGCTTCTAAAATTGTTCCTCCATATATCAGAAGTCTGAACTCTCAACAGATGATACACTGATTTGAATTCATTATTTGAGATCATGGAAGTTCCTCTCAACTCTTCAAATATATCATCAATATACAACTGGAGATACGAGTTCTTCAAATTCATCTGGTTAAACATTCAGTAATCTACACACAAGAGGAATCTCCCATCAGCCTTTTTGGAAAACAACGCATCTGATACACATGGTGACGTACTGGGATAGATAAATACAATATCCTCCAACTCTTTTATTTGATTCTTGGTTTCTTGAATATCTATTGGTTCCATTGAATATAATGGATTATATACTAGCTTATCCCTAGTATAATATCAATAGTGAATTCCATATATATCTAATGTGGCAGCCCTGATAAGTCTTCATGAAACACATCCATAAATAGTTCCAATACTAGTGGAAAAAACATTAGGTTTCACACATCCATCATTTAGAAAAATACTAGAAACCAGTGTGGTGATCTCTCCTTATTGCTGGGTGATTAGACCTACTTGGCCTACCTGGATATCCCATTATCCATAGTTTATATAGTAGTAACTATTATGGTACATGAAATTCAACCTCCTCTAGTAACAATCAGTATGTCCATGATAAATGAATATCCAGTACATACCCATAATTAGGATGAATCCTGACATATCAAACATATATATATCCCAAAGAAAATGATACAAACCAATATCAGGGGAACACCCCTTACACAAATAGATTCCTCTAGACTATACTCCCAATAGAGTATCTATCATCATTATCCCACTCCCAAACTCTACTATTAGGTTCAACCCATTAAAAAAATTTATATATAAAGTAATGAGAGGCACCAGTAATGATTGAGGCACTATATAATGTAGAAGCTTCAAGAGTATTACCTCTCACTGTCGATTGTCTAGCATCACTATCCCTAAGTGGATATTTAATGACATGTGACTATCCTATCCTTCTACCATGTGATGTAGTCTGACTCCCTTGAGATGCACCACTCTAATTATACGGGTGGACATTCATAAAAGCACTTAGTCCACTAACTCCACCACCTCATCCATTATAACTCTTGCTGCCATATTGATATACTATAGAAGATCTTATTTTTTCACCTTGGTTATGTATACCTACTCCATCAGTAACTGTCTGCCATAGGTTCTTGCCTAACCTCTATAGATATCCCATATTTCCAAAAGCATGGCACTCTACTAGTGGTCAGGGAAATTTTCTATAAAAGTGTCTGGGCTTACCACATATTGGAAAATCAATTAGGTAATAACATGAGTAACTTATCTCCCTGGCCAGTCCCATTGCTTCCCACTACACTAGATAATGCTTTCAGAGAGAAAATTCTTGGTCTTAGAAGTCACACCTCATAATCTTCTAGTATCAACTATTTTTCCATCACTAGAAGCCACTTTTAGGTTCCCCTCACCTATGAGATCTTGATCCACCACCTCAGCAAACTTCTCTAATTAAATGAGTTTAACTACAGAAAAAATTTCACACTTAATTTCATCCTGAAAACATATTTCCATAGATGTATCATCTCCTGCTAATCCTAGAGTAAGGAACTACAAATCTAAGATGTGTCAAGCATATTGCATCATGGACATGCTCCCCTGAGTCAATCTCATGAACATAGATTCTCTCTCCAGTCTCATCCTATCTATATGTAAGTGTTATTCCTTCCATTTCTTGGCTCCCAACATTCCATCTTCAGTGTATATATCCTACCAATGCTTTTATTGACCAAATAAAATGTAAGAAAATAGATTGACTATCTTCTTAGAAGGATTCTCCATGCGGTCAAGTATGTTCTGGATAGACTCAATCAAGAACTCATCTCCCAAGGGTCCACCCTCTACAATAAAATTCCATGGGTGTTATAAGTAAAACTCCATTTTCAGAATAGAAATTTATTTCATGAACCACAATGGGTATCCTTCCATGAATTTCATGAAGTGAGTGAAGTTACCTATGAACTTTTCCCCTACTTCTGCATCTGGCAAAATTGGTGCCTTGGGTTATACTAATAAAGGAGCATCTCCATCCACATCCTCTTATCATCCTACAAACAAGCATCATCATAGAGGAATATCTATAAAATGTAAAAAAATATATATTAGTAATGAAAAAAATTATCACATTTATATAATAGTATAATAATAGAAAAAAGTCATAATAATTTATTTGTCAAAACCTCGTTAGACTCTCAAAATCATGTTGATATCACTACCCTTAACCACCCTACACCTAAGTACTAGATAACAACGTTTAACACATTCTCATTATCAAGTTTCTCATTATACATTCCATTAATCATATCTTTCATCATTTTGAAATATTTTTCAATTTTATGTTAAGAACCATTTTCATTTTAATCTCATACAAGAAAAGAAAAACAATTCATGTTCAACAACCTACCCAAAAACTATTTTTCCTACGTTCCTAAAACAATGCATGTCACAATAATCCTTAGTGCCTATAATGATGCCTAAAAACTCAACTCTCATGCCATTCTAGGACACGATTAAATTCTCAAAAATTTCATAAAAAAATATTCACATCACAAAACAAGTGCATCACCCATGGTGAAATATTATTCAACTATTATAGAAAATAAAAAAACAAAAAACCCACCATGGGTACATGGGTTTTCCATTGTACATGGTTCTGAAACTCCCATCTGTGTGCTCATAACCATGGCATGAATATTACTAGTCTCATGTCTATATTTCATAAAATAGTAGGAAAAAAATAAGAATGAAAATAAAACCACCTCTGATAGCACTTTGTAATCTCTCATCCCTAGTACCACACTTCAGTGCCCCAAACTGGTTTATCACATGACCTCAAGCACACCTCCCCTTACACAAGAGGCATCCAACTAGAAACAAGGGATTGATAAGTCAATAATGGTGGGAATATACCCACTTTTATTATAGTGATGAACCAGGGGAAATAATAAACAATATAGGAAACATATAAACTCACACACAATACCAACATATCAAGATAATCAAAGAAGGATAGTCAATATCCAGCAGATGAATAAAATTTTCCATTATAATGTACTTGTCAAGTGTCAAAAATAAAACACAAAAGTATATACACTATATCTTTCAAGTGGGTCCCAAACAATATCAAGTTCCCTCATCCATGCTTCATCCCCATTCTGTCATCTAACACAGGTTTGTTTCCCTTATCATATCCTACAACTAATAAATATATATTTAGGTACTGATCAAGAAGCCTGATAAGTGTGTGAGTACAACTCAGTAGTTCATCCACAATGGTTTCTAAAATGAATACAATCAATAATAATGTATGCACTTGTATAAAGAAATTATTACACTGCACAAATAAATAGTTTATCCTAGTACTAATTCTTCCTTATTTAACCACATAAACCCCCAGGCTCCCGATAAAATCAAAAACTCAATAACTACTTCATACTATGATAGAGTCTAAACCATTCACATAATTAATTCACAATTAATTAAAAAATGGTACTAAATTATCCATTTTAATTCAATTCACTAGTACAAATACTAGGAACCATAACCCATTGGAAATATTATGGGCATAGAAGATCATGTCCAGCACCCTGTAGGTATTTGGAGTTTTAGTCTATGTCCCAAACCCCATTGGTGTTGGTGTAATCATTCCATGTCCCATAATATATTTAAATGCATGCACTTTTTCATTATATGAGTATTTGTAGCATAAATCTGTGCGCTGAAATCATATATCAATCAATAACTTATATCACATATATCTCATATATCACAATATCACATACATCACTATATCATATCAATCAATATTAATCAATATTAATCCTTTCATGGAAATAACTTCCATTAATTAATAAAATGTTAATTAATAATAATCATTATATTAGTTAACTCTACATATAATTTTCCACATCTATCAAAATAATGAATTCAATAATTAATTAATATTTTCCATCCATTAATTAATTTACACATTAATTAATCATATTTTATCCATTGAAAAATCTCATGTCCCAATAAATAGGTCGAGAATTAATTATTCTTAATTAGTCACTTCAATATCACACAATTAATTTTAAAATTAATTATCACAAATTTATTATATCGATATACGAAAATCTATTCTATAATCAATTGTTCCTAAATCCCATAATTGGAAAAATCTTCCATTAATTAGTCTACCTCATTTAATTAATTAATTAATTAAGGGAATCAATTTATAAATAAATCTAGAAATTCTACAAATGCATACACATAATCAAAATTTCGACTATGGGAATTGATGATTAGACCAACTATGTCGATTTGGGGACAAACACCTACTAATGCAAGAATACCTAATTTTATGTGGTTCATTCAAGAATGAAATAACAAACAATATTTATATCCAAATCCTAAATCCAAGATAAAAAAATGAAGGTATAACAATATTAGATCTAGATCTTGATCCAACAATAGAAAAAAAATCAGTAATTTATCTTGAAAAAGGAGCTAAAGAGAGAAAAATATCTAAAAGAAAGAAATGAATATACATAGGTGGTACATATCTTCACTCTTGCTTTTGATTTTCCAAGAATAGAGGCTAGGAAGTATTGTAATCTATCAAGGATCCTCTAAAAACGTTAAAGATGGCCTATGGTAGAATGAGAGTTATTGCTAAAAACATTGTAGAATCTATCCATAAACATGTTTAAAATTTTAGTTTGGGAATTTAAACACTATGTAATGTGATTACATGTCATGTAATTTTTAATAATGGAATATGCTGAAAAACCGGTCACCACAAATTTATTTTTTTAAACCCTACAAAAATTACATGGTGTGTAAATTTTTTAAAATTGATTTTTCAGCCCATTTTCCTTTCTAGAATACCCAAAAAACTTTTAAAGTTTCTCATTTCATCAATAACTCATGAAACAATTATCCCATTTTAAAATGGAATCAAAACTTAGAGAGAGACGTACATAGAAAAAGATGGGATCTTAAAATTCAACCCTTTATTATGAATTTTTCTATTTATTGTTTTATGTGTTTCTAGATTTCATTTAATTGTATGAAATTATAGACAATGCGTAAACAAAATAAATTAACCCTTTTTTCTTGTGGATTTAATATTGGATGATCTATTTAAACTCAATGGATCAACTATGAGCTAGGAGTATCATACTAGAGTGAGTTCTTGACTTATGATGCAGCTCATCCCTGATCTAGTTTGTCCCCTTCTCCTTTGGATTTCACCTCAACCTAGCATTGTCTGCGACATAAAATGTCATCTTCAATAGTGAATCAATACTCCCACATATTAGAGGGGGTATTGGGAAGCGTAAAATACATTGAGATAAAGTGGACACATATTTCCCTATAAATATTAACCAAAAAGAACACTATTTTTTTCAAATCCTAAAATTCACTACTTATTAAAAACATCACACACATGTAATAAATATCTAAATAAAATAACCTTGAAAAATATAGGGTTCAGTCCCTGCTCAATTACAGGCAATGGGTAAATTTAAAGTATGATATAATTTAAATAAAATAAATTTCAGTATCAGGGAAAATAAATATATCAAATGAATAATTTAAATTCAAATAATATATGTTAATTTGGTTAATTATTAATTTAATTATATATTTAAAAATTTAATTATTTAAATAATTTAATTTTAGACCGAAAATTAAATTATTTATTTAATTTATGAAAATTATTAATCTTATAATCCAATATTATGAAATTATTTTTTGATTATATTTAAAATATATATGATCCTTGAAACCCTTTCCCAGGCCCATTGCGGGTAGTTTCATCCCCATGAAGGCCCATTTTGAGCCATCTAGACCCCGTGTAGAGGTTTTTTAGGTAGAATATTCTAGGCCTAACCCATTCCAATATAGAACAACCCTTCCAGGACCATTACATTAGGGGCTGGGAAATAAAAAGCAACTTCATGTCGACAAAATTAGACAGCGAATCTCGGCCTAGGTTGAATGCTAGTACAACATGCGGCAGGGTGAATCTTGTCACTAGGAGCGGTGGTCATAGCTCGGTGTTCATTAAGTATAAGGGATATACAATTTGGATACATACATGTTGGACTGAGATGGTGACAGTTAGAGGGGTTTGACTAAGAGGTGGTGACTCCTGGTACACAATGGGGATTCAACGGCCGTTCGGGTGAGTCAAAGTGGCATGATGTTGGAGATCTGTGTCAATGGATTGATCTAGATGGTCATGTGGTCAGAAAGAATTGTCTAGGGTAGTCTGGTGGAAGTATTCAATGATCATTCTAGTATGAGGGAACCATTGTGGCCTATTATGGGATTGAGTGATTGGCGCATAAACCTGGGAGTTAGCTAGTTGGGCATTCATGATAGAGGAGGTGCGTCTGCACTGGTCACCAGATGATGTAGGAGGGTGAGAGGGCTTGTGGTTTTCTACCATGCTGTGTGATTTTGGGCCATCTGGGCAAGTCGGGCTTGGTAATGGGAAAGAGTTTGTACATCGGTCTTTTGCTGGATAATTTTTAAAAAATGGTTTTTACTTTTTTTTACAAAACGGGATATGGTTCGATATATTTTTAAAAAAGGGTCCTGAGATGTGTGAACCTTGTTCACACATCTTTCTTCAACAAAAAGCATTAAAAAGGTTAAAGCATCCTTTATAATGTTTATAAAGGATGTTTGAACCCTGTTCATGCATCATACAAGTTTTTTTAATTTTTTTGTACTTTTTAAAATTATGTATATATAAAAATATAAAACAAAAAATTTCCACAGAATTTATCTTATATTTCATATCTATTTTTACTTACATTACAGCAGTCCATATTCTGACAGAAACCTTAACCCATGTCTCTCTTTAATAAGTGTTCTTTCCCTGAAAATCATTCTTCATTTCTGATGTGGGATTTAGGTTCTCCCTTTCCTATGCAGAACATTCTGCATTTCTGATTTGAGATTTTGTTTCAAATACATGGTTTTGATTGAGTATAAAATAAAAGCTGCAAATCCAATATAAATGAAATATAATACATAGATTAAAGAAATAATAAATATTTTAAATTAAAAATAATTTCATATAAAATGTTGATGAATAATAATTTATGAGATTTTGAAAAAACCAACTTGAAACTCAAAAATGTTTTAAGTATGTGGATTCGATAGAATATAATATACAAAGTATAAGATCAATATAAATGAAACTTAAAACATGGATTAAACACATATAATATAGTTGAAAATAAAAAAATTTGTAATAAATGTTGATAAAAAATAATTTTTAAGCTTTCTAAACCACCCACTTGAATCATAAAAATGATTCAAGTATGCGGCTTTAAAAGACTATAAAATAAAAACTATAAGACCAATATAAATGAAACTTATAATTTGTATTAAACATATAATAAATATTTAAAAAATAAAATTAATTCATAAAAATGTGGATGAAAAATAATTTATAAGCTTTCAAAACCACCTACTTCAATCTAGAAAATGTTTCATGTGTGTGTCTTTGAAAGACTATAAAATACCAACAATAAGACCAATATAAATGAAATATAAAACATGTATTAAAATCTTAATAAATATTTAACAAATAATTAGTCAATTAGTAATATAATTATTAATTATATAATTATGAATTATATATTTATTAATCTGTTCTTAATTAATATAATTAATAATTTTTTATTTTTTATTTTTAATTACTAATATACAATAAATAATTAGTTTATTAGTAATATAATTATATAATAATCAATTATTTAATTAGTAATATAGTTATTAATTGATGATTAATAAGTTGATTTCTTATATAATTATTCATTATAATGATTAATGATTAGTTATTAATTATTAATTATATAATAATTAATGAGTTAATTAATAATATAATTTTTATTTACAATTATTAATTATTTATTAAATAATAATTCATTAGTTAATTATTAGTATATTCTTTAATTATAATTATTAATAATTTATTATATAATAATTAATTGGTTAATTCGCAATATAATTATTAATTAGAAAATAAATAACTAGTTAGTTAGTAAATTCATAATATAATTATTAACTATATAATAATTAATTAGTTAAGTAGTAATATCACTATTAATTATAATTAGTAACATGATTATTAATTATAATAATTAATAATTAATTATATAATAATTAATTAGTTAATTTGTAATATAATTATTAATTATAATGATTAATTACAAATATACAATAAACAATTAGTAAGTTAGTAATATAATTATATAATAATTAATTGCTTAAATAGTTCAGATCATGGATTTGGTAAACCAAAAACATGACCCCATAAATTTATTGAAAATGATTAAATGCAACACACACACACACACATACATGGGATAGAACCCCAAAATAGAGAAGTCACCAAATATCCCTAAAGGATAGCCATGGGCCCCATAGGATTTGTTATAGCCTGAAAAATTTTCCACAATGGACCAATGTCCCCAAATAAATTAAACACATCCTAAATGTGACGTCTTCATAGGCCGTGGAGACACTTGTTTCCACCTGCACTGTCCATAGCTCGATATCCACATCACTACCGTCACCCTCCTACCATTCCAAAGTCTTCACCAGTCAAGGTCATCCACAAATCACATACCTACCCTCCCAATCGAGGATGACACACCATCCCAAGAGAAGACACATATTTTCGGGAATCCATGTTGTCGTCCGCCACTGTAGATCATCTTCTCCATGATTCTTCCAACCCTGTTAGAGCCCGAGATCTCCCCAACCAGCATCGCCGACCACCATCAGCCATCCATCCCTCCATATGAGTACTCACAGTCGTCGGATCCCAATAAATGCTATTAGGAATCCATCACCAACCCCTATTATACCTGCATCATTATATGATGCCTCGGTTTCCATCCACCCATTCCATCACTAGCCAACCACCAAGCATGCCAATCATTGTCAAAGGCGTCAGATCTATGCACCATGAACAAACCAAGTTCAACAAACATTTCAGCCTTCCATCGCATCACCTCATTGGAAAACCCGATCTTCCTTCTAGCTTATGTCATAGAGACACCCTACACGGGATGCGTATCTCATCTCCAGCCAATTGAGATCGTGCTCTGTGTTTCACCAATACGTCACCAGATGACTTCCAGAACCCACACGCCACTGTCGAGGGCCAGCCACCTGGGTGTCACCGCCCAGATCCCAAATCATGTGCCACCTGCTCGTGATTTTGTATATAGTTAATAATTCTATTACTAAATAAATAATTATTTATTATAAAATTAATAATTACATAAATAATTAAATTATATATTATTATATAATTAATAATTATATTACTAATTAATTATTATATAATTAATAATGATATTACTAATTAAAAAATAATTATATAATTAATAATTATATTACTAATTAACTAATTAATTTTTAAATGTTTCTTATATGTATAGTCCATGTTTTAATTTTTATTTATATTGGTCTTATAGTTTATATTTTATAGGCATTCAATGTCATATACTTGAAACGTTTTTATGTTTTATGTTTGTGGCTTTGAAATATTATAAATTATTTTTTATCAACATTTTTATAAAATTATTTTCCTTTTAGAAAATTTTTATATGTTTAATCCATTTTTTAATTTTCATTTATATCTGACTAATAATTTTCATTTTATAGTCTTTTAATGTCACATACTTGAAACATTTTTATGTTTCATGATGGTGGTTCCTAAAGCTTATAAATTATTATTCATCAACATTTTTTATGAATTTTATTTATTTTCAAAAATTTCTTATATGTTTAATATATGTTTTAAGTTTTATTTATTTTTGCCTTATATTTTGTATTTTATAGTATTTTAAATCCGCGTACATGAATTATAATCCCACATAAGAAATTTTGAATGTTCTGTGCAGGAATGGGAGAACCTAAATTCCACATTGAAAGTGAAAAATAATTTCTAGGGCTTGTCCTCTTATAAAAGGGAGCCATGTATGAGGGTTTTAGTCAGAATCCATATTACTATAATGGAAGTAATACTT
This sequence comes from Viscum album, assembly GCA_963277665.1. Classification (NCBI taxonomy): domain Eukaryota; kingdom Viridiplantae; phylum Streptophyta; class Magnoliopsida; order Santalales; family Viscaceae; genus Viscum; species Viscum album. Next base: position 762,056,124 of record OY728126.1, on the reverse strand, counting down.
GATATTAAATAGCAGATAAATTTTACTGAAAATTTTTGTTATATATATATAATAAAAATTTAAAAAAACAAAAAATTATAAAATTAAATGTTTCTGTAGAATCCGTGAACCCTTTCGACGCATCCTTTATCAACTTAGAGAAGGATGTGTGAATGAGGTTCACGCATCTTTCATGGAAAATATGATGCATGAACCCCGTTCACACATCTTCTTGGGATTGGGGATGCGTGAACGAGGTTCACGCATGTTGGGACAAATTTTTTAAAAATACTCCTAAACCTTTTCCATTTTTTAAATAAAAATACAAAAACCCATTTTATAGAATTTACCGTCTTTGGATTATCAATGACACAAAACTGTTTTTAAAATTAATTTCTTTTAAGAGTGGATAACTTTAAAAAATACCATCCTTTGAAAAATTAAACAACATTTATATGATTATATTGAATTTTGATAGTAAATACCCATTATTTCTCCATTCCATAAAATCTATAGTCTTTAATTTACTTATTCCAGATATAACATTGAATATGGGTGATTTTTTTAAAAGTACTACAAAATAACCTATCAACCGGTAATATTTTAGTGATTGATATCCCACTGACACTTAGCTGTACAAATCAGGTTCGATGGAATAACCTGAAAAAACAGCTTAAATACGCACAAACACACACACATATGTATATATATATATATAATTTTTATTCAATATTTATATTCATAAGAGAATATTAAGATATATATTAGAAAAAATTAATGACCATAACATCATCAACTAATATCATATTAGCATGTTGTTAAATCCATTGGGACTGAATTAAAGACCTCTACGTAATTTAATACAGTTGATTTGTTTTTCCCTAAAAAAATTCATGTGATCCGTATGAGACCAATTGAAGGTAATATGATTTGCATTGAAATCCAATGTATTGGGATTTAAAATTATTCATCACGATAGAGACAAAAATACATCAACCTTAGAAATTTAATACCCAGAAAATATATAAGAATCATGCATGAATTAATCAAAGAATAAAAATTAAAATTGGAAAAATAAATTATTCAAAATAAAGAGTGCTCGATTGCAGCTCTTCACTAATAAAAATTTCATAAAGAATCTAAATCCAACCCCCTATAGATCATCCCCACATGCTACATAAATGTGTGTGATCTTAGTTCATAGAATTTGGGTGTTATCATAGAGCATTGATGAATCATATGGTATTGAGACGATTGCCTCAATCTCATCCCTTTGATCTGTAAAAGGCATTCATGGATTGGTCTCTTAGAGAGAGAATTTATATGTCTAGGATGTGTAAGGATAGATTAGATATCATTATATTTGAATTATCTTCTCCTCCTGCTTATACAGTGAGAGGTTTAAATACCATGAAAGGGTTCCCTGAACCTCAAAAACATTAACCTAAGTTGTAAATGGCATGTTATGATGTAGTAAATGAATCATTAAAATCATTTATATTTTATCACATGGTTTTAATATAAAATAAATATATTACATGATAATCCCAATTCATTAATTTGACATGAAATTATTCCTTATATTAAACTAACCTTGAATATTAAAACAATATTCATTCGTATAATATTTTTTACATGTATTCACTAAATACCACATGAATAATTTTGATAAATAAATTGAACAAAATTAATATATTCTTGAATAATAATGAATTTATTTATTTATTATTGATTGATTACTTAGATAACACTAAGTCCCATGTGGTGCGTCCCACTATGTCTTATATACATATTCACCAGAATATGGCATATTTTAAAATACACTAGTGTGTCTAACCCTATAATCTCATATCTCGGTAGTAGTGAATAGTATTCACATTCCAAGAATGGAATCTAGAAACCCATCATGGACCCTAAAGATATAAGTAAAGTCATAGCAATGACAATCATCTGACAAACACACATTGTGTCATATAATCTATTTGTCTCATGATATATCATAATGCAGGATGGAAATTTGTTTCATCATCCATTAATTCTTTATTTTTTTTGATCAAAAAGGATAAACATATCTTCAACTACCATGTTCTATGATTTATAAAGGTACTGCATTCCATATCAACTAGACTCGCGATATCACTTCCTCAACATGGAAACAAAAAATTCAATCTTCACCATTCAACCAATTTCATACCACCAATGACACACATAACATATGATACCTCAATATGAATTCATTGACATGGTTTTTACATACTTAAATGTATGAAATAAAATTATACACATTGATATTCATATCTTGTTAGGATTCCAATACACATTTTGTATATAGAAATATCCAATGACACTAGATCCATGTGGTATTTCAATTTGTGGGTCTTCTCTTATGATCACACATACAAGAGATCACTGTGTGAGAACTTCATGTTAATATGTCTAAATGATTATGATCCCATAGAACATAATTTTTAGACATTAACTATTTTCATTCATAATGATGAATATAGACCATAGGACATATGATTAAGCTTAAATTCGTAGTATCTCATAGTCCTCATTAAATACCGGGAATTGCTATACGCTTTTTATACAAAAATTTATCGATGGACATTACCATTTAAATATTGGATTTATAAATATGAAGACTATAATAATAAGTGTGCATCATGTATAACTCACTATATTCATGGTGTTGTAATTGAACATTACTATTTAGTTAGTTATAGAGTGAAAACTATTACAATAAATTCTATGTGTGAGGAACTTAGCTAAATTGAAAAGAAATTAAATTGGTAATTTATTGCAATTATTTTGTAAAAATAATCTCATCCAAACCAAGTGGGTGTTCCAGAATAAACGAAAATTATATGGAATGGTGAAAGATAGAAAATCATGTCTAGTTTTTAAAGGGTATTTCCAAATTGAGGTTATCGATAGGTATGAGACGTTTTCACCCATAGTCCAATTAGACACCATACATCTATTTTTCACCATGGTTGTGATAATAATATTCTAACTATATCCAATGGATATCAAATAATAATTAGTGAATAGAGTCCTTATATAATAATTTTTCCTTGAAAATTCATATTGGTTTTTTTATTTATGGATATGAAAAAAATGATCCATTTGAAGATGGATTTTTATGGCCTAAAGAAAGAATCAAGGTATTAATACTATCAGTTTAACTAATATTTTAATAAGTTTGGATTCTAAAGAGGTGGAGTAGATCAATAAATATACATTAAGAAGGAAATAAATCAATGTATTTAGATGCATATCAATATGGATCAAATCATTTTTCAGAGACTCTTAAGATGCATAATTGAAGTTGATTTTTGATTAAAATATATTTTAATTCGATATGTATTCCATTTGAGAGCTTACACATTTTTTAGCTTATAAATAAATCGAGGAAAGGATGAATGATTTATTTCTAAAAAAAATTCTATTTATATCAACTATAACTCTAGTAACAAAAATATGTTTTATAATTTATTACATTGGTTAAAGATACAGGGAATCACACCATGAGGATAAATAAGTTTAGCCATCCTGAGAAACTATATACATATATGATTTCCATATTATTTTTAAAAAATAAAACATATAATGATAACATTTATTTCATAAATATTTTTTATTTAAAGATCCTATAATTATATCGTTGGGAAAAGAAAACATAAAAAATAGTGATATCAAATACTCAATAAGGGAATGCAAAAAATATAATCTATCATCAATAGATAAAGAATTAAAAATATGTTATTTTAGATAATCAATACAACCAAAATTCAATAAAACACATGAGCTTTAAAATGTATCCAAGGAAAAAATCAACTTAATAATAACATGGATTATAATATATGAAATCATATGAAGGAAATAAATAATTTCATATATAGTTATTATACCACCAAGGCCTCATTCCCACAAATCATAAACCATACAATCAATGCCTTTTCCTTATACATTTCAATGAATGGGTAGTTGTAAACAAAAAACAAAACTAATTTGGAAAACTATTAGTCACATGACACTTACTAACGCATCAATGGGATATCTCTAATAGCCATAATAGATGAAAAAACAACTTTTTTAAAAACATAAAAGAATATGATTCATCCAATATAAATTTAAACATTAACAATCCCAAATAAGAGTGGGATTGTAAAATTAACCATTATTGATTTAATAACATTTGAATAAAAAACCCTAAAAAACTTGACTTGGAGCATTAAATACCAGGAATAAAGCATAATTAATTATATAATATGTCAACGTGAAATAATTTATTACATGAAGAATAAATTAGCATTATAATATAAAATAATTCTTTACGTAATGAATTGTGATGAAAAACCCTTAACTTGGATTCCTTCTCCATCACATACATTATATCCTCATTGATAAAAAATTTATATGTACTAAATACTTTATTAATAACATTTTTCATTTATATTCTATTTCTATGGTCATTTTATAATCATTTGAAAATTATTCAATGAATATTACATTCTTATGTCAACCACTTAATGTTTTTTAGTCAATTTATCCAAAATGACTTTGATATATTGACCATGTTTATTAGTGTTATGAATTGTTTATTTTACATATGTAATGTTACTAATTTCATAAATATAATTTTTCTCATTGTATACAAATTTTAATCATCCATCCAATACATTTATAGATAAATGGATCACATCACTTATTAATGGTGAGAGTCAAGACGTACACATGAGTGACATTATCATTTTCCAAAAGATGGTAGGGTAAAATGTAGATGATATTTTATATTTAAATATTAATATATTTTCTTATCTTTCACACATATATATATATATATATTAATTTTCTATCCGTAACAATCCAGGTGAGTCATTGATGAAAAATGATTCAAATTGCTTCATGGAAGGGATATTCCACACTTACACACGCGCGATGTTTTCATTTTCCAAAGGATATAATAGAAATATAATATGGATATACCATTAATATAAATGTATATAATTATGGTAAATATGTTATTTAATTATGTTGAGGATTTATTGAATATTTTTAGGAGGTTTAAGGAGAAAATGACTTGAAAAATTTCAATAATAACAGATACCAATTCTTTTTGTAATCTCATTTGTATCACACATTAATAATTCTTAAAGTCATATATTCAGGAGATAAATTTTTTTAGTACAAGAATTATAAAGTCAGTATGGTATTTGGGTAATTTTTAGTCTAGATAAGTGGTTCAAGAAGTGTGAAGAATATAGGAGTGGTGGTTCTATATTATATGTGATGGGGATGGAAAACATATAAATAATTAATACATTAAAAATAAAATATGTATTATTAAAGTTAAGTGGATGAAAATTGTTATAGTTTCAATGATGGGAGTGTTATAGTCTAAATAAAACTAAATAATATTATTTAATCTATTTCTTCATGTTATATAGAAAACTTATTCATTTATTATAACACTTATAATTTATTTTACCCTCAACTAAGGGGATAAATATTTTCCATAGTTACTATCCATTTTTAAAAAAATGAAGTTGGAATTATAAATTAATATTAATTATTGTGATTCAAAATTTGGTTCCCATTTTAAATGATATAATTCATATAATTTTTAGACTTTAAATTTAATATATGTTCTCAAAACTCAATGAAAATCATTTTTATAAAATTTCATGTTTTAAACATAAAAACTATTTTACAGACAATCAAGAATAATGTTGATTTATATAGAAATAATTCAATTATTTCAATTCTAAAAAGACTTATTTTACTTCAAAATAATAATACCCAAAGTGACATTTTTAATACTTGATTAATTAAGAAGAAACAACCATAGTTTTTATTTGAACAAAAACATTTCTTAGATTTACAAAATGATAAAACATGATTTCTATGTTTAAAATTATATTTTTAAATAAATTATATTACCTATTATATATATATATATATATTGGTTCTATAAAAAAATTCCATAAACTATCAAGTCCTTGTATAATTTAAATGACATAAAATTGACAGTATTTGAAAATTATTTATTTTTGGCTATTCACCTAAAAATAAAATATTTTTGAAAAATATTTTAAATTCCCCCGAAGCTAATTTTGAAATGACAAATTAAAAAATAAATTTTATTTCATCAAAATAAAATTATAAAATATCAGAATTTATGTTTTAATAAATTTTTGGAATAAATATATATTCAAACTACTATAGTTTCTTTATAATGAAAAACTTACTAACTATAATTGAATCTTTGATGTCAAATTATTCCCCACTTAAAAAATTGTTCCCTAAACTAATTCTAGAATTTCACCTCATAAACATATTTGAGTACATATTAAACATAACTTCTTCAGTTTCTCACATTACCACTTCTATCTTATTAATTCTCCAATGTCCCTTTACCAGCCATGTTGCCCGATTCCACAACACCTCTTCTATAGTGTCAATAATTTGGATAATATTTTCATAGGAAAAATGATTGTGCTGTAATACAATTTCTTTATAGGTGAGTACTTTTAATGGGTATCATACACAGTTACTCAAAATGATTTACGGTATGCATCATGAACTTTAGATAGGGTGGGAGGCATTTGTATATGGTAATCCATGGTTCTAATTAATTACAAAATCTCAAAAGTGCTAATGTACCGAGGACTCAGTTTAACATTATTTCCAAACCTTATAACCCACTTTTATAGATATTCCATCAAAAAACATGATCTCTTGAATGAAATTTCTTATCCTTCCTTTGGTTATTGACAAAAATCTTTTTCTTATATTGATATGCCTTTATATTACTCTGAATAGTTATTACATTGTTCAATATATCTTTAGAACGTTCTGTTACTAAAATCATCCTTTCACCAACTTCATCCCAAACAATTATTGTATGTCATTTTTCCCATACAACACTTAATATAATTACATTTGAATAATATAATAGGGTCTAATATTATATAATAATTATAAAAAGGTAAATGTTGATGCTTTTACCTTAAAATTAAAGTTACCATGAACTCAATAAGTCTTCTAATATTTGAATAGTCATTTTAGACTATCCATCGGTCTAAGGATAATGAGAGATTCGAAAATGTAGCTCGTTTTTTAGTGACTTCTAAAAATATTTCTTGAATTTAGATTTAAATCCCTCATCATGAATAAGACACAATCAAAACAGGGGCACCATAAATTCTGATAACTTCATTGATATGGATTTTTATGAGGAAATCAAGAGGAAAATCCTCACTAATATTGAGGAAATGTGAATACTTTGTAAAGGGGAAAAATAAACCATAGAGAATACTTTTTATGGACTGATTGTAAATCCAATGAAAATTTTTATTTTTATATTATTTCACATCATCATATGAATATGTAGAGGGGTAATTACTCTTTTAGTATTTTATCTCTCACCCTATACCTTTTAGTAAGCTAAGAATCATGATATATAGCCATCAATTTCCACCTTCATATTATCCCACAAAAAAATTTCTCTTAATTCCAAATACATATTTTTTTTACAAGAGTGTATAGAGAAATTTTATTTATGTTATTAATTAAGTAATTCCACCATCTACTAAGATATTAATGTAACACATGTCAGGTTTCTAAATTTCAACACACCATCTCAAGAAACAAATTCTTTCTGGTTCCAATCATTCCCAACATTAATATTTTTTGTAATCTCTACTAATCTAGTGGGGACCATTTTATCTTCCACTACACCAAAAATAGTGTTTAGAAGCAATTTTTTAGTAGTGATCTATTAAACCACGACTAGTTTTTTAATTAATTTAGGGGTGGTTTATTAAAAACAATTACTAAAACAGTTATTTTTTCTACATACCCAACACATCTCCACCGACTCCCCACTCCCCAAACCTTCTTGATCTAGTAATGCCCTACCATCGCCACCCATTTATATTGGTCATGATCCTCACCACCCCTTTCCATGCCTCCCCACTAGTCTTGAGCCTTATCGTGCCTCACCACCCCTCACCACGGATCCCAACCCTCACCCCCACCCCTGACCCTCGTCAACCCTCGTCCCTCGCCAATGATACCTAGACTCTTTCCCTATCTTGAAAATTTTGGGTTTTTCATATTAATTGAGTATTCCATAACATATATATAATTTAGAAAGATATTTGTATTCTTTAGTGCTGCAATACTTTATTTTATTTATGAAAATATGAAATAATTTTAAATGATTGTACAAAATATCGGTTTATATCATGCTATTGTAGTATTTTGACCATGTAGAGTGAGAAGGTGCATTATGTTTTCCCGTAGAGAATGTTTTTTTATCTGAATAAATTAAATTAATATACTTTTTTGATATTAAACATGTAAAATCAATTAATATTGGACATGATTATTGGTTTGATATGAAGCATGTATATGGTTATGATGTAGAGAATGTAAGTGGGTAATTATGGAAAACTCTATGTTTCTTTATCATTAATTGATTTCATTTTTATTACCTTAGGGTTTCATTATTTTAAATTTCCCATGTATAACCATGATTATTAATGTAATATGAGACATTTGGTAATTATCTTATAGGTTTCATCTTGAAATATATCTACTAGATACACAAAGAGGTATATCTCTATGTATATCATGTTTCTACCTCTGAAAAGGAATGACCTTCTATAAGGACCTAGCCTTAAACATTACTTAATCTTGAGTTTTTTTCAATAATACACATTGAGGAACTTTTCAGGTTTAGATTTTTAGAGAACTAGATCATAAATCATGAATTACATTCCACCTTTAAATAAGGTGGTTTCATTAAAGACATTATTCACTTTTCCCATCAAAGGAAACATATTTAAAACAAAACATGGATTCTTTTATGACACTCCCTTGACACTATCATCACATCATATACCTTTCCCTTGACCTGTGAAAAACATTTCAAAAACCTGGGATGAGCATAAAAAGCTCATTAAGGGATATAAAAGTACGAAATGAAAACATTAGTCCAAGTATACATAAGAATTAATGATATCATACTTTACTCATAAAACAATATCACTTTAACTTACCTCATCAAATCATGAATAAATCATATAAATCATAAGACATAAAGGTAAATTGAGGCATTCATAACCTTTTTACGTAGGGAGTAACCCTCATGGTTACATTTGGAATAACCATCACAGTATATTACCTAAATCTCTTCGGAGAAACCATAGCGTTTAACTCCTTGGTGTTACCCAATGCATTGGAGATCTATATCGGGCTCACCCACCCTTAGTTTATCATGGAACCACCCATCTTCAAAATCAATTCCCAAGAACCATAACATAATTGTTTCACATAAAACATGAATAAAAGAAACATAACATTTCCAAATTTCAATCAAAATATATCAATACAACACATTGATATAATAAAAACCTTATAAAAACCATTTTCAATACCAAAATAAAATAAAAGTAAAATATTGTATTTATTTTTTTCATTTAAAAAAAAGTTATGGCATGTAGAGGAAGTCGAAACTGAAATAATGGTAACGGCGGCGGAGAAGTCGTTGTCACTGCATATGTATGACAAAAAAACATTCCCTTTTGTCATTTAGTAAAACGCTTCATATAAATTAGATTCCTTTTGAATAAATGTAAATGCCAAAGGGGTTTATACACCGTATAAAAATAATTGTGTATAAAACAAAATATGCCTTAATGAAAGGAGATTTAGATGATGTCCCATACCTCAGGTCCGACTTGACTCGATCGTTCTTTAACCTCATGAATAATAAACTTGATTTAATTTATACTTTCTTAATAATATTTTTCAAGTTCATTATTCCTTTTATATCACTTATTACAATGTCATGAACACTATGTAATTATTTATGTTAATAATGGTTTTTTTGTCGATCATTGGTACTTGAGTAAAAAATAAACTCTTTATAATTACAAGTTGTTCATGTGGTAAAATATCCATTATATCCAGAATTATATTCATGATGTATATATCATACATATCATTTATATCAAGTATATACATGTATTTATAATATTACATAACATTTAGAGTTATGAAATGAAATGCACCATTCATGGAGACGGTAAGTAGTACGTACGTATAAATGCTACTTCCATTTCTATTTCCCATCTAATGGAATGGAATCATAATGATAAAAATTTATTTAATAATTACAATAAAATATAATATATAATATCATTAACTCCATCCTTTTTACGTCCCACATATGGCATTAATGAGTCAAATCACTTTGAGGGGGCGGTAGTCCGCACTTCTGAAAATGAAGATATCGCGTTTACCCATATTAGAAACCATAAAGGTATTCCATAAATGAAAAATACAGAAGCTTAAGGAAAAAATAAACATATTATGTATCATATATAAATATAGTGACATCTTAATTTCCACCTTTTATGGTGTTAGAAAAATATTGAACAATCATCGTTTCGTGAGGCAGAAATTGGCCATCCACGGAAACAGTATGCTCTTTAACCATTAGATGTAGGAGTGTGTATGTGTAGCTCTAATAATTCTTATAAAAACATCCTTTTATATTTAATATATTGGTGTTGTTCCAAAATAAATGAGTAAAAATATTTTAGGGGGTTGGAGAATAAAAATAAAACAAAAGAACATTAGAGAAGTCTTTACCTTTAAATCGGGTAAAGAGGTAGAGGTGGGGGCCTTTTATAAGAGGGTGGAGGGGCAATCATGGAAAGTCAAGAAATGATACTTTATTTTAAAATGCTTTTCTAATTTTAAAGGTCCTACATTGATATATTTATAGGATAAGGTGATAAGGGTTCGAAATATACTCATCCAATAGGTTTTGGACAAGTGTAAGTCTTATATTTTACATTATATTTTCATTTTATTTAAATTGTTCATTAATGAGGTAATCGCTGCATCATCATGATATCATAAATAATTTAATTAATTTAATGTCTAAAAATTATAAAAAAATACTATAATGTAGTTAATTTTTTTATCTTTCTAATGAATATTTATAGTCTAATATATCATTTCCACAGACAAGACTAAAAAATTTTACTCGGGTGATACATTCTTTAGTGATAGTCTCCTTTCTTTAAAAATAAAATGATAATGTGTCACTTTGACCCAAATGTGATTCCATGGGATCCCTAAGTTTAGCACAATTCATCCCATGGTCGTCCATGACACAACCAGTAGAATTAGGACACATGTTGGGGTCATTTCTTATTATTACGATATTATTTTATAATCCTTAACTACCCGATTACTAATTAATCAAGATAATTAAAGATAATTATCGTTATTACTATTCATAATGTCCAAAAAACAAATGAGTCTTAATTAAATAATTCAGACATTATGATTCCAAATACGGAATCCATTTTACCAAATTACAAACATATAAATTTCAATAATTAATTTAAAAATAATTCTTGTTGTCAAAACAATAGCGGGTATTTTTGAACAATATCTATGAAACGTTTGGCACTTGTTTATACAAAATTCCAATGTGAAATTAATTATAATCACAAAAATTGTATTAAATGGTAAAAATATATTCTAATTACACTTTAAAACCGATTAAAAAGATAATCTAACCATATAATTAAATTAGATGAAAAAGCAGTTTTGATGTAAAATGCAGTATTTTTCACTATTCATTAAAAAAATGAAAGTAGTCAGAAAAATACCAAAAATTTATCAAAAGTAAATTTCAATATCTCAATCATAAAGAATATGTTTAATTTGACAAATAGATATTATAAAATTGTCAATAGTTTTGATTTGAAAATGGTTTTCCATCAAAAGGTAGTAAAATAATCTTTTAAAAATACTAGAGAATTCTATGCTTTTGATTTGATTTATTCTTATTTTAAGCCTCTAAAAACACTATCTAATTCATAAATAGACATATATAAGAAAATCCATAATTCTTTACTTACATGGGATGTTACATCCTTCCCCCCCCTTTAGAAAATTGTGTTCCTTCAATTTATTTACTTATCGAATAAGTGGGGGTATTTATCCCTCATTGCATTTTCAGATTCCCATGTTGCCTCTTCAATCATGTGGTTTTTCCAAAAAAACCTTTACTTGATGAATCACCTTATTCGGCAACATTTTCTCTATGTGGTTAAGAAACTGGACTGGTTTTTCCTCATAAGATAGGTTCTCTTCCAGCTGAACTACCTCTGGAATCAAAACATGAGATAGATCTGACATGTACATCCTTAACATTGAAACATGAAAAACATTATGTACCTAAGATAAAGTCATAGGTAAATCCACTCGGTGTGCAACTGATCCAAATTTCTCCATAATTTTATATGGTCTAATGAACCTTGGACTCCGTTTTCCTTTCTTACCAAATTACATCACACTTTTCCATGGTGAAACTTTGAGGAAGACATGATCACCTACCTCAAAAGAGAGATCCTTCCTCCTGTTGTCTGCATAAATTTTCTTCCTGCTCTGAGCTGCTCTCATGTGTTTCTGTATCAGTTTAACTTTTTCTGCCAACTATTCTACCAATTCTGGTCCCATAAACTTCCTTTCACCCACTTCATCCCAAAAAGATGGAGTTCGACACCGCTTCCCATATAATGCCTCAAATGGTGCCATCTATATACTGGAATGAAAACTGTTATTATAAGAAAAATCAACAAAAGTAAGATGTTGGTCCCAAATTCCCTGATAATCAATCGAACAAGCACGTAGCATATCCTCCAATTTTTGAATCATTCATTCTGACTTCCCATCTGATTGAGTAAGAAAAGTTGTACTAAAATTTAATTCAATACCCAACGACATCTGAAGGCCTTTCCAAAAGTTAGAAGTAAACCTGGGATCATGATCAAATACAATAGAGAGGGGAACTCCATGTAACATAACTATCTCTTTAAGATACAAATGAGAAATTTGATCTACGAAAAAAGTATCTCGCATGGAAAGGAAATTAGTAGTTTTAGTCAAACAATCAGCAATAACCTAGACTGCATTATTACCTCAACGTGTCTTCGTAAATCCCAAAACTAAGTTCATGGATATATTATCTCATTTTCACTCTGGTACTGTTAAATGTTGAAGCTCCCCTTTCGGTAACTTCCATGCTTCTTTAACCTGTTGGCATGTCAAACACTTCACATAAAAATCAACAATATCTCTTTTCATTCCATCCCACCAGTAATACTCTCGAATATATCTATACATCTTAGTAATGCCTGGATGAACTGAAAATGGAGAACTATGAGTTTCACATAACAACTCTCTCTTCAACTTTGAATCACACATCACAGAAAATCTATTCCAAAATATCAAAACACAATCATTATTAATGTTGAATACATGAAACTTACCCTTCTTAACCAGATCTACCTATTTCTACAACTCACTGTCTTGCTTCTGTGCTTGATTAATTCTTTCTGATAGAGAAGATTTCACTAATACCTGAAACAAAACAGAAGAACAACCTGCACCAACAGCTTCTATGCCAAATTTCATCAAATCCTTAACCAAAGGATCATGTTCCAAACGTAACATGGTTAATGAAGCATTAGTTTTTCTACTCAAATCATCACCACTTTATTTTCTTTTCCCATATGGTAATGAATTGTACAGTCATAATCCTTGATTAATTCTAGCCATCTCCTTTGTCTCATGTTCAATTATTTCTGAGTGAATATATACTTTAAACTTTTGTGATATGTATATATTTCACACTTTACATCATACAAATGATGCCTCCAAATTTTTAAAGTGAAAACAATAGTAGATAATTTCAAATCATGTGTAGGGTAATATACCTCATGAGTTTTCAACTGACATGAGGCATAAGAAATTACATGATCATTCTGCATTAGCACGCAACCAATTCCTTTCAATGAAGCATCACTGTAGTTAACAAACTCACCATTCCTGGAAGGTAGTGCTAAAACTGGAGCATTCACCAATATTCTATTCAATTCTTGAAAACAGTCATCACATTCTTTTGACCAGATAAACTTAACACCCTTCGAAGTTAAATTAGTCATTGGACTACATAACCGTGAACAATTTCTAACAAAAATTTGGTAATAGCATGTCAAACCATGAAAAATAAGAATCTCACTTACATTTGTGGGTCTTGGACATTCTTCAACAACCATTGTTTTTGCAGGATCAAAAGTTATTCCATGTTTAGAAACAATATGTCCAAGGAAAGAAATTTTTTGCAACCAAAAATCACAGTTGATGAATTTCCCATAAAATTTATTTTTGTTTAATGTTTGAAAAATAACCCTTAAATGTCTTTCATTCTCTTATTTACTTTTAGAAAACACCAAAATATCATCCATGAAAACAACCACAAACTTATCCCAGAACACATGGAAAATTATATTCATAAGGTCCATGAATATAACAGGTGCATTAGTTAGCCCAAAAGGCATAACTACAAATTCATAATGTCCATATCTTGTACGAAAAATGGTCATCGAAATATCTTCTTCCTTTACCTTCAAATGATGGTACCCCGATCTCATTCAATCTTTCAAAAATACTAAGCTCCCTAGAGCTGATCAAACAAATCATCGATATGAGGCAAAGGATATTTGTTCTTAACAGTGATGTTATTCAAGGCTCTATAATCAATGCAAAGTCTCATTGAACCATCTTTCTTTTTAACAACTAAAACAGGAGCACCCCATGGTGATGTTCTAGGTCGAATGAAACCTTTCTCTAATAAATCATGTAATTTCTCCTTCAAATATACAAGTTCAATTTCAGCCATTCGATAAGGGGGAAATACTGGAAATTTAGGCTATATCCACAATTTGAAACCATGGCTATAAGCCCATAAACAGTGTCTATAGGTTATAGCCACGGTTCAATGGACCGTGGATGGTATTGGAGTGGCTATAGGGAAAGATCTATAGCCACATTTTGAAACTGTGGATAAAGGCCTCTAGCCACGGGTTGCACCGTGGCAGGACAATAATCCATACAGGTCCTATTTCCACGGTTCAGAACAGTGGCTGTACAATTTTAGCCACGGATTGAAACTGTGGCAATAGACCTACAGCCATGGTTTAAAACTGTGGATGTAGGCATTCCCATTTCATAAAAAAAACACAACCCCCCCCCCCCCCTTGAACACCCCCCCCTGCACCACCATGCACTGCCTGGATAGGCCCCCTGCACCCCCTTGAACACCCCCCCCCCCCTCGCACCCCCATGCACTGCCTGGACATCCCCCTTGCACCCCCACTGGATACCCATGCCCCCCTAGATAACCCCCTTGAAAACCCCATGGACAGCCCCCTTGCACCCCCCTAGACAGCCCCCTTGAACACCCCATACACCTCACTAGACAGCCCCCATCCCCCCCCCCCCCAGACAGCCCCCTTACACCCCCACTGGACACCCCCTCCTCCCCTATACAACCCCCTCGACACCCCTCCCTGCCACCTAGACACCCCCCAATGACCCCCCCCCCCCGGACAGACCCTGGACAAGCAGACCCCCTTGCACCCCCCCTGGACACCCCCTTTCACCCCAAGGGACCCCCATGCCCCCTTGGACATACCTCTTGCACCCCCCCTTGGACCGCCCCCTTGAACACCCCACTGCACCCCCATGCCCCCCTGGACCCCCATGCCACCCCCTACACCCCACTGGACAGCCCCACTGGACAACATCACTAGACAGCCCCACTGGACACCCCCTGCACCCCCCTGGATAGCCCCCTTGCTCCCCCACTAGACACCCATTCCCCTCCTAGATATCCCCTTGAACACCCCCCCCCCCTAGATAGCCCTCTTTCACCCCCTTACAACCCCCTGGACAACCCCCTTGAACACCCTCCCAGCACCCCCATGCCCCCTTGGTTCCCCATGCCCCCTGCCCCCCACTAGATAGCCCCCATGCCCCCCCTGTATAACCCCACTGGACACCCCCTGCATCCCCCTGGACAGCCCCCTTGCACCCCCACTGGACCCCCATGCCCACCCTGGACAGTCCTCTTGCACACCCCCCTGGACAACCCTCTTGCCCCCTGGACAGCCCCCTTGAACACCCCCCCTACACCCAATGCCCCCTAGTCCCCCATGCCCGCCCCCTGTCAGATATATTACAGGCTCTTTCTACTAGAAATCTATTTGATCCCAATGAAATTTCACCCATTCTCGTAGAAATGTATGTCAGACACTTCACAATGTTTATCCTCAACCAAAAAGAAGACACTATGACAATCCAAATATCCCCATCATTAGGTTCAAAATGTATCGGTCCTAGAGTACCAAATAAACAGTATTATCCCTACCATATAAGAATCATCAAAGGCCCTCTTTATGAATCCCCACCAATCATCCACTCATTTAAAGTAGGTAATCTATAAGAAGATAAAATCAATATTTATGTGATACTGTTTTAAGATCCCATCCCTAGAACGTGATAACAAGTTAAACTATTATCGTAGGGAGCCTGATCAAGGGAAGACTAGTGACTTTATACCCATAACAAAGGGGTCCCTCTTTTGGGCTCTTTCCAGCAATTTCCACCACCAACGATGAGTGAATCAATATCCTATACATAAAGAGGAACACCTCTTATAGGCTCCTTCCCATGATATTTTGGACATAGGCCCCCTAATAAGTTCATAGAATGTAATAGTAAAAAATACAAGGAAATGACAATCACAGTGTTCACACTGAAGAATCCCACTGGTCAAATTTGATGAGAAATAATGATTTGATAAAAATATGTGTTCATGCATATCAAGACATCATGTAAAATATGGTGGTTGTCTATAACTGGATGAAAATCTATTCCTAAACCTTCAAAAAATGTTAGTAAAACACAGTTGTAAATAATGAGCTAATGAAAACCCCTACTCATGCATATCAATCATGTCAGCCATATTTGATAGAATGAAAGGAGAAAATTTAAATCTATGCTCATGAACATGTATAAATCATTAAAATATAGAGAAAAACATGAATATTAAAATCCCAACTCATTTTCAATAAGTCATTCAGTACAATTTGATGCAAACAACATGCAGGTGAAAATACCTCCTTCTTCTTACCAAGCTTTTCAGTCATATATGGAAGAAATAAAATAGAATATAAAAATAACCTCTCAAACATATCAGTCCAGACAATAAAATAATATATAGTGAAACGAGAATAATTCTGTTGTACTGTTGACATCCATACAAAATGGTTGACAAGAGTTGTGTTGCCAGATTTCATGGGAGATGATCCGTATGGTGCGATCATCAAAGCATAAAGGTATTTCAATTTTTTTTGGATGACAGAGGACATAAAATTACACTGGGCGCACCTTTGCATGGTTGGTACCACACAATACTGGTTTTTGTCCTAGTACGGTGAAATGCCGAACTTGTCATGGGAAATGATTAATCCAACTCTAATGGACAAGTATGGGCAGCCGATGGAGAAGGAACCATTTCAGCAACCTAGTGCATTGGAGGAGCAGTTTTTTTCCACTCTGCAACAGCAGGGAAAGGTAATTGTTAACCGAAAATAGCAAAGGAAGGTCACGGTTAAGGTGGACACAAAATTCTAGTTGTTTCAGTTTGTACATAATTTGTGACGATAATTTTGAAAAGAGTTCAAACAGGTGCTGAGGGAGAATGTTTGGGGATACAAACAGCTCAAATGGTTGTACAGAAAATGCTAGTGGTTTCAGTTTGTATAGAATCAGTGATGAGAATATTGAAAAGAGTTAAAACAAGTGCTGGGGGAGAATTTTTGTTTATAAGAATAGCTCAAAAGGTTTCAGATATTACTGTCCAGTTCTAGAGAAGAATACATTTTTTCTGTTTCATTTAGGCAGTAGGCACCTGGTTTTTACCAGTTATCATCTTTGTAATTGGTTATGATTCCCACAGATTTCCTTGAGGAATGACTAGAATTTTTTGCTCGACTCTGGTTCTAGATGCTTCATGGAAAATTGGTGCACAAAGTGTTATTTTTTGTAGATTGTGTGCTTCTTGTTCACATAATTTTATGTACCTGAATGGCTGTTTATTTATCTTTTATTTGGAGACTTTGATTTTAATGCTACACTTTTTATGCTCCTAATGGGTCATCTATTGCCCCAAGGATCTGTTTTTCTCTATTTCAGGCACTGAAACAACATATGTTTACATGATTTTCATCAAACTGGACCATTTTGGCTTATCTGTTGTAATGTTCCCTAATCACTCTTATTTTTTGTTCTTTTTCATTATGGGTTCTGAGGAAACACCAATGTTTTAACCTGACTAAGATAGTTCAATGCATGGAGATGATGACATCTGTGTTTATGTGAACCTCCATTGCATGTTTTTTTCTCTTAAAAGTTATTCTTGAGTCCTAGAAAATTGACATCTTATACTTGGTGGTTTGTCACAATGTTTTTCTCTTGGATGTTCTTTACATGCTGGTCGATTCAATTCGGCTTTTCAGGTGACATGACTATGTGTGGAGGCAGGTCCATGCTTATGAGGGGTTTTATTCCACATAGATATGCTATCATTTTAAATTTCGGTGACTTTTAAAAATAATTCACGCCATTTTAGACAGGTCTCTTGCAATGTGTGTTTTTTGATGTGTTTTTTATGTCTCTCAAATAACATATTTCATCACACATTTTCCATGTATTCCAAATAAACTATTAAAAAGACCATTGTTTGTATTTTCCATTACTATTGAAAAGTTCTTCTTATGCCAGAATGCTAGTGGTTTCAGTTTGTACAGAATTTGTGACAAGAATGTTGAAAAGAGTTCAAAAAAGTGCTAAGGGAGAATGTTTGGGGATACGAACAGCTCAAAATGTTGCAAGTGTAAGATACAAAAGGTTTCTTAAAGAGGTAAGGAGTAAGGGATCATGAAACCTCGCATCGAAAGGACACTCATTGTGTTTTGAATACTGAAGAAGTGGAGGAAGTGAGGGAGTTGGAAATAGGTTGGTGGCATGATTGTGCAATGCCACAGCTGACATTACTATGTGGATTCCCTTGCACAACTGCTGAACTTATAATGGAGTTATTACTATAGTTTATTTTTCAATGGAGCTTGGTCAAGGCCTTTCCAGGTATCAACTGGTTGCTAAAACCTTTTCGCAGTCATGGTATACTAGAAGCGATGGACATGAACGGTCCTGAGGCTATTGTGGACTCAGGACATGAGGGCTGGATAGTCTGCTTCCTCACTGGATAGCAAAGGGTGGCATGATTTCATGGAATAATGGTCAGGAGGTGATTTCGGAAACAAAGATACTCCTGGTTTTGGACAATATAGATGCAGCTGAAGATGCATCTTTAGCAAGAAGTAATGTTGCTCAACTTTTTGGTGCGTATGAATGATCTTTTTAAGTTTCCTACATTATTAGGACGAAAATATGGACTGGATATGATTTTGGGTGAGGTGAACTAGCACTGGGTTCTAAGAGAAGGGCTTAACAACACATTTCAAAGAGTGATGCAGCCATATATGATATGTTGTCTCTACAATTCTGCTTACTCCTACAGAAAAAAAATACGTTGATTTGTTGTTCATTTACTTCTACTTAGTTCTAGTGTGCGACTACTTGTTAGGCCAGAGTCATAACGACTTCTGATAAACAGTTTGAAAAAATTCGTGGCGTTCTATTTCTGAATAACATTTACACTTCCAATTCTAGAAGAAAACCACTCAAATAAGCGTTAGAATAAAAAATTTCAATAAGCAATCTGGAACCACTTATATAGAGACACTTATCTTAAGTGATACTTGATGTAATCAGTAACGGATCCTAATTGTGCGTTCCGAAGGTGGCAGGGGGGATGTTGCGGGTGCTGGGGGGATGGTTGCAGGTGATGGGGAAAGGGGGCTAGTTGTAGGTACTGGGGGGATGGTGTGGGATGATTCGAAGGTGGCAGGGGGCTACTCCAGGATGGAATGCTGGTGGAAACATGCTAAAATAAAGGTGGAAGGGGGCTGGTATGGGCTGGATATGGCTGGAGCCGGGCCAAATCACTGCTTAAACCCGGCTTGACTACGACGTGACCGCCGCTTGACCACGTCGTGTTGGCCTGGTCCAGCGACATCTTCAGGGCTGCATCCTCTGGCCAAGACTGAAGGGAGTGGGAGGAGGTTGGAATTCTTGTGGAGGGGGGCAGGTTGCAGGTGTTGGGGGGATGGTGCAGGATGATTCGAAGGTGGCAGGGGGGGCTATTGCAGGATCGAATACCGGTGGCAGCGGGCTGAAATAAAGGTGGAAGGGGGCAGGTGTGGGATGGATGTGGCTAGAGCAGGGCCAAATCATGACATTAACGTGGCGTGACCGCGGCGTGATGGCCCAGTCTAGTGACATCCACGGGGCAACATCTTCCAGCTAAGAGTGAAGGGAGCGAGAGGAGGATGGAATGCTGGTGGAAGGGGGTTGGTTGTAGGTGTTGGGGATATGGTGTGGGCTGATTCGAAGGTGGAAGGGGGGGCTGTTGCGGGCTGGAATGCTGGTGGCAGCGGGATGAAATGAAGGTGGAAGGGTGCTGGTGTGGGATGGATGTGGCTGGAGTAGGGCCAAATCATGTAATTAATGTGGCATGACAGCAGCGTGACCGTGGCGTGACTACAGCGTGACCGCGGTGTGACTGCGGCGTGACCGCGGCGTGACCACGGCGTGACCGCGGTGTGACTGCGGCGTGACCGCAGTGTGACTGCAGCGTGTTGGCCCTGTCCAGTGACATCTGCGGGGCAGTATATTCCGGCCAAGAGCAAAGGGAGCGGGAGGAGGCTGGAATGCTGGTGGAAGGGGGATGGTTGAAGGTTTTGGGGGGATGGTGTGGGCTGATTCGCAGGTGGCAGGGGGGTTATTGTGGGCTTGAATGCTGGTGGGAGCAGGCTGAAATAAAGGTGGAAGGAGTCTGGTGTGGGCTGGATGTGGCTGGAGCAGGGCCAAATCACAGCATTAACGCAGCATGACTGCGGCGTGAATACTGCGTGACCGCGGCAGGACCGCAGTGTGACTGTGGTGTGACCGCAGCGTGACCGCGGCGTGACCGCGGCGTGACCGCGGCGTGACCGCGGCGTGACCGCGGCGTGACCGCAGCGTGACTGCACCGTGACCGTGGCGGGACCACGGCGGGACCGCGGCGCGACTGCGGCTCGACCGCGGCGTGACCGCGGGGTGTTGGCGTGGTCCAGCGACATCTTCGGGGCAACATCTTCTAGCCAAGTTCAAAGGGAGCGGGAGGAGGCTGGAATGCTGGTGGAAGGGGGCTGGTTGTAGGTGTTGGGGGGATGGTATGGGCTGATTCAGAGGTGGTAGGGGGCTGTTGTGGGCTGGAATGCTGGTGGAAGCGGGCTGAATTGAATGTGGAAGGGGGCTGGTGTGAGCTGGATGTGGCCGGAGCAGGGCCAAATCACAGAATTACTACGGCATGATCGTGGCGTGACAGCAGCGTGTTGGCCCGGTCCAGCGACATCTGTGGGGCAGCATCTTCTGACCATGAGCGAAGAGAGCCGGAGGAGGCTAGAATGTTGGTCAAAGAGGGCTAGTTGCAGGTGCTGGGGGATGGTGCGGGCTGATTCGAAGGTGGCAGGGGGGCTATTCCGAGCTGGAATGCTGGTGGCAGCAGGCTGAAATGAATGTGGAAGGGGGCTGGTGAGTTTTCGCAGGCAGTGCACCTCCGTTAGAGGGGTTTTATTATAAAAATATGACTTTATCAAATGAAACAATTATATTAAAGAACACTTATTCAAGATATTCAATTCAATATAATTAGGACACATTAAGAATGAAGCTAAATTCAATTTAAAGGATTCTTGAATTAAAGAGGCTAGAAGAGGGATCCTACCTCAAGGTGGAACCAAACCATCCACTTCAACTTTTGGATATTTCTAACTAAAAGTTGTTGCTCCCCCACTGGGTATACGCACCTTCACACATTTAATGTATTTTATAGAATCCTTCAAATTAAATTGGCAATGTCTCACATACAATTTAAAGAGGAAGGTGGAAAACATGAAAAACATTGAAAACAAAGTAGAAACATGAACCTGTATGTTTTTTATACTTCCAACAACAGTATGATTCGATCATCAACAGGTGCATGAGGTGCTGTCCAAATTTTTTGTGCCCAGAAAACACAAGAAAAATGTTATTAAATAGTAAAATAACTAAAGGAAATAAAATAAAAAAGGGAATAATATTTAGGTTTCAAACCCTGAACAGGGGCTATTGTTAACCTATCCACAGCTTCACCCCTCCACCCTCCCTCGGCCCCAGCCCCCCTCCCCCCTGCACCCCTCCATCCTGCCCCCTACCCCTACCCCCTACCCCCCTCCACCCAACCCCTTAGCCTGCACAGCCCCCCCTGCACCCTACCCCCTCCTCCCTCCCCCTGCCCCATACCCCCCTGCCCCCCCTACACCCCTCTATCATGCACCCTTCCCCCTTCTCCCTGCCCCATGCCCCCCTCAACCTAGCCCCTTAGCCTGCACAACCCCCCCCCCCCCCCCCGCTCCACCCTGCCCCCCTCCACCCCGCTCCCCTGCCCCGCCCCCTTCCCCCTACCCCCACACTCCACCCTGCCCCTTTCACCCCTCCACCTTGCCCCTTGCCCCCTCCACCCAACCCCTAGCCTGCACATCCCCCCTGCATTGTCCCTGACCCCTTCCACCTGCCCCATGCCCCCCTCCACCCTACCCCTACCCCCCGCCCCCCTCCACCATGCCCCCTGCCCCCTGCCCCCCTCTACCCAGCCCCCAAGCCTGCATAGCCCCCCCTGCACCCCTTATATTCCTAGTTTCTATGTAATGTTTTTTTGTTATGTAAAGTGTTTTATGAACCTCATTTTCCTATGATACTAAACATTTATATCCTTGAATGTATTGTTATTTTATTTATCTTAAAAATTTTGTAATAGACATGTAAAAATAGGTTGGTTTTCTCTATAATTACATCCCAATGTCACCTTACATGGTTTTACATGAATATGATAAGAAATACCACTATAATCACAATATATTATTGAGTAAATATAATTGTATACATTAAAATTCCAACACCTGAGGAATATGGAACTTTCTCCATGTATTGCCACTCTTCTTCCATTGTGAGTTCTTATGCCTTGGTCAAGTTGAAGTGGCATGCAAGATGGGTAGTCACTGTTTCTCATCTATTAATGCCCTAAATTTTGATGATCCTATTGATATGATCCTTCTAGGTTATTACTAAATCTACAATCTTATTATCTATTTCTATACATACCACAATATCTTCTCAAATTTCTTGGGATTTTTCTTTTCAAAACCTTCAAAAATTATCCATGGATTTCTAAATAATTCAAACATCTAGTCCAAGTAGAAACATGTAATTTAAATACAATATGAAATTTATGATGGTACAATTATCCCATTTATTTCAGTAGAAGTAATTATCTCTATTGCAACTATCAAAGCATTCATCAGTGATAAATTATTCAAATTTCTGATTCCACCATCACGGTACTTGCATTATTATATACAAGATTTTATACAATATAGAAACAAAGACATGGATCCCAATTGCTTGTACTCATATTGGTTGTTTCATGTTGATTTATTCATTTAACTCACCATGAAGCAAATTTGTCTTCATTTCCACCAAATCTAGAATCATATTTTCCAATTCCACCATAGTTAGAATTGTTTAGATGATATAATTATTATATTTAGTGAGAATATTTCCAAAAAATAATCCTTTTCATTCTAATAATAACATATTATTACCATCAATAATTTTTATCATTTATAAACATCATTCTATAAATTAATTTAGTAAACGCACTTATTTTCAAGTTCCTTTTTACCCACTTAATGTTCATACATGTATGATTTTATTTAACTTCAAAAAATCCATATCTTTATTCATGGAATATTCCACTAATTTGAATAAAAAAATCATATTTTAATTTGGATTTTCATGTTTCTATTTATTCAATAAAATTATATAATTCATTTAAACCCCATACCTTTGAAACA
This sequence comes from Viscum album, assembly GCA_963277665.1. Classification (NCBI taxonomy): domain Eukaryota; kingdom Viridiplantae; phylum Streptophyta; class Magnoliopsida; order Santalales; family Viscaceae; genus Viscum; species Viscum album. The sequence goes on along the minus strand of OY728126.1, from coordinate 762,032,143 downwards.
GTCTCCTAATTTTGGTTGATCTCATCAACTGAATCATATTTTCTAAACTAATCGACCTAGTTCTTCCTATATATACATGAATTTCTATTATTTGAATGTTGAATATGTACTTTCGCTGCTCTTATACATGATATAGCTGCACATAAACACTTTTGATGAACAAATGATGGTTATAATTCAAGTTCCTTCACCACTGGAATCTTAGTTGTTTGGAATTTATTAACTTCTAGTAACCTTACTATGATAAACATTGGATTTAACTATGGGTTCTTCATTAATATCATTCCCAATCAAGTTCTAATCATTCAACAAAACAATTTCATTTAAGAAAATATCTCTCCTTTTAAGGATTTTTGTATTCATCATCCCACAAAATGTATCCAAAATAATTATAATCATATCCAAGGATGTAACACATTTTATATTTTGATTCAATTTTGTCTCATTCACGATAATTTACATGTAAATATGGTAAACTACATTTAAATTTTAGATATATAACTTCAGGTCTTTTTACAGACCATGGATCCTTCAGATTTTATTTCCCTTTTTCCAATGGTAGAATTTTATTGGTGAGATATACCATTGTGTTGAGATCCTCTTCCAAAATCACCTTAGGAATTACTATGTGAACCCTCATACTCAAAACATTCTCTATCCGAGACCTATTCATTCTTCCAGAAAATTCATTCTATTGTAATGTTATGATCACCATCATATCATGTCTTATTACTTTATTTTGATAGATTTTATAGAAATTGAGTCCACTGTACCCACCTCCATTGTCTATTAGGAAACAATTCACCTTTTGATTGTACTCCCATTTGGAATTAGCATTCCATGAAGTAAAAAGAAATATATAAAATGTTTAGTCTAAAAAAATAATTACCTTCCTAGTAGCATCATCAATGAAATTAATTAATTAAATTCAAACACCAAAGTATTTTATAGGGGTAGGTCCCCAAACAGCTTTATAGACAAACTCCAACTTTTGGTTTCGATGATTCTCAAAATCTATGTTGAAAAAAACTTTTCTCTTCTTTCCTAACACAAAACATTCACACATTACAATTTATTCCTGATCAAGATTCATTATTATGTTATCCTATCGAACCTTTAAATTCTTTTCACTAAGGTGATTAAACTAATAGTAAAAAAATTAGATCATCAAGGTATTACTTATAAAAGATTTCTCCTCCAGTTAAATTTATAGTGATGTAGGGAGTTCCATCATTTACTCCTTGTGAAACTATCATTGATCCATCGGTAAATTTCTTTACCCTATTTTAAAAACTAGTCCTAATTGCTACATAATTATGTTTCCAAATTAAAATTATATTTATTCTCAAATCATGGATATTTGAAACTTCCATTAACTTTAATAATCATCCATTATTTATTTATATGCTCAGTTATCCTTTTCCAATAACTTTTAGGGATTCACCATTCACCAGATGGGCACATCAAAACATCCTTGATACATAATTAACGTTGTATATTTGATCACCAATGGATTAATAAGAATATCTGGAATCTGTCACCCAAGATTATACTAGAGTATTCAGACTCAGTAAATAGAAATTGGCAACATCTGTTATTTAAATGGAATCTAAACTATTTGACATTGACTAATTTCACCCCTTACATTAGGTAATGATTTTTACATCTAATGAGATCACTATGTTTATGGTACTGTGGTTAAAACCCAATATAAATTTCACATAGAGAATTGGAGTAGAATTAATACGCTATGTTTTAGTACTATTTAGTAAACCAAATCCACTATTCTTATTGTATTGTGATGTAAAAAAATCACCTTTATAGGAAAAATTATCTATGAGAAATCAATTTGGAACAACCTATGTGCAAATATAATATTGTAATAGTAATAATGTTTTTAATACAGTTAGTTTGCACCAACATTCAACATTTTGCAAACTGAAAAAAGAGATAGAAAAGGAAAATTGGTTATTATCTATGTGTAGAGACATACCTCTCTTGGGTACTTGAATATTTCTTACAAGAATCACTTCCAATAGAGACTCTGGATTGAGATATGAGAATGAAATATATTTCAATTATGGAACCCATAGTTGAAGAATATGAAGAAGAATAGGAAGAGGAAAGTGATGATGTGATAAAATAGTTGAATACTATAAAGGGAATGTGATCCCCTCAGTCAAGCTATCTATAAGAACATCCGAAGCTAAATTCACTAAGATAATTTTAGAAGGACCATCTATTCTGAAAATGATTATTCCCAAGATGAGGTTGACAAACCTTCAAAGGATTAGAGTAGTAATCATGATTTTTTTCATCATGTTATTGATAATTCAATTAGTGATAAAGCTGCTAATAAAGATGTTGATGATGATAATAAATTTAGTGCACATTTTTTATGGTGAGCATGATTCTTATAAAGTGGTGAAGGAAATTTATAAGGTTGAGAAAGGTTAGAAAGTGATTGTTGATTCTTCAACGAAATCTATAGTTTCAAAATAAAATACGGATGTTATTGGAAAATCAATGGGAAAAGAAGATTATCCAGATAAAGTTACTTCACTAACAAAAGATTTTCAACATCTCCCATAAAGATCTTCCCCTTTTTTTCTTACCTAAAAACATTCTTTATATCCTGGGGAAAATAAAACATAAAAAGGGTGAGCTCAAATGCTCAGTAATGGTAAGCATGGATAAAATAAAACATACCATATACATTTGAACTGAAAAACATGAACATAATGTTTAAACATCAAAATCTTGAGAAATGACATAAAACATGGAAGTACGTAAGGCATAGATCATAAAGAAACATTAAGAATGATAAAATAGCATGGGAATAAAACATGTAATTGTGAAAACCATTAAGCCTGTGATATGATTTTCATAGTAGCCAAGGCATTGCTGCCAAGACCATCTTAGTGGACAAAGTCCCTTTCCGAATCGAGTTCACTCCTCGTTCTAGTCCTGTATTACTGAACTGGTTTAACATGTCATTCCATCCATGTCTATATCATGAGATATAAATCATTACCCAATGAATTGGAGGGAGATATAGGTCCCACCCATCTCATAATGAAATCATTCTTACTTGTGCCACAAAATAAACTTAAAACATTCATCATATCCCAAATAATAAAATGGGTTTCATAAACGTCATTCCATCATAACATAATCCATATAAAAAAATGGATATCATTTCATCATAAGAAAATTGAAACCATGTAAATCATAGAGACATTATACTTGAAACATACACATATGAAATAATGTCATATTAGATGGAAAATGGTTTTGATAAAACACTTGAAATGAATTCTTGAGGAAAATATCCTTTCTTCTTTAAAATCATTCTCTTTTTACAAAATGTCATGAAATTTTAAAAGAAAATGATTTTGTTGAAAATATTAATGAAATACTTTAGAGGAGTCTTCATAAAAATAAGGCTTTATAAAACCGTAAAAATCCATTCGTTCCGTATAAGTTAAAAAAACATTCCTCTCGTACTTTTACCGGAAAAGTCTAAAAGTACCTCGTAACGTAAACAAAAGAAAGATTCCTTCCATACGATGTGGTAAAAGTAGAAAAGGGTAAAAAAGAATTTAAACATACATGGAAGAAAAGTAAACATTTTATAAAAACATTTTTAGAACATATGGACATGGATAATAATCATAACCCCAGTAAATACTTACAAATAAACAATCTCGAATAAGAATGAGATTGGAATAATTATCCCTTACCTTATGTCCGATATGCTTCGTATGTATCCAAACATCCTGTATAATGATTTAAATAATGTCATTGACTTATTAAAGAATCATATTCATTGTTATGATATCATATATGGTTTACTTTGGACTTTATATTACCCGTTCTTTTGTAAATTCCATATTAAAGAGTGTTTTGGGTAAAATCGTTTCATTTGTCGTCTGTGTTTTGACTTGTAATTATTAGTATGATTACATAGATCATGATTACATAATTCCAGAATATAAAACATGATTTATATATAATATATATTCAGAATATAAATATATATAATAGATCGATAAATGGAATGAAATACACCGTTCATAGAGACGGTAGGGCATACGTACGCATGAACGCTATTTTCGTTTCCTTATTGAGTTGAATGGAATTAAGTAGATGAAATACACATATATATATATATATACATAAATCCAGTATCTTTATAATGGCATATATTTCATTGTTATTTCTTATATATACTTTATAATCATTCTTAAATGGTTAACATGGAGAATGAATCTCATCGCGTCATGGAGATGGTAGTCCGTACGTACGCACGAGCGATCATATCGTTCCCATAATTATTGAATTGAATTGGATAGGACGATATAATATATCATAATAAGTATGATGGTATAATAACTATGTATAGATAGTCTTTACACCATTATACCCATCCATGTAAGGTGGTGTTGGAAAAGCAGATTACACCATGGCGTGGAGACGGTATTCCGTACGTACGCACGTGCGGTGATTTCATTTTCCGTAGGATGGATAGATAGTGAAATATGGCTGTTTCATACTTATAATAACATATCATTATATTAGTGATACTGATGTTATTACTTCATAATGAAACAACTAAAGAAGAAGAAGTAGAAAAAGAAATAAAGTTGAAAGAATCGGTAACGGTCATTACCTCTTCTTTGGAGCGCCTCTTTGAGACCTCCACTTAGGGAACTAAAATTGGTCATTGAAGAAGACCAGGACCTCTAGGATGTTTATATGGAAGTGTAGAAGAGAGGTTTTCAGGGGTTGGCCAAGCATGAAGGCTCAAATTGGTGTGAGGAAGGGAGGGAGGAGGTTCTATTTTATAAGGGAGGAGAGGGGAACCTTTGGAAAAACTAAAAATATTATTTTATTATAAAGTCATATTCGGTTTTAAATAGCTCAAAATTGATTTATTTCAAAGCTAAGGTGGGGATGGGTCGAAATACTCTCATCCAATAGAATTTAGAAAAGTTTAGGTTACTATTTTAAACTTATCATTAAGATTTAACTTTACGTTAGATAATTTTACTTTTACCGTGTCATATTGTGTTCTTACACTATAAGGTTAATAAACTTACTATAACAAGCCAAACGATCCCCAAGTTGTTTATTATTAATATATATAACCGTATCTAAGTCATTTGGCCGAACCTTAGATTTTTAGGAATATAAAAACAATTAATAATATAATATTTGTTTTAAAATCAATTATATGTCAATTTTGACACTATTTGGTAATTGATTTTTGTGAAAATCATAACAGAATTATTAGTTAGCAAAAAGTTAATTAAATTAACAATAACATGTTATATTAACATAGAAAATAATTGGAATTCATAAAAATTCTAAAATTACATTTATTTGGGTATTTATAACATCAATTATGTCAATATTTCATTAATAAGATAATTATTGCATCATCATTGTGTCATAAATAAATTAAATTATTTAAAGTCTAAAAATTAAAAAAAATATAATTATGTAGGAAATATTTATTTCTTTCTAATGAATATTTATAGTTGAATGTATTTTATGTATAACCCTATATTTAAAATTCTTTACTTATTAAACTTTGATTTTAACTATTTTAACCCTTCTTTAAATAAATTAATAATAAATGTCCTAATCTAATCCAAGTGGGCCTAAATGTTCATATTTTATTCCTAAGGTTGTTTTTGGTCGATTTACACTTATCCAATAGAATTAGGACACATGTTAGGGTAATAATAATATCATTTTTACCCTTAATTACCCTATTTACTTTTAACCGTAGTAAATAAAAGTAAAAAGTTACTATTCACCAAAAATTATTTTCATCTCATTGAACCACATTTTACTTACTGACATCAACTGTGTCTCTCAGATTTTTTAAATACCTTTTACAAAAGTGGTAAAATTAAGTTTTATGTAAATTTGAAAATTCTCCTAGGAGGTGGGTAAAAGACGGTCAAAAGTTCAATAAAAAATTTATATATCTAAATTTATTATAAAATGACTCCAATGAATTACATTGAACTTATATATCTATTATGTATCAATTTTTACCTAAAATAAATTTAAATAAAATACATAATTATTTAAATAAAAAGTCGGTTTTTAAATAGTAACTCAGTGTTTTCACTATTCATAAAAAATTGAAAGTTTTCAGAAAAATACCCAAATTTCACCCTAGGCTAATTTCAATATTCTGAGTCCAAAAATGAAGTCCATTTTCATAAATAAAATTTATAAAATTTCAAAAAGTGGGTATTATTATTCATGACAGCTAGATTTAATAATATTTTAATAGCATATCGTTGTTTAGCCAAACTCTGTATTGCGTACAACACATGCTATTGTGGAAGGTCATGCTTGCGTGTATTGCAAGCCAAGTCAGGGATGCATGTTGTGCAAGCTCCGTTTGGTGTAGCGTACAACACAAGACAATAATGAAATTAAAAAGTATATTTTTCGTAAAATCTTGGGGTGTTACATTAAACCCCCCTTAAAATGAATTTCGCCCACGAAATTCGTCGGGGTTATAAATTGTTTACTATTCGAAAGTTTCTTTAATAGAAACCCACATCGTAAAAAGGAATACCAAAACTAGGCTTTAAAAACTAAATTATGAAACGTAACGGTTACCCAAATTAACTAATCACTGGGTTTCCACATAGGGGAACATAGGTGAAAATATAGATATGGAAGAGATATCAAACCGTCATGTTCTGATGGAGAGTGGTAGAGAACATGGCTATGAAAAATACAACAATCACAAAGCCATAGATTTGTGATGATCTAGGGTACCATCTGATTCATCAGATATAAGGGCACTAGGACAACATTTTTGGTTTTCAAGATCATTTCCCTAAAGTTGAAGAATTTGAATTAGAATAAATACGTACTTTATTTTGGTACAATCTCACTGTTTTTCGTGCCTTGAACAATTTCCACTTCATCTTTTAAAGAAATGAAGTTGAATTTGTTATTCGTGAAGTGTTAGAAGATCATGTGATAGAATGACGAGTCATTCTATCTGTCTCAAACAAAAGGTTAGAAAAAGTTATTAAATATACATAAGTCGATCTATGGTTCCTAAAATGGACTTATACTTCATATATCATACTACTTTATATAATAAAACTAGTTTCTACTAAATAGGGACTTCCTGTAGGCCAGTGGTAGGGGATAAATGCCAGTCGCAATTCGGTTGTGGGTTCGATTCCCATAGCCTTGTCCGACACGATGGGCTATCGCCCATCCTGATGGTTGTCCTTTTTCTAAAACTACATTACTATAACATCCCATCAATAATATCGAAAAATTTCTATCCTTAAACAATACTAAATTATCTCCAACATAATCCATTCGAATCTTTAGGCTTATCTAAAATACGTCGGTCCAAGCTCATAGTATAAAGAAAATGATTACTTGAAATGTCACATAACAATCACGTGAATGCCATCATTTATCCCCCATATATCATAAGATATATCTTGTTAGTCAAATTACAAACATGTGAATACCTTAATCATGTATTCTCTTGATGAATGAATACCCATTGAACCTTAGTAAAAACATGAATGCAGTTAAAAGTTAACACTTTCCACAAACCAAAATCCTCAAAATTCTATATACTCAAACCATGATATCACTTAGTCCTTATATCAATCATGAGCTCATGAATACAATCAAAAATCTCATTATATTCTTATCCTTTCATTATGTGTATATCATCTACTTACCAAAAATATCTCATTCACTTTCCATGGTTACCAGTACCATAAAATTATTGAAAACCACAATAGACCAATACATAAATATTCCCATATTCCACGATACTATATACAACAATATTTTGGAATCCCATTACATAAACACTTAATCATTCCATCACATCGTTGTCATATGTCACATCGCCAATAGTGATTTCATGTGACTTCCCTTTGTCCTTTACCTTATGTGGTTGCTCATGTCGATCATCATTAACCCATGGATTAGGGCATTGATTAGCATAATGCCCCAGTTCATTGCACTTGAAGCAGTGAAGTGTTTTTGGTGCGTTCTCTGCAGTATTTTCTTTATTCACACCATTAGAAACCCTTTTTCCATTACTTCGACACTTAGCTACTCGATGACCTTCTTTTCCACACATAAAACATTATTCTAGTCCCTTTAAGACAATCTCTACCATGCTTCTTTCCACACTTTGAGCATAAGGAAACATCCATCTTCTTTTCACCATTATTTTGAGATTTCTCCTTGAACTCCATCTTTCGTTTCTTGTCAAAACCATGAGATGGATATGTAACACCAAATTCCATTTCTACCTTAATAGCACAGCGCACAATTTCTTCATAGCTACTAAAGTCTCTTATAGCTAATGCCCTTCAAAGATTTGGTTTTAAGCCACTGAATAATCGATCAACTTTACATTCAGGTTGGATGACAAAGCCAGATGCATACCTTGCAAGACTTGTAAAATTCGCTTCGTATATACCAGCAGATTCATCATCCTTTTTCTTTAGTTCAAGAAACTCCTTCTCCATCTTTGTTCAAAGAATACTAGGGATGTACATATTGAAAAATATGTTCTTGAACTCGTCCCATTCCATGGACTCAATTTCATCTCTTGGCCTCGTATTCTTGATAAGATTCCACCATTGATCAGCTTCACCTTCCAAACGATATACTGCTAAGATGACTTTATCATGTTCAGAACATTGAAAAACTGAAAATATCTTTTCAGTGGTACTGATCCATTGTTTAGCAATAAGTGGATCATAAGACCCACTGAAAGAAGGTGGACATTTCCTCATTAAGGACTCAATAGAATATTGTTCCCTTCTCTACTCATTTGGAAGTCCAAAATGATTCATAGCTTTTGTAAGTATAGAAATAAGATTTTACAGTCCATCTCCCATAAAATTTGTTTATTCAGGAGAACAATCATTGCATTGTCCATTACATTGATCAACCTGGTTCCTTCGGGTTCCAGCCATCGTCTAAAACCCAAAAAGAATAGTGTGAGAGGCAAAAATCATGCTAGTGAAAAAAACATAATAAAGGGGGAGTACTTTCAATATCTAACATCATAGGTTATCATAATTATAGTATTATAACCTATACTTATACTTAACCTTACGGACATCCCTATACATACCTTAGAAATATCTATAGGAATCTCACTAAAGTTATCACATCCTAGTTTCCAAAGGTTGACTAAACCTTTCCTCTAATACCAATTGTAGAGACCCGAAGCTTGACGTACATGAACATTACATTACTTTTGCGGAATACATAATGCATAACAAAAACAGACACACAAGGACCGTAATAGTTTAGTGTCTTTGGAAACTTGGAACGTAATATTCTAATCGTGGTGAAGGATCTTCAACATCTCCCATAAAGATCTTCCCCTTTTTTTATTACCTAAAACCTTTCTTTATATCCTGGGGAAAATAAAACATAAAAAGGGTGAGCTCAAATGCTCAGTAAGGGTAAGCATGGATAAAATAAAACATACCATAGACATTTGAACTTATAAACATGAACATAATGTTTAAACATCAAAATCTTGAGCAATGACATAAAACATGTAAGTACGTAAGTCATATATCATAAAGAAACATTAAAAATGATAAAATAGCATGGGAATAAAAAAATGTAATTGTGGAAACCATTAAGCACATGATATGATTTCCATAGTATCCAAGGCATTTCTCCCAAGACCATCTTAGTGGACAAAGTCCATTTCTGAATCGAGTTCACTCCTCGTTCCTGTCCTGTATTACTGAACCGATTTAACTTTCCATTCCAGCCATGTCTATCTCATGAGATATAAATCCTTAACCAATTCATTGAAAGGAGATATAGGTCCCACCCATATCATAATGAAATCATTCTTACTTGTGCCACAAAATAAAATTAATACATTCATCATAACCCAAAGAATAAAATGGGTTTCATAAACATCATTCCATCATAACATAATCCATATATAAAAAATGGATATCATTTCATCATAAGAAAAGTAAAACCATGTAAATCATAGAGACATTATACTTGAAACATACACATATGAAATAATGTCATCTTATATGGAAAATGGTTTTGATAAAACACTTTAAATGAATTCTTGATGAAAATATCCTTTCTTCTTCAAAATCATTCTCTTTTTACAAAATGTCATGAAATTTTAAAAGAAAAAGATTTTGTTGAAAATATTCATGAAATATTTTGGAGGAGGATTCATAAAAATAACTCTTTATAAAACCGTAAAAATCCATTCGTTCTGTATAATTTAAAAAAAACATTCTTCTCGTACTTTTACCGGAAAAGTCAAAAAGTACCTCGTAACATAAACAAAAGAAATATTCCTTCCATACGATGTGGTAAAAGTAGAAAAGGGTAAAAATGAATTTAAACATTCATGGAAGAAAAGTAAACATTTTATGAAAACATTTTCAGAACATATGGACATGGATAATAATCATAACCTCATTAAATACTTACAAATAAACAATCTCGGATAAGAATGAGATTGGAATAATTATCCCTTACCTTATGTCTGATATGATTCGTATGTATCCAAACCTAAAGTATAATGATTTAAATAATGTCATTGACTTATTACAGAATCATATTCATTGTTATGATATCATATATGGTTTACTTATGACTTTATATTACCCATTCTTTTGTAAATTCCATGTTAAGGAGTGTTTTGGGTAAAATCGTTTCATTTGCCATCCGTGTTTTGACTTGTAATTTTTTATATGATTACTTAGATCATGATTACCTAATTCCAGAATATAAAACATGATTTATATATAATATATATTCAGAATATACATATATATAATAGATCGATAAATGTAATGAAATACACCGTTCATAGACACAGTAGGCTGTACGTACGCATGAACGTTGTTTTCGTTTCCTTATTGAGTTGAATGGAATTAAGTAGATGAAATAAATATATATATATATAAATATACATAAATCCAGTACCTTTTTAATGTCATGTATTTCATTATTATTGGTTATATATACTTTATAATCATTCTTAAATGGTTAACATGGAGAATGAATCTCATCGCGTCGTGGAGACGGTAGTCCCTACGTACGCACGAGCGATGATATCATTCCCATAATTATTTAGTTGAATAGGATAGGATGATACAATATATCATAATCACTATTATGTTATAATAAATATGTATAGTTATTCTTTACACCATCATACCCATCCAAGTAAGGTGGTGTTGGAAAAACAGATTACACCACAACGTGGAGACGGTATTCCGTACGTACGCACGCGTGGTGATTTCATTTTCCGTAGGATGGATAGATAGTGAAATAGGGTTCCTTCATAATTATAATAACATATCCTTATATGAGTGATACTGATGTTATTACTTCACAATAAAACAACTAAAGAAGAAGAAGTAGAAAAAGAAATAAATTTGAAAGAATCGGTAACTTTCATTACCTCTTCTTTAAAGCTCCTCTTTGAGACCTCCACTTAGGGCACTAAAATTGGTCTTTGAAGAAGGCCAGGACCTCTAGGATGTTTCTAGAGAAGTGGAGAAGAGAATTTTTCAGGTGTTGGCCGAGCTTGAAGGCTCAAATTGGTGTGAGTAAGGGAGGGAGGAGGTTCCCTTTTATAAGGGAGGAGAGGGGCACCTTTGGAAAAACAAAAACTATTATTTTATTTTAAAGTCATATTCGGTTTTAAATAGCTCCAAATTGATTTATTACGAAGCTAAGGTGGTTATGGGTCGAAATCATCTCATCCAATAGGATTTATACAAGTTTATGTTGTTATTTTAACCTTATCATTTAGATTTAACTTTAAGTAAGATAATTTTACTTTTACCGTGTCTTTTTGTGTTCCTACATTATAAGGTTAATAAACTTACTATAAAAAGTCAAACGAACCACAAGTTGTTTATTATTAATATATATAACCTTATATAAGTCATTTGGCCGAACCTTAGATCTTTAGGAATATAATAACAATTAATAATATAATATTTGTTTTAAAAACTATTTTATGTCAATTTTGACACTATTTGGTAAATGATTTTTATGAACAACATAACAGAATTATTAGTTAGAAAAATGTTAATTAAATCAACACTAACATGTTATATTAACAGATAAAATTATTGGAATTCATAAAAAGTCACAAATTACATTTATTTGTGTATTTATAACATCAATTATGTCAATATTTCATTAATAAGATAATTACTGCATCATCATTGTGTCATAAATAAATTAAATTATATAAAGTCTAAAAATTAAAAATAAACTATCATTATATAGGAAATATTTTTATATTTCTAATGAATATTTATAGTCTAATTTATCCTTTGTATAACCCTATATTAAAAATTTTTTACTTATTAAACGTTGATTTTAACTATTTTAACCCTTCTTTAAATAAATTAATAATAAATGTCCTAATCTAATCCAAGTGGTCCTAAATGGTAATATTTTATTCCTAAGATTTTTTTGGTCGAATTACACTTATCCAATAGAATTAGGACATGTGGTAGGGTAATAATAATATCTGTTTTACCCTTAATTACCCTATTTACTTTTAACCGTATTAAATAAAAGTAAAAAGTTACTATTCACCAAAAATTATTTTTATCTCATTGAACCACATTTTACTTAATGACATCAACCATGTCTCTCATATTATTTAAATTCCTTTCAAAAAAGTGGTAAAATTAAGTTTTATGTAAATTTGAAAATTCTCCTTGGAGGTGGGTAAAAGACGGTCAAAAGTTCAATAAAAATTTTATATATCTAAATTTATTATAAAATGACTCCAATGAATTACATTGAACTTATATATCTATTATGTATCAATTTCTACCTAAAATAAATTTAAATAAAATAAATAATTATTTATATAAAAAGTCGGTTTTTAAATAGTAACTTAGTGTTTTCACTATTCATCAAATATTGAAAGTTTTCAGAAAAATAACAAAATTTCACCCTAGGCTAATTTCGAAATTCTGAATCCAAAAATGAAGTCCATTTTCAAAAATAAAATTTATAAAATTTCAAAAAGTGGGTATTACTATTCATAATGGCTAGATTTAATAATATTTTAATAGCATATCGTTGTTAAGCGAAACTCTGTATTGCGTACAACACACGCTATCGTGGAAGGTCACGCTTGAATGTATTGCAAGCCAAGTCGAGGATGCATGTTGTGCAAGCTCCTTTAGGTGTAGCGTACAACACAAGACATTGATGAAATTAAAAAAAATATTTTTCGTAAAATCTTGGGGTGTTACAAGTCACTAGTAGTGAGACCCACCACCAGTCATCTCATAGCAGAGTCTTATGAAGTTGTAAGTAGACAGATGTCGCAGAGGTCTAAGAGGACCATACCTACTGGTGGATGAACACATGATTTAGGGTTGTTTTTACGCGGAACCTGAGGTAGAGATGGTCATGCCAGGAGCGGTCAGTGTTATGCATGCGGCGGGTAGGGTCACATGGCTCATGACTGTCTAACCTTTTGTACAGATGATTAGAAGACGGTCGAAGGACCGCCCAGTCAGAGATAGAGATTCGACTGAGGAGGTCCACAGGGAATAGGCAAACGTGTCATAGGAGCTGGTCGTGCAGCTGGCAGTGGGTGATGATTTGAGATGTTACCATCACCAACACCAGGAGGTCCACCCCAACTCTAGGGAGCAGGTGGACAGGGGAGATCTCAGATCCAGGTAGCTGAGGCCTACGATAACTGCGCTCTGGAGATGATATGAGGTATGATCTGGTCTACTCGACCTTAGTTACAGTAAATATAGACACAAGTGACAGTCATTCTTTAATTTCCACTACCCTCATTCGGAGCTCGAATATTCCGACAGAGCTATTGGCTCGATCTTTACAGTTAGAGACTCCTACGGGAGCGGATTCGACGATTATGCACTGGTGATGGAAGTGTGAGCATACTCTAGGAGGAAAGATCTTTTGTTAGGATCTCATAGTAGCGGTGTCAAGGCCTTACGATTTCGTCATGGGTATGGACATGTTATCTATAATACATGCTCAAATTAATTGTATTAGGCATAAAGTGTGGTGTGTCCACATGGATGAGACCAGTTTTACCTTCACTGGCAAGAAGGGAGCCTTTACAGTGCAGGATGGACTTACCTGGAGGAGAGTGCAGCCAATCACTCATCAGTTGGCAAGCCTTTCCCTCAGGGCAGTTGATGTGGACAGTCTGAGTTATCTTGTAGTTGTGTACAATTATGCAGATATCTTCCCAGATGATGTTTTGGGTCTACCTCCTCATAGTTAGGTAGACTTTTACATTGAATTGTATCCTGGGAGGGCATCAATATCTACACCAGCATTTCAGATGGATCCCACGAAGCTTCATGAGCTGCAGGTACAGCTGGAGGACTTACAGGGGAAAGGGTTCATTTGGCCCAGTGTTTCACCTTAGGCTGCCCCGATTTTTTTTTCCAATAAGGCGGATTGGTGCTTGAGAATTTGTGTCGACAATTGGGGCCTGAACGAAGTCTACGTGATGAACAAGTACCCACTCTTGAGGATTGAAGACCTCTTTGATCAGCTAAAGGGAGCATGATGGTACTCGAAGATAGACCTCAGATCAGCTGTCCCCATCTCAGAGTACGAGATGAGGATGTACAAAAAATGGATTTTAGATGTCAGTACGTCCATTATGAGTTCTTGGTTATGCCATTCATCATGAACAATGACCCATTAGTGTTCATGGGACTCATGAAAAGGATCTTTCATCCATACCTTGATATCTTTGTAGTAGTCTTCATCGATGACATACTGATCTACTCGGCAACTGAGGAGGATTATGCCTGTCATTTGCAGATAGTTCTGGACACACTTCGATAGCACCATCTTTATGGTAAGCTCTCGAAGTGCCAGTTCTAGATCCTAGAGGTTCCCATTCTAGGACATGTCATATCAGAGGCTGGAGTTGTAGTAGATCCAGCAAATATTGAGGCGGTTATTTCTTGGGATCCACCCAGGTGTGTGACAGAGGTATGGGGTTTCCATGGTTTGGTAGGATACTACTGAAGGGTTGTTCCAGATTTCCACAGAGTTACAGCACCACTTTTATAATGGATGAAAAAGGGGCAACCCATCGTGTGGTCGGAGAGATGCTAGCAGAGTTTTTAAGAGCTGAGGTAGAGGCTGACTGGTTCCCCCCATCCTGAGGTTTCTAGAAGAGGGCTTAGGGTATGTACTATACTACGACGCATCAGGTATTAGGATAGGATGTGTCCTGATGAAGGAGTGATTAGTGATCACATATGTTTCGCGACAGATGATACAACATGAGAAAAACTACACTACCCATGCCCTAGAGTTTGAAGCAATGGTCTTCTGCTTGATGATGTGGCGACACTATCTGATTGGTGAATGTTTTACAATCTACTCATATCACAAGAGTATGAGGTATATCATCTCCCAGAAGGACCTAAACCTGAGATAGTGACATTTTCTTGAGTTCTTCTTGAACTATGACTTCAAGTTATTCTATAATCCTGTAAAGGGAAACATTGTAGCAGATGAACTCAGCAGGATGATGGGTATACAGCTGCTAGGAGAGAAGACAGAGCAGCTGGCCTCTTTGCAGATATCCTTTGTGGATCGGGATAGAGTAGATTTTCTTCATTCTCTTACAGTCACTCTCCCACTTCTTCAGTGAGTCAGGGAGGTGCAGGATTGGGACGCTGACTATGAGGCTCAACATTCTTAGATATCCACAGGGCAGACATCTCATGGATTTTATAAAGTTGGGACCATGTCATCTTCTTTAGAGGATGTACCATGATACATGTGTGGCTTCAGGAGGATGTGATGAGGGAGTTCCACACATCCCCTCTAGAAGTACATCCAGGAGTGGCGAATAATTACCAGGATCTCTGACGGTAGCCTTGGTGGCCAGGAATGATGAAAACAGTAGCAGAGTTCGTCTCTCGGTGCCTCACTTATCAGCAAGTGAAGGCGGTGAATCACATACCAGTGGCTTGTTTCAGCATTAAGAGGTCCCGGAGTGGAAGTGGGATGGGATATCCATGGACTTTGTGATAGGAATTCCACGTACATTAAGGGGACATGATTCTATCTGGGTGATCATCGATCGACTCCCCAAGTCGTCCCACTTCCGACCGATCAGAGAGTAGGGTTTATTAGAGAGCATGAGATGCCTCTTTGTGAAGGAGATTTTGAGGCTACAGGGAGTACCCTCAATGATTGTCTCTGATCGTGATGCATGTTTTACTTCCTAACTATGGAAGGGGTTGCAGGAGGCTTTCGTGACGCAAATTCGTTTGAGCATCACCTTCCATCCTCAGATGGATGGTCAGACTGAGCAGACCATTTAGACCCTCGAGTACATGCTATGTGTTTGTGTCCTTGATTTTGGTCACAGCCAGAAGGATCACTTGACTTTGGTGGAGTTTTCATAAACAATAGTTATCACTCCACTATTGGGATGGCACCTTTTGAGGCCTTTTACGACCGACCTTGAAGATCACCTTTGTGCTCGACTGACCAAGCGGAGTTAGCACCGGTGGGACCAGAGATGGTACGGGCTACCACAGAGAAGTTGAAGATCATCTAGGAGCAGATGAAGACTCCACAGAGTAGGAAGATGTCTTATGATGAAAGAATATAGAGACCTCTGGTGTTTGAGGATGGTGACCACATCATTCTACGGGTCTCACCCTAATGAGGTTTGTGGAGATTTATTCTAGGAGACAAGTTATATCCAAGATTCATCAGACCTCTTCATGTCCTCAGAAATGTTTTCAAGGTGGCGTACCACTTAGTTCTTCCACCTCAGTTTCACTGCGTGCACGACATCTTCCACGTATCCTAGCTGAGGATATACGTGCACAACCCATCCCACATCATCGACCACAGCGAACTGGACATCGATGACTGGGAGACTTTTATAGATGTTACAGTTGAAATTGAAGATCGATAGGCTTGGGTCCTTCTTGGATGGTCGATACCTTTGATGCGCATTCACTGGCAACACGAGAACCCCCAGGAGAGCACATGGGAGAGGGAGGCTCAGATACATGTCAGTTCCCCCACTTGTTTTCATAGTTTTCTGATGTGGCTTATGGGGATGTAAAGTCCTAAGGTTGGGAGAATTTAAATTCCTGAAATTTCCATGTAAATTTATATTTAATTAAATTTGGAATTTTAGAAGCCCATGAAAATTTACGGTGCATGATTCAGTGGCCCAGAGTGCCCATAATGAATTTCTAAACTTTTTTTCTGGTATGTACGAGTGGGTTTTTGTAACTTTTGAACTGGTTCTTTGAATTTAAATACAAGGGCACCATTGAACTCGCATCACTAGTATTCACTTAAGGATACTTTCACCTCGACGGTAATTGTTCGAGGGTGAAAATTAATTTTTGGGTTTTTTGTGGGAGAATAAAATAAAATAAAATTGTGTAAAATTTTATTTTATTTATCTTTGGACCTTCCATGTGGATGTTGAGAGGTGAGGACCACCTGAACTAAAACTTCTCAACATAGGTTATGGTTGTGGGGACCACCCGAGCCTAACCTCCCATGTGGGTTATGGTGGTGGGGACTGCCTAAGACTTAAACCTATTGAACTTCCCTCTTAATGAGTGATAACCCCTTGACCTCCCCAACTTTATGATGCCAACTATCCCCTTTAATTAAATAATCCAACACATTAATTATTTAGTTAATTCAATTTGAATTTATTCCAACATAATATATTAAGTTGGCTATTCCTCAATTTGGTGGAATTGAGGGAAAGTGTTGGCAAAAGGGAGAATCTTGGATAATTGGGAGAAAGCTATCCAATGAAGAACACCAACAAATAATTCCAACTTCGACTTCGACTTCGACTTCGACTTCTCCATCGGGATATTATTTGATGAGGAACATCTTCAATGTCAACGAAATGACGATCGAGGAAACACTGATGTCACCGACATCTGTCTATCCCCAACAACGTCGTCTCATTCCTCATAACCTCCATCAATGAATCAAATGAGGTAGTGGTTGTTATTTAATTCTTAAATTCTCTCAATTAATTTCCTCGTTCTTGAAAATCATGGAGAATGTGGATCAACCAAAACGATTTGATCCACGATTCGTATTAAAAGGTTTAGTTGTCATTCTTGATTCTTGATTATGTTAAAGCCACTTGTTATCACCCTAACGAGGAAGGTGTGGGCTAAAAAAACATGGCCCAACCTCTCTGCAGTTTATCTTGAAGTTTTTTATGTTCCTCGCAATGGAAGAAATAGGCGACTGGTGCTGGCGGTTGGCACCAGTGGAACCCAAGAACCACGACAAAGGCGACGAAGGCGATGAGGGCGATGAAGGCAACAGTGCCGCCCCACGTCCACCACCTCCCCCAGCCACCACCACCAGTGGCCTCAATATGCCACTTCGTGTCCTACCGCGCCACCCCATGGCCTGATGTGCCACCCCGCGGCCTGCTACACCACCCTGCATCCTAGTCGCACCGCCCGCGGCTTTACCACACCACCATACAGCCTGCCGCGCCACCCCGCGACCCTCTGAGCTGCCCTGCGGCCTCGCGCCACCCACAGCCCTTCTGAGTTGCCCCGTGGCCTCATGTCACCCATGGCCCCATCGCGACCTTGGCGGCCTCTTCTGCCCCGCAGGCTGCTGCCCATGCCGGGTTGGGCTGGGTCGGTCCGACCGGACCAGGAGACACTTCGACCCATTTATGCATTTTCGGCCATATCATTGGCTCCAGGCGTCAGTTTGATGAACCATCTATGGTGATGAGAACCTTTTAGAGAGATTTTACTTTTGGTATACCCCACTAATGACTTGGATAAATTTGAGGAATGGTCGGGTTGGATCGAGCATGAATCCAACTGGGCTCTCGGGACTAAAAGGCTTATAACTTTCAGACCGATGTCTGATTGATGCATCGTCTGTTGCGTTGAGACCCATATAATGTGGTGGTACTTTGAGATACTTCTTTATGGGACTTCGTGGTAGTTGGAGTATTGACCAGTGGCTTGTGGAGCGGACCCTCCTAGAGGTAAGAGAGCGTAGTGTGGGAACCCAGTAGCTGGATGTGACCTAAGGATGTACTTGGATCCTATGTGGGTCTGTAGACGTACTGAATATGTAATAGGATCTTGTGTGAGTCTGACGACATACTGGAGATGTTCTAGGATCCTGTGTGGGTCAGTTCCAAGTGATCCTGTGTGTGTCATCACATAGGGATCTTGTGTGGGTCAGCACCTAGCGATCCTATGTGTGTCAACACCGAGCGATCCTATGTGGGTCAGCAGTAGAGCCTTTTAACAGAGTAAGATGATTCAATAGTTACATGTAATCATCTCTACTATTGTACATAAGTTATACCTGGTGTGATATGAGTTCGTACCTGTGTGGTACTTTCCATTGTGGTAATACCTTGGAGTTATTCTTTTGTGTGGCATACCTGTGTGGTACTATCTTTGAGGTGTTCCTACCCTAGAGAAATAGTTGAGCTTTGGGATTTTGAGTTGGACTATGCGTTTCCTCATGGTTGAAATGGGTTTACTTGTTAACTTAGGTATATGTATGGTCATACACCTATGTAAGGTTGGATTTTGACTACATGCTTTGTGGTTTATCCTTTATGGATTTTTTGAGACCTTGAGGGTATCGAGATCCTACTGTGTATCGTTATACTCACCCTTGCACGGGCTCTACCCACACCTTGTTGTGTTTGGTATTGACGACATCCAGCATTGACCGAGTCTGAGGGTACCATGACTGGATGGTGCCCGGAGGTGGACCATACGACGA
Source organism: Viscum album (assembly GCA_963277665.1). NCBI lineage: Eukaryota > Viridiplantae > Streptophyta > Magnoliopsida > Santalales > Viscaceae > Viscum > Viscum album. Next base: position 762,012,280 of record OY728126.1, on the reverse strand, counting down.
GTCGGTACATGGATGAGACGAGTGGATGTGGAGTGTTGAGGAGGAGATCGGTACATACTCTTTGGTAGGATCCTCGGAGGATGACCTAGTGGCTTCTTAACTTTTTCTTCAGAATTATTGTATTTATTTGTACTTGTACCTTTACTATTATGCTTGTATTTTGGCCCCTTTTACTTACTCCACTCACTCTGTTTACTATTCAGTTTACATGAGTTCATATCTTTCTGTTTTTTTGGTTGCATGTTCTTATAGGTTATAAAGGAAATTCCTTCTTAGTTATAGGGATTACGTCTTTTGGTGCTAGTCTCCATCCCCTAGCCTTTGGAAGGTGGTCTTGGGGTGCTGGTGTCCCTAATATAACTATTAAATAAAGTGAATTCTAAATGTTATATGGTCATCATAAATAAACAAAGTTTTGAATTTTAAAAAAGAAGTTTATTAACCATTGGTTTATTATGTGACACACAGGCCAACCATACCTACTATTTCTAGTTTCATAGTGTCTCTATTCAAGTCATGTAACTATATTACATCAGGTGGAATGGTAACCTGCTCAGAAATTCCATCATACTTTATAATTGGGGGAATAAATCCCCACCCATAATACCATAATATATCATATCATGGGGAATGAAACCCCACTCATATATCTCATATATCACATCTAGTGTAATGGTTACCACCCTATATATTTCATATATCATACTAGGGAGGATGGAACATTCCCTATATAACTCGTATATCATATTATGGGGAATAGTTCCGCACCCATAATAATATCATATATCATATCTGTGGGAATGGTGCCCCGCCCATATATCTCATATATATTATTGGGGGTAACTGGAACCTCACTCTTAATACCATCACACTTCATATAATCAGGAATAAAATACCACCTGTATATCTCATATATCATAATCTGGGTGAACAGATCCCCTTCATATATCATAATTCACAGGAATGGAACCTCTCCAGTAAGAATCATCATATAATATCAGGGGTAATGGATCCCCTCCCATATATCTCTATATATCAATGTAAGGGTGTTTGGTTCCCCTCCTATAGTACTCATAATATAATATTAGGATGAGTGGTTTCCCTCCCACATATATCTATATATCATAATTGGGGGGTGGATATCCTATCCTATATATCTCATATATACACATGAGTATGACATTTTTCAAACTATAAGCACATTACCGTGTTTTGATTCTTATGTTCAAAACCATAACTACCCAATAATTTTACCAATATATAAATATGCTAGAATCATGTACCAAATCACCTCAACATCAACATTGAACTAGGGATCCACTATAGTACCCTAAGTCACATCTCAATCCAAACATCCCATTAGTTTCTTTATAACTTTTCCCACCCTATGATTAAATCTCATCACTCAAAGAAAATAACAACCCTCAATATTACCATGATCACATCATCAAAGAATTAGTCTCATAGGAAATACCCTATAAGGAACACAAAATAGGATGGTACCCTAGCTATCTCACTCTAAAGGTCAAGCTAGGTTGGCCCTATCACATTCAAACTATACAACATCCATCATCAAATTAACCTACATAGGTAAAAAAATAATAGTGTGGGAGGAACACTCATCCCACATTCACTTAGTGTATCCAAAGTATATAAGATAGTTCAAGGTATTTTATAGATTATCCATATGATAATCTTTCCCAACCCATCACACTCATCTACTCTAAGTGTACTAAGGGAATGTATCACAAGGTCCACTATGTTTAATTCCTGTTTTTATACCCCATATGGGGTTCATCCATCTCATAGAACTAAATAATAGTAAATTGTTTGGCTATTGATGGGTAAAGCACTAAATTAGAGTTCAGAGGACCGCCATGGCCCATGAAACATTCATTCTAAAATTTATATTTATGAAACAATTCATTATAAAACATAAGATAGATTTCTCACAAGTGTAGAGACAACATATCACATGTTATATAACCATGAATTAGACACATGAGAGTGTTATCCAAGGACCAGCTAACTAATTTAGTGATATCCACATTATGTAGGCTCATCCACCTCCTCTTAATCTCTTCCAAGACTTGTACAAACTCAAATCAACTCCCGATCCACCATATAAATCCACAATATCCCTAATAATTAATTATAAAATTTCCTAATTATTTATTTAACTTTTTAATATCATAAAATATCATTGAGAAGTTCTTACTCACCAAATCCATGTGCAACATCATGAAAAAATCACATTCCATGCTCTCAATACCCATATGAACAAAATAGTATCACAAGACACCCAGTAAAATACTAATTTCATTAAATTTAACAAAAAATTGATCAAAAATTAATTGGGTGACCTACATCCTACAAAATGGTTACAAAAAATATGTGTTCATACTCGCGATATCTCTTCTAGCCATGCCATATGAATGCCTCATCATATTACCCAAATTTCACCATGATCTTGTGGTATTAGTTTTAGAATACTATCCAAAATAATATGAAAACTAATGCAATAAAGGGGAACCCAAAAATAAAGATGAATAGACTCAGACCATTCTATTAGGGAAAAACTAGAGAAAACACACCGCTTTATAGTGAAACAAATTTGGGAAGAAGAGGTTGAAATTTTTCCAAATATGGTTCTCCCCCTCACCCCTATCCAGTAAATCATTTAGGGGGTTGACCCTAAAATTACAATCTTGTACCTATTAAAAAAATATAGGAAGAATGATTGTCCTAGAATGACTTCCCCTTGAAAGAGGGACCAACACCCCCTACCAATATCTATCATAGAATGACCACTATGGGTTAGGTTGTGACTTCCATAGGTATAGAGATTATCCTTAAGCCAACCTCGCTCATATTTTGACACCTCTGAGTCATAAAATGATGCATCATTACTAGGTGTGGCCCAAGACCCTTCCGCGTGACCTCCAATATAATTACAATGTAGTGCTTTGGGATCCCGATCATAACACCCCTCACAGATGCAGATCATGGAGCAACTTAAGGGTTGTTAGATGACCCATTTTTCTTCAAACATAACCGTAAATTCCATATTGAAAGGCTTATAAACCATTTTCTAAAGGGTCACCATCACTGCACTGCACCTCTTGGTAATGGAGTGATACTATTTCATAAGGTTTTTTCATTTATCTAAAAATAAGTAAATAAAACAAGACACCACACACACTAGTCATAGTGAAACCCCTTGGAAAATCACTCGTAATGGTGTGATCTACACCCATCACGATGTGATGAGCATCCTGAAGACAACATTTCCACAAATATAACCTGAACCAACTCTATTGCTCACCTAAACACCCAAAACATATCTTGAACCCCCATCTATATAAAAATATCTCATTAATATGTTCTAAACATATGAATTCTAATTCATATCTTAATTACTAAAGTATCCCTTACTCTGGGATAGAAAATTCAAATTCAATCTAAATTTTATAACCTATAACAACATGAGTTTTTTCCTACTCCCCACCGTAATGCTTCTCTTACCTAAGAAGTCTCAGTGTTACTTCTACAATCAGTCTCAAACCACATTAGTTTTCCATTCAACACTCACTCACCATGTTCTATCTCATAGTTTTGAAAGCTATTTTATTGTGAAACTACAAATACTATGGTGAACTATTCACCAAGAGTCGAGCTACATGCTAGTCGCCATCACAAAAAACTGATATGGGGCTCATTCATACCCATCTATCCCAAGACATTAATGTTTCATCATCTAACTCATCCCCAATCTTATAATGATCACAACCAAATGACTTCCCTCATAAGGATCGATCCCAACCCATGATGCTCCATAAGAATTTCCCAAAAAAATACACTTCTAGTGGTCTAGTAACATGATTGATGTGATTTCCATCTGAATTCACCCAATATCATAAAAAACATGGTTTCTACTCATCTATATTGCCTTTACATAGGATTATTAGCTCCACCAACCAATATTTTATTTCATTCAAATCACTATGCCTTAACTCTCAAAGTTATCTTGATTATTTTTTTAAAAACCACACTAATGTACACAATTGATACTCTGTAAAAGTACTTGGTTGGTTCTTCAACAAGACACACTAGTTATCCTACTCTCTCCACAAGCACTGATGTATGCCCTATCTGAATCACCCTAAGATCATGTCAACTCTATCATGAGCCCCATGTTAATATAAAAACTAATAAAAACATCACATATTAATCTTAAATATATTTCCTACCAAGGAACTAGATAAATTAAGATCATCAATCTCATTATTATCCTAGTGTCATCTCAACCATCCACCAATCATTATCATTGTATCCATGACCCAATCAACACAAAGTTTGTATCTACATGACTGATTTACTTCCTCCGACCATGTAGTATCCTTATTGTCACCCTAAAAAACCAAGAAAAATTGTACATAAATCCCATATCCCATCTATTACCACACATAATGACTATATGTGATTATCCCACTCATACCCAAGTTTCAGTGAAAAACACTAATCACTACCCATTCAAGATTCACTAATAACATCATCCTCAACATTTTCCAATCTTCATCTGAAATGAGGGTCACAACCACTAGAGGCCATTTAATCGATCCCCACCACATGGCATCCCTTTTACTACTCCCCATGTGCATCGGTTGATAAATTTTATTATAATACATGATTCACTAAACTCAAGACACACTCACCCTGATGGAACTAGGTAGGTCCAAGAAGTGTGAAAAGTAGTAAAATTTTAAAAAAAATTAACACTATATCTCTCAAGATAAACTTGACATTGTATAAGGATACCCAATTCAAACCAAACAACTCATGCAATTCAATTTATGAGAGAAAAAAAATCAAAATTATACCTTGGCAGAAAAATGTTATCTCAGTATTATCCACTCATCTCTAGATCATCATATATCAAAGACACCACACTAGATTTCATCTATATCATCTATACATGTACCGTTATTTTAAAAATTCATTTATTTTATTCTTGGGTGGTAACATAGAAAATTGAATTCCTTAAAACACTCACGAGATAACTAGAAGATCACATGATTGATCATTGAACTTGGATCAATCTATTCTTTATATTTATCTCTCTAAAATCATAAGAGAATGGAGGGGAGAAGGTGAGGACTAAAAATTCATGAAAATGGAACCTCTCTCTACACATGGAATAATTGAACTTAAATAATTATGTTTAACTCTCCAAAATTACATTTATGGCCTTTGATAAGTGAATCCTATTAAACCGGACCAGAATGACATGACTAAATAAGTACACAAGTTATGCCTATCAAAAAAATTCCATTAAAAATTTATCTTCTTAAATGGATTATAATGACCCTTGAGCCAATAAATCATCTTGTTCCTCCCATAATTATTTAACAAACTATGAAAACATAACGTTCATTTAAAAAATTATATTTTCTAATATTCACTTACATAATTAAATAAATTTTCAATACGATGAGAAAAACATTTAATTACCATTATTATAAATAAGAATAATATTATTGAATTAATTTAGTTTTTATCATTCAATTGGGTGTCCAATACTTCCCAACTCTGGGTCCTACTTCATCCTAAACTCTAGTTCATGTAAATTGGTGGAACTTATGGAAAAACTTTACGAGTGACCCTCTAAGCCATCATTTCCATAGTACTGAGTCCAACTAATAGTCCAATAGTGGTATCTAGAAATACATCATGGTCCCTAAAGATATTTGAATAGTTAGTAGCTATGACTTCATCCTAAAAATTCATATTATATAATATAATCTCCCTATCTCATTATATCACCAGGAAATTTGTATCGCTTATGTAATCAACATATAAACATGATATATATCTACTTGAAACTTTTGAAATAAAATCCACAAGAAACATGTATTTAATCAAACATTTCCATTTCCATCAAAAGTCCATAGATATCTACTTCCATTAAATCGGAGGGGGTGAATCATTTATTTACTTGTTCATTAATTCCACATCACTCATGATGCACCCAACTTATACATCATCTTTGGGTGAACATTTAATCATGTGTCACATCAATACATTAAAGTAAATAACTCATGATATTCATTTATATTATTCTCAAGTCTAATAACCAATGCACATGTTTACATATAAGAGTATACAATGACACATAAAACATGTGGCATTCTTACAAGCACTTCTATTCTCATAACCTCCACTCTTCGATTTTAGTACGGGAGAAATTCATGATAGGATGTATCTATTTTTTATGATCCTCTTACCCTTGATAGTCTATATTTATGTGTAGTTAGATGATTTTATCTTGTCATAGAACATGTATTTTATAATATTTTAATATTACCACAAGATTTTAAACATAGCATGTAAGGTTTATGACCATTCAATGAGAAAAATACACTAGAGACATTATGACATTAATTTTACATAAAAGAACAATAATCAGATGATATGATATTTAATAACATTTAAATATTTTAATATAATGATAATTGAAAGAAAAAATGATTGATTGTTCTATACAAACTACTATAATATAATCCCACTTTTACAAGAGATAACTACTAAAAAAACTAGTTAACCTCACATGGTTAACATTTTTCTACTATGATTTGGAAATAGATTCTTGTCCAACCATGCTCTAGTTGGTGTTCTACTCACTATAAATTCATCATATGATAAAATCCATCAAGTTATTATATCACTGAGTATATATTTGTTTTCCTCTATCATCCCTAGAACATTTGATAATACAAAACTCTAACATTTAACAAAACATAATTATTCATTATTATCTTCATACAAATAAAAAATATAGGACAAAATATTATTAAACCACATAATAAGATGCATAAAAATATGAAACATACATGGCCTATGAAGATATGGAAACCATAGGATATAAAAAAATTTCTCATTAATATTACCTTTTACTAACTAAAATCATAGATCAAAATAATCTTAAAAAACTAGTTTTTTATCCCTTATATAACTAGTATTATTATTCGTCCAATTACTAGATTTCATCAATGTTTATCTTTTGAAGTAAAATCATACAGTTTTTAAATTCAGACTTATTGTTCTTCTAGCTTTTATTGTGGTTTTCCTATCATGGTTAAGGCATAGAAAAAAACAATCATGGTACATAACATAGCATTAATTATGGAAAATACCATATATTGTAAGTTATTATACTCATACATTCTCTATCATATTGTGTCAAAGGGAAAATTTTCAACGATAGATATACACCAAGTGAAAATATAACTCATACCATCTTGGATGTTTTTATACTAAATATCTTAAATATTTGGCCCATGTATATACCATGTCTCAATTCATTCAACCTATTAAATCTATCATGAATGATCTCAGTTCTAAGAATGTAAGTTTATTCACAAAATTCATTCATTTTGAAGAACTTTTTAACGTGTATCATGAATATTTGTAATAGTGGTATCATATTTCTAGTTATTAATATTTCATTAACAAAGGTTACATAAGAAAATGTTTCATCACTAATTATCCTCTTATAGATTCAAGTCCCACTTTCATTATTTATGAAAAAAAAAATTTAATATGGATTCATTAAAGTTATTTTTCAATGATATGGATGCTTGATTCAATCAATAAATAGATATATTAAACTTAAATGCCTTATTATCATCATTGTTTTATCAAAACCCTCTAATTGTGTCATACAAATATCTTTTATATAGTTCTCATCAATGACTTATATCTTGACATCCATATTACAAATCTCATTGTCTTTGTAAAATTATATGGAATGTAAACAAAATATAATGGATTTTAGCACAGAAACTTTTAAAATGATTTTTTACCCTATTAATTTATGTTTCTTAAACCATTTAACAATTATCCATGCCCTATAAGTGTTAATATAACCGTTCTGGTTCAATCTTCTTAACTACCCATTTCCACCCAATGGGATATAGACCTATAAGCATACTGAATGATAAACCTGACATTTTCAATATTTTTTATTTCAATTAGTATATCTACAATAATATTTCATTATATTCTAAATTTCACTATTTTTGGAATTCGGATGTGTTTTATGCTAAATTGTGAAAATTTCATAATTTTATAAATTTTATAATTATTCATCAGTTTGTTGTTTTAGAAATAAAATATTCAATAATGATCTAATTATCAATAATATTAATTTTTTAGGAAGAATTTATCATGGGATTCAAATGTTCCAACTAGTAAAAGTGTAAAATCTACTATTTGGAGGTATATAAAATCATTCTTATTGGAAATTCATTTTTCATGTGGAATTTACACTCCTTCTATAAAGGATTCCTAACATAGAATGTATATGTCTAAATGGGAAGATTGCATTTGGAAAAATATATTTTTCAAGAAGCCTCATCTTACCATTAAATACCATGATTAAATTCATTGATTAATATATTCATGTACCATGTGCAAATGGATGGAGTTTAAGAGACACTCCATCAATAAAAATTTCTCTTCATTTATTCGGGTATAACATTTTTGATACAAGTCAATAAGAGACAAACTTTTGTAGGTGTAATCAAATATCACATGAAAAAAAACATTTATGATGACACATCATTATGATTCGGAGGGGAATCATTCCAAACTAGAGAAAAAAAGTTGAAAGAATATATTCTGGATAAAACATTTCCACTCCAATTTTCCTTTATATTATAATCTACACTATATTTCATAGGATGGTTGGATTGAAGTATGGATTTTTGTTGGAAAAAAAATTAATGAGAGGTGTATTTCACAATTTAATCAATACATGGATGTCTATAATCTATGTGGCGGTGGGTAGAGGAGATCTGAGGACACTTCTCTTTTGAGTTTGTTAATTTCATAGTTTTTCATTGTATTTATATGGAGGTTTTCTTTTTCATGAATAGAATGGGTAATTTTATTTCATCAATATAATTTCATATAAATTAATTTTCATGTCTATTACACTTATGAATGTAATTTTTTTCCATTTTTTAAATTTCTTAGGGCATGGCCTCCTTAAAGAGCACAGTGAGTGTAATCTCTTTCAGTTGCTCAGAGGACATTGGGCAAACCGATCACATCCATAAGAGTATTAGAACCAATGTTTTATTTATCAATATGATTTCCAGGAAATTTATTAGTATCCATTAAAGTATTTATGTATACACTGGGAAATATAACTGGATAATTCAATTGATCAATGATAAAGAGAGTGTTTGAAGATCGATGTTTGTCAGTACTACCTTCTTTAGTTTTTTTCAGTACGATTTTTTTTCTAATTTCTAATATCTAACATATATTTTTAGTTTTATTATGATTTTATATAATTTAATATAGTATAACTCATTTAAAATACTTAGTTTCAGTTCCTAAATTTAAAAAAAAAATTAACAATGTGACTGTTTAATTATTCAGTCTAAATCCCCCATGCGAGACAACCTCATAGTCCCCACTATAATGCATTTTAAATGGGAAATTATTGACTGGGGTAATATGAATAAATTAATCATTAAAATTCAGTTCCATTTATGGGGATATTTAAATTTTCTTAACTTTTTTCAATAATATTTTATTTTTAGGACTAATTAATATTTAAAAAAACAACGAAAAAATGGATTTTCGTAGTGACTACTCCCATGATTCTATTGAATATCAATAATATGAGGATTTTATTCATGAATAATTTTTGAAAATTTAATTAAAAAAATTATTTGGTTCTTCAACCCTGAGAATCCGTGATTCACGAATTTAAGCAAAAAAGTTTAAATTAGTTCCACTACTTTAAATGAAATAAAAGAATTAAAATATTACAAAGAATCGTAATAGGAGGAAAATATTATTCCACCCAATTCGGATATTTAACTACCATTTTATGGTAATTTGAAATATTAATTTGAATCTACCTTTTCAAATTCGAATAATGAAATTTTCATTGATTCTACAATTGATGTTTTTTTTTAAATCAAATGTCATTCAAATATAATTGGGCTGAAATTTTTGAATATTAAATTTCATGTCAAGCCGAAACTTTTTGGATTTAAAATTCATAACCATTGTGTAAATATTTATCCAAAAAGGAAGATAAAGATGAGCCATTTATTTTTAAGATCATTTGGAGGGACCTTGTCTTCTACAGAATTTTAATACAACTATTTTCCATTCCCCAAAGGTGGTGGAACCTAAGAATCCATAGGAAGATGTATCAAATAGTGTTCCAATTTTTTATGATTATTTTGATAATTTATTTGTAACTACTTCTACCTGTGATGATTTAGTTTCCACTGAATTTTAGTGGATTTATTTTTCATATGAATAGTATATCATGTTTGATATTAAAGAAAAAATTGTGTTCTAAATTAAAGAGAACATTTTTACACATGAGGATGGTGGTACCGATCCATTTCTAAAAGAATAAATAATTATTCAACATGAATATTATGATGGACCACATTCTGAGAATGAAATTAAATAACCATTAGAGGGTATTTTTAAGGTTAAAGCCTTGGGAAGTTTCAATTATATTTTTATTCTTCTTCCCCTAATTTAGTGGAACATCAATATCAGGGAGAGTAATATAAAGAAATATATTTTCTGGAGGTTATTCAAGTAGTTTGAGATGAATAATACTAATTAAAAATCATTTTTCTAGTTTATGAGGATGAAAATTCACCCTCCTTCAGATTAGGTATGATCAGCTTGAACTATCTAAAAATTGGTAGTGAAATTATAACACCCATATATAGTGTTCAAACCAAGTATTTTTTCCGATATATTTCTTTCTATTTTCTCCTTCCATCCATTCACTACAAAATATGATTTATTTTTTATGTATTTTTCTAGGTATACATTTTTTAGAGGTTATCTCAAAGCTACTAGTGATCAGTAAAAACAAGGTTTTATATTTTCATTCCACTAGTTTTTTCCGTGTTGTATCATCTTGATTTTCACATAAAATTGTTAACTACTATAAAAACGATAATATTATAAAAAATAAGTTTCTGGGAGTAATATAATTGATTATATTTACAATTTTTTGTGATTTCTTTTTAAATTTCTATTTTAAGATTTCTGTTCATATTTTTTATTTTAGTTTCTAAAATCTTGAGCTATATTCCAAATAATTTGTTATAATAAACTTTTCAGATTCAAATAAATTTCAGTTTTAAAATGAAAATAGATTTTTATGAAAATAACTTACCGGATTCATGGAACTTCCCATTAATTATTTGTTGAAATGTGCTTTTTTCTATATTCAAATTGGGTAAATTCTTAAAAAGAACAATGAATTTCGAATTCCATCCAATTAATTCTATCCAATATTTAAAATAAAATTATCATATAGGTTTTGAACCATTTTATAATCTTCTTCATATTCAATACATTTTTTGAGCGAACTAACTATGCTTGTTTTAACAATAACATGCCCTTTTTTCAAGACTTATGAGATTTGTGGAATTTTTTTCCCAAATGATTGAGGTAATTTATTTGTGATTGAAAGCCACATATTTTTGAATAATCCTATTTATTTTGTGATGAAATTTACATTTTACATTATTATCCCTTAGTATCCATGTACATCGTGATATATAACCGCATTACAAACTAGTTTTCCTATCCAACCAACAAATGATGTACATTGCTTGGATTTGTTAAAGATTAAGTGTGGTGGAGATGCTTTTGATTTTCCACATCATGATGGGTTACACTTGAGTGGATGAAAATAAATGTCTAGATATATAATTATTGAAAAATAAATCCAGTTTTATATAGATATTCCAAGGAAGATGAATTGGTACCATTCAACAGATTCTAATGAAGAAAAAAAATAAATTTTTTAAATTTATAAAACCTTAAATGAAAAGAAAATAATTATAATGTTTTGGGAAGAAATTACTCTGACATCATTTCACAATTAGATGTTACACCTTGAGGTTCCATGGTATAGTTCCTTTTAAATATTTAAGATGCATGTGTTTCATGCAACATCGAGTTCAAACGTACAATGATCTAACAAACTAGCCATTTAAAAGTAGTTATGATTATTATTAACCAATTTATAGAATTTAAAAATTTTATTTTTCAAAATAGACTTCATTTTTGAATTTGAAATATAAAAATATCTTCTGGTGAATTTATGTTATTCTTTTGAAAAGTTTCAATTTTGGGTCAATATTGAAAAATAATTTATTTATATTAAAAATCAACTTTTCATTTAAATAATTATTTTATTGTAAATTGATTTTATATAGACAGTAGATAAATAATACATATATAGTTCATTATAATCATTTTATAATAGAATTAAATTTAAATATTCTATTAAACTTTTGAACTTCTCTTTTTCTGCCCTCTACCACATATGTGGATTCATATTAATCACAATTTTACCGCTTCTGTGAATTTAATTTTTAAAAATGGACATACATGGTTATAATAAATAACAAAAATGTGGTTTAATATGAACAAAATAATTCTTGGTGAATAGTTTATTTTGAATTTTATTTACCACCATTAAAGGTAAATATGGTAATTATGGATAAAAATAATATTACAATAAAATAATATTACCCTAACACTTTTCCTAATTTCATTGGATAAGTTCTTTTCAAAAAAAATAAACTTTAGGTCATAAATATGATACTCTTTAATCCATTGGTGTTAGATTAGAACATTTATTATATTTTATTTAATGAAGAGATAAAAATGTCATATTTAAATTTTTATAACTATATAATTTTTAATATAATTATATATAATCGATATGGTCAACTATAAAGAGTATTTAAAAATATAAAATTATTACAAAAATTTTTCTAATTTATTTATAATTTTCTTAAATAAATAATTAAATTAAACGGTGAAACAATTATGATGCAGTGATTGAATTATTAAAGTAATAGTTAATTAAATGATATTAAAAATAATAAAATAAATATAATTTGACTTAATTAATGATGTACAAGAAGTTTATAGAAAACATATACATGTTAGTGACATATTGGAAGTATTTTTTTGATATTATCATGTTGGTTTTGTATTTTCTAAAATGATAATTTTGAATAGTATTAAAATTGACCTAAATGAAACATTAAAATAAATAATATTTTAAAATAAAGATTATATCATTAAACATTGTAAAATTTATAAAAAACTCTAGTTTTTAAAATAAATATAATAGTGTTATGTTTTTAATAAATGATCCAATTGGTGTTTGTTTGGAATTTTATAGTAACTATATTAATCCTATAGTGTAAAAACATTAGAAGACCAAACAAGAGTTAAATAGATTAACTAGAGGTTAATCCAAAAAGATAAGGTTACTTGTGTGACCTAAACTTGTCAAAAAATAATTTCCTAATAGAATTCTGACCCACCATCATCTTATACTTGAAATAAATCACTTCAGAGCTATTTGAAGTTGAAAATAAATTTATAATAAATAAATTTTTTAAGATCCTCCAAAAGTGCCTATCACCTAAAGTATAAAATGGAACTTCACCTTCTCATTAATTAAGACCTATAAATCACTTTGTATCATCTATAATCTTCCAAATTCTAATCCCAAATTCACTCAAATCAACCTAGATTCTTCACATTGGTAATAAATCAAAACTATAGAGTCCTCTGGTGAAAATCAAAAGGAGACACCTAAAGAAGATGTAATTGTTTTATCACCTTTTTCAAAGTTATATTCATCTTCTACTCCCTCTTTATATATTTTTTCCTTATAAAAATAATAAATCCAATATCATCTATATAATTTTATGTTATTATAATCATGGTACAACCATATTCCTCATTTTATTCATCATACGAATAACAATATCACCATGCATGCGTACGTAGGGCTTTCTGTCTCCATATCTTTGTGTAATTTGTTATTCAAGACTACATTATTCTAATGGATATTATGATGACTATAATGGATATAAATATTTAATATAATATTATAATTATTTATTATAATTAATATACCATCCAATTTTATACCATTTATCCATCAAGAGAATGATATCATCTCTCATGCGTATGTATGGTGTATCATCTCCACGATGCGATAAGATTCATTCTCTACGTGAACCATTCAAGAATAATTATTAAATTTATATGGTGATTAAAAATAAAAAATATGATATTAATATCATTATATATATAAATTAAATACATCCTATTCATAACAAACATGACTTACATTACCAAATTTGAATGGGAAAGTGGAGTAGTCAACAGTCAAAATAATGGTAATACCGAATCAATATTAACAAAATGATGTAATGGGATCATATATTATATCATAAATATGGATATTGTCTTGGTATAATTTAATATCATATTTTAACCATTATATAAGAGCGTAACTCACCCTTAAATAAAGGAAAGTTTATGATAAGGGTTAATTTCACAATCACTTTTTTATCCGAGATTTATTCTACATAAGTATCTACTGGGGCATCTTTATCCTCCATGTACATGATTCTTAAAATTTAATTCAAAATATTATCTACAAATTTTTAAATAAATTTTTACCCATGTTTGACTTTTTACAAAAAATTTTGAATGGAATCTTTTTGTCGTTTTCAAAATGAGGTACTTTATGACCTTTTCAAAAATTTAAGAAAAGAATGATTTTTAACATATACGGTGTGAGTGGATATATTATACAATTATTAAGCCTTAACATTCCTAAAATTCCCTTATAGGCTTAAAATTTTATTTTCAAAATATATTCTTTCTTTTATAATTGCATGGCCTTTAAATAATTTTAAATTAAAAGGGATATCTATCTCAAAGATTTTAAATGATTTTATTAGATCACTTTCATCCATGTCATCATCAATTGCTGCATTTAATGCTTCATTAAGTTGAATTTATTAGGATATAATATTCCATATTTTGTTAAAGGTTTTATGATATGTTTTATTTTGGTTGTGCTATTTTTATACCATTCATAGATTATGGTAAAACTATTAACAATTATTATTCTAATTTTAATATAAATATTTATATTTTGTTTTAGCTTTTTCATATGAGGAATTCATTCAAATTTCTAAGTGATGGGAGAGCCCTACTATATTCCCTAGATTCATAGATAGGTCTCATGAGATAGACTAGTGTCTTGGGACAAGGCCTTGACAGTAGGGTTATGATGTCCTACATTATGCATTTCATCATTTTGAGATTAGTTATATATATTTCATGTGATTATTCAAGTAGTATAAATACTTGTGAAATATTAAATTGAATTATATGATGTATTACTGCAATATTATGATGTATATTATGTTTAAAAGGCTTGTCTTTCAGTTTTATAACTTACCTAAAATGTTTTTGATTATTTATGACAGATTCTGTTATATTTTTTATCATTACTCAGCATCTGATATCACACCTTTATTATGTTTCATTTTTTCCCATGATGTGACGATTTATATTATGATTGAATTGTAGGGACAGTCTAAGGGATATGAGAGTTTTTAAAGGGTATAATATGTTGTCTTTCATTTCAAGATGTCATGTAAAAATATATTTGTTTCAAGTATTTCTGAGGCTACTAAACCGATTATTCCTTCGGGATTTTATTTTATTGTGATAATTCCAATGTAATGTAATAATGCCATAAATAAGAGAAACTGGGGTTGGGGAATTATAGTTAGTATCTGAGGATGTTTTGTACAAACATTGGAAACTTGATTTATAAAAACCTTGATTGGGGAACATTAACCTAAAATAGAATTTGATGATATGTAGAGGAAAACATTCTATAATTTTGTTAATGTAGATATTCTATGGGTAATATTAGAAAATACATCCCTCTATGGACTCTATAGGAGAACATGTTCTGGTACAGATGTACCTAGTCTTAATAACTCTGACATGGTGTTTCTGACTTGACTCGGGATAACTTGGTATGCGACAACAGGACTTACTGCACACCAAGATTGACACTTCCTAAGGATATAATTAAGATAATTTATATTTTCTTTACAAACCATTATGAATTATTTATAATTAAAAATGTCCTCAAAGTAACAATTTTTATGATTTTGGATTTGATGTGTATAAATATTTCAATTTACATTAAGTATTTATCTTGTTTGTAATTATGCATTATGATTCATAACCTAATATAGTGTATTCCATTATATTGAAATGGTACGTAATTGAATAAATGGAAGTTGTATCAATGCACATAATCCATGTAGGTATTTCCTTCCTATGCAATATAATTATTGTGGATAAGGTGATACAACTGGAATTGAAGAGCTTATAACCATACTGGGATAAATGACTCAGGTTATGAATAATAACCTTACCCGTATGCACCTAGATCCACAATACAAAGGATAAATGCTAGAGTACTTCATGGTGAAAATAACCCCCTACATTCAATGGTACTAAAAATCCTTTTGTAGCTGAGCAGTAGATTAGTTCCTTAGAAAAAATATTTCAGGCTTTGGGAGTAATGAAATATAAAATGTTTTTATGGTGGTCTGTCATCTATCAGGAGATGCAGATCAATGGTGGACATTAATTCAAAATATTGATAAGGACCAAGAGGATGAAAATATGGAATTGAGGGAATTTAAAGAACTATTTCAAGAAAAATACTTTCCTCGAGATGTATGAGCAGATATGGAGAGGTAATTTATGAGTCTGAGGAAAAAGGGGGATGATAATTTCGAAAAGTTTGAATCTAATCTCACATGGTTAACCAGGAATGTTTTAGACTACATACATAACCTAATTATTTTGAATGGTTGATTTTTTAATGGGTTATAACCATTCCTCTGATGGGAGATGGTCTCATAATCATTCTCATCGTATGAAGATATATTCTCCTATTCTATCAAGACAGAAAATTAATTCTCCAAGTCTTATTACTTTAAAGTGAAACAGGCAATGAATATAGATACTTTATACACTAGAAAAAGGAAATAAGGGGAAGAAGGGAAAATACAACATTCCACCATATTGTAATTATGTGAAGAAACACCCTGGTACTTTTTAGGTGGGTGGGAGTTTTTGACAAGTGAGGAGAAAAATGCTACCAGTATTGTAATTGCAAGGGGAAGAAAGAAGATATAAATGTTTAGTGTTATAATTATAAAGATATAGGACATTATGAAATTTATTTTCCTAAGTGTCAAAGATACTTTCCCCATAAAAGGCCAAGGGAGAGAGGGCATGATTTTTTGATCACAACTAACGAGGCTGAAGATCCTAATGATATAGGGGTAGGCACTTTAGTCATTTCATTAAATTTATCCAAATCATTATATTATTCTATATCTAATCATTCCTTTTTATATTCCCAGTTTTCATAAAAACTAGATATTTCCAATTCACATTAATAAGGGTGTTGTTAGTCAAACCCCCTAAGGGAATTCTCATTGCAAGAAAGATATGTCAAGAATCTCCCATTATGGAATATAAACAAGATTTTTCTACAGACATTATCATCATACATATGGTTTACTTTGATATAATCCTTAGTATGGACTATCTATCAAAGTATAATGTGAAAAATTATTACAAGAATAAAGATGTTTTGATTTATGAGGAATATGTAAAATCCATTATCTTTAGAGTAGAAACTTTATCACCTCATTCTTATCACAATCCACCCCCATTAGCTTTACTGAATGAGATTTATTGGGAGTAATAGTAACTAACATTTAGGTATGAATAAAGAGATATCAAAATTGGGTATGTACCTGTTGCATGAAAATATATTGATGTATTTCTAGAGATTTACCTAGACATCCTCTAGAGCGAGATGTTGAGTGTACTATTGATTTAATCCCTAATGGAAGGAAAATATCAAAAACACCCTATAGAATGGGCACTATAGAATTTATTGAGATGAAGAAACAACTAAAGAATTTGAGAAATAAGATATTTATTTTCCCTAGTGTTTCTCCATGTAGAGCCTCTATTCTTTTTGTAATTAATAAATAAGGATCAATGAGGTTGTGCATTGACTATAGATAAATCAATGTTATTATAATAAAGAGCAAGTATCATCTACCTCGAATTAATGATTTATTTGATCAACTTCATGGAGCTCAATATTTTTTGAAGATTTCCCTTCATTCTGGATATCATCAATTGTGTATAAATATGAGGATATTCTAAATACAACATTCCAAATGTGGTATGGTCATTATGAATATACATTAATACTACTTGGATTGACTAATACACCCTCTGTTTTTATGGATAAAATGAATAGAGTGTTCATGGGATATAATGATTGCTTTATTGTAGTATTTATTGATTATATCTTGGTATATCCCAATGTTGTGAAGACCATGAGAACTAATTGAATATTTTTTTAAAGACTCTTAGAAGAAATGAACATAATGAGAAGTTTACAAATTTTGAATTATGTCTTCAGGAAATTTAATTTCATTTCCATATTATCTCCAAGGATAGAATATTTTTTTATCTTCAAAAATTTAATGGTAATCCAAGAATGGACATCATTAATGATGATAACTGAGGCACATAGTTTTATTGGTTTAGCATGTTACTATCGGCATTTCATCCAAAATTTTTCCCGATTGGAAAAATCTTAAACCAAGCTCACATGTATAGGGTTTAAATTAGTTTAGAAAAAAGTGTGTGAATAATGTTTTGAATAATTGAAGAGAAGATTAGTCAATGCTCTTATCTTGAATTTACCATCTTGGAATATTTGGTATGTGATTTATAGTGATGCATTAAGGAAAAGTCTTGGTTGTGTCCATATGAAGAATGTTCAACTTATTACATATGCATTAATGAAATAACAAATTCATGAACAAAACTATCCAACTCACGATCTTGAGTTAGAAGTGTTAGTATTTTATCTCAATATATGGAGACACTATCTCTACTATGAAAGATGTGAGATATATACTGACCATAAGATTTTTTAATATATTTTCTAATAGAAATAAATCAATATGAGACAAATGAGATGGCTTGAGTTACTCGAGGATTATTATTTCACAATACACTACAACCTAGAGAAGTTAAATAAGGTTGAAGATCCTTTGAGCAGAAAGAACCAAGGAGTAATAAACAAAATAAGATTTGAAAATGATCCTATCATTATGGACCTGGAAATATGGATATGGGAATTATCATGGAATGTGAAACATCACTACTTTTTCAAATGGTTTCCAAACCTTCCTTACTGGATAGGATAAAAAATTTCAATCTTATGAAGATGTGTTTTAAAAGAAAATTAATGGTGTCAATGATGGGATACTGATTGAATTTTTATTTCAATATGGTATTGTGAAGTAATGGAAGATTATTTGTGCCCCTGTTATACCTATTCTAAAAAGGGAATTATTAGATCACGATCATATATTCATGTTCCTTATACACCCTGATATTACTAATATATATAGTGATTGGAAGGAACATTTTTGGTGGGAAAACGTAAAGAGGGATATTTATGATTTTGTATTTAAATGTTTGGTTTGTCAACAGGTGAAGGCTAGAAGCCAAAATCCTATAGGAGACATGTAACCTATTACTATACCAGTGTGGAAATGGGATGATATCATTATGGATTTTTTTCATGGGGACACCAAAGTATCCAAGAAGAAATAATGTGATATTGGTCATTATTTATCATCGAACAAAATCAGCACATTTTATTTGTACCAAAGAATATTTACCACTTGAACATTTATAAATCCTATATATTAATGAAGTTGTTAGAAATCATGGTGTACCCTTATAAATTTTTTCTGACTGTTATCCCTATTTTATATCACAATTTTGGAAAAGTCTTCATAAGTCACTAGATATTGAGCATCGTTTGATCACTACGTACTACCCTCAAACTGATGGACAATCAGAAATAAATATTCAAACCTTAGAAGACATGTGGAGATCTTACTCTCTTGACTTTCAAGGTATGTGGGATTAATATTTAAATTTGGTAGAATATTCCTATAATAATATCTTCCATTAAATTCTACATAAGGAACCATATGAAGTGTTATATAGAAAGATATAGAGACTCAGGTTTTGGACCTATCAGACTTTGGAATATTCCTATGAATAATTCTAGAGTTAGGTGTGAAGACAACGTGCGATTCAGAGGCCCATTGTGCTCGGAATTAATTTTATAAAAAGATTAAGTATTTTTATACTCTTCGTGAGGAGAGAATGAGTTTTCTCTTAAACGATATCTCGTATCGGAAATATGAGGGCGCAATTACGTCCGGAGTGTGCCGTTTACCATAGGCAGGGTGTAAAATATGCGGGTGTGGGCTTGCTGTGAGAGATGTCACCCAGGGGAAAAAACATCATTTTGAAATAATGACTTAGTGATTTTTATCCTTGATATTATTTTCAAATAAATTTTTAATGAAGTTTCATAATGGAAATCTGAGACATCCGTTGAGTTTAAAATGGGGTTTTTTTCCTAGGTGTGATATAAAATAAGAGGGTGCGTAGGTTTCAGAATCCGCGCCCGTCGACAGAGTTTCAAAGAGGTAATAAATTCCACTTAAGTGTGGAATTAAGGGGAGAACCCATTTTCCCTTCTCTCTCTATCTCTCTCTCTCTAAAACTTTATTCAATGTTCTTTGCCGTTCTTTACTAGATTGAGGATAGAAATCATGAGGATAAAAGTGGGATCGCAACAAGTGTGTTGCCAACGAAATAACCACTTGATCGAGGTAGGCTTTCTGTTGATTTTCTACTCCTTCGATTTCTTGAGTTTTGGTCAAATCCGACGTTTTAATTCAATAATTATAGAATTGGGACGATGACCAAACAAACATGGCCACCATCCGAGTCACGTTCTAAATCTCGTTATTCGACGCATTCTCCATCATTCTTCGACCGAATTTTTGGTTGCGCCAAAACTCCTTGGGATCGTTCAATCGGGGGCTGGCGCTGCAACGGCCTCATCCTGAGGATTTCAAATCCTCCTTCAATTTGAAAATAGGGCCAGTAGAGCAGTTCTAGAAGCCGTTGAAAGCCCCGACTCTGTCAAGGGTGGTGGCCAAAGATCGGGGTGGCACAGCAGAGGAGCCGGATGGAGGTGTCCGTTGCAGTGCGGTAGGATGAGGCGGAGCTCGAAGGGCATGTGTACAGCGGTTGGTGGACGAGAAGAGGCCGGAGATATGATGTTGGGTGTGGCAGGCACGGACGGGGTAGCTCTAGGAGGAGCCAAGATGCTCAGAGGGGAGGTGGTGCAGGCCGGTTGGTGTTGCGGCGGTGCGCCCTACAAGTGAGAGAGGCAGCGTCGGGCGGTGCAGCACTAGTAATTCCAGGTGGTGGGGGTCGTTTCGGCGTGGCGTAGCAGGGGACCGGAGGTGCAGGTCTAGCCAGCGGCTAAGGCGGAGAGGCAGCACGGGCAGAGGTGTCACGGGGGTGCACTCTGCAAGAGTGGGGAGAAGGCGTCGGCTGATCGCGGTCAGGGGGGATCCCCAAGGTCAGCACCGCAAGGTGAGCTGCGGACAGGGACACATGTTTAGCGGGTCTTGCTGGTGCGGAGCGTAGACAATGACAGGCCACATGGATGGTCTTTTTGGAGGAACCGGACATGAAGGGTCCGCTGGTGTTTGGACGGGCCACGGATAATGGGCGGCGGCGAGCTGTATCGGACCCGCAGCGAGACCGTGGGCCGGCAGTCTGGACCGGGCTGGCCGGGGTGGATCGGCCTGATTGGGGCCCGTGTGTTCTAAGGAACGCAACACCTAAATGGCGCGTCCGTTTGATGCACCATCTGTGGGTATGGGTTCGTCTCTCCGAGACGTACTCTTTGAAATGGGTTTCGGGGTTTTTGGGTTTCTCCCCAAATATAGGGGACTTGAAACACTATAATTTAATAATAAGAAATTATTTTAAAAGATTGTGAAGGACGTGCCTCGCGAGCCGGATGTCCAATTGACGCGCCGTCAGTGGCAGCATGTTCCTAATTCTCATGTGGAAATTTTGAGATTCTCCTTTCATTTTTTGCGCTAAATATTCGATGCAGGCCCCAAAGGGCCCATTTTTCAAGTTTTATGATGAAATGTTTCATTTTCACCCGACATCTATATGCAGTGTCTGAACACTCATTTCTGCGTGTTTTTCTGAGGGGATTGTAACGATGAAATCTGCCCACCTAAATTTGGTGTTGAGGTGTGGGCCCCATGAGGAGGCTACCAGGCGTATGCTCTGTTTTTATGACTTATGCTTTGTAATTCCATTTGGGGCAAATGAATATCCTACCTTGCATGTTTTTTAATGTAGATCATGATGGTGGCCTCATTATAGGCCTATGAGGTGCGCAATGTGGCGAAAATTCCATTATATAGGGTTAGTAAGGTTTGAACCAACAAAGGTTGAGTTCACTATCTTCGTTCATTCCTATGAGGGTTCGTGTGGCATTACTACCTCTGAATATTATTGTGATCCCCTCGATAGGATGAATTTTTGTTAGAGTTGTGTCATCTATCTAATAGGTTTAGAGTGGGATCCTCTAGCTTCTCTTCCCCAGATGGAGTTCTTGGTATCACTGTGACTGGTTATCAATGAGCGACGATCCTCTATCTAGCAGGTTAATATCGTAGGCTTTGAAGCATCATCGGGAAGATGATCCTCTACATTGTGGGCCATGCATAGTAGGGTTGTGGTATCATTGGTTATTTGATCCCCTAATCAACAAGGGGTTTATAGTAGGGTTGAAGCATTGTTGGTTATACGATACCCTATTTAGCTTATGGTTTTGGTAGAGTTGGTGCATCGTCGGTTCGATCCCCTACATCGCGAGTTATACCAGATAGGTTTCTGGTATCATCTTGACCACCTTTACCCGGGCGATGATCCTCTATCTAAGTGACATGATCTGTGGAGCACCAAATCGGGTTGTTGTATCCCCCAGTAGAGCCTAGTAGTGATCCCATATCTAAAGAGTTTGGTATTTACATTGTTTCAACGTGAGGATCTTAGTGACGATATTTGATGAGTGTATATCTCTCGGACGAGTGTCATCTGGGATGACAGAGCTCATGGAGTGTGTTCCCCTAGTTATGTGCATGTCTCAGGTTACGAGGTCAGAACCCCATGAGGCTTGGTGTGTGTTTGAGTATATCTGTATTTCTCATGGTATATGTATGGGAATACACTTGATTTGTGCTGACTAGTCGTGTTTAGATGAGGATGGTCTAGAGATGGAGTTTCTCTATCATTTGGGTTCCCTCTAGCATGGATGACCTGACTGTTGACTTTCAGTTTATTCCTTTAATTTTGGGGTTTTTTGGCTGCTTACTAGATATTTTATATACTCACCCATGCACGGGCTTTGACTAGACATGTTTGTGTCTTGTGCAGACCACATGCCTTTTGACAGAGTTCCAAGAGGACCTGAAGCAAGTGGATCTTAGTGTGCATGATCAACTAGTGTGTTTACTAGAGTTGTGCTGAGGAGCTTACCCGTAGGTGATTTTGGTGGCGTACTTACTCTTTTTGAGTAGGTTGGACGCTTTTGTAGTTTTCCATTGGTGGGCCCCATATTTTCATTTGTACTTCTGTCGCACTCTGGTTGTGGTTTAGATGTATGCATGCATTTCTTCCGAATATTTATATAAATCTATGCACTGTTTCATAGAGGGTGTGTGGGTGCATGTGTACAGGTACCTTTGTTTAATTCCTCCCATGTGTGTGATAGCCAACAAGGTGCTAGTATCCAGGCCTTGGCCTATTGGAGGCGGGCTTGGGAAGTCACGGTTGGAGCCCCATTGGGTCAGGTCATGGCAGAGTGGTATCAGAGGAGGTTCGAACTTTGAGATCTCAAAGCATAGCTGGTCTAGCTCTTAGTCTGGTTTGGGTTGCATAGTGGCAATGCTATGATGTTTCAAGTTCGGCTTTCTGGGCTGGAACTCCAGTTTTGGTGCGGCAGTCAATGTATCGATTCACTAGGACTCTGATATCCAGCCATTCAACTCCGGATGTCTTGACACTAGTCCTAGTGACATAACGGTACATGCATCATATAGGACTGAGTTTTTGGGTTTCCCTTGTTCTTCTTGAGCCAGCTCTCCTAATATACTCTTTGACTATGGTGCGTCTTAATTGTATTTCAGGATGCCTCCACGATGACAGCCAATGAGGGTTCCACAAGAGGATTATTGTGATGATCCGCCCCATGTAGAGGTTGTGGGCCAGGGCGCATGTTCTGAGGCTAGTCCTCCAGGTGGTTTTCCTGTGGAGCCACAAACTGTCAAGCAGTTGGTTGTGCCAGTAGTGCAGGATGAGGTTGAGTTTAGGCAGGGTGCGCTGTATGAGTTCTAGAGGCAGTGACCCTTGAGGTTTTGGGGTGACCCAGACCCTAAGGTAGTTGATTATTGGCTCAAAGAAGTCACCCGAGTTTTCTGCCGGGTGAGGACACCTCCAGATCAGATGGTGGTCCTAGAGGCGAGCCTTATGCATGGTTCAGTCGAGAGATGGTTGAGTTTGGTGATTCATTACCATGAAGAGGAGATGCTTATATGGGAAGAGTTTGAGCAGCTCTTCCGGGAATAGTTCTATCCAGTGACGTTGAGGTCGGTGCGGATTCAGGATCTTCTGTAGCTTCGGCAGGAGGGCATGAATGTGTTGGAGTACTCAGCGAGGTTTGCAGACCGATCTCGCTACAACTTGGATATGGTTTGACAATCGTTCTTTAGGTATTTTACCTTTGAGAATAGCCTACACAGAGACATCTAGGCAAGTGTGGATTTCTTTTGTCTTCCCACCTATGCTAGAGTGTTGGAGAAAGCCTTAGTGGTGAAGAGCTTTCTGGCTGAGTAGATTCTACCCATTAGTGCTAGGCATGTGGTAGTTGGGACGTCGAAAACTGGTAGTAGAAGACATGCACAACGGTCTGGACATGGCTAATGTTTTAGGAAGCGAGCCCAAGATGGAGGATCTGAGGCTCAGGGACCGTAGGGTCCACATGACAGTTTTGTTCAGCCGTAGGAGAGGCGGTGTTATGCCTGCGATAGTTGGGGACATCTTGCTAGAGACTGTTCGACCCGTCGTGCTGCTGAGAGGGAGTCGGTCGACATGACACCTTGGCAGTGGCATCATCTTGAGATTGGAGGTCTGCAGGCTGGGGGACATGGCGACGGAGCTGGTGCAGCAGTAGGAGGTGGTAGGCGGTATCAAATGCCACCACCACCACCCCCAGGTGGTCTACACCAAGCTCAGGGAGCTGGAGGGCGAGGATGAGGAGAGCTACATAACCTAGAGGCTGTTGACTCACTAGTTCCGTGGATGGATAGAGGTATTCCTTGTGTCCATTCTACTTTCTGCAGTAGTTTTTATAGAAACTGTTGAGCGGTACTCTTCCCTTTCAGTTGCTTGCTTGAGTTTTGTTCTGGGCATTGGTAAGACCCTGTGTGAGTGTTATTCAGCGTGATTCAAATGCGTGAGGATAAGTGATCCTTCCCCCACTGAGATGTGTTTTTGTGATGCAATCAAAACTGTGCAGGCGAGTTAGTGTTGGCCAAAGCGAATAGTGTTGAGGTGTGGTGGATGATTCCCTCTGACTTATGTGTTCGGGTAGGGGTGTTTTTTGGCGAACTCACTAGCATGGGATACCTAGTTTAGATTCCAGTTTCTTTCCTTGTGCTTATGGATTTTCATGGATGAATATTTTTAAGGTGGGGATGATATAGAGACTCAGGTTTTGGCCATATCAGACTTTGGAACATTCCTATGAATAATTCCAAGGTTTGGCTCTTAGACAGTGTATAATTCTGAGGCCCGGTGTGCCTGAAATTAATTTTATAAAAATATTAAGTATTTTTATAATACGTGCGATGTGAGAACGAGTTATCTCATAAAAAATTTCTTAGATCGGAAATCCAAGGTAACTGTTGCGTCCGGAGCGTGTCTTTTACCTTAGCCAGGGTGTAAAAGTTTTGGGCGTGGGCCTGCTATGAGAGATGTCACCCAGTGGAAAAATCAACATTTTAACATAATGACATATTCATTTTTATTATTGGAATTCTTTTTCGCATAACTTTCAAACGAAGTCTCAAAATAAAAATCTGAGACTTCCGTTGAGTTCAAAATGGGGTGTTTTTTCTTGGAGTGATATGAAATAGGCGGGTGTAGCGCGAACTATGGAATGAAAATCTGAGAAATCCATTGGAGGTGTATGTGGGTGCATGTGTACCAGTACCTTAGGCTAATGCCTCCCATGTGTGTGATAGCAAACTTGGCGCTAGTCGCCAGCCCCTAGCCTATTGGAGGCGGGCTTGGGGAGTCACGGTTCGAGCCCCATTGGGTCGGGTCATTTCAAAAGAGTTGTCATACACCATCTTTTTGGAATGATCTTGGTGAAAGAAAATTCATAAGCCCTGAAATTTATGAGGAAATTATTGAAATGTTAAAAACTATTAATACCCATATAAAAATAGCTCAATTTAGGAAAAAGAGATATGCTATTAACTAAAGGAATAATTTGGAATTTGAAGTGGAAGATCATTTTTTCTTGAAGGTATCCCTCTGGAAGGGAGTTATATGATTCGGTAGGAAGGGTAAAATAAGTCCCAGATACATAAGACCTTTTGAAATTCTATAATTAATTGGAGTTTTAGATTACCATTTGGAAATGCTGCCATGTATCTCCAAAGTTCAATATGTGTTTCTTGTATCAATGTTAAGGAAATACATTCCAGACCAAATGCATGTACTAATCTATGGAGAAATCGAACTGGAACTCAATCTGTCTTATTGTGAATATCCTATCAAGATTCTTGATACTAGAGAACAAGTTTTGATAAATCAAACGACTCATCTCATAAAGATTCTTTGGAGAAACCATATAATGGAAGAGGTGACATGGGAAACTGAAAAACATATGATAATTATCCACCCAAATCTTTCAGTGAAGTGATATTTTATAAATTTAATGGGAAAAATTATTTGATTGATGGAATAATTAAACACCCCAAGCTTCTATAGTAGACTTCATTTTAAATAATTCAATAGCTTGTGTTGCATGCAATATCGAGTTCGAGCACACCATAACCTACAAATATAACCATTTAAAAAAGTAGTTATGAATAGTAATAACCAAATTATGAAATTTATAAACATTATTTTTCAAAATAGGTTTCATTTTTTGAATTGGGATATCAAAATTAGCTTATGGTGTTTTTTTATTTTTCTGAAAAATTTCAATTTTGATGAATTGTGAAAAATACTTCAATGTTGTTAAAAACCGACCATTTCATTTAAATAATTATTTTATTCAAAATATAGTTTAATTTCCTAATAGATAAATAATACATATATAGCTCATTATAATCATTTTATAAGAGAAATACATAAAATAATTTTATTAAACTCTTGAAATTCCCTTTTACCTGCCTTCTAACTATATCTATAGATTAGCATGAAACGTAATTTTACCACTTATGTGAATTGAATTTCAATAAATTTGCATACACGATTGTAATAAATATTAAAAATGTGGTATAATAGGATGAATATTATTTTGTTCAGATAGTTTCTTTTTAATTTTATTTACCACGATTAAATTTAAATTTGGTAATTAAAGGTAAAAATAATATTATAATAATATAATATTACCCTAAAACTTGTCCTAATATCTATGGATTATTTTTTTTGAACAAAATATCTATTAGGTCTAAAATATTATCCTTTTCAGGCCACTTTGTTGTGATTAGATCATTTATTATACTTTATTTAAAGAATAGTAATAAAAACTATATTCAGATTTTAATAACTATATCATATTTAATATAAGGATATATAAGTGATATGATCAACTATAAATATTATATAGAAAGTTAAAATCATTACTTAAATAATTCATATTTATTTATAATTTTATTAAATAAATAATTAAATTAAATGGTGACTCAATTATGATGCAGAAATTGAATTATAAAAGGAAGAATAAATAAAAATATATTAAAAATACTAAAATAAATTTAATTATACATAATTAATGATATAAAAAAAATATAGATAATATAGATAATTTAGTGACATATTGGGAGTATTTTTTAGAAGTTATCATGTTGGTTTGATATTTTTAAAAATTCATATTTCGAATAGTATTGAAATTAACCTAAATTATACTTTAAAATAAATAATATTTAAATAAATGTTATAAATTTCATAAAAAGATAAATATTGGTAAAATAATTAATATAGTGTTAAATATTTCATAAATTATCAAATTGGGGTTATTTTGGCATTTTATAGTAACTATATTAACCCTAATTGTAAAACTACAAGAAGACATGGTAAGAGGTAAACAGTTTAACTACGGGTTAAACCCACATATAAGGTTACTTGTGTGACATAAACATGTATAAGAATAATTGGATGAGAGTATTTGGACCAATAATCATCTTATCATTTAAATAAATATCTTTTTATCTATATTAAACTAGAAATAAATTTAAAATAAATTAATATTTTAAGATCTCCCAAAAGTGCCCATCACCTCTCTAATAAAAGGGAACTTACCCTTCTCTTTAATTCAAACCTTTGGATCACGTTTTATCAACCAAACCCAAAAATATTTTAATCCCAAAATCAATAAATTCATCCTCAATTCCACATAATGGGAAAAAATCTAACCTAAGGTGTCCTTTTTGGGAATCAAAAGGAGACTCCTGGAAAAGACTTAATTGTTTATCTCTTTTTTCAATGTTATTTTCTTATAATAAATCCTCTTTTTATTTTGTTTCCATATAAATATAATAAATCTAGTATCATTCAAATACTTATATGTTATTATAATCATGGTAAAATCATATTCCTCATTTTATCCATCATACAAATAACAATATCACTATGTGTGCGGGTGTACGGCTTACCGTATACATGTTGTTCTGTAATTTTTTATTCAACAAAAAATTATTTTAATGGATTTTGTGTTGATTATAATGGATATAAATAATTAATATAACATTAAAATTATTATTTATAATTAATATAACATCCAATTCTATACCATTTAACCATCAAGAGAATGATATTGTCGCTCGTGCGTATGTACGACCTACTGTCTCCATGACGTAATGAGATTTGTTCTATATGTTAACCATTCAGTAATGATTATAAAATTTAAATGATGAGTAAAAATAATATTTATGATCTTAAAATAATTATATATATAATAAATACATAATATTTATAAAAAACATGACTTACATGAAAATACTACAATGGGAAAAGGATGCAGTTAACAGTCAAAACAATTGTAATACTGAAATAATATTAACAATATGAAATAATAGAATCATATATGATATCATAAATATATATATGGTCCTCATATAATTTAATAACATGTTTTAACCATTATATAGAAGGCTAACTCACCATTGACTAAAGGAAATTTTATGGTAAGGGTTAATTTCACAATCTCATTATTATCTGAGACTGCTTATAAGTATGTCTCAACTAGGACATCCTTATCATCCATGTCCATGTATCTTAAAATGTTATTCAAAATATTATCAAAAACTGATTTAATTAATTTTTACCCATGTTTTACTTTATAAAAACCTTTTTGAAAGGAATATTTTTGTTGTCTTCCAATTGAAGTACTTTATGACCATTTCGAAAAATTAAGGAAAGAATTTTTTTTAACTTATACGATGTGAGTGACTCTATTCTACCATTATGACACCTAAACATTTTGAATCTTTCCTTACAAGAATAAAATGTTTTTTTCCAAAGATATATTTTTTATTTTATAATTTCGCATCTTTTAAATGATTTTAATGTAATAAGGGATACCTCTCTCACTGAGTTATAATGAATTTATTAAATCACATTCATATATATCAACATCCTTTACAATATTTAATGCTTCATTAGGTTTTTTTATTATGATAAACCATTCAATATTTTATTGAAGGTATTATGATATGCTTGACTATGGATGTTCTATTTTTATACCATTCATATTTTTTTGTTAAAGTATTAATATTTCATATGATAGTTTAATATGAATGTTTCTGTTATGTTTCACCCTTTTCATATTAGGAATGCATTGGATTTAGTAATTGATGTGTGGGGCCCACTATATCCCCTCTATGCATCGGTACATATAATGATATAATCTAGTGTCATGTAACAAGGCCTTGATGGAATGATAATGGTCCTCACATGAGGCCTTAACGGTATGGTTATAATATCCAACATTTTTAATTTCCTATTTATGAGATTAGTTATTGATATTGCATGTGATTACTTGACTAGTATAATATTCATGTGAATGTTTAAATAGAATTATTTGATTTATTATTTCCATATTATTCTGAATATTAAGTTCAAAAGGCTTGTGTTTTAGTTCAATACCTTACCTTAAAAGATTATTCTTATTTATGATAGCTTATTTTATATTTTTTATCCTTATTGAGCATCTAATCTCACATATTTCTTATGTTTAAATTTCCCTTAGGATGTGAATAACTATATTATGATGGACCTATAGAAATATTATACGGGATATGAGAGTTTTAAAGGGGGATAATATGTTTTTGCTTTCAATATGTAATGTAAATCCTATGTTTATATCTAGTATTTCCAAGGCTACTAAATGGGTCATTCCTTTGGGATTTTATTTTATTTTGATCATTCCAATGTAATGTAATAATGCACCAACTCAAGGAAACCAGGTTATAGGCATTAAATTATATACATTTTGTTGTATTCATGAATGAAAATTTGAAGTTGTTTTCGAGCTGGTTTTATGCCATAAAGAAATAGGAGAAGACCATGCATGAGTGGAAACTGAAATTATCAAATCTTTCTTCAAAAATAAGCCAAACCATCTCTTTATGCCACATAAGTTTTCAAATTTGAAACCCAAGAACATTAAATCCTAAAAAAAAATTATCTAATTACTCATAAAGGATATAATTATTTGTTTTATTTGGCTGTAGATTTAGAAACTTTTCATGAATAGAATGACCCTTGAAATTATTTGGATGAGAAAAACATTGATCAAAATATAAATCATGTGTCGAGTGAGAAAAATTGGAAGGTATGCATACTTGTTCATATAATAATTAATGAAATGAAAATGGAATGAATTAAAATAATTAATAAGTTTGAATTGAATCTGTTAAAGAGGCATGATAAGTTGTGTGCATTGATCTTTATTATGTAAATCTCATTGGAATATGTTTTTAATTTTTATTTAAGATTTATTTTGAATGATAACTTGTTTGAGAGTCCAAGAGCTAAGTGTGAGGAAACTGATAAAGTTGACATTATCAAAATTTTATATTTTTATTTCAATGAATAAAACCTCAGTAATTTTTAATTATATGTGAAATTGCATCATTTTTCTAATTATGATGTTTTTTAAGAAATTTTTTTAAAATTTCCTAATTCTATAATTATAACAGTATTTAAAAAGTTTTTTTTGGGAAAATTTTTACCAACTGATAAAATATTTAAAATTATTTTTTTATCAACACATTTCTCATGGAACTCATATCTTCCATCTGTTAGAAGTTATTAATATTCCATTTGGAGGCCTAAAAAATTATTTCAATTGTAATATCATTTTACAAACTGAATGGATACTCCTTCATTAAATGATGCATACCTCAGCCCACAGATTTCCACATAAGGTGATTCCATCAAGAAAATAGATATTAAAAGAACAATCTTCTTCAATTTAAATACCAATATTAAATTCATTCATTTATAAGGTTAAGAATCAGAATAAAATGGAAGAAGTTGAAGAGAAATATTATACAAAAAAGTTATCTTCGTTAATCTAAGTAAATTTTTTTTACTACATGTTTGAAATAATCAAACTCTTTTGGGAAAAATGAAAGTCTTTTGAAAACAAAATTTTTGAATACCCCTTTTCATGATTTTATCAGGTAGTGTTTCAAACTAGAGAAAAATATTCGGAGAACATATTCTATATAAAACATTTTCCACCACCTGTTTACATTATGTAATCATCTTTATTTTATTTAAAATGATGGTTGGATTGAAGGCGTGTGTTGTAATGAAAAAATATGATAAAGTATATGATTATTCCAGGAATTAATCAAACTATGAAGGGATAAGGTCTATGTGGTGTTGGGCATTGGATATTCGAGTACACTTTTTGTGTCTGGGAATTTCATGGTTTTTATTTTTATTTATTTAGAAATTATTTTCCTTAATTGAAGAGTGTCATTTTCTTTCATGAATTAAATTTATTATAAAATAATCTGTATTTTTTCAACATATGATCTTAGTTTTTTCTAATTGTTTAACTTTTTTTACTGAGGTCCCCCCATTGAGTATATTGTGTGTAATATGTTTTGATTGCTCAAAGGTCTTCCAATAATTGGTTCACATTCATAAGATGACCGACATAGATTTTTGAGGTCTTAATATATTTTATATGTAATTTAGGTATATCCATTGAGGTATTTATCTATAAATATAGAAATAAAATTGCATAGTTCATTTATAAAATGATAAAGGGAGTATCAAAAGATCTATGTTTATCCACCATTGTCATCTTTAGTTTTTTTAGTTCTATTTTCTTTAGATTTCTAATCTATAACAGAGTTTTTTATTGAAATTTTATTTTATATCATTCAAAATACTTTAACTCATTTTAAACCACCAATTTTAGATCATAAAATTAGAAAAATAAGTTAACAAAGTGATATATTGATAAATTAGTCTCCAACCTCCTCATGATACAACCCCATGGTGACTATTATACTTTATTTATAAGGGAAAATTATTGACTAGGGTAACATGGAAAAAAACCCTTGCATCATCAAAAAAACCCATACATAGTTCTAATATCCGGAATCTATCTTAAAATTATAGTATTCATGTGATATTTAAATTTCTAAGATTCATAATAACCTTCTGTAAACAGATGTTCACTATAGTCAACTAATAATGAGTCATCATCCTTATTAACTAGAAATAAATATCTCTTTGATTATCCTATATTTATTTTTTTCATTAGAAAAACCTCCTCCATAGAATGTTGAAGAATTTATTCATATGAAAAATACTTTTGTGTCATGATCATCCACTTCATTGAAGTCATTCGTAATCCCATTGTCTCTTTTTGATATGTTCTACCACTTAACAAATACAGTCAATCTTTCCACTGTAACATTTTTTATAAGGGTTTCTATAGATAAAGTAACCTTTTCCATATTTTATCCTATAATGATTCACTTTAGTCAAAATGGATATATTTTATTTACAGAAGTGTAATTAATAACCTGATATAGAAGTATGATAAAATATGGATTTCTTCCCATTAATTAAGATGTTTGTTTTTATTCTTATTACTATAGTTTGAACTATATTTAGAATGTGTGTTATATAAAAAAATTATATACCTAAAAGTATAATGGAATATATTCTTGAATCTTCATTGACCCCATTATGTTTAATAAAGTGTGGTCCTCCTTTCAATAACACTATTCAATTGTGGTGTATGAGGAGGAGTTAATTGAGAGAGTATCCAAAACATTATAAGAATTTCAATGAACTCTTGTTTATGATATTTTTTCCATCAATAAAATAAAATCTTCATTATATTGTTAATAATATGAGTATATAATTTTAATTTTAAATCATTATATTTATAAAAGTATTCAAACGTATACCTCATTAATAAAACAAATCAATATCAACTCAAGTTGTCACTAAAAGTTCTAAAATATTATTATAAACCTGTAGATTTAAGTTTAAAAGTTCCACAGATATATATTTTTACCAAATCAAGAATCCATATGGATCTTTTATAACATTCCTCCAAATGGTGGTTTAGTCAGTTTGGCTTGTATAAAATAAATACATTGGTCAAGTAGTTTTAGTTCAAAGTAATCTAAATACCAATCTTGATAGAGCTTTGTGAGACAATTCTTGTCTATATTAACAAATCAATGATACCAAAATTGGGAATGACATATGTTTTGTGAACATGGTTCATTATTGATTTACAATAGATATTTATCATATTCTAGAACATAAAGTCCATTTTTAAGGTGTTCCATAGCATAAAAATCAAATCTTTATAGAAATACCATCTTTTATTACCAAATATTTAAATCCAATAATGTATAAATTAGAAACTGGTATAATTTTAAGTAACGCTAGGCACATTATAATAATTAATCAAGACTATACTCATTCATGTGGAAGTATAAAGAGACATTCTCATATAGCTAAGTCTACTAATAATGCATCATTGTCTGCTTGAAGATCCATTTCATCTCCATAAACCTTCTTCAATCCACTTGGTTCCTATATTCAAGAAAAAATTTGAGAACCATATGTTGGATCCAATACTCAACGGGTAGATATGAAAACATTTCAGTTGAAAAAAAATTACCTAAAGGTTCCTCATTCTTCTTCACTAAGGTGTAGATTTTCCTCC
This sequence comes from Viscum album, assembly GCA_963277665.1. NCBI lineage: Eukaryota > Viridiplantae > Streptophyta > Magnoliopsida > Santalales > Viscaceae > Viscum > Viscum album. The sequence goes on along the minus strand of OY728126.1, from coordinate 761,977,845 downwards.
CTTAGATGTATTTGATTCATGAAAATAGAATTTCATATTTTTCTATATTTTATCTTTAGATATTCCTCTTATTGGTTGTGTAATTTGTAGAATATTTAGATTAGAAACTCATATTGGGACCGTTTTAAATTATATTACTATTTTTTCACTGTAAAAACTCTATGTTTTCATGCATCATTTTCTTCTCTTCTTTGGAAAATCAAGGTGATGAATTATCTAAGTTATGTTTCAATATTTTTCATATTAAAATTCATAGTAAAACTAGAGAAGATATAAGTTATATTAGAATGTTTAGGATATGTAACACCCAATTATTTTGTGATTTATTTTTTTGAATTAATTTAATCTCTTGGATATTTTTTTCATTTCACACAAAACTTAATATAGATTTTGTTATACAAAAGCACTATGTTTTGATTGTGTTATATGAAAAACCATGTTGATCATGAACTAAAATCAAGACATATATTATATTATAGTTAATTAAATGCTATGTTTGTCTTCGGTTACACATAATACCATGTTCCTTGGATATATTGTGCAACACACAAGGCCGTGTTTTACTGAACTACAATATACTATTTTTATTATTATTAAAATATTACTATATCTACCACCTAGTTTTTAGAGTGGAATTTTCAAATTAGATTAACTAAACTCTAAAAATATGATTTACACACACTGACACACACACACACAGAGATATATATATAATTAGTCATTTGGTTATCAATTATTATAATTTCATGAATGAACTATTTTAAAATAATGAAATTACTATTATTAGAAAACTATTTTTCTTTGTACAAGAACAATTTAATACAAATAAATCAAAAAAACCACTTTTGATTAATTTTGTAAATATTATTTACATATAATAAATTCAATTAATATTTTTTATACTCATCCAAAATATTTTATAGGTATTACAATATAATAAATCAAATTTTATGAATAAAAAGATGTAAATTAATAAAAGGTAATATTACATCCTTTTAATGGTGTACCCATTTTTAATATGATTTTTGAATTTTTTAAAATTATTATTTGAAAAAACAAAATTCATTTTTGAATGATAGAAAACAAAATTTACTGTAGATAAAGATTTTTTATTTTTTTGAGACGATTTATTTTTTTGTGATTACTGAAAAACACTATATTTGAATTCAAAACTACTTTTCAATCTAATTTATTTGGGTAGATAACTTGTTTTTTAATTTTAATATAAATAATAGTTAGTTAAATTATAATTCAATTAACCCAATTTATATCATTTTAACCAATTTAAAATTGAAATGGTAAATAAAAATATAGAAAATTATTGACCATTTGTACTTTAAAAACCCGCTTTCTCATTACATATTTAGGATTAAATATATGTTAATTTAGACTCATTCTATAATTTAAATTTGAAAAAAGGATTCCATTTTTGAAATCAGATTAATTTATAGCTTCTAATAAGTTAAAATATATTTTTGATCAATATTATTTGTGAAATTAATTAAAATTAATTACAGCGATTAAGAGGAAAATTAGCATAACAAAGGACTAAACCTCAAACATAAGATCCAAAATGACCATTAAAATTGTCCAAATGAAATTTTATTAAACTATTAACATCATATACTAAATATAATATATTTTTTTTCATTATTATATCCACTTATAAATTGAATAACTTGGGTGGAATTCCCTTTTAAAAAATTTACAGGAATAGCACACCTCCACTATAAAAATGAACTCACCCTCCCTCTTATTCACACCTTTAAATCCATTTTAATCACCCAAAATCCACTAAAATAAATTCTCAACATCCCTAACATCATCCAAGAATTCAAAATTTGGGCGTAAATCCATCCATGGAAGCCATTTGATGCGAACAAAAATGGGTTACCCAATGAAGAGGTAACATCCTCCCTTAACCTCATTGGCTTTCTTTTCCTTCTTCACCACATAAATTCTTATTATTCTATTATTATAAATTAAAATAACAATAATAAATATATTTATTTTTTTTATTATATTGTTCCATCCTAAACTTACACACAGGTCCATCTAATGGGTGATAAATTATCATTCATGTGTACGGTGAACTACTACCTCACAAAACGATGCAGTTTGTTTTTTTCATTTACTGCCTGTAATAAGTGGTAATGATGATGGAAACTATATTTTTATATTATATATATGATATTTATTATGTATTTCTTCATATATAATTATTATATAAAACATACATTCATGATTTCCATTTTGTGTAAATATGATGACTTCGTTTGTGGATGTGTGGACTGTCGCCTTCTCAAAGCGATGTGATTTGTTCACACTCCACGGGGAATGTATTAAGGATGAATTTAGTGAAATAATATGATATATATTAAATGATAATTATACAAGAATTATATTATATGTATACAGTTATTTTAATTAAAATAATTCTTTCAAAATGAAAATAAAATTGAAACAGTGTTCATGTATACATATGGCTTGTCGTCTCAGTGAACAGTGTATTATATTTCATATTTATATATTATATAGATTATTATAAATAAATATATAATGAGTATATATTATATTTATCTCATTATTTTAAATCTTTAAATAATTAACTCATGTTTTTTGTAAGATGATCAACAATAACAAGCCAAAATATATATGAAAAAAAACAGATATTTCCTGAAACATAACATTAACATAGAGTTCTTAATAATTCAGTAATATAAAGTCATAACCAAATAATATAGGGTATTAAATTTAATAATATGTTTATGTGGTATGTTTATAATAAAATTATATACATTATACATGTGATTTGAATTTTTATGAATAAAATCAAGATGTATGGTATAGATTTTCTTATCTCAGATTTATTTTTGTGAGACATATACCTTATTCACCACTAATTTATTTTGTTTGGTATATATACATACCATGAATGTATTATATTATTATTATAAATAAATTTATTGTTATTTAAAAACTGATTTTATGATATTTGTTTCATGAGAAGTATTGTTCAAACGTTACCCAATCTTTAAAGTAATTTTTAGCTCAATTTCCCTTCTTGAGATACATGTCATGTTATACACATATATTTTTCTATGAGGATAATATACATCCATTTGAAATGATACATCATGAATATTATTCTCATGATATTATAAGCTTTATGTTATTCTATTCTATTATCGGGATTATGATTATCCATTATTAAAGAGGTAATAGTTTATTGATACAATATCATAATATTTCAAGATTGTTTATGATTATGCTTCCATTGATTAAATATTTTAACCAAATATCAATAAAACTTCTGAATTTTCTTTTAATATATTTATCAAATATATAATCCTATTTTAGTATCATCTTTTAACTCTTTGGTAATTGATTTAATTAATAAAAAATTTATAAAATCTGATTTTTATTTCTCGTTTCAGTCAGAAATATGTGTTATTACAAAACCATGTTTTCTAAAAATGTTTTAAAAAATTATTTACTATTATCATGTGATGTTTAAAATACATTCTTACCCATATTTAAAATTTTTATAAATTATTTTTAAACATAATATTATTATTTTATCCCTATCAAGACACTTTTATAGACATTTTAAGGTGGAAAAGAATGTTCGGTATTTACGAATATTTCCAAAATCATGACATCCATTTCCTTGGGGATTCATTTGTAAATTTTCATTATTTATTTACAAAGAAATATTTTCCTAAACATTTAGGAAATTTGATAATTTTAAAACGTTTTGTAAATAAAAAGGGGGTTTAAGAATAGTTTTATTTTCTAAATGTATTTAAAATGATTTTAAAAACACCCTTTATATTTATATACCAGGTTTTTTTCAAAGAAAGGGATTTAAATAATTTTATTGATACTTTTATATGTTTTAAAATTATTTTCAATGAAATTTTTTTTTTCAAAATGTTTTCAATATTATTTTATAAATATCCATGGATGTTTTTTCAGAATTTTTTCAATTTTATTTTATATGTATTCATGGAAAATGGATTTAAAAATCTTTTTTAAATTAATTACTAGATTTCAAGGTTATTTTCAAGGAAAATGGTTCTCAAAATGTTTTCTGTTTTTGAAAGTGTTTTTCAATGCATAAAGGATATTTTTCATAAAAAATTTCATAAACAATTTTTCATGATTCCATTATATATTTTCAAAGTGGATTCAAGGAAAATGAGTTTGAAAATTTTATATGTCATAAAAATGATTTTCAAAGAAAATTTATATTCCAAGCGATCTTTCAAAATACTGCACATTTTAAGATGATATCCTTAGTTATAGTTTTTTTACAAGGGATATAATACATGGATACCATTCATATTATTTCTCTAAATTGTTTATGTTTTTTTGGATAAAGGTTTATGATTCTCATTTCTCATCAAATGATTATACCATGATAAATGGTTATGAAACCCTCTTCCTTTCATAGGTAGTTTAAAGACGAAATGATTATGAAACCTATCTATTTTCAATAGGGTTTTATATGATTAAATATTTATGTTACCCATTTTATTTCATGGGTTATGATATGATGGTTATGAAACCCATCTCTTTTTATGGGTCATGATAAGATGAATGCTTTATGGAAAAAGTATATAAGATTTGATTTTGATATCAGTGGGACCTATGTATCCCTAAAATTAATTGGGTAAATATTTATATCTTCTGAGATAATGATGTAAAACCATCCCACGAGATTGATCCACTATACGAAATAGTTGTTTCTTGATCCACTCTGGGAAATAGGTGTATTCTGATTCACTATGGGAAATAGGTGAGTCCTGATCCAAAATGGAAAAAAATTGTATCCTTATTCATAATGGGAAATATGTGGGTTCTTATCCATAATGGGAAATAGGTACATCCTTATCCACTTTGGGAAACTAGTGTGTCATGATCCAAATTGTTGATGGTGTTATTAGTTAACCTTGATACATGAAATGGTTTTATATATTTATGATAGAACCACCATTACATGAAGTGATATTATGGATCATGATTCATTTATGATGATTTATCACCCTTATGATTAATTTTTTATGAACTGGTAATCTTTTTTCCATGAATCATATATATGATATTGGATATATAGGGTATGATATTCAAGTATTATTATTTTGTTGTCATAATATTATATTCATGTTATTCTTACATATCTCCTTAATCTACTTTTATTTATCATCTGATCTCAAACTTTATTATGTTTTCTTTCCCCTGGTTATAAGTAAATATTTTAAGTAGAATTACTAAAGGGCCTGATATTTGTGGGAAACATTGAAGATATTTCACCAAGTTAGAATATTTAGTTCGATGTTTCCAAAGACACAAAACTATTATAGTACTAGGGAATGTATATTTGTAATATGTTGAGTATTCATATAAATTGATGTGATATACATGTATTTTAATCATGGATTTCTATATTTGGTATCAATGTAATGGTTTAGTTGACCTTTGTAAACAAGGATGAGAAAACTTTAGTGAGATCACTATGGATCATTATTAGGATGTTTTCTATGGATATATCTAGGGATATTTCTAATGTTTCATAGATTTAAAAGTATGTTTCAGGATGTAGGCATCCTATAAGTAATTTTTCTTGATTATGTGGTTTTCTACGTTGATAAGTGTTGTTCACACTACACATTTTTTGTTAGTCAATAGTGGGAACTAAAATAAACTCGGTTAAAATTGGATTTTTTAGATGTAAAAAGTATGGTAATTATTAAAATAAATGTCTAATGTGGCAATCTAAAGAAGAGAATTTGGAAAGTGGTATGAGTATTGGAAACACTGTTAAAGTTAAGGAGACCTCAAATTACATGCGAAAGGTATGGTATATTCTTCCCGTATTGATTACATTAAATATAAAAATAATGATTAGATTCTGGTTGAAGAAACCTAATATATGATTCATATTTTATATTTTACTAAATAGGTATTAATGAATAAGTTGATGAATACTATGTAATGGTTTTAAGAAAAAATTAGTATTATAAAAGGTTATATTTTTTATAATTCAAATATTATGTTATATGAATCATGAAGTATATAAGGATTGTTTGTATAATTTTTTCTTTAAGTATTTTCATGAATGTGTTAAATGATACTGATGAGCTATAAAATTGATTTAATTTCAAGGACACATTAAAGGAAGGTAACCGTTAACATGTTCCTAAGGATGAGAAAATTGTATTTATTATAGATAATGAGATGATGATTTGGATAAATTAAATTGGATAGTACTTATGACATCAGAACTCGTAAATGATATTTTGAAAAAAAAAGTGGTTTATATTATAATAGATGACATTGAAAACATATTTTATTTACAAAATATATCCATTATTATTTGGAATAATTAATAATTCATGTTTTCAAAAATGATTTATATTAATTTTGGTTATTAACATGTTTTTAGAGAATATGTGATGCTTGTCTTAAAATATTTGGAATGTGAAAACCAGGAGTAACTTTATGATAAATGTGGAATCAATTTTAATCTGATTTAGTTACCTTATTTATAAACTTTTTTATTTTCATGTTCTAGAAGTGTTATAAAGATGACAATTTATATAATTTTTTATGTCAAACTTCAAATGATGTTTTTGATATTAATGTATTATCTCACCATATAATGATATTTTAATAAAATGTGATAAACATTTTTCTATGATACTAAATAAATATACATGGAGAGACTTATCATTCTACCTCATTATATATAATTACTTTAGGATTGAATAATTGGCCTTAATTTCTTATCGAAATAGATGAAGTGCAAAACGATAAAGACACCACCAAAGGGTGAGATTGTGCATATTAAAATGAATGAAACAATATAATTATATTTCATTATATTATTACATAGTAATAAAATTCCTAACCTCTAGAAAATGTATATTGGAAAATATATATCCTAATACCTTCATTTTTTCAAACATATGGTCTTATAAATCCTCATATACTTATGGTTATGAGGCCCTTAACTTTATGTTGATCATTTAATTATTGGTGATCATTGGTATTTATAATTATTTTTAATTATTTTCAAAGACCAATCTTCCCTTTTGACCAATTTCCTCATAAGTGGAATCATAGTATTATTTTAGTTTTAGTAACCATTATGGTTATGACTTTGTTTTTTAATGGAATTTTTAATGTTCATTTTTACAATGTCGGATTTTATTAATAAAAAATCAAGTGTTAAACCTTTGATAACCTTGATAAATATTAATTCTGAATTTTTTTTAATGGGGTTAGAATGTAACAGCACAATATTTTGTGATTTAGTTTTTTCAAATTAATTTAATCATATTTTTTTTCAATTCATAAAACACTGAATATAGATTTTATTATATGAAATCACTAAGTTTGGCTTGCATTATACATAACACAATATCAATCATTCACTTCACTCAACACATAGATTTTATTATGTTATGATGAAAACTATCTTTGAATTTTGTTACACTCAATTTCAAGTACATTTTATAGCTTTCGTGACATGGAATATTATATTTTATTGAACTATAATATACTATTAATATTATTATTAAAATAGTATTATTGATATCACTCAGATTTTGGAGTGAAACTTATTAATTAGATTAAATAAATAGTGAAAAATATAATGTCCACATTTATATAAAATTAATCCTTTGGTTATTAATTAGAATAAGTGAACAAAAAAACTATTTCAAAATAAGGAAATTAATTTTCCAATAAAACAAATTTTATATGTATAAGCATAATTTTATCTCAATAAATTAAACCAAATAATTTTGATTAATTTTTTAAATAATTAATTTTATATAATATATTCCATTTTTTATACTAATTTATTATATTCTACTGGTATAACATAAGAATAAATATAATTTTATGAATAAAAAGTTGTATTTTTTTAAAATGTAATTTTACCAACTATTAATGGTGAACCAATTTTTTATATTATCTTTTACCCTTTTACAATTTTTATTTGAAAATATAAGCATTATTTTTTGAAATCAGGATATCAAAATTTACTTTTGGTAATGTTTTTTTTATTTTTATGAGAAGGTTAAATTTTTTATGAATAGTGAAAAACTCTGAACTTTAATTTAAAAGTGCCTTTTCATCTAATATATTTTTATAGTAAAATTGTGTTTTAAATTTATTTTACTATATAATTAAATAAAATATATATCAATTAGCCCAATTTATGTTATTTTAACCAATTTCTCATTGAAATGGAATATAAATATTTTATAACTTTTGAACATTGTTACTTTAAAAAACAGTATTGTCATCCCATTTATAGGACTAAATTTAAGTCAATTTCTGCCACTTATGTGATTGGAATATGGAAATATATATTCCTTATTTTTAATCATAATAATTTCAGTGTATAATATCTTACAATTATTTTTTACCAACAAACTTTGTGAATTTAATCAAAATTAATTACAACCACTAAGAGAAAAACTAACTTAACAAAGGATGAATTCTTAAAATTAAGGGCCAAAATGACCTATAAACTTATAAAAAAATCCATTTTTTTATATATGTCAACTTTATCCTAAATTTTTTAAAATTTGAAAAAAATTTTGAGCCACTTTTCTTTGGAAAATGTGGATGGAATTCCCCTATCAAAAATTTACAAGAATGTCAATCCGCCTCAACTATAAAAACGAAATCACCCCTCCCACATGATCACATTTTTAATTCCATTTTTATATTAAAAAACATACTCAAATAAGATCTCAACATTCATTTATTCACCCTATAATCCTACCTTTGTTCATAAATCCTTCCACAGAATCCCTTTGGTGCAAACCCAAAGGAGTTACCCAAAGCAGAGATAACATTCTTCGTGAAGCTCCAATGTTTTATTTTCATTATCCACCACCATAATTATTATTATTCCATTATTATATAATAACCATAGTATAATAAATATTCTGAGATTTTTTTTAAAATAATATTTGTACCTACACTTACATACACATCCATCTAATGGGTAACGAACTTAATATTATTTTGTTTGAAAAACTACCACTTCAGGAAATGATTTTGTTCGTTTTCCCTTTATCACCTATATTGAATGGGAATTATGATGAAAACTATATTTTTAATTTAGATATATTATATTTATGATTTCATTATTCTAATTTAATTTTTATATTAAACATAACCTCATTATTTTTATATTTTTGTAAATATGAAAACTTTGTTTGTGGATGTGTGGACTACTAGGTCATCAAAACGATGTGATTCAGTCACACTTTTCATAGAAATTATTAATTATGGGTTTATTGAAAATATGTGATATATATGAAATAATAATGGTACTTTAATTATATATATATATCATCATCATTTTATTTCCTTCAATATGACAATAAAAAACAATAATATTCATGCGAACATAAAACCTTACATCTTTATGAATGATGTATTCCATTTCATATTTCTATATTCTATATATTATAATAAATAAATATATACTGAATATATATTATATTTATTTAATTTTTTAAATAATTTAAATAAGTAAATCATGATCTATGTCAGAGGATCAATAGTTACAAGCCAATGCATATACAAAAAAATAATATTTTACCTAAAATGTAACAGTAACTTGGAGTATTTAATAAATGTGAAATATAAAGTCATAAACAAATAATATATTGTATTATATATAATAATATGTTTATGTGGTAGATTTATATTAATCATTTATTTATTATATATGATATTTTAATGTGTACGATGAAATTCAATACGCAAGGTACGAGTTTTCTCATCTCACTTTTATTTCTGTGATAATTATGCCTTGTTCACCACTCATTTCTTTTGTGTGGTGTATATACTGACCATTAATTTATTATATGATTATTATACTTATATTTATCCTTTTTTAAAATAAAATTTTATAATATTTTTTTAATGAGTTATATGGTATAAAAGTTAGCAAATCAATTATGTAATTTTGGTCTCAATTTTCCTTCTTGATATACATGCCATGTTATGAGCTTAGATTTCTCTATGTGTTGTATATAATGGCCTTTTAAATGTTATTTCAGAAATAATATTCACATTATATTATAATATTCATGTAATGTTATTAAATCATGGTTATTATGATAAATTGTTAGCAAAGTGGTAAGAATTTATTGCTACATTCTCATCATTTATCAGGATTATTTATGATTATGTTTCCATTGATAAAATATTATGATCAAGTACATAATAATACTCTTTAATTTTCTTCTCTTATAGTTAAACATGATGTATTAATGTGTTAATAATATTCATCCACTCTTTTTTTACTTAAGATAATTATGAAAATATATATATATATAAATCTGGCTTTATTTCTCATTTCAGTTAGAAATATGTTTTCATTCAAAATGATGTAAAAATACTTCTATACTCTTGTCATATAATAATTAAATTAACTTTTTAACCATGTTTTAACATTTTAACAATGTACTTAAAATTAATCTTCATTAGTTTTTTCATTTAAGGATATTTTTTAAGTGTTTTAAGGTGAGAAAAGAATGTTTCGAATGTAAAGACTTACCCGCTTCCATGTAAATCATCTCCTTTATGATTCTTTCATCTATTTTAAATGTTTTTTTAAAGAAAATGTTTTCCCTAAAATTATGATTTTTTATTTTAAAACAGTCATAAAAGAAAAATTATTTACAAAAATTACCCTTCAAAGGTGTATTAAATTATTTCAATGTTTCCATTATATGTTTTTAAAACATTATTTTAAATAAAAATGATTTCAATGATTTTGAAGTTTAGTTTATAAATTTTCAAGGTATTTTCATTTAAAAAATGTTTTATAATATTTTAAATATTCTTTTAGAAGTTTTCAATCAAATAGTTTTTCAAAATGTTTTCAATCTTCTTTTATATGTTTTCAAGGAAAAATTATTTCAAAATGTTTTCAAGATTATTAATAAAATTAAAAGTTATTTTAATAGAAAATGATTATGTTTTTAAGATTGTTTTTAAATTCATAATGGATATTTTAATAAAGAAATGTTTTAAATCTTTTTTCATGATTCCTTTATATATTTTCAATGTGTTTTCTAGGAAAAGTATTTTGAAAATCTTATATGTTTTAAAAACATATTTCTAGGGAAATGTTTTTGTTTCGAGTTATCTTTCAAAATAATTATTCATTTAAGATGGAATACTTGGTTATAGTTTATACTTTATTAGGGATAATATCGAACGATAAAATTAATATTATTTCTATGAAAGTTTTATGTTTTGATGGAATTATGTTTATGAAACCCATTTCCTTTAAACAGGTTATACCATGATAAGTTCTAATGAAACATATTTCCTTTCATTGGTTATTCTGGGATGAAAATATTGTTAAACCAATCTATTTTACAAAGATTATGATATGATTAAATGTTTATGATAACCATTTCATTTCATGGTCTCTGATATAATGTTTATGAAAACCATCCCTTTTTATGGGTCATGCAATGATAAATATTTTATGGAACGGATATGTATGATTTAATTAAGAGATGGGTGGGACCCATTCCTACCACCATTGCATTGGTTAATGATTTATATCTTATGAGATAATGATGGGAAACAAAGCGATGGGGTTGATACAAAATGGGAAAAGGTGTGTCCTAATACATTATGGGAAATTTTAATGTCTTAATCCAATATAGAAAATAGTTGTTTCCTTATCCACAATGGAAAAAATGTGTGTCCGGATCCAGAATGGGAAACAAGTGTTTCATAATATACAATAGAAAATAGGTGCATCTTGATCCACTCAGGTAAATAGGTTTTTCCTGACCCACTATGTTGAGGGTGTTGGTAGTTAACCAGGAAACATGAAATGGTTTTATATATCATTGATGGTTCCACACTTATATGACATGATATTACGGATAATGATTTATTTATGGTGATTTATAGACCCTTTGGTTCATGTCCTATGGAAAACCAATATTTATTCTAGGACTCAGGTATATGATATTTTATATTTATTGTATGATCTTCAAATGTTATTCACAAGTTGTCATACCCTTATGTCCATGTTATGCTTATGTATCACCGTTTTTTTTCAGTATTGAGAATTTGAGTTCACTATTTTTATGTTTTCTTTTCCCCTTGTTATAAATATTTTTTAAGTAGAATTATTAAAGGGGAATATATTCGTGGGAAACGTTGAATATATCTCACCATGTTAGATAATTTTATTCCACATTTATATACACAAAAAAATTATATCCCTCAGGCATGCACTTTTGTAATATTTTTAATATTCAATTAAATTTATGTAAATATCAATGTTTTTTAAGCCTAGGTCTCGATAGGATATATATGTAACTAGTCAGATATATTGAAACCTAAGATATGTTAACACTCATTATATATATTCATTTGGTTACATGAGGTCTAACTAGAGCTTCCCCTCTATGATTCTACATGAAAATCACCTTATTGGTTTTTTGTCACTCTTGTATGGACTTCTTTTGATAAGGATCATATATATAGGACAACATGTAGTATGCATCCATATATTCATACATCATTTGAATCTCACTCTACATGGAACATAACATAGGACAATCATCATTCATATTTTCATCGACATGTTTATAAAAGATAATGATCTACTCCTCACTGACTTCCTTATAAGACTCTTCATTAGGAACTGGGAACTCCATCACATTGAATTTACTCTCATGTCATAATACAACGTATAAACACCAATAACACTCTTTTAAATCCATGTAAGTGAGGATATTATATTTCTATAATATCAATTAGTGTGATCATTTTGTGGTCATATTACTTTTCTTTTTATACAACAGATTAAAATCATGTTTTATTAATTAATATTGATTACTAAAAAAGTGATGTAATAAATTTTTTCTATTACATTTCCACTATTTTATAAAATCTTAATAACCCCAAAATTGTATTTAGAATAACATATTTCATGGATTTTCTAGTCGTAAGGATCCATATTTCCATTCTCATCAACTAAATGTGGTATTGAAAAATTATTCAATGGTATTTAGGTAGGTAGTCCTTTCCAACTACTAAAACTTATAGCTCCTTGATCTAATGAGTGGACTCCCCAATCTTGAAATTATGGACTCATATTTTCTTAAAAATTTTATACTAGTTTCACTAATTATTTTGTATGTGATAAACCCATAATTATATCTAGGTAAAGTCGACCTAAAACATTTTCAAAAACTATATAATAAATGAAGAAATCCTGATGGAGGTTTAAAAAGTATTTTAAAATATGGTTGAGTCTTAATATAGCTTTTAGGATATATATTCATAATAATTAACTTGATGGATTTTTATCTCTTATGAATAATTATTAATGATTTTATCCAATTATATTCGTGTTAATAGTTTGTGGAATTTACGTAATGCATTAATCGTGTCTTGATAAAATAAGACACACATAATTCATATAATTATCTTCGAAAATGAAATGTGATTCTATTTATAATTCATGTTACTAGGTGATCACACTATCTTTTTTAACTATGCCTAAATAAAAAATTATTATTATGATATTATTCATTTTTTATTTTCACATTTTTGTTAACTATCCAATTTTATAATATATCACCCACATAATGATATAATTAACCATGCAAGATAAAAAATATTAGAATGATCATGACATTTAGTTGTAATATTTTGGTTGATCCATCATCCATATAATAGTTCAACTGGGTCCTTAGAGTGATTCCTTGAGTAATATATTGACTCTAATTGAAGTTCACATAAATCAATTGTGCCTTTTTTTTTGGTTGCATGAAGGATTTCAACTCAACCCACATCATCATGAACTCCTCTGATCATTAAAATGTATACTCACACACATATAATGGGAACATGAGAGATGGAAGTTATATTTTATCACTAAAAGGTCTACATGTAGGCTATTATACTTCTACATATGTAGGGATTATTCATAGATCATGAAAATTATATTTAATAAAAAATTATTACATTTTAAAGACTCAAAAGAAGTTAATGAATAAAATGAATAAATACCTGAAGATGAATGGGTTGGTATCATCTCATTATCAGTCAATAGGTGATAAATTTTATTAATAAATATTAAATATTCTAATATTTAGCTTGATGGATTTTTAATGCTTTAAAATATAATTAAAATAATTTTATTTAATAAGAAAAAAATCCCTAGAAACTTGAATATTTATTAATTCAATACATAAAACTAAAACAAATTTCTTTAAGAAATAATTTTTTTATCCATTTCGACCGAAAATGGGTTACATGAAAGATACCAAGCCTTTACTAGGCCTGTTTGGGTCAACCGACTAGACTAGGTGTTGGGGCTCGGGTGGGGCATGGTCCATATTTGAGACACGTGAGGTGAGAAAGAGGTTCCATAAATGGTTCCCCTTTAATAAAGAATTGTCATTTTTTTAAACCCCATGTTGTCTATGAATACAAACATGGTAACAGATAGCTAACCCCCACCCATATTCGTTGATGGGGTTTTGAGGTCAATGTGGTGGGAAAGGTAATAGGACGACTTTTATTTTTTAAAACAAAAATATTTTTTGTTATTCTTATCAATTTACCAATGTCAAGGTGAACCCGACACACAAAAACCCGCTCCAATAAAGACATTGGATGATGCCACTCTAGTATTAGTCTATTCCATTCCCCACACATGATACATATTTAAAAAATATTATATCATTTCTTTAAATTCCATTAGATCATTGAAATACCATTTCTTGGTCATTGGAACTTGAATTGAAGCATCATAAATGGTGTCATGGACCAACATCTATGGGGTATGCATTAGGTTATTTGACCCCATGAGTAGAACCTCAACATAGATTCCACTTCAAACCATGCTATGCGTCAGTTGACCACTAGGCCTTAGGCACACATCCCCATATACAAAATTCTTCAAACTAGAAAATGATGGTGTAAAGAGGTGTTAGAGGGGAGACTATACCCTCAAATGGTGATAATAATAATGGTCTGGAAAAAGACCATAACATGGTGGAATCAGTAACACAAACTAATGGTAGCATAATGAAATTGTTGCATAATAGTAATACTACATGTAGAATAATAATCATTCCATAATAGGTCATACATGGAAATAATAAAACAAGGTCACATGTGGTCGACCACTAGTACAGATATATATAATCATATAGAATAAAAATGAGAAAAAAAGTAAAATTCAGCCTATGTAAGAACATCCAAGGTAACATTCCATCCATCCCATGAAAAAGTTCATACATGATCTCTAAGGTCCATCTCTTAAGCTTGGTCCCTTACCTGATCATAGAGACATAATGTCTACACATGCCCTAAGGGTACCGAGTAGGGTGTGAGAATAAATCTCACATGGCCATCACCAACGCGTGACTATCTTATATCATTGATAATGAAGATGTATCTATATAAAAAATAAAAGGGAAAACATTATCAATAAATAAATATCCACTGCCTTAAGCTCAACATCCACAAGGATGAGATCACCAACTTTGGACATCGTGGGTAAACTCTGATATGTTCCCCTAGTTATATAGAGAATATTACATCTATATATATATATAACTCTAGTGGTGAGGATCCATGGATTAAGACAATGGTATCTCATGAAAAAATGCATCCTTGGTGAACCCTCAGGTTCCACCTCTAAAATATGCCATTGAAACCTCATTCCATCAATCAAGTAGCTCAACATCCAAACAACACACCCAATCTATATGAACATGGTCCCACATACCTCCACTCAAAGAGTCCCAATCACCTCAAAAGCTAGACGTCCTAAGGAACATCAATTCCTATCCACCAATTAATAACCAACTTCATCTCAAAGAAAAGCTTCATAAGGCATAAAGATATCTATCCCCTCAATATCCTAGCCTAATGGCCTCAACCATCTCAGCAAGCCTCATACCCCAACAAACAGCCTCATTAACATCAACCGATGGTCCATCACCATCCACATGGATTTCTATAGTGAGAACTTGAAAACATAAGCAATGGTCAACACCATCACATAATATGCATAGACTATTGGAAACTCCATCCACATGAGTGGTCAAAAACACCATTATCTAATTCTTATCTTTGTGAAGATGACTCGAGCGTTGTATTTGTCAACATAATGTGAGTGGTAAAAACCCATACATCCTAAGACAAATAAAACAGAACAATATTCCACTACGATTCTGTCACTCAAGCTTTATTTCCATCACAATCTCATTTGATATAAACCATAACAGAATCTTGATGGTGTCATTGACTCAATCTGATGACCAATTCTCCTCAACTAGCGATCAGCATCACCCAAGTAACTAGACTAAGCCCATTCTGAGGAATCACATCACCTAATTCTAGTTGTTCAACACCACCTCAATTCTCAATTTGTACCCTCAACATTCCAAAAAATCCATTTAATTCAATAAAAACATTTAAATTAAAATATCATCATAATTCAAATCATACACCCACCTTAAACCCCCCATTATGGTCTAAGAACCATACCATAATTGAACATCTATAGTCTTGAAGGATCACACCCATATGAATATCCCATCATATTTTTAGAACATTAAATATAAGAGAACATTTTATTAGTGTCTTCTTCAGTCGACACAAAAGGATAATAAATATCACACCCTCAAAACAACCACCAAAACATGTAGAAATCTGGGATCCACCTACCTTATATTCATAGACACTCACTCGTCTGATAGTGGCCTCTAATTTGATCTGAAATGATAGAAATAATTTTTTTAGATGAATGACCTAAAAATATGGTAAAAGATATTGTGCATATTTAGTACACAATATGGCTAGAAAAAATAAGAAAAGTGGCTAGAAAACCAAAGGTTTTACTGAGATGAATCCATAGTCCCCAATGGAGCAAAGATCATATCTTGGATTATGGAGATATCAAGAACCCAAGGGGAGAGGGAATGAGAGGCATGTGATATGGGTTATCTTTACTCTATGTGAGGATAATTGAGTTGTTTGATCCCCCTTTGAGTCTTTAAAAAACATTTCTTGAAACATAAATGGTGTTTAAATTGTACAATTCTTGTATTAGGTTCATGATGTGTAACCCAATTTCATGTCATGACTTAATCAGGTTAGAACCCTAATCCTTCACACTCTACTTCACATCATGTAAGTGTTACATGGATTTCATTTTTGTTTGGAACTATTTTCAATATCCCACACCCTCCGACCATCCTATGGTGTAGGGTCTAACAGTTGGTACACCCACCAAATCATAGAACACACCTAAAAAAGGTCTTCAGTAAAAACAATTACTAGAATGAGGATCTAAAGATCCAGATAAATGTTTTTCCTGGACACCAATCTCAAAAGTTCAATTTTTTTTAGAAAAACAACCAGCTCAAAAACCATCATATTATAATATCCCCACTATTTCAACCCTTCTCATTTATTTCACACTAAAACATAATTTTTTACAAAAAATATTCACTTGATACAACATATAATATCAAGAGGTCTAGTGTATCTGGGACTTATGATCATTACATTACAACATAAATCATGAAATGCACATCTTTATTGAAAACGTCTTTTACATGGCCACAGACATACCTTTGTACTTAGCATTACATGGGATAACCTGAGAACATGCATAAGAAAACGGTGAGATATAAATCCCTGTAAGGGAGTAAACAAGGAATAACATGAAGAATAAAGTACATGTTAGTGAATAGGCATAACAATAGAGCATTATAGAAACATGAACATAAAGGAATGGCATAGAATGATTATCATAACATGGAAATGTGGCATCAACATTTTACATGATATTAGCATGATCCAAGGATCATTGCACATGATGCCTGAGTAAACCCTCATTGTACTAGAATTAGCATTATTGAACCCCCATTTCACTTGATTTATCATGATACTAATCTTTACACAATGCATTGGTGTGCTACCAGGGTGCACCCATCTCAATCATGTCATTTCATGCATAAGTGTGCCACATGGATCATATAACATGGATTCATTAAACAACATCATTTATTCCATGATAAAAGAATGTTAAATTCAAAAATGAAACTCTATAATCAAAAATTAAATGTGCATAAAGGATAATACACATGATAGTGAAATGGGCAGGGTAATCACTACATAATGACTTTAGGCTATGAAAATCACAGTGCAATTTTGTCAGCATAATTGTGTGACATACGAATTCATAAAAAATGTTGATGAGAGAGAAAGGGGTTTATCATCATATTTAAATTAAATTGACAGTAATGGGTGATATAGAAACATTTCCCAACATATGTAATGGAATTTAGATTTATAATACAAAATAATTGCTTTAATATAAATGAGGAGAGAGAAATTTATTATAGAATATCGACATGGTAATAGGTGTAAATATGAGGCATTAATGAAATATTAAGAGGTATATAATCATTGAAAAATAATTAGGGACATATGGGGAGGTTAGATATCATACCCTAACATTTTTAATTGAAAACAAAAGGGTATAAAAACATAATGAAATTTGGACAAAAAAATGAGAATGGAAGAAATCCTTTACTTGGAAGTGTGATCCCAAATTCTTGTGAGAGGCTTGAGAGAGGATTCATGGGATCTTCAGGAACCTTGGGAAAATTATAAAGAGAGGTGGGAAAACATTGGTTGATCTACAATGTCTTTGAGTGAAGATAAGTGTGAGCTTAGGTGGGTGTATATGGGAAAAGAGAGGGAATTGTTTTTTATTTAGGTTTTTTAAACTACACATTAATCTAATCAAAAACAAAAACCATACCATGGTTTTAGCACATGGTGTTTTCTAAATGGGAGTGGGAAAAATTATTTTATAATGCAAATGACGGAAAATATTAAAATATTAGGCTTTCTTATGTGGAGGTGAGTCACACTCTCAAGTAAATCATTTTAAAATGATGAAATGTTTTATAAGTTTGGAGGGTCTACTAAGGCTTTGTAAAATAAATAATATAAACCTAAAATCAAATTATATTAATGGTAAAATATATATTTTCCGAACACCTGGTTTATAGTATTTTATTACATCACTATTGGGTCATTATGATGTCATAAAACACATTAAATATTTAAACAATATTTAATTTTTATCCAAAAATTCAACCCACTCAGAAAATTATGAAAAAATCACCATTGGATAATATCAAAATCATGATTCGAAAAATATTATTCAATTTATTGAATTAATTTTCTCAATATTTGAATTTTTACTTTTGAAATAAAAACTAACATTTATCAAAAATTCATGCGTTTTGACAAAAATGGCTTTCAAACATTAAGAAAAGTCACAATTGTATTTGTAAAAATTATATGATAATTTATATTTAATAATAATTAATTTATTAATAATATCTTATTAAAATAGTATTTAATTCAAAATTCATTAATTCATAAAAATAGATTTTTTAATTGAATATTAAATAAAAATACTATTTGTGATTTAAAAACTATTTACAAGGTAACAATAATAAAATGAATGTATATTCTTTATTATATACCAAAAAACTAATGAAAATAATTATAGTGTAAGGGTATTAATATATAACCCCTTATAACACCAGCATACGACTGAAGGGTAAGGTGTGTGATGGTGATAGACTCTTGCGGAGGCTCAGATAACATTTCTTGGGTGGTAATCTCTATAAACATCCACTTCTCCCATTAGTGGTTCCACTCAGGATTAACGTGTTGATTCTTGGATTTTTCTTGTTCATGATCAAATCCTATTGAATCTACCTCCTTTTCGAGCTCTGAAAAAATGGGCTTCTTACAAAGAAATTATACTGGATGAGGCCATCACTTCCACTGTCTAAGTAAATTGGATTTGTTAAAGCCCAATATTTATACTAATCATGTGATCGCTGTTCAATGACTATATTAGCAATGGTAAAAATTCATAATGGTATTTTGAAATCAAAAAACATAAAACAAAAGTACGAAATAGGTTATATAACTATTTTACATTATAAGACATTTAATTAGATCAAGAGGAATTTTCATTGATAAATGTTTGGGTAATTACAATCTTCCCCCCTTGTGAAATTTCTACATCGAAATTTATTTTTCCAACAATAAAACAGATGGGGTAACTATGCTTTATCACCTCCTCTAATTCCCAGGTTGCCTCCTCAAACTTTTGGTTTTTCCACAACACCTTGATGAGGGGAATTATTTTATTTCATAGATCTTTTCACTATGATCTAATATCTTTACTAGAATCTCTTCAAAAGAGAGGTCATTCTACAATGGTACCACCTCTGGATTGAGTACATGTGATGGGTTCAAGATGTACATCCTCAAGATTGATACAAGGAATACATCATGTACTTGAGACAAGTTTTGTTGGAGTGATAGTCAATAGGCCTCTACTCCAATGTGAACAAGGATCTCAAAAGAGCCAATGTACCTCGGAATATGCTTTCCCATTTTTCTCAAATCTCATAACCCTCTTCCATGGTGATATGTGGAGTAATACCGTGTCTCTGACATCAAACTCTGGGTCTTGTAAACAATTGTCACCATAGCACTTTTTTCGACTCTGAGAAGCTTTAATGTGCTTCTGGATGGTCTTAACCTTCTCCACTATTTCTTAGACCATTTCTATACCAAATAGTTTTCACTCCCAAAATTTATCCCAACATGTCTGTGTTTTGCACCTCTTCCCATATAGGGCTTAAAAAGAAGACATATGGATACTTGAGTGGAAACTTTTATTGTAAGAGAACTCAACCAGTGGAAGATGTTGATCACATCCTCCTTTAAAGTCTGTTGAGTATGATCTCACTATATACTCAAGTGTTTGTATAGTCTGCTCAGATAGTTCATCATTTTGGGGATGATAAGTTGTAATGATGATCATCTCAGTATTCATAGCATGTTGAATACTCTTCTAGAGCATATAGGAGAATCTTGGATATCAATTGGATACAATAGAGAGTGGTACACCATGAAGCCTTACCACTACTCTAACATATATCTGAGCCAGTTGATCCAATGAGAAATCCTCTCGAATTGCAATGAATTGTGTAGTATTTGTAATACGACCCCCAAAAACCCAAATATCATTGCTTTAATTGAATATCTTTCGATGTTCTGTGACAAATATCATGGTGATGTTCTCCCATTTCCATGTTGGTATGAGAAATCGTTTTATCATCCCTTTAAACTTCTTCCTCATAGCCTTCAAATACTGATATATCAGGCACATTAATGTATACACAATGATTTCCTTCTTCATGTTATCCCACCAATATTACTCCCAGATATCTTGATACATCTATGTGTTTCCTAGGTGAATGGAGAAATTAAAACTTTGTGAATCATAAAAAAATTCATTCTTTAACACTGGATTTTATTGAACAAATAGTCTTGTCCCTAATCTTACAATACATTCTTTATTAACATTTATCTCTAAGTATTTATCTTTTAGTATATCTTCCACTTTCTTCTTGAATTTCCACACCATCCTTTTGAGCATCCTTTATCATTTCCAAAAGAGACATTTTAGAAATAATTTGTGAAAGTATTGATGATTTTCCCTTCATTATGATTCATATGTCCATCTTCATCAAATCTAAGAAGATTGGATTCAATTATAATCAATGATAGAATCATTAGATCCCTTATACTTAGAGCATCCTCCACTATTTTTCATTACAATGGTGGTAATGGATTGAGCATTCATTGTATTAAATCATCTCTAACCATATTATTTGGCACATATTCAACTCTTTTTGTGTGAATATATACTTGAGGCTTTTTTGGTCTATGTATATTTTACACTTCTCCCAAAAGAAGTAATTCCACCAGTATTTAAAGTGAAGATCTCTACAACCAACTCTGGATCATTTGTTGGATATTTTTGCTTGTGAAATTTCAATTTCCATGAAGCATAGGAAATTACTTTTTCATTTTTCATCAAAACACCACCCAAGTCCTTCATCGAAGCATCACTAAATACCACATAAAGTTCTCCACTTGTGGATAGTTTGAGCGCGGGCACAATGATAAGATTCCTTTTAATCTCCTTAAATCTCTCTTTTCATTCATCACTCCAAGAAAACTTGACTCCCTTATGAGTTATTTTAGTAAGATGTTTTGATAATCGTGAGAAATTTCACACAAATCAGCGATAATATCCAGCTAACCCGATGAAGCTACGGATATCTGTTATCAATGTTGGCCTCATACATCCCTCAATTTGGGATATCTTGGAGGGATCCACTGATATCCCATTGCTTGTTATGATATGATCCAAGAATAATACCCCCTTCAACTAGAACTCATAGTTTTTTTACTTTCTATAGAGATTCTCATTTTTCAAGGTGTATAATACAGTTCTTAGATGCTTCTCATGCTCCTCATTAGTTTTGGAGTATATTAGAATATCATTTATAAAGAATACCACAAATTTTTTGTGGAAATCTCTATAGAATCTATTCATCAAGTCAATGAATATTTCTAGAGCATTAGTGAGTCCTAAATCCATTAATATGAACTCACAGTGCATGTATATTGTATGAAATGTTGTCTTAAGGTTATCCTCTTTCTTTACCCTTACATGGTAATATCCCGATCACAAATCTACATTGTAGAAGTATTGTGCTCCTTGTATCTTATCGAACAAGACATCCATTCAGGGTAGAGGATACATGATCTATATCATGATTTTTTTGAGATCATGATAACCCATACAAAGGCGCATTGACCAATCCATATTAACAAAGATGACTGGTGCACCCCATGGTGAAAAACATGGGCATATAAACCCTTTATCCAGATTATCATGTAGTTGTTTATTCAGCTCCTCAATCTCCACAACAACCATTCTATAAAAAGTCTTGGAAATTGGAAACACCCCAGTTAAAAGATTAATTGAGAATTCAACAGATCTTCTAAGAGGAAGACTAACCAATTCCTCGTGAAACACTTTAGAGAATTCCCTAACATTAGGTATGTCTTCAAGGATGATTTCTTCCTTGGAATAAATCATCTAATCCAGATATGCATGCTCATATGGTAGTAATATCCACTATTGAGATGATTATTCTAAAGAATATTCATCCTCCTCCTTGCACATGTACAAAATCGGGGTTCGATTCTCCATATAGAGAGTGATTTCTCTATAATGTAAATTTTTTGGGATCTATATAGAGAAATCCAATCTATTCCAAGAATTGGATCAAATTCTACCAAAGGGAGTGTGATGTGGTTCTTTGAGAAGTTCAATCCACAAATTATGAACGGGGGGATTTATATTCATGGGATGTAATGATTTCCCCATTTTCTGTTCTCATTTACATCATTACTTCCATGATTTGTTGTGGTGTTGGGATTGTTCTACTAAACATTCGGGATATAAAATAATTCATAGAACCCGGATCCAAAAGTAAGTTAACTATTCATTAATTAATAACTACTATACATGTCAGCACTTCATTTTCAAGGTTCACATCGGTGGTAGTGATGGAAAAAGATCACCCCTTGTTACCTTGGAGGTTTTTGGTTTCCTCCAAAAACCTATGGAATATGGCCCTAGTTAAAAAAATGATTTGGTTCCATGTAGTGGAAGAAATGAAAAATGTGTTTAGGGTAAAATAGAGAGTTCCTCTCTTATGTCGTAGTCACATGTTTTTCTTTTTTGCAGTTAATGGCCTGGTGCCCTTCTATTCCACACCTAAATCATTTCCTTGTCCCCTTTATGCAATTTTTGGGGTGCTTCTTTATGCACCGTTGGCCTGTGGGGTGCTGGATTTTCAAACCACCATTGGATTTATCCATCAGACTAGCAGAAATAAATTCAACCTTACCCTTCTTATCAACATGATACTTACAACGACCCAGTCTTTACATACATTGTTAGTACTTCAAAATTGAAGCACACTTATTACAACATATAACAAAACCAGGAAAGGACCGTAATGGTATAGAGTCTTTAAAAACTGGGAAATATAAACAACTTGTTCATAAAGCATCTACTTTGCCTCCCATTTATTTCATCATATCTAGCATACCTTTTTGGCATATCCTACATAATAATCTTATTCCTAACCTGGGGAAATAAAACATACAAAAGGGTGAGCTCAAATGCTCAGTAAGGGTAAACAAAAGAAATATCAATCACATCATATACAAAAGAACATAACTTTTGGAAATATTCACCTGCAAAAGAGAACATAATTTCATAACATGGGATAAATCATAGTAGTGAAATGTAATCCCAATAATCATAATAAAAAACATGAAACTTTGTGGTATACACACATAATCATAGAGAATCATTTCTTTATTAGTCAAGAATCATTTCCAAGACTATCTTATTGGAAAAAGTCCATTTCTGAACCGAGTTCACTCCTCATTTCAGTCTTATTTCACTGAACCAGTTTAACCTGCCGTTCCAGCCATGTCTATCTCATGAGATATAAAAACTTTACCCAATGCATTGGAGAGAGATATAGGTCCCACCCATCTCATAATTATACCATTCTTATGTGTTCCACAAAATCATAAACCATACAGCATAGCATAACCCATGTAATAAAAATGGGAATCTTAAACATCCTGACATCATAAAACAATTCATATAAGATAAAGGAATTCATAAAAATAATTCCATCATAATATAATCAAATCAATGTAATAATAGGGATAGAAACAGAACCCTATATTATCTTATATGGAATATAATTTTGATAAAACACTTGAACTCCATTCATGAGGAAAATATCCTTTCTTCATCAAAAACATTTTCCTTTCTTAACATGTCATACAATTTTAAACTAAAAGAAGTTGATTGAAAATAAACAAAAAAACTTTTAAAGGAAGCTTCTTGGAAATAATGTTTTAAAAATCCATTCATGTCGTATAATTTAAAAACAACATTTTTCTCGTACTTTTGTCGGAAAAGTCAAAAAGTACCTCGTATGAAAAACGACAAAATATTCCTTTCATATCTTTTACCAAAAACTCACCAAAGGGAAAAATTGGATTTAAACAAATTTAGTTGGATGGAAACAATATTACATATTTAGGAAACATAGATGTGGATGATAAAATACACCCTAGTAAATACCAAAGTATAAACAATCTCGGATAAAATGAGATTGTGATATTTTCCTTTACCTTAGGTCCGATTTGCTTTGTAAATGTCCGAACCTCCTGTATAATGATTTAAATAATGTTATTGACTTATTACTGAATCATAATTATTGTTATGATATCATATATGGTCATATTCTTAGCTTCATATTAGTAATATTTCATTACTACTTTTTATTCGGGTTTTTATTACTTTTTGTTCTTATGCGTGTTTTGTCGAATAAATTCTTATTCATCTCTTTAGTTTATAGATACATCATTTAAAGAATTTTATTAGTGTAATATATATCAAATTCATTAATTAAATTCATTTATATAATCATTATTCAATGAAGATCATGTATAACGAGTCGCATCACATCGTGGAGACGGTATTCAGTACATACGCACGAGCGAAGATATCGTTCCCATGATCGTGGAATTGTATTGGAGTGTATGTATACTATTTCAGAATCAATATAACTTTAAAATAATCATATATAGTTTTTATTTACACCATTATACCCATCCAAGTAATGTGGTGGGGGAAAATAGATTACACCACGGCGCGGAGACGGTATTCCGTACGTACGCACGCGCTGTGATTTCTTTTTCCGTAGGATGGATAGATGGTGAAATAGAGTTTTTTCATACTTATAATAACATATCAATATATTAGTGATACTGATTTTATTACTTCATAATTAAACAACTAAATAAGAAGAAGTGGAAAAAGAAATAAAGATGAAAGAATCGGAAACGGACATTACCTCTTCTTTGAAGTGCTTCTTTGAGAATTCGTTTTAGGGAACAAAAATTGGTCTTTGAAGAAAACCAGGATCTCTAGGATGTTTATAGGGAATTGGAGAGGAGAATGGTCAGGGGTTGGTAGAGCTTGAAGGCTCAAAGTGGTGTGAGGAAGAGGGGGAGGAGGTTCCCTTTTATAAGGGAGGAGAGTGGCACCTTTGGAATAACTAGAAATATTATTTTATTATAAAGCCAAATTATGTTATAAATAGCTCCAAATTGATTTATTTAGAAGCTAAGGTGGGGATGGGTCGAAATCCTCTCATCCAATATAATTTAGACAAGTTTATGTCATTATACTAACCTTATCGTTTAGTTTTAACTCTTAGTTAATTAGATTGACATTTACCATGTCACATTGTATTTTTATATTATATAGTTAATAAACTTACCATATACATCCAAGCGACCCCCAAGTGGTTCATTAATCATACACCTATCTTGATATAAGTATCTTGTCCGAACCATAGATTTTTAGGAATAGAATAACAATCAATAATATAGTATTTGTTTTAAAAACTATTTTATGTCTATTTTGACACTATTCCATAGTTGATTTTTGTGAAACTCATAAAAGAATGATTACTTTGACAAAATTTAATTAAATCAATCCTAACATGTCATATTAACCTATAAAATTAGTGTAATTCATAAAAAGTCTCAAATTATATTTATTTGCGTATTTATAATATCAATTATTCTAATTTTTCACTATTATGGTAATTACTGCATCATCATTGTGTCATAAATAAATTAAATTATTTAACGTCTAAAAATTATAAATAAAATATCATTATGTAGGAAATATTATTAGATTTCTAATGAATATTTACAATCGAATTTATCTTATGTATAACCCTATATTAAAAATGTTTTAGTAAATAAATATTGATTTTAACTCTTTTAACTCTTCTTTGAATTAAATAATAATAAATGTCCTAATCTTATCCAAGTGGACCTAAATGATAATATTTTATTCCTAAGGTTGTTTTTGGTTGAATTACACTTATCCAATAGAATTAGGTCAAGTGTTAGGGTAATAATAATATCATTTTTACCCTAAATCACCCTATTTACTTTTAACCGTGATAAAAAAAATTAAAAAGTTACTATTCACCAAAAATTATTTTCATCTCATTGAACCACATTTTACTTACTGACATCAACCGTGTCTCTCGGATATTTGAAATTCCACTCACAGAAGCAGTAAAATTAAGTTTTATGAATAATTCAGTTTTTTAACTTCCACTTATTTGTTTCACTATTCATCAAAAATTGAAGGTTTTCAGAAAAATACTAAAATTTCACCCTAGGCTAATTTCAATATTCTGAATCCAAAAATGAAGTCCATTTTGAAAAATTAAATTTATATAATTTCAAAAAGTTGTTATTACTATTTATAATGGCTAGTTTTAATAATATTTTAATAGCATGTCGTTGTTTAGTGAAACTCGGTATTACCTACGACGCAAGCTATCGAGGAAGGTCGATATTGCATGTAAAGAAAGCCAAGAAAGTGATATGTGTAGTGAAATATTCCTTTATTGATTTATATAACATAAAAACAAAATATTTCTCATAAAAGTCTCTGGTGTTACATTATACCCCCCTTAAAATGAATTTTTCCCTCGAAATTCGTCACTTTGTAACAAACAGATGAGGATACCTCTCCCTCATCATATCCTCAAGTTCCCATGTAGCTTCATCTAATTGGTGGTTCCTCCATAAAACTTTCACCCAGCGAGTGGTCTTGTTTCGTAGGACTTTTTCACTACGATCCAGAATCTCTATCTGTTATTCTTCATAAGAAAGATATTCCTCCAGCGGTACAACTTCTGAGCTGAATACATGTGAAGGATCAGGTATGTACATTCTTAGGAGAGATACATGTAACACATCGTGAACTTGGGAGAGATTCAGTGGAAGTGCCAATCGGTAAGAAACCTTCCCAACACGATCCAGTATTTAAAAAGGACAGATATATCTAGGGTTTAACGTCCCCTTCTTTCCAAATCTCATGACCCTCTTCCAGGGAGATATTCTTAAGAACACCTTATCACCCACTTCAAACTCTAGGTCTTTTCTTCGGTTATCGGCATAACTTTTCTGTCTACTCTGAGCTTCTCTTATGTGTTGTTGAATAGATCGGACCTTTTCTACCATCTCATCAACAAGATCATGTCCTAATAGCTTTCTTTCCCCAACTTCATCCCAGCAAGTTGTAGTCCTGCATTTCTTTCCATAGAGAGCTTTATAAGGAGCCATCTGAATACTGGAGTGAAAGATATTATTATAAGAAAATTCCACCAAATTTTGGTGTTTATCCCAACCACCTTTGAAATCCATAGATCATGCTCTCAACATATCTTCTAGAGTTTGAATTGTTCTCTGAGACTGACCATTTTTCTGAGGATGATAAGCAGTGCTGAAACTTAACTCTGTATCCAAAGTATGCTGAAGAATTCGCCATAACATTGAGGTAAACCTGGATCCCGATCAGATATAATAGAAAGTGGTACTCCATGCAATCTTACCACTTCCTTTACATATATCCTGGCAAGCTGATCTAGAGAGAAATTCTCTCTAATAACAATGAAGTGTGCAGACTTTGTAAGACGATCAACTATGACCCAGATAGCATTATTTCCTTTGGATGTTTTAGGAAGTCCTATGAAAAAGTCCATAGTGATGTTTTCCTATTTCCATTAGGGGGTGGGTAATGGTTGTAACATCCCCTTAGACTTCTGTCTCTCAGCTCTAACTTGCTGACAAACCAAACATCGAGAGACATACTCAGCAACATCTCTTTTCATGCCATCCCACCAGAAGTACTCTTTCAGGTCCCTATACATCTTCGTTCTTCCCGAATGAATAGAGAATGAAGAACTATGAGCCTCATCCAGCAGCTCCTTCTTTAATTTGGGGATGGGAGGAACACAAACCCGATTTCTGAATTTTATTATCCCATCACAATCAAGGTTGAATTCAGGAACATTACTCACCTTCTTTTGTAACTCTACATCTTATTTATGTGCCTCTTTAATCTTCACATGTATAGATGGTTGAACATTCATTTGAGAAAGATACGATTTTTTCCCTTTCATTATAATACAAAGATCCATCCTTTGTAAATCCAAAAATATTGGATCTTTTGTGATCCTCATCAGGGATAAGTTAGCACGGTCTTGTCGACTTAATGCATCTGCCACCTTGTTTTATTTCCTAGGGTTGTAATGAATTGAGCAGTCGTAATCCTTAATCAGCTCCGACCATCTTCTTTTGCACATATTCAGCTCCTTTTGTGTGAAAATATACTTTAAACTTTTATGATCAGTATAAATATCACACCTTTCACCATAAAGATACTGCCTCCAAATCATTAATGCAAAGATTACCACAGCTAACTCAAAATCATGAGTTGGGTAATTTTTCTCATGGATTTTCAACTGTCGTGAGGCATAAGCTATCACCATATCATTTTGAATAAGAACACACCCCAATCCCTTCTTGGATGCATCACTGTAGATCAAAAATCTTTCTCCACTACAAGTAAGTGTGAGTACAGGTGCATTGGATAATCTTCTTTTCAACTCTTTGAAATTCTCTTCACATTCCTCTGCCCACATGAACTTAACTCCTTTTCGAGTCAACCTGGTGAGCGGATTAGATAATCATGAAAAATCTTGCACAAAACATCGGTAATATCCAGCCAAACAAAGAAAACTTTGGATCTCAGTTACTTTTGTTGGTCTCGACCATCTTTCGATAACCTCTGTTTTTGCAGGATCCACAGATATCCCCTCTTTTGAGATTATGTGACCCAAAAATGCAACTTTTTGAATCCAAAATTCACACTTTGTAAATTTGGCATAAAGCTTCTCTTTTCTCAGGGTCTTCAAAATAATTCTAAAGTGATCTTCATGTTCTTCCTTGATCTTTGAATAGACAATAATATCTTCTATAAAGACTACCACAAACTGATCAAAATAGTCTCTAAAGACTCTATTCATCATATCCATGAAGATAGAAGGAGCATTAGTAAGACCAAATGGCATCACTATAAATTCATAGTGTCCATACCTTGTACGGATAGCCGTCTTTGGTATATCCTCCCTTTTGACCCTTAATTGATGATACCCTGAATGAAGATCAATTTGGGAAAAGTATTGAGCTCCTCATAGTTGGTCAAATAAGTCATCAATGTGCGGGAGAGGATATTTGTTCTTTATAGTGATCTTGTTAAGTTCTCGATAATCAATGCAGAGTCTCATTGATCCATCTTTCTTCTTAACAGACAGAACATGTGCTCCCCAAGGTGACGCACTAGGGCGTATGAATCCCTTATCAAGATTTTCTTGGAGTTTCTTCTTCAATTCATGCAACTCAACTGGGGCCATTCTATAAGGTTTCTTTGAAATAGGCAAAGCACCCTGTATGAGTTCTATTGAAAACTCAACTTCATGATTTGGGGAAGACCCGATAATTCCTCCGGAAAGACATCGTCAAACTCCTGTATAATGGGCATATTCTTAATCGTGAGTTTCTAACCAACCATTTTAGATAAATAACCTTCACTTAGTCGAATCAAGACCCATAAGATGGATGAAATTTCCACTGGAAGGTTATGTCCATCCATGCATTGATATACTATCATAGATTGATCTGGAATATGAAATCTGACTTCCCTTCTTTGGAAATTGATATGACCTCCATATAAAGAAAGTCAATCCATGCCAAGAATCACATTAAATTCCACTATAGGAAGGATCACAAGATTTGCAGGAAGCAGTTTCCCACAAACTTCAATTGGGGAAGAATTATAAACTTTTGATGCGATTGTTGTGCCATTAGGCGTTGTCAAAGCCAACTTAGCATCTAATTGTTGAGGTAATATGGTGATACCCTTAGAAAATTCTTCAGAAATAAAAGGGTGGGTGGATCCAGAATCAAATAAAACATTTGATACTTTAGAGTGGATGGTAAGTGTACCTTTCACAACATCGTTATCGTACTCCACATCGCTGATAGAAATTGCATGTGACTTTCCTTTTCCTTTAGCCTTAAGAGTTTTTTGACGTCGACCATCATCATCAACCCTTGGATTTGGGAATTGATTTGTATAATGCCCCATATCCTTGCACTTGAAATATTGAAGTGTAGTAGGTTCATTCTGTGTATTGCTTCCTTTGTTTGCATCATTAGACATCTTCTTCCCATCATTGCGGCATTCAAATGCCTGATGACCTTCCTTTCCACATTTGAAACATTTACTT
Organism: Viscum album; assembly: GCA_963277665.1. Classification (NCBI taxonomy): domain Eukaryota; kingdom Viridiplantae; phylum Streptophyta; class Magnoliopsida; order Santalales; family Viscaceae; genus Viscum; species Viscum album. Next base: position 761,946,583 of record OY728126.1, on the reverse strand, counting down.
GTCCCTTTAAGACAACTCCCTCCATGTTTCTTTCCACACATTGAGCATAAGGGAAAGATCATCTTCTTTTCAGTGTGCTCTTTTTATTTTCCTTTGAATTCCATTTTCCTCTTCTTATAAAACCCATATGACTGATGGGTTACCCCAATCTCCATCTCAACTTTGAGAGAACATCGAACGATTTCCTCATAGCTATTGAAGTCCCTTATGGCTAAGGCCCTTCGAAGAATTGGTTTTAAGCCACTAATGAATCGATCAATATTACTTTCAGGTTGGATAATAATACCAGAAGCTTACCTTGAAAGTCTTGTAAAATTTTCTTCATAGATACCAACAGATTCATCATCCTTTTTCTTTAGTTCAAAAAACTCCTTCTCCATCTTTGTTTGGAGAATACGAGGGAAGTACTTATTGAAAAATATGTTCTTGAACTCGTCCCATTCCATGGAATCAATTTCATCCCTTTGCCTCTTATTCTTAATAAGATTCCACCATTGATCAGCATCTCCTACCAAACGATACACTGCTAGGATGACATTATCATGTTTAGAACATTTAAGAACTGAAAATATCTTTTCAGTAGTACTAATCCATTGTTCAGCAACTAATAGATCTGTAGACCCACTGAATGAAGGCGGACGCTGCCTCATGAAGCATTCAACAGAATGTTTCTCCTTCCTTTGCTCATTTGGAAGTCCTGCATGATTCATAGCTTGAGAAAGTTGTGTGAGCATGGCTACAAGATTTTGCATTCCAGCTCCCATAACGTTTGGTTGCTCAGGGGGACAATCATTTCATTTCCCGTCGCATTCCACATTAACACGGTTCCTTCAGGTTCCAGCAATTGAATAAAACCAAGAATGATTGTGTGAGAAACACTAATTATAATAGGAAAACCACATAATTAAGAATAAAATTTCACACTTAAGGTCTTATCCTAGGTTATTCATGGTCATTTCTAAAACACTAAGATTGTGTTTTGTGCTTAGACTTATCCTTAGGTTTTTTACTAAGGATTTTACATCCTAGTTTCCAAAGGTTGACTATACCTTTCCTCTGATACAGTCTAGAACGACCCATACTTTACATACATTGTTAGTACTTCAAAATTTAATCACACTTATTATAACATATAAAAAAACCAGGAAAGGACCTTATAGGTATAGAGTCTTTAGAAACTGAGAAATATAAACAATTGGTTCATAAATCATCTACTTTTCCTCCAATTTATTTCATCTTATCTAGAGTCCCTTTTTGGCATATCCTACTTAATAATCTTCATCCTGACCTGGGGAAATAAAACATACAAAAGGGTGAGCTCAAATTCTCAATAAGGGTAAACAAAATAAATTTCAATCACATAATATACAAAAGAACATAAATTTTGGAAATCTTAACCGGTAAAAGAGATCATAAATTAAAAACATGGGATAGATCATAGTAGTGAAATGTAATCCCAATAATCATAACATAAAACATGAAACATTGTAGAATACAAACATAACCATAGAGAATCATTTATTATTAGTCAAGACTCATTTCCAGGACTATCTTATTGGACAAAGTCCATTTCTGAACTGAGTTCACTCCTCGTTTCAGTCCTGTTTCACTGAACCGGTTTAACCTGCTATTCCAGCCATTTCTATCTCATCAGATATTAAATCTTTACCCAATGCATTGGAGGTATATATAGGTCTCACCCATCTCATAATGACACGATTCTTATGTGTGCCACAAAATCATAAACCATACATCATTGCATAACCCATGTAATAAAAATGGGAATCTTAAACATCATGACATCATAAAACAATTCATATAAGATAAAGGAATTCATAAAAATAATTCCATCACAATATAATCAAATCAACTTAATAATAGGTATAGAAAAAGAACCCTATATTATCTTATATGGAAAATAATTTTGACAAAACACTTGAACTCCATTCTTGAGGAAAATATCCTTTCTACTTCAAAAACATTTTCCTTTCTTAACATGTCATACAATTTTAAACTAAAAAAAGTTGATTAAAAATAAACTTGAAAACTTGTAAAGGAAGCTTATTGGAAATAATGTTTTAAAAATCCATTCATGTTGTATAAGTTAAAAGCAACATTCTTCTCGTACTTTTGTCGGAAAAGTAAAAAAGTACCTCGTACGAAAAACGACAAAAGATTCCTTTCATATCATTTACCAAAAACTCACCAAAGGGTAAAATTTGATTTAAACAAATGTAGATGGATGGAAACAATATTAAATATTGAGGAAAAATGGATGTGGATGATAAAATACACCCCAGTAAATACCAAAGTATAAACAATCTCAGATAAAATGAGATTGTGATATTTTCCCTTACCTTAGGTCCGATTTGCTTCGTATGTGTCCGAACCTCCTGTATAATGATTTAAATAATGTTATTGACTTATTCCAGAATCATAAATATTGTTATGATATCATATATGGTCATATTCTTAGCTTCTTATTAGTAATATTTCATTATGACTTGTTATTCGGGTGTTTATTACTTTTTGTTCTTATGCGTGTTTTGTCTAATAAATTCGTATTCTTCTCTTTAGGTTATAAATACCTCATTTCCAGAATAGTATTAATGTAATATATATTATATTAATTCATTCAATTCATTTATATAATCATTATGCAATGAAGATCATGTAGAACGAGTCGCATCACATCGTGGAGATGGTATTCCGTACGTACGCACGAGCGAAGATATCATTCCAATGATCGTGGAATTGTATTGGAGTGTATGTATACTATTTCAAAATCAATATCACTTTACAATAATAATATATAGTTATTATTTCACCATTATACCCATCCAAGTAAGGTCGTGGGGGAAACTAGATTACACTACGGCATGGAGACGGTATTCCGTACGTATGCATGCGCGGTGATTTATTTTTCCGTAGGATGGATAGATGGTGAAATAGGGTTGTTTAATACTTATAATAACATATCATTATATGATTGATACTGATGTTATTACTTAATAATGAAACAAATAAATAAGAATAAGTGGAAGAAGAAATAAAGATGAAAGAATCGGTAACAGACATTACCTCTTCTTTGAAGTGATTCTTTGAGACTTCCTTTTAGGGCAATAAAATTGGTTTTTGAAGAAAACCAGGACCTCTAGGATGTTTCTATGGAAGTGGAGAGGAGAAATTGGCAGGTTTTTTCCGAGTATGAAGGCTGAAAGTGGTGTGAGGAAGAGGGGGAGGAGGTTCCCTTTTATAAGGGAGGAGAGGGGCACCTTTGGAATAACTAAAAATATTATTTTATTATAAAGCCAAATTCGGTTTTAAATAGCTCCAAATTGATTAATTTCGAAGATAAGGTGGGGATGGGTCGAAATCATCTCATAAAATAGAATTTAGACAAGTTTAGGTCATTATACTAACCTTACCTTTTAGTTTTAACTCATAGTTAATTAGATCAACATTTACCATGTCACTTTGTATTTGTATATTATATATTTACTAAACTTACCCTATACATCCAAGACACCCCAATGTGGTCCATTAATGATAATCCTATATTGATATAAGTATCTTGCCCGAACCTCAGATTTTTAGGAATAAAATAACAATCAATAATATAATATTTGTTTTAAAAACTATTTTATGTCAATTTTGACACTATTCAATAGTTGATTTTTTTGAAACTCATAACAGAATGATTACTTCGACCAGATTTAATTAAATCAATACTAACATGTCATATTTACCTATAAATTTTGTTTAATTCATAAAAAGTCTCAAATGATATTTATTTGGGTATTTATAATATCAATTATTCTAATTTTTCACTATTATGGTAATTACTGCATCATAATTGTGTTATAAATAAATTAAATTATTTAACGTCTAAAAATTATAAATAAAATATAATTATGTAGGAAATATTATTATCTTTATAATGAATACTTTAAATTGAATTTATCTTTTTTATAACCCTATATTAAAAATGTTTTAGTAAATAAACATTGATTTTAACTCTTTTAACTCTTCTTTGAATTAAATAATAATAAATGTCCTAATCTAATCCAAGTGGACCTAAATGAAAATATTTTATTCCTAAGGTTGTTTTTGGTCGAATTAAACTTATATAATAGTATTATGACATGTGTTAGGGTAATAATAATATCATTTTTACCCTTAATCACACTATTTACTTTTAACCGTGGTAAAAAATAGTAAAAAGTTACTATTCACAAAAAAATTATTTTCATCTCATTGAACCACTTTTTACTTACTGACATCAACCGTGTCTCTCGGAGTTTTGAAATTCCACTCCCAGAAGCAGTAAAATTATGTTTTATGAAAAATTCAGTATTTTAACTACCACTTAGTGGTTTAACTATTCATAAAAAATTGAAGGTTTTCATAAAAATACCAAAATTTCACCCTAGGCTAATTTCGATATTATGAATCCAAAGATGAAGTCCATTTTGAAAAATAAAATCTATAAAATTTCAAAAAGTGGTTATTACTATTCATAACGGCTAGTTTTAATAATATTTTAATAGCATATAGTTGTTTAGTGAAACTAGGTATTGCGTACGATGCAAGTGATCGAGGAAGGTGGCGATTGCATGTAAAGTAAGCCATGAAAGTGATGTGTGTAGTGAAAGATTCCTTTGATGATTTATATAACATAAAAACAAAATATTTCTCCTAAAAGTATCGGGTGTTACAATACTGATGAGTTTTGACAATCTCTATTTCATCATTGAGGGAACATTGGACAATTTCCTCATCGAAATCGAAGTCACAGATCGCTAGGGATTCCTATTGGCTGGGTTTTATCCCACCAAATAAGCTGTCAACCTTGCATTCGGGGGTTACGAAAAAGATAGAGGCATACCATTCAAGCCTTTTGAATTTTTCCTCTTATGGTATGATGGATTCGTTAATTTTTATTAAGGGAAAGGAAGCCCATTTCCATTTTAAGTCGAAGGGTGCAAGGAAAATATTTATCGAAAAATATTTTTCAGAAATCCTTCTATTCCAATACCTAGATCTACTCCTCAGGCTTTGTATTTTTTATTAATGTACACCATTGATCAACATCACCCTCCATACGACAAGAATCCAGAAGTACCTTTTATTGTTCAAAACATTGAAGGATAGAGAAGTTCTTTTCATTGGAGTATATCCATTTTTTCGTGATTGAGGGATCAGATGATCCTTTAAAAGTAGGAGGCCATTGTCTCATGAAGCTCTAGATTGTGATTTGTAATTTCTTAGGGAGAGGGGGTTGAATGTTCCTCTAGAATGATGTAACTATTCAAAACTAGAGTTAACAGAGAGTGTATCATGATTTTTTTTATTCCCGCTTCTATTAGATTGGGCATCTCATTAAAACAATATTCACATTGATGTTTACATTAGTTTTTAGCCTATGCCCTCCTATTACCATATGTTGGATTTAATAAAATGAAATTTAGGGGTAACAGAAAATGTGTAATCCAAAGACAAAGTCTTATTACTTATAAATTAATTTTATTTCCATAACTTATGAATTTATAGGCTCCAATCTATGTTATCCATGATCTACTTCCTAACATAAATTCTTAGGGGATTTTTCTGATTCCCTTTATAATGGTTTACTAAGCTTATGAATTTATAAAATCACATCCCCCGGGAGTGTCATAACCAAGAGTGCAGTAATGCATGTTGTCATTCACCAATTCCCATTTGATTCTAGATCAAAGTACTGTTTTTGGGTTTTACCCCTTGATAATATGTGTTAGAGCTGCCTCTACCTGCTTGTATCCAGATATAAATGTACTTTCATCATAAACCACATTCTAAATACTCACCAAAATTTAGGGATATTTTTATTATACTTAATATTATCCCTAAGGCTTTCACTCAGGTTTTCGAATCCTAATCCCAAAATAACTAAACCTATCCTCTAACACCAACTATAACAACCATGATCTTTTATTTCACACTTAAACATAATTTATTACAAAAAATATTCACATGATACAATATAAAAGATAATGATATCTAGTTTATTTGGATATTAGGATCATTACATGATAACATAAAACATTAAATACACATCTTTATTGAAAACTTCTTTTACATGACCACACACACTCTTTCGTACTTAGCATTGCATGGGATGACCTGAGGACATGCATAAGAAAAGGATGAACTATAAATCCCAGTAATGGATTGAACAAGGACTAACATGATGAATTTAGTTCATGTTATAAATAGGCATATCAATGGAGAATAAGAGAAACATGAACATAAAGCCATGATATATCATGATTATCATAACATGGAAATGTTACATCAATATTTAACATGATATTAGCATGATCCAAGGATCATTGAACATTGATCATGAGTAAACCATAATTTCACTTGAATTATCATTATTAGTCCCTCATTTAACTTGATGTATCATAACACTAATCTTTACCCAATGCATGGGAGCGCTTTCAGGGTGCACCCTACTTAATCATTTCATTTCACACAAAAGTGTGCCAAAAGGATCATATAACATGGATACATTAAAAATCATCAATTATTCCACAATAAAGGAATGTGGAATTAATACATGAAACTCTATAATAAATAAGTAAATGAGCACAATGTTGTGTACCCTTTATTGAGAAATGGGAAGGATATTCACTAAAAAATGACTTTTTCATGGAAAATTGCGGTGCAATTTTTGCAGCATAACGGCGTGACATAAGAATTCATAAATATTGTTGAGGAGAAAAAAGGGGTTTCTCATCATATTTACATGAAATAGAAATTAAGGGTTTATATAGAAACATTTCCCAACATATGTAATGGGATTAAATTTATAATTTAAAATAATTTCTTGAATGTAAATGAGGAGAGAGAAATTCCTTACGGAATTTCAGTATAGTAACGGGCGTACATGGGAGGTATTAATAATAGATAAAGAGGTCTCTAATCATTTAAAAATTAGAAGGGCAGTATGGTGGAGGTTTGAAATCATACCCCAAAATTTTTAATTAAAAAAAGTGTATAAGAATATAATGAAATTTAGACAAAATGACAAATGAAAAAAATCCTTTACATGGGAGTGTGATCCCAAAGTATTGGGAGAGGCTTGGGAGATGATTATTGGGAGCTTGGGGAGCCTTGCGAGGATTCTAGAGAAAGGAAGGAAGAGGTTGGTTGAGATCTAAAGGCTTTCAGTGAAGAGATGTTTGATTTTTGGTGGGTTTATATTGGAAAAGAGGGGAATTCTTTATTATTATTTTTTGCACACTACATAATAAACAAATCAAAACCACAAACCATCTCATGGTTTCTGCCAATTGTTTTTGAAATAGGGGAGTGGAAAAAAATAATTTATATGTAAATTGGAAGAACATATTAAAATATTATGCTTGCTTCTTTGGAGGAGAGTCACACTCTCGAGGAAATCATTTGAAAATGATAAAATGATTTATAAGTCTTATAGGGTCTACTACGACTTTGTAAAATAAAAACAATAAAACTAAAATCACATTATTTTAATGTTAAGAAAATATTTTTTGAACTACCCATTTATAGGATTTTACTACATAACTATTGGGTCATTATGATGTCATAAAATACATTTTATATTTTAACGGTATTTAATTTTTACCCAAAAATTCTATTGTCTCCGAAAATTATGAAAACTTCACCATTGGAAAATTTTTTACATCCTTATTCCGAATATAATATTGATTTTATATAAACAATTTTCTAAATATGTGAATTTTTAATTTTAAAATATAAATGCACATTTATTAGAAATTAATAGGTTTTGACAAAAACAGATTTCAAAACTTAATAAAAATCACAAATTTATTCATAAAAATTGTATGCTAATTTATATTTAATAAAAATTATTTTTTTATAATATTAAAAAAAATATTATTTAATTCAAAAATTCATTAATTCCTAAATATATATTTCTTAATTTAAAATCATCAAAAAAAAATTTGCTTTAAAAACAATTTACAAGGTAATAATAATAAAATAAAAGTATTTTATTTTTTATATACAAAACAAAATAATGCACAAAATCATAGTTATATGGTATTATTAAATAACCCATTATGACACCCACATAAGACTGAAGGGTAAGCTGTGTGATGGTGATATACTCATGGGGAGGCTCATATAGCATCGCTCAGGTGGTAATCTCTATTAACTTCCACTTCTCCCATAGGTGGGTCTGCTCAAGCTTAACATGTTTAAGCTTAGGTTGGGTTTGGTCAAGAGTGAATCCCAATAATGCTACCTCATTTCCGAGCTCCGACAGAAGGGATTCATATGGAGAAAGTGTACTGGATGAGGCCATCACTTCCTTTGTCTGATTAAATTGGATATGATGAAGCCCAATATTTATACTAATCATGTGATCACTATTCCATTACTATATTATCAATGGTAGAAATTCTTAATGATATTTGGAAATCCAAAAACATAAAACCAAAAAATCCCATATGTTATATTACCATTTTACATAATAAGATATGTAATTATATCAAGAGAAATTTTCATTGATAAAATGTTTGGTCGTTACACCCACCTTACTATATATCATCTCTCAACTATAAATCATTAACCAGAGGTGGTACTGAACATTCCCATGAAAAACAAATCACCTCGGTCTCCCCTAGTCATCATATTACTGCTTAACTACTCTCAAGGTGCTCCCGACTCTAGGTGGTACTTACCTGATATACTCTTAACCCAATAACCAAAACATTCTGATGGTCCACCAACCATACCTAGACGCAAAAGACCTCCTATGATGTAACATCACTCATGAACCTCATTGGGTGCTCAAAAAATGATATTTCTATATGATACCCATCATGTCCCATATCACATATAATTCCAATAAGAAGTCATGATGCCATGAAACTCATATAAAACTAGAATTGTATAGATTCCAAGATGCCTACACTCCTCTGGTATAACCCACATCACACACACACACACACACACACACACACACACACATATATATATATATATATAAATTCATGTAAACATTATGATGCCTCATAACCTCCTTCATAACCTGAATCACATCAATTCCCATATGCCTACACACCTCCCATAAATCCCACATCCCTTTGATGGACATAACAGATCCAGGTGCAAACACACATCATGTATATATATAATGCATTATAACTGATGCCAACTGACTAACCAACACATAGTTTGTACAAAAACCATTCACATGAACCTAATTCATTAAAAAAAATTAAATTCCCAAAATAAAAACGACAATATCATACCCCGGAATACCTCTAAATATATTCAGATCACTATACTACTCTACAAAAGGAAGCTTCACTGCATTCACCTGGCCTAAATCTTGACTGCCCGAGGTCAAGCCTCCTTGTGAAGCTGTGCTATCCACTAGAAACTTACCCCACTACATAGTACCACTATATCCTCCATGACCCTCATGTTCAGCAGAATCCAAGATAATAACTCCTGGTGACATTCCCGATCCTTACGTAAACTCATATTTCTAACCTAGTCCCCAGATACTAGATGTCCTGGAAAGCACCCTACATAACCTGTCAAGATTATAAATATTTCCACATTAATAGCACTCCATTACAAGATTCTATCACTAAATGTGGACATTCCATAGATTCCCATATCAGTAGAACAACACTAAACACCCCCTCCATGGTGGTCTATGTGAATCTATGGCCTGACTACACCTCTAAGATTCCTCAGAGACCTGCTTCCCTCTACCTGAGCTATCATTTCTAAAATCACATGAAGAGGACACTAATCTCAAATAAGACTTTTCAATCAGATTTCCCTATACTATCAATTCCCTATTGACCACCTCTAATGTGGATGTGATCCTGAATATTTTAACCAAAAACTTGATGTGATGTCACAAGACAACCTTGAACATCCACACCCTGGTGATATCATCACCCACTATAGAAACTGAATATCATGATAAATATAGATATTTACCATACTAATACATTATTGATTTATCCCCCTACTATATTATCATCAAATCATGGGCTATGTCTTCCATAATCATCTTCAAAAAGAAGTGACAAAAGAAACTGGAATCAAAATCATTCCTAGATAGTCTCTCATGTATATCGGCCTATAAATATAAATCCCACTAGCATTTGACCTGTCATTTAAGTGTATTGGTGTCCAGCTTCACCCTACACTTCGGAGGAGTCTTTAGCTAGTCAAAGATGGTCTGAACTAACTAGATCTATTTCACTTCAAAAAAATTTCAACCCTCACCCTAGAATAATTTTTGGTTCTCCAACTGGAACTCAAGATTTAGTTATTACATCGACAAATCAACTCATTGTGCCCCCCTATTGATGCTCTGGATAATCCAATCCTGACTCGCTCTATGCTACTCATCAAGACAAGGCTTAAATCGTCCATATCCTACATCATCTCCACCTACACCTGAGCATGTACCTATAGCTAATGATCAACCCGACCCTTCGTGGCCTTATCCCAACCATTAGTGTCCTAATCTTATGTATACTCATGCAACACTATTTCACTGCCCTCCTAATGCTCCCCGAGAAGCTGTCTAGGTAGACTCCAGATGAATACCAATACCATGGTTAGACATCCATAATATTATATTTAAATATCACTAATAGGGAACGTTGTAATAGGTAGAACATCTCACCACCCTTAGAATGCCCTACCGCTCCCTATCACAAGACATCCAACCTCAAAGGACCCTTACGGACAAATATTAGGGTAAGGTATCGCATGAAACCTGACCTCATGGACCCTTTCCTACCCAAAATAGAGTCTGTCATTCAGTATTTTCTATCCTCGTGTCCCTTAACCTTCCCTTAATATAGTCGAGCATCAGATAACATATGGTTTAGATGAGTAGAATGATAGAAAAGAGGCTATATAGGATAAGACTATTTAGCTTCATTATTGAAACATTAAAACAAATCACCCCTATAATCATCCCTGCTGACTCATATCAAAGTGTGGCACACATATCACATGAATATCACATCATATATAATCACACATATATTCTATTAGAACAACATTATTGGGTTGGATGATTAGAATACCAACAAATAGAGATTGAGTAGGTAAAAACTATTTAGATTCTTTTTTGATAATCTAAAAAACCCAATACCTCTTAGCACAATCCTGGTTCCAAATGGAAATCAATTACAAGAATATACATATATTAAAAAACAGTATGTTACTACAAAAAAGTAAAATAAATCATCCATTTCCATACCAAGACAAGGAAAAAATGCATATAATAGATAAACATCACCCTTAAGGGTTCAGACCCATGTGGAAATCAAATCAACTATAAATGAGAAATATTGAACACAAATTTTTCCCTTATATAAAATTGGTTTTTCCCTAATACATTGTAGAGAAGGATCCTAAAAAAGATCTCGGTACCCATTTCCGTCCACATCCTAGTCTCTGGTCTACCGTATCCCAAATAGTAGGACAATGAAGGAAAATAAAATAATTTGTACCATTAGTATCCAAACCAATGGTTTTAAAAAAGTCTAAAGAAGAAAAATCCGATTATATGACTTGTATCACCTTGACCAGGATGCCACTATATACAGTGCACTTGGCCAAATGACCACAAGACCTTAGTTTGCCACTCCACATGCCAATGGTACCTGCCTAGTGGAGAGGGTGTAAATAGATGATAGTAGGGAGACTATACCATCATATGATGATAATAAAAATGGTATTTGTATATATAATAGTTCAAAAAGACCATAAAACAGTTGAAATAATCACACATACTAGTGGAAGCATAAATAAATAGCAACGGAAAAATAATACCACTTGTAGAATAATAAACATGCTATAATAGTTCATACATGGAAATAAAAAACAAGGTCTCGTGTGGACACACAAATATATATATATATATATATAAGAATGGTGATGTAAAGGAAACACAAAATTAAACTCTAGTTGAGAAAAAAACTCCAAGGTCCCTTTCCATCCATCCCATGAAAAACGTCATACTTTTCCTCTATGGTATAACTCCATGTCTTGATCCCTTACATGATTGTAGAGATAAAATTTCGACACGTGTCATGATGGGATGAGTTAGGGTTTAAAAATAAATCTCAATAGGCCACCACAAAACATGACCATCTTAATCTATGATAATAAATGTGTTTCTAAATATAAAATTAAAAGGAAAAACATGATAAATAAAAAAAATGCATGCTTCCCTTGTGCTCAATATCCATAAGGAAGAGATCACCTACTTCGACCATCATTGATGAACATTGAATATGTGACCCTAGTCATATAAATAGAAAACAAAATCTATCTGTATATATATAACAGTACTAGTGAGTTTCCATATCATAATCCCAAGGCATCATCTGATGATAATCATCCTAAGTGAACCTTTGGGTTCCACCTCTATAATATGCCAATGGAACCACATTCCAACAATCAAGAAGAATTTTATTCAAATGGAACACCCAATAGATATGATCCACGCCCAACAAACCTCCACTAAATTTTCCCTTATTGGATCATAATCCAGACGTCAATTGGAATATCGATACACGTCCTCCAAATAATAACCATTGTCACCTCAAATCTATACATCCTATGTAACAATGATATATGTCCCATCAATATCGTGTACCAACAACCTTAGTTATTTGGAGAGCCTTAGACCCCAACTGATAGTCTCATCACCATCAACTGATGGTCTATCACCATTTGTGTGGCTTTAAATGGTGATCACTCTAAAAAATAATTGATGGTCCACACCATCACCTAATTCGAACAATCTTATGCAGCCTCCACCCAAAAGAATGGCCAAAACCACCTTGATCTGAGTCATATCTATGTTCACATGACTTCAATGGTGCTTCTTGAAATATATAATGAGTATAAATCACCCAAAGAACCTAAGACACAAAATCTTGAACCACATTACCCTATGACTGTGTTACTCAATATCAATGGGCATCATCATCTTATGTCAACTAGTCCATACCCCAATCTTAATGACCTCTTCACCTCTATCTAAAAGACAATTTTCCTCAACCAGTGATCAATTCCACCAAGTAATAGAGGCCATTCCAATCCTGATGAAACACATTTCCTCAGTCTAGGGGTTCAACACCACCTCAATCCTTGGGCCATGCCCTTCACATTGCACCAAAACCACGAAATTCAATATAAAAAGTTTTATTTGAAAAATGAAAATTAATTCAAATTATACACCCATCTTAAATTACCCATGATAGTTTAATCCAATTAAATATCTTGTATTTTTATTATTTAGAAGGAGTATTCCATAGATATCTCACACCATCCATTTAATAATTTAAATACAAGAAAAGAATTTGATTATGGTATTTCTTGGTTGACACACATGATGACTAAGGATCACACCCCCGAAACAACCCCAAAAACATAGAGAATTATTGGAACAACCTACCATATACTTATAGACACTCGGTCATCCAATATTGTCCTATCAATTAAGAAAAAATGAGGGACACAAAAATTTTAGAATAACTCCTTCAAATTGGGTAAAAGTGATCACAATGATTTAGTACACCGTAAGGGAAGAAAAAATAAGAAAAGAGCCTACTAGATTGATGGTCTTACTAAGATAAATTCTTATCCAACAATGGATTGATGATCGGATCTCAAATGATAGATATATAAATATACCTTGGGGGAGAGGGAAGGATAAGTGTGGGAGATGGGTAGTCCTTCCTCCATGGATGAAAAAATTAGGGGGATGATCCCCTTGTAAATATTTTAATGAAATTCCTGCAACATACACACTATTTAAATTTTAAATGTCATGTACTGGTTTCATGATTTCTAACCCAATTACACATTAAGAATTATTTAGGTTGGACCCTTGAGCCTTCATGACCAGTTATAGGTTGTGTAAATGACTTACGCATTATGTAAGTGTTACGCAATGTATATTTCTAGATAGAACTATTTTAAATATCCTAATCACTCTGGCCTTCCCCCTAGATTTCACCAAAACACCCATAAAATCTACTAAGACATTGACCACACCTAAAATAAGGTCTTGGGTCAAGAAAATTCCCAGAATGAGGTTTTGAATATTAATAAAATGGATTTTCCAGGACACCAAACTAAAGAAATTAAAATTTACCTAAAGAATTAACCACTCAAAAACATGGTATGCTACAAAAAGGGTCTCCTATAGTACCATGGAAATGGGTGACACCCCCCCCCATAATTTCATCATATATCATATCATGGGTAATAGATCCCCACCCATATATCTCATATATCATGTCAGAGGAATGGGATCCAATTGATATATGTAATATATCATACTCGAGGGGAATTGTAACCACCCCATTTATCTCATATATCATATTAGGGGGAATGATGCACCATACATAATACCATCATATATCATATTGAGGGGAATGACAACCCACATGTATATCTCATACATCCAATAAAGGGGAAACGACACCCACCAATAATACACTAGAGACCCAAGATTGATGTACATAGACATTACATTACTTTTTCCGAATAATTAATACATAACAAGAGCCAACACTTTAGGAACTTAATAGTTTAGTGTCTTTGGAAACTCAGAACATAATCTTCTAGTCATGGTGAAATATCTTTAACATCTACCTAAAGATCTTCCCCTTTTGTTTTCTTACCTAAAACCTTTCTTTAAATCCTAGGGAAAAGAAAACATATAAAGGGTGATCTAAAATGCTCAGTAAGGGTCATCATGGAGAAAATAAAGCAAATCATATACATTTGAACTTAAAAAAATATTAACATAATGTTTAAACATCAAAATCTTGAGAAATAAATCTTTGCAGTACATAAGGCATAGATCATAAAGGAACATTAATCATGATAAAATAGCATGGGAATAAAAAATTTAATTGTGGAAATCCATTAAGAAAATGATATGATTTCCATAGTTTCCTAGGCATTGCTGTGAAGACCATTTTAGTGGACAAAGTCCCTTAATGAATCGAGTTCACTCCTTGTTCTAGTCCTGTATCACTGAACTGGATTAACTTTCCATTCCAGCCATATCTATCTCATTAGATATAAATATTTACCCAATTCATTAGAGGGAGATATAGGTCCCAAACATCTCATAATAAAATCATACTTACTCGTTCCACAAAATAAACATAAATCATTCATCATAACCCAAAGAATAAAATGGGTTTCATAAACATAATCCCATCATAATGTAATCCATATAAAACAAATGGATATCATTCCATCAGAAGAATAATTAAACCATTTAAATAATAGAAACATTATACTTGAATCATAATCAAACTAAATAATTTCGTCTTAGATGGAATATAGTTTTGACAAAACACATGAAATGAATTCATGAGGAAAATATCCTTTCTTTTTCAAAATCATTTTCTTTTCACAAAATGGAATTTAATTTTAAAAGAAAAGGATTTTTTGAAAATAATCACGAAATATTGTAGTGTAATCATCATGAAAATAAGGCATTATAAAATCGAAAAAATCCTTTCATGCCGTATAAGTTAAAACAACATTTCCCTCGTATCTTTACTGATAAAGTCTAAAAGTTCCTCGTAGGGTAAACAAAAGAAAGATTCCTTCCATAACACAATGTAAAAGTCAAAGAGGGGTAAAAATGACTTAAAAAATACATGGAATAATATTATAATCCTTATTAAAAACATTTTTATTGTCATGGATGAAAAATATAACCCCAGTAAATACTTACGTATAAGCAATCTCGGATAAAAATGAGATTTGAAAAATTATCCCTGACCTTATGTCCAATTTCTTATATATATGTCTGAGACCCCTGTATAGTGGGTTTAATCCTATTATTAACATGTAACAAAACCATAATAATATTTATGTTAACATATATGATTCACTTACGACTTTAAATAACCCGTTCATTTGTTATTTCCAAGTTAATGTAGAGTTTTGGGTAAAATCGTTTCATTTGTCATCCATGTTTTGACTTGTAATTATTCATATGATTACTTAGATATTGATTAATTAATTCTATAATTTAAAACATTATTTATATATAATATATATTTAAAATATACATATGTATAATAGATCGATAAATGGAAAGAAATACACCATTCATGGAGACGACAGGTCGTACGTACGCAAGAACACTGTTTTTGTTTCCTTAATAAATTGAATGGAAGTAAGTAAATAAAATATACATAAGTCCAGTATCATTAATTTTTCATATATTTCATGATTATTTAATATATATACTTTATAATCATTTTTGAATGGTTAACTTGGAGAATGAATCTCATCGCGTCGTGGAGCCGGTAATCCGTACGTACGCACGAGCAATGACATCGTTCCAATAATTATTGAATGGAATTAGAGTGGATGATATAATATCTCAGAATTAGTATCATGTTATAATAACCATATATATAGTTATTATTTACACTATTATACCCATCCAAGTAAGGTGGTGGTGGAAAAACAGATTACACCACGGTGTGGAGACACTATTTCGTACGTACGCACGCGCGGTGATTTCATTTTTCGTAGGATGGGTAGAAGGTGAAATAGGATTGTTTAATATTTATAATAACATATCAGTATATTATTAATACTGATGTTATTACTTTATAATGAAACAACAAAATAATAGGATGTAGAAGAATAAAGAAACTTGAAAGAATCGGTAGAAGAGATTACCTCTTCTTCGATGTGTCTCCTATTATCCTCCACTTAGGGCACTAAAGATGATATTGGAAGAAGACCAGGAATTATTGTAGGTTTCTAGGTAAGAGTAGAAGATAATTTGGCAGGTTTTGGATGAGATTTAAGGCTCAATGGGGTGTTATGAGGAGAGGGAGGAGGTTCCCTTTTATAAGGGAAGAGAGGGACACTTTTGGAAACCACAAAAATATTAATTTATAATAAACTCAAACCCCACATAAATCATCAAAAGTTACTAACATTTGGATATGAGGTAAGATAATGTTGTAATATTATCAACCAATAAAATTTATTCATGTCGGGAAATTATTTAAAACCTTGATTTATCCTTATTTAATTTATTTAATCTTATTTTTGGTAATAATATTCAAAATTTTAAATTTTTATAAATAATTACTTATGTGTTTTGAATTATTCATAATTGGGTACATTATGAAATTTTAGAACACATAAATTTCAATTTATAATTTTTTAAATATTTATTTGATTTTTAAACAATTTAAAAATATCTTATTTTTATAAAATAACATTAGTGTTAAATTTGACACTATTCATTTATTTGAATTTAAATAAAATCCACACAGAGGATATATTTGAAAACAAATGTTTAATTGATTCCTAAAATCTCATATTAATCTATAAATTTTTTTTAGAACATTAAATAGTTCATATAATGTTAATTTTAATATTTATAAAACCATTTATTTGATATTTCTCTTAATAAAACAATTACTACATCATTTTTGTATAATCATTTAATATACTTATTATTTGCATAAAAATTACAATTAAAATACCATGCTGACTATAAATATGATACATTTCATAAAAATATTTTTACTCGAGTTTATCATATTTAACTCATGACATTTAAATTGTTATATTTATTAAATTATAAAGGTGACATCATTGACATCATATAAAATAAAATAATATAAATGTATTAATCTATTCTATAAGGAACCAAATGGTCCAAAAATATACCCTTGAATTATTAGGATATATATATACTCGACCAAATAGTTTTGGTCAAGTTTGTGGTCGTTTTGATATGTATTATTATTTTAATAAAAACTATATTATTGATTTTTTACTAAATAAATAATTTCTACATCATTAATGTATAAGCTATTAAGGTAATTAAATATTTCTTAAAAATTACAAATAAATTACCATGATATATAAAAAAAATTAGATTTAAAATGATTATTTATAATCTAAATTATATTCCTTATAACCTTTTATTAAAAATAATCTAATTATTAAAGTTTGAGTGAGACATATTTTACTTTCTTTAAAATAAAATAAATTAAAGGTCTTAATCACATCCATGTGGGTTCCAATGGATTCCATATCGTCCTAAATATTCCTTAGAACGAAATATAATCATCCAATTATATTAAGACATGTGTTAGGGTAATTTTATAAAATTATTTTTACCATTGATTACCTAATTAACCTTTAACTATAGTAAATAAAATTTACCGTAGTTACTATTCATAGTGCCCAAAAATAAAAAGTATCCTATTAACATAATTTGGACCTAATGATTGAAAATATGGAATCCATTTTTCCAAATTCACATCACAGAAGTTGTAGAAATTAATTTAAAATTAATCTCATTTCTAAGTAAACGAGTTTTAAAAGTTAAAACATTGCAAAAGATTGAATTGATTTTACCTATGAATTCAATGTAAAATACATGCTAATGATATAAATTATATTAAATGGTAAAAATATATTCTATTTATACTTTAAAACCATTCAATATTATAATTTAACCATATAAATTATTACGATGAAAATTTATGTTTTTAATTAAAATATAACGTGTTTTTACTATTCATTAAAATTTGAAAATTATCAAAATAATATGAAACTTTTATCCAAATTAAAATTTTATATCCTGATTTCAATGGAAAAATTTTATTTTGTAATATTTAACTTATAAACATGTCAAAAACTAGTTTTAAAGTGGGTGTGCCATCAAAAGGTGAAAAAACTACATTTTTTGAAAAATACTTATTTTACATGAAAAATTTATTTTTTTATCATACCATGTTCTATAATATGTATAAGATGAATTAAATGTCATAAAATTCAAAATGTAGTTACTACTATTCATAACGGCTAGTTCATAACAATATATCGTTGTTTAGTGAAACTCAGTATTGCATACAACACACGCTATCGAGGAAGGTCACTCTTGCGTGCAACACAAGCCGAGAATAGTGTTTACTTATACTACAAGCTAATACGGTATGGCATATAGTGCAAGATAATCTTGGTGTAGCATACAACACAAGACATCAAAGAAATTAAAAATAATCTTTCTCATAAAATTTTAGGGTGTTACATTCTACCCCACTTAAAATTAATTTATCCCTTGAAATTCGTCGGGGTTAAAAATTGTTTACGACATGATAGATTATTTCATAGAAACCTAGATCGTAAAAATGAATACTAAAACAAACTTTTAAAAAGGGAAGAAATAAACATAACAGTTTTCCAAATTAAATCATCACTAGGTTTCCACAAAGGAGAACATATTTGAAAATATGGATATAAAAGAGAAATATAACCATCAACTTTTGATGAAGAGAGGTAGAGGACATGACTATGAAAATGCGAACAATCACAAAACCATAAATTTTTTATGATATAAGGTACCATTTGATTCATCAGATATGAGGGAACTAGGACAACATTTTTGGATTTCAAGATCATTTACAAAATGTTGAAGAATTCTTGAATTAAAAGAAATACTTACCGGATTTTGGTACAATCTCACTGTTGTTTGTGCCTTGAACAATTTCCACTTCATCACTTAAATAAGTGAAGTTGAATTTTTCTTCTATAAAGTGTTAGTAGATCATGCGTTAGATTGATAGGTCATTCCAACTGTCTCAAAAATAAGTTTAGAAAAATATATATACATAAGTCCATCTTAGGCTGAGATTAATCGTATATGGATCCAAAAATGGACTTATAATTCATCTATCATACCGCATAATAAAATAAAATTAGTTTCTACTAACCCAGGACATCCTGTAGGCTGGTGGTAGGTGATAAAGTCTTGTCGCACATCGGTTGTGGGTACGATTCCTGCAACCTTGTCCGATGCGATGGGTTGTCGCCCGTCTTATGAGTTGTCCTTTTTCTAAAACTATAATATTATAACATTCTAGAAATGTTATTGAAAAAAGTTCTATAATTAAACAATTCTATTTGATGTCCAACTTAATCAATTCAATCCTTTAGGATTATCGAAAATACTTTTGTACAATCGTATAGTATACTGAAAATGATTACTAGAAATGTCATCAACCAAGCATGTGAATACCATCATTTATCCCCCATATAACATAAAATTTATCATCTTGGTCACATTCTAGACATGTTAATACCTTAATTATGTATCCTCTTGAAACATGAATTACCATAGAACCTTAGTGAAAACATGAATTCTATCAAAAGATAACTCTTTCCACATATCAAAATCCCAAAATCTCTGTATACTCAAACCATGATATCACACTATCCTTATATCAGTCATGAGCTCATTGATACTATCAAACATCTCATTATCTCCTTATCCTTTCATTATGCGCATATCATCTGCTTTTCGAAAATAACTAAATAACCTTTCATGGTTACCAGTACAATTCATCATATACTTTCAAATACATTAGGAAAAACAATAGTGTAACAATTCATAGAGGTGTCTTTATTATGTTGTACCATTACCTATACAACATAACTCTTGATAAACATAAATAATTCCACTACCTTCTTAAACCATTAATAGATATTAAACAATTATTTTATCTCACAAATCATTTGTATTCTCTTCATCATTCTCAATATAAATACTACTCATACGACCATGATGATTCTCTTCATGAGACTTTCCCTTGGGGAATTGGTTTGAATAATGCCTGTAGATTCCACATTTGAAACATTTTACCTTTGTTGATGTCTTAGAAATACCATTATCCTTGTCCATGGTGTTAACTAAACCTTTTCCTTTGCAATTACTGGCTTTGTGTCCTTTTCCACACCCAAAGCATCTTCCAGGTTCCTTTGAAACGTTCTCCCGGATGCCTTTTCCCATATGATTTACATGAGGAAAATTGAACTTTCTTTCCTCTATGATCATCATGAAACTCCATCTATCTCTTATTAGCTGAGTCAGGAAACTTACCAAAGTTGAGAATATTGATCATATTAATAGATTGCTAATTAGGCATAATAATTATGTTTAGACATATAAATCTTATTTCATTTGGTTTCTCATGAAGAATATCATTACATTGTCCATCATATTCTCCATTAAGATGAATCCTCATGTTTCCGGCCATTTCTTAAAACCCAAAAATAATAGTATGAGAGGAAAAACTAGTACTAGAAAAACAACATAATCAAGGGGGAGTACTTTAAATCTCTAACATCTTAGGATTAATTCTAAGATCTTTACCATAATTCCAGGACTATTACCTATAATTATAAATAAACATAGGTACATCCCTAGGCATACCTTAGAAATATCTCTAGGGATCTCACTAATGTTTTTGGATCCTAGTCTCCAAAGGTTAACTAAACCTTTGCTCTGATACTAACTGTAGAGACCCAAGCTTGATGTACATGGACATTACATTACTTTTATATAATAATTAATACATAACAAGAACCAAAACTCAAGGACCGTAATAGTTTAGTGTATTTGGAAACTCGTAACCTAATCTTGTAATCATGGTGAAAGATCTTCAACATCTCCCATAAAGATATTCCCCTTTTTTCCATACATAAACCAATTCATTAAATCCTAGGAAAAATAAAGCATATAAATGGTGAGATCAAATTCTCAGTAATGGTAAGCATGGAGAAAATAAAACAAATCATATACATTTGAACTCAAAAAAACTTGAACATAAAGTTTAAACATCAAAATCCTGAGAAATAAATCACGACAGTGCATAAGGTATAGATCATAAAGGAACATTAATCATGATAAAATATCATGGGAATAAAATATGTAATTGTGGAAAACCATTAAGCACATGATATTATTTCCATAGTAGCCAAGGCATTGCTACCAAGACTATCTTAGCGGACAAAGTCCCTTACTGAATTGAGTTTACTCCTCGTTCCAGTCCTGTATCACTGAACCAGATTAACTTTTCATTCCATTCATATCTATATCATGAGATATAAACATTACCCAATGCATTTTAGGGAGATATAGGTCCCACCCATCTCATAATAAAATCATTCTTACTTTTTCCACAAAATAAACATAAATCATTCATCATAACCCAAAGAATAAAATGGGTTTTATAAACATCATCCCATCATAACGTAATCCATATAAAAAATGTATATAATTTCATCATAAGAAGAATTAAACCATGTAAATAAAAGATACATTATACTTTTAACATAATCATACTAAATAATGTCATCTTAGATGGAGAATATTTTTGAAAGAACACTAGAAATGAATTCTTGGGGAAAATATCCTTTCTTTTTCAAAATCATTTTCTTTTCACAAAATTCCATTCAATTTTATAATATAAGGATATTTTTGAAAATAATCATGAAATATTGTAGTGTAATCTTCATGAAAATAATGCATTATAAAACTATAAAAATATTTTCATGCCGTATAAGTTAAAAAACATTCTCCTCGTAATTTTACAGATAAAGTCAAAATACTTCTCATAGGGTAAACAAAAGAAAGATTAAATCCATAACAAAATGTAAAAGTAAAATAGGGGTAATCATGACTTTAAAAATACATTGATGAATATTAAAATCCTTATGAAAAACATTTTTATGGATAGGGATGAAAAATATAACCCCATTAAATACTTACATATAAGAAATCTCGGATATAAATGAGATTTTCAAAATTAACCCTTACCTTATGTCCAATTTCTTATCTATGTGTCTGAGACCCCATTATAGTGGGTTTAAATATATTATTAAATTGTAACATAACCATAATCATAATTATGTTATCATATGTGATTCACTTAAGACATTATATTACCCCTTTATTCATCAATTCTAAATTAAAGTCACGTTTTGGGTAAAATCGTTTCATTTATCATTCGTGTTTTGACTTGTAATTATTCATATGATTACATAGATCTTGATTAATTACTTCCAGAATGTTAAAATTGATTTATATAAAATATATATTCAAAATATAAATATATAAAATAGATCGATAAATGGAATGAAATACACCGTTCATTGAGATGGTAGGCCGTACGTACGCATGAACGCTGTTTTCGTTTCCTTATCAAACTGAATGGAAGTAAGTAAATAACATATACATAAGTCCAGTATCATTAATATGTAATATATATCATGATTATTTAATATATATACTTTATAATCATTATTTAATGGTTAACATGGAGAATGAATCTCACTGCGTCGTGGAGATAGTAATCTGTACGTACTCACGAGCAATGATATCGTTCCCATAATTATTGAATGGAATTAGAGTGGATGATATAATATCTCAGAATTAGTATCATATAATAATAACCATATATATAGTTATTTTTTACACCATTATACCCATCCATGTAATGTGGTTGTGGAAAAATAGATTACACCATGGCATGGAGACGGTATTCCGTACGTACGCACGCACGGTGATTTTGTTTTTCATAGGATGGGTAAAGGTGAAATAGGCTTGTTTCATACTTATAATAAAATATCAGTATGTTAGTTATACTTATGTTATTACTTTATAATGAAACAACTAAAGAGGAGGAAGTAGAAGAATAAAGAAACATGAATGAATCGGTAGAAGAGATTACCTCTTCTTCGACGTGTCTCCTCTTATCCTCCACTTAGGGCACTAGAGCTGGTCTTAGAAGAAGACCAGGACCGATTGTAGGTTTCTAGGGAAGTGGAGAAGATAATTTGTCAGGGTTTGGCTGAGCTTGATTGTTCAATGTATTGTGATGAGTAGAGGGAAGAGGTGCCCTTTTATAAGGGAAGAGTTGGGCACTTTTGGAAACCTCAAAAATATTAATTTATAATAAACTCAAACCCCACATAAAAACTTCCAAAGTCACTCAAATTCAAATATGAGGTAAGATAAGGTTGTAATATTATCATCCAATTAAATTTAGACGTGTTTAGAAATTATTTTAAACCCTATCAATTTGATTTATCCATATTTAATTTATTTAATCTTATTTGTGGTAATAATATTCTAAATTTAAAATTGTTATAAATAATTACTTATGTGTTGTGAATTATTCATAGTTGGTTACTTTATGATATTTTAGACCATATAAATTACAATTTATAATTTTTTAAATGTTTATGTGATTTTTAAAAAATTTAATAATATGTTATTTTTATAAAATAACATTAGTGTTAATTTTGACACTATTCATTTATTTGAATTTAAATTAAATACACACAGATGATATATTCGAACCAAAATGTTTAATAGATTACTAACATGTCATATACATCTAGAAAATTTGTTGATAACATTAATTAGTTTATATAATGTTTATCTTCATATTTATAAAACCATTTATTTTATATTCCTGTTAATAAAACAATTACTACATCATTTTTTTATAATCATTTAATATACTAATTATTTGCATAAAAATTAAAACGAAAATTATTATGATGAAGATAAATATAATAAATATAATAATAATTTTTTACTAGAATTTATCATCTTAAAATGACAACATTTAAATTTTTATATTTATTAAATTATGAAGGTGATATCTTTGACATAATTTAAAATAAAATAATAGAAATGTCATAATCCATTTTCTAAGGCTCCAAATGGTCCACAACACGACACTTGGATTCTTATTATATATATATACTCAAAAAATA
The DNA here is from genome assembly GCA_963277665.1 of Viscum album. Lineage (NCBI taxonomy): Eukaryota > Viridiplantae > Streptophyta > Magnoliopsida > Santalales > Viscaceae > Viscum > Viscum album. Next base: position 761,921,899 of record OY728126.1, on the reverse strand, counting down.
ACTATTGGTTAGGTTTATTGTCCTTTAGATAGGTATTAATATTTTAATAAAAACTATATTATTCATTTTTCATTAAATAAATAATTTCTATATCATTAATGTATAATCTATTAAAGTAAATAAATATTTCATAAAAATTAAAAATAAATTACCATGATAAAGAAAAACATTTTAGCTTTAAATTGAGTTTTTATAATCGAAATTATATTTTTTATAACATTATATTAAAATAATCTAATATTTAAAGTTTGATTGAGACATATTTCACTTTCTTTAAAATAAAATTAATTAAAGGTCTTAATCATATCCATGTGGGTTACAATGGATTCCATATCGTCCTAAATATTCCTTAGAATGAAATATAATCATCCAATTATATTAAGACATGTGTTAGGGTAATTTTATAAAATTATTTTTACCATTGATTACCTAATTAACCTTTAACTGTAGTAAATAAAATTTACCGTAGTTACTATTCATAGTGCCCAAAAATAAAAAGTAGCCTATTAACATAATTTGGACCTAATGATTGAAAATATGGAATCCATTTTTCCAAATTCACATCACAGAAGTTGTATAAATTAATTTAAAATTAATCTCATTTCTAAGCAAACGAGTTTTAAAAGTTAAAACATTGCAAAAGATTGAATTGATTTTACCTATGAATTCAATGTAAAATACATGCTAATGATATAAATTATATTAAAGGGTAAAAATATATTCTATTTATACAATAAAACCATTAAATATAATAATTTAACCATATAAATTATTATGATGAAAAAACTTGTTTTTAATTAAAATATAGCGTGTTTTTACTATTCATTAAAATATGAAAGTTATCAGAATAATATGAAAATTTTATCCAAAGTAAATTATTATATCCCGATTTCAAAGAAGAATTTTATTTTGTCAAATTGAACTTATAAAAATTTCAAAAACTAGAGTTAAGGTGGGTGCGCCATCAAAAGGTGACCAAACTACATTTTTTGAAAAATACTTATTTTACCTGAAATATTTATTTTGCTCTCATACCATGTTCAATAATATATGAAAGACGAATTATAGTATCATAAAATTAAAAAATTTGTTACTATTATTCATAATGGGTAGTTCATAATAATATATGTTTGTTTAGAGAAACTCAGTATTGCATACAACACACGCTATCGAGGAAGGTCACTCTTGCGCGCAACACAAGCCAAGAATAGTGTTTGTGTATACTACAGGCTAATACGGTGGCATGTATAGCGCAGGCGAATCATGGTGTAGCATACAACACAAGACAACAAAGAAATTAATTATAATCTTTCTCATAAAATTTTAGGGTCTTACAAATACCATTATATATAATATTATTGGGAATAGAACCCTACAGATATATCTTATATATCATAAATTTGGGGAATGGTGCCCCTCCTGTAATACCCATCATATAATATTTGAGGCGATCTCTCCACTACCATATATCACTATATATCAAAATTTGTGGTAATGGTACCCCTCCCATTATAAATATAATATAATATTGAGGTGAATAGAACCCCTTCTGTATATCTACATATATCATTATCTGGGGTAATATCACCCCTCCAATTATACTCATCATATAATATTTGGGGGAATAGTTCCCCTTCTATATACCTCCATATATAATAATTGAAGGTTAATTTTACCCCTTCTATATATCTCACTTTTACACATGAATATGATAATTTCAGACCTGTGGCACTTTACCTAGGTTGGCCTCCCAAGCACACAAATCATACCTTCTCTATATCCATTCTAGGTTACAGCCATTCTAGAATGTTGTACCAATAGTCCTTAAAGTCAGCTTCAAATTGGGTAACCTAGTGTGGTATCATAAGTCACATATTAGTATATACCTACTGAAATATACATTATCTACCTTCCCACTCAAGGATTAAATCCCTTTTCTAAAATGGAATAACATCCCTCAGCATTTCCATGAAAATTTCAGGGAATTATTGGACTGATAAGAAATCCCCTATAAACAACATAAGAGGGAATGACTCCGCAATCATCTAACTTATAAAGTCAAGCTAGGCTATACCTCTCACTTCTAACCTATATATATTTCTTTATCTAATTAACCAACTTGTGGACACACATACTAGGGTGAGGAACGCTTTCCCCACAATCAAATAAACTAGACTAAGGCTACAAAGTTGCTCATGGGTCATCATAGTCTATCCTTAGACCAACAATTTATAACCTATCATAATCCACTATTCGTAGAGTACTAAGGGAACCTTATTTTAGGTAAAATATATTTCATTCTTGACGTTATACCCATATATCTCTCATTTATCTCATAGAACATGTGAGTATTCAAGCATTCATCCATTAATAGAAGAGGCACCAAACTAGTTGTCAAGGGTCCAACATGTTCCTTATCACTTTTGTTTTACCCTAAGAATTTGAGGAAACATTAATTTGATAATTTAAGGTCAATCAATCATAAGTGGAAATACCACATATCATATTATTCATAAATAAAAAACATATACTTAAGGGAGATTTTTATGGAGAACCTAACAAATTTAGAGTCACTCCCTTATATGTAGGCGCGACCACCACCACCAAATCTCATCCAAACCTTATTTGAGATCATATCGAATCCCCTGACCCAATTTTGAGATGAAAATACCCAAATAGTTCATTAAAATTATTCTAAATTAATTATTTAATCTAATTCATAAAATTATAATTTCCTAAAATATCACTATATGATGCCCATTGGATGAAACCTTAAGAAACAACAAGCCAGCATGTTGTTTTGTGCTTTTAGTACTCCAAAAAAATATATAAATCAAAACTCTGGTCAACCTCCATTTTCGTTCAATATAATAAAAAAATTAGAAAAATACATAGGTTAACCTACCTATAACCAAATGGTGGAAAAAAACACATGTTCATCCACCTAGGATCTCTTCTTGCCAAGCCATATGAAAGCCCCATAATATCTACCCAATTACACCCTGTTATAGTGGAATCAATGTCATAAACCTATCCCAAATCATCCATATATAATAGGTGATGAAAGGGAAACCAAATTTAATTATTTTTAGGGATATAATAACCATAATAAACTATAAAAACCTAAAAACTACCACTCTCCATGGGGGCATCAAATAAGGGAAGAAGAGGGGGAGACAAGTAAAAAAGGGGGATCCTTGTCACCCCTCTACTATAAATATAAAATGGGAGATATTAACAAAAGGAATATTGTTACACTATTAACATGGAATAGTAATTTTTATGTTCATGTAATTATACCTCCAGGTCATGGTGTGAATTATCCTAGATAGGGAGCTGGACACCCCCTTTCTATCACCATTGACTTTAACCCAATGGGAAAACATATGATTGTGAGTCATGTATTAACACATAATGGATGGTATAACAATATATTTTTACATGTAATAGATATATAAAAATAATTTATAATAATTACAAAACAATAAATAGATAGAGATAGAGAGAAAGTGAGTAATATAGAGAATGGTTATAACTTGAAGAAAATGATGGTTAAAAGAAACCCCATACCTTGAGTATAACTTATCATGTATATTCCTTATCCTCGTGAAGAATAAACTTAAGTTAATTATTTAATTTATTATTAAGCTTTTACATTTTTTAATCCTTTTATTTTATTTATTAGCATGTTATATTCAATTACCTGATCAAATAGACACATGTCGGGTGTTTTGATGATATTTGGATCATATGTCCAAAATCACTTTGCTAAGTTGAATAAGGAAAATTTTATTATTATTTAATCTTTTAAAGAATAATAACAATGATATAATTATCATATATTGTTAATAAATTATAAATTTTAATTAAACCATGAAATACGGTTATGAAAAATAAACTGTGTTACAATCATGGGGATGGTAGGTCGTATGTACGCATTAATAACATTTCCAATTTCAATGATCATGATGGAAAGAATGTAAGAGTTATTTTATATTAAAATAATGATAATTAAATCAAAAATAAAATTTTATTTCTTTAAATATACTTATATATATGTACATCTGTTGTGGTATTGAAAATTGAATAACATCTATTCTTAGGGGTGGTAATCCGCACGTACACATGCGTAATGTCATCATCATTCAATGAATGGAAATGTGAGAAAATATATGATAAATTATGTTAAAAAAATGATAAATATTTTATTAATATCATATAATTATATATTAAATACATCATCATAAGCTTTTATATGTGGTGATTATGGAAAATAAATTACATTGGTTTGTGAGGTGGTAGTCAATCGTACACACGAATGATGGTTTAGTTTCCAATTTGATTGAAGAGGATATTGATGTTGGTTATTTCATTGATATTATAAAATAACATTATATTGTAGAAAATTATATTTTTATATCATCTTGTTTGAGTTATATTTTGAGGAGGTGGAAGAAAAAAAATTTCGATTAAGAATGATACTTCTTCTTCAAATAACATTTTAGGTTTGCATCGAAAGACTTCTTAAGAGGGTTTTATTATCTAATAAATGACTATAAGAAATGATAATGGAATTAATTAATTGAAATGTGTAGGTATTTTAAAAACAAAAAATAATTTTTAAGTGTGAAAAAGATATGAGCAGAGGTACCCAATTATATGTGAGGGGAGGGGCACTTTTAGAATTTCATAAAATATTTAATAAATATAATTTAATTTTCCCAAAAAAAAGGAACCAAACTAATATAATTCAAATATAGAATTATTATGGCTCAAAATAATATCATAAAATAAAATTTAGATAATATTATATTTTTATTTTACCCTTATCTCTATTTTAACCCCTGTTAACACTTCTTAACAACTATTATAATAATAAAGGTTTAACTCTTTAGAGGTCATGATCGTTATTATAAAAGTAAAATTTGAGAAAAATGGATCATGGTTTATTTTTTACAACATATAATAATAAATTGACTAAATATAGTATTTCTTTAAAATTTAAATCACTTAAATAAATATTTTTTAATATAAAATATCAATAATGTTCTTTTTTTGGAAATAGTAATTTAATTTGACTTTTAAAACAACATTGTAACCATCAAATTAAAAAATAATACTATAACACATAACAAACATGTTATAGTTGTCTATAAAATTTATTGAAAACTATATTCTATCAAATTATATTACTTCTAATATTTTTAAAGTCATTTAATTTGTTTTCCCATTAATTAAATAAATATCCTATTAGTGTTGCATAAGAATTTAACATAATTATTTCATCACTAAAAAAATGAATAAATTATTCTGCTAAAAAAGATATTTAAATTTAAGATCTATAACTGAACATAATTTTTCCCTCTATCAAAAAAATATTGTAGATATTAAATGGAAGAAATTGGCATTTTTTTATTTATATTTTACTTAATTAATATATAGTAAAATATCAATGGCATATGGAACCAAGTGGCCTTATCTTCTAGAACTAGGTGTAAATGACCACATTAATCTCATTAAATAGGAATAAATAATGTATTAGGTTCAATATTTGTTCTTTATCATGTTATTTTTAACTATAATTACATGATTTATCCTCACTATGGCGATAATTATTTATTATAGTAACTGTTCATAATGACTGAAAATAAAAGGGCAATATTTTCCAAATCTAGTCCATATAATTATAAATTTTGGATAAATGTTTTAAAATTATATTTAAATATGTGGTATAATTTGAAATAAAATTACTCCCATGAGACACCATTAAAAACAGTTATTTTAGAAAAATGTCTTCTAAGTAAAATATTAAACTTAAACCAAAATTACGAATAACAATTACTAAATTATAAATAATTAGATTAAATATTATGAGATATTAATTATATAAAATTGAAATAAAATTAAAATTAAATTAAATTAATAATGTGACTTTTAAATTACTTAATGTATTGAATAGAATTTTTTTACAAATAGTGGTATTTTTCACTATTCACTGAAAAATTACACTTTTCATAAAAATATCATTATTTCACCATAATACAATTGTGGTTTAATGATTTAAAATTCTACATCCATTATATAAAATAAAATTTATAAATGTTCCATTAATTCATAATATTATCTCATAAAAAGTAATAAAAAGAATTTATGAAGAAAATGTATTTTTGAATAATAAAATAAATTTATTAAAGATTTTGTGATTATTTTATAACAATCTATTAATTTTAAGTATATTATATATATATATATTTCTTAACATGGTTGATCTAAATCATGTATTACAATTTAATGTCTTGGTCATACCTTTCATATTTAAATAATGATATTTCATGGTTCGTTTAGGCTCAGTGCTGCATGTTGTATATGTTATCAATCATAGTTTTGTTTTTAAGATAACTTTGGTTGTTAAATTATACCCCTTATAAAATTTATCCATCGCTCTATAGTATTAAAAATTAATGTGTAAATAGGTGTGGGTACACATACTTTATTCATTCCTCTATATCCCATGTTGTCGCTTCGTATTTATGGTTCGACCATAATACTTTAACAAGCTGAGTATACATTTTGTATAGAACATTATCTATATGATATATAATCTTAATTAGATTCTCCTTATAAGATATTTCATTTTAAATTTTTTTTACTCTGAATTCAATATATTAAGTATCTGGTATGTATTTCCTCAATATAGATACATGAAATATGTCATGTACTTGAGAAAGGGTTTGTGGGAGTTCCAGTCGATAAGATAGAGATATAATGTGGTCGACAATGTCAAAAGAGACAATTTACCTGTGGTATAGCTTTCCCTTCTTTCCCAATCTACTAAGTCTCTTTCGTAGATATATACGGAGAAACACATTATCCCCAACCTCAAACTTTAGGTCTATTTGATGATTATCCACACAACTCTGTTATCAACTCTAAGTATCCTTGGGGTGTTATTGAATAGTTTTTCCCTTTTCTATCATTTCATAAACCATTTCAAGTACTAAAATCATGCATTCCCCATCTTCATCCTAATAATAGGTTTTCTACATATCTTCCCATAAAGGGCTTCATAAGGACCCATTTGGATGCTTGAGTGAAAACTATTATTTTAAGGGAAGTCAACCAGGGGAATATGTTCATCCCATCATCCATTAATGTCTAAAAAGAATACTATCAATATGTCTTCCAATATATGGATAGTCCCCTTATATTGGACATCATTTTTAGGGGTGATAATCCATACTGATGATCAAATTCATATTTTGATCATATTTGAGATTCTTCTAGAACATTGAGGTAAATCATGTATCACAATAAGATATAATAAATAGTGTTGTTCCATGTAGCCATTGCATGTTTATAATTTATATCCTTACAATTTCATTGAGTGAGAAGTCCTATTGAATTTTAACTAAGTGAGTAGTGTTTGTATGACGATCCACCACAAACAATATAGCATCATTTCTTCTTGATGTATTTGGAAGACTGATAAAAAATTCCAGGGTGATGTTTTTCCATTATTTCTTCTTGATGTATTTGGAAGACTGGTGAAAAATTCCATAGTGATGTTTTTTCATTTCCTTATAGGTATGGTTTATAGTTTCATCATCCCTTTATAATTTTTCCTTTCATCCTTCACTTGCTAACATATAAGAAAATTTGATGTATATTTTTTGACCTCCTTCTCCATATTGCCCCACTAATAGTTCTCTTAGAGATAAAGACATATCTTCATGCTCCCAATGTGTATAGAGAAAGTTGAGCTATGTGCGTCATTTAACAACTCCTTCTCTATCTTAGTATTAAGTGGTATAGTTAGTTTTGACCAAAATCTAATAACTCTTAATTAATTAATATTGAACTATGAGAATTTCCATTTTCTTATATCTTCCACCTTATTCTAAATTTCCATATCCTATCCTTAGGCATGCATTATATTCTAAATAAGTACGGGTTTAAAAATAATTTGAGAAATGAATAATTGTGTTCATTCCATTACGATTCCCTTGTCCATCCTTTTCAAATAAAATAAGGTTGGATCCTTCTTAACTACCATCTCTGATAAGGTTGTTAGATCCTTTCTACTTATTAAATATTTCACTTTCTTTTCCTTCCTATGATAGAAATGGATTGAGAAGTCATAGTACTTTATTATCCCTAACCAACTTCCTGGGATAATATTAAGTCCCTTCTATGAGAATATTTATTTTAGGACATTATCATTTATATATATTTCACACTTATCCCCATAGAGATAATGTAATCAAATTATCAATGCAAGGGTCCATGCATCCAACTCAAAATCATGTGTTAGATATTAATTCACATGAAAATTAAAATACCTTTAGGAGTAGGCTATTAATTTTTTATTTTCCATTAGTAAACAGCTGAAAAACTTCTTTGAAGTATCACTATATATCAAAAACAATTCTCAAATAAGCGAAACATGATGAATGGTGTAGTGATAAGCCATATTTTTAACTCTTTAAAGCCTACTTCACATTCTCTAGTATATAAAAAATTTATCCCCTTTTGAATCAACTTTGTTACCAAGTTTAAAAAAGAAGATAATTTTCTCATAAATCGTCAGTAATATCCAACTAGTCTAAGGAAACTATGTGTCTCTATTACAAACATTTGTATGTTCCTCTCCTCAATTGAATTTTTCATAGAAGTGTCCATTAATATCCCTTTCATGGTGATTATATGCCCCAATAATGATAATTTATCCATCTAAAACTCACATTTATTATACATTAAAAAAATATCTTTTCACAAATTCATTAGAATAATATTCAAATTATCCCCATGTACCTCCTTGTTTTTAGAGTATATCAAAATATAATATATGAATACACACAAATACTTGTCTATGTAATATATAATAAATATATTCATTTATTAAATATATATTGTTGGATAATTAGTGATTCCAAAGTGATTCTCTATAAACTTATAGTGACCATACCTCTTTTTTAAGGTTGTTTTGGAATATCTTCATTCTTCAAATTGAATGAGTGATATCCTAACATATGGTTCAACATAGAGATATATTTTCCCCACATGGTTGAATGAAAAAGTCTTCTATACATGGAAGTGGATACTTGTTCATTATTATTATTATTTTGAGTATATGATAATCATTAAAAAGGTGTATTGAACAATCATTATTCTTGAGGAAGAGGACCGACACACCTCACATTGATGTACTCACACATATAAAAGTCTTTTTCAAATTGTATTGTAACTTATTTTTCAAATATACCAACTAAATAGCGGCCATTCAATAAGGATTCATTGATATGGTTAGATATTAAGGTACAATAATGATTGAGAACTAATCCTCTTGGTTAATAGGATGTTTAGGAAAGTCTACAGGGAATACATTAGTGTGATCCATAGAATATGAATGTCTTCAAGGGTTATCCACTACTTTCTCAAAATAATTTGGCTTAGATATACTCTCTCATAAGGTAAATATATCCAAGATTGAGTATAAGATTCCATAAGATATTCATTCTCCTATTTACACTTGTACATAGTTGAAGGATGACATGGGACATGAAAATTTATATACCACAATCAAAAGATGATTTTATATTAATACCAAAACAACCAATCCATGCCCAAAATTTAATAAAACTTGACTAATGTAAGTAATAAAATATTCATTAAGATTCATCCAACAAATATTTTTATGTGATGAGTAATATTCCTGGGTTGAAATAATTTCTCTATTTATTATTCTAATAAATAGATCAACCCTTATGTTTTATGGTGGGGTTTTAATAGTTCTACTAACCATACAAGATTTGAAATAATACATAGAACAATAGTAAAAAATTATGTTATCTATTCTTGGATGAATAATCAGTGTACTTGTCACCAAATCATTGTTAGGATCCACCTTAATAGTTGTGATAGAATATTTTCTTCCTTTATCTCTATGCCATTGATGTTGTATTCATTGATTATATTTGAAAACCCTTGTATTAGGGTAGTAGATTTCATTTTTACTGTGTTCATTATTGTTTAAACATTACACTATTGGACGATTTTTGATCTAAACCTTATTTTCCTTTATTGAATTAGTGGGATTTTTCACATCATTTCATTATTTATTATCTTTATTCCCACACTTTTCCACATTTGAAACATCTTCTATTTCCCTTGAGATGGTTTCTAGGGTGCTGCTTCCCCCACCATTAGTATATGAGATGTTGGTTTTTATTTATACCATGAGATTTATCTATTGATCCTCTTCAAAAGAACTCCATTATATGGTTTTTATCAATAGTCTCGTGGGACAACTGAGAGGCACTGATCTCTATCTCAATTTGTAGAACAAAAAAACAATCTCATTATATCTATCGAAGACTTAAATCAATAAATATTTCAGTATACTCAAATTTAACACACGAAATAAATTTCCAACCTTACATTTGATGTTCATTAAAAGCTTGAAGGCGTACAATGAAAGCATTATGATGCAATCCTCATAAACCCTAATAAAATTTTATTCCTTTTGAACTAGTATAAAGAAGTCCCTATCCATTTTAATATGGTGAGTTAATGGGAAATATTTATTGAAATATTTTTTCTTGAATTCTTCCCATTCAAGGGAATCAATATCCTCATTGGACTTCATGTTCTTGATCAACATTCACCACATATCATCTTCCCCCTCTATGTGATAAATGGATAACACAAATTTCTCGTGTTCTAAACATTAGGTAAAAGATAATATCTTCTTAATGGACTTAATGAATTCTTACAAGATTATGGTATTTGAAGATCTAATAATGTATAGAGGCTATTTCCACATAAAATACTTACCTTTAGCTTTTATTTCTTAGTATTAGGAGGGAGATCGACATGAATCTAGTAATTATTCATAAATTGATCTAGTTGAGAAAGTATTTCCAAAAATTTAAAATCTCATACTTCCATATGGTTTGTTATATCATAGTATAAACCATAACATTTCTTATTAAATTGGTTATTGTAATAGTTTCTCTTATTTCCCTAAATTATATAAAAATAAAAAAATAGGATGAGAATAAATTAACTAATATACATACAAATGGAAAACTTATAAACTTATAAGGAGTAACTTATAAATGTTATGTCTATCCTAACTTATGAGTCTATATTATTAAATATATGCTTTCTGGGGTAATTCGTCTTATTATGTCTTCTAACATAACAATTATTTCATGTCCTTCATAATGATTCATTTGGAGTTTTTGAATATTCCAAAGCATATCCCCCAGGAGTTTCGAACCAGATGTGCATTAAGAAACTTTTATAGTGAATTGGATATTGAATTATTTAATTCCCAATGCACCCTTTTCGAGGTTATTACACCTAGGTAAAACTATTCCAAATACACATCCACCAGTAATATTTAGTGAGGGATGTGATTTCTTAGAAACCACTCAACCTATACATCACCAAAATTCTAGGATATTTTCATTTACGTGGATATAACCCTAGGGTTCTCACTAATGTATTCTAGTACTAATCCCCAAATATAACTAGGCCATTTAATGATACCAACAATAGTATCCCAAGACTTTTTATATATATTATTACTTGATTTTTAATATAAATATCTGTTAATAAAAAACATGGATTGAGAAGGCCTAGTTTGTTTGGAAGACTAGGTAAATGAAACATCATCATGGAAATAAAGTATCATTATTTTAATCTCAATAATGGCATCCTAAACCACATAGAGATACTAAAACTGCATGGAATAATGTATGGAATACATAGACAAAAGGGCTGATATGAAAATCCCAGTGATATAATAAACATTATAAGGAAACATAACATGTGAGTCAAAGGTATAACATTAAATCCTAAAATACAACGCTCATGAGTAATCACATAAAATAATAACATAAAGAACATGGAATCACATGATCAGGGAAATCTAAAAAATTTGGAATTAAACCAGAAAACAACATAATCATAAATAAAGGCTAACCACTAATATAACATCACATGGTGGAAAGAGTCCCATTTCATATTAGGTTAACTCTATAGTCCCATACATAACATCTCACGAGACAAAAACTTTACCCAATGCATTGGAGTGCAATCTCATGAACCCATCATAACATGTTCATGATTATGTGTTCAAAAAAAGGAAGTCAATCATAAGTCATAAACATAACAATTACCCATAGAAATAAATGTGTTACATAACATTTCCTCATATCATAATCAATGAACATTTTGTAATGAAATACTTTGAGATATAATTATAAGAAATGTATTACCCCATAAAAGTAATGGATTATAATCTAGGTACAAATTCGAGAGACATATATAAATAATTTATAATAATTATATAACATTAAATAAATATATATATATATAAAGAAAATGAGTTAGATATATAATGGTCATAACCTAAAGAAAATGGTTGTTTAGAGAGATCCCTTATCCTGAGTATGAACTATCACATACTTTATTTATATTCCCGAAGAGTGAAATTATTTTAATTATTTATATTCTTTAAAATATTATTCAAATTTTTTTTCCTTTTATTTTATTTATTATAAAGTTATATTAAATTACAAATTCATTTATATTCATATCAAAAGTTTTAATGATATTAGGATCATATATCCAAAATCCCTCTGGAAAGTTGACTAGGGTAAAGGATTGTTGGAATAAGAAAAAAATGCATTCAAGAATATGATAAATTCCATGGAGTCTATTAAAAAAGAATAGATCATTCCACACTCTTCTATGTCACTGGTCGTAGAGCCTGAACAGAGTTATAGATCAAAAGTTATGGTTGTTTGAGGTTAAACTGCTAAAAATGGAAAACCAAGTCTATTTTTGTGTAACGTATGGGATTGCATGCAAGAAAGAAATGATGTGTGCAATAATGGGATCTCTCACACAAGAAAGGACGTTTTGCGCACAAGAATGGAATCTTTTGTTCCAAAACATAATCTCTTGTTCAAACCTTTTACGCGATCCAATGCAATGTCAAATAGCCATTATGCATGCTCACTCGCTCGCCTTCACTTCCAAACCAGTTTTGTGGATGACCTATTTATGGTTGAAATCCCACATTCCACAACTAAATATATTTTCTATATAAAAATGTTCATCCCTTCTTCTAGAGTAGGCTTCAGAGGTTGGAAATCACTCTCCCGCATGTATGATCAATCTTCTGTGACATCATGATAGAATGAAGCTCTTGAGGTATGATATCTTATGGAAAAAGTCCACTATTAACCCCCCCTTCGAGTGGGAAGAAAGAAGGATGATCCTCTCCCAACCCCATTTTTTCTAAGGAACATTTGCGCAATTCCCCCTCATTCACACAAGCCACCAATCTTACACACAAAAATTATGAGATGAAAAGTCTGACGAGAAAGCCTTCAATCTTGCATGAAACAGTGTCGAGCTTCACATTCATTCATGCAGCAAGATAGGAATCCAATATTGCTTGCACTTTTTTCTCATATCCTAATATTACATGAAAAGTGTTCGGGCACATGCCCTACTGTCAATACCACTAGACCTATGCCCCTGCAACCCACTCGGGATTTGTTTTGGGCTACAGTTTAGGACCTTCAGCTCAGTTCCTTTGCAACCCTAACTGAACCAATTGAAAATTGGAGAGTCACACCATGAGTTTTTCTGGATGATTCAATGAAATTTTTTGTTTCACACTTATACGACCCCAGCTTCCACCCATTAATAATATTTTTGGAGATACCCTTATACACCCCCTGAATTACATTTAGTCGATCTATTGCTTTTGGTTTATTTCCCATGTCATGAGTTGAGATTATCTCTTATAATTCCTTTAGTAGCTTGAGCATAAAAATTCCTTAAGAAACTCATTAAGCTCTATCAATTGACTTCTATTCTAGGTTGAACCAAAATTTATACTCTTTCGTAACTCCTACACCATCCATTTCTAGAAATAATATACCAAATATTCCTCACTAAATGTAATTAAACTATATCATACCCTATCACTCATGAATACAATCCATTATAAAATAAGAAAAAGATGCCAATAGTCCTCACTATATATCTTTACCCTCTATCATTCCCTATATGAAAAACATAGGATGCCTCCTATAACACACATGAGATACCTTATGCATTAAGCATAAGATGTATCATCATGATTTGAACATCATATATCTATTATGGGCCTCCTCCTAATGTGTAATCCCCAAACCATATTCCCCCAACCCATCAAATTGTTGATATTCCCTCATGTACTAACATGAGAAAGAAATAGGAGGCACCTAATAGCATAATCCATGAACCCCTCATCCATTTACATGACATTTAACTAAATCCTACCTCATGAATTATACATGGGCTTCCCTTGTGTCCTAACATGAGGAAGACCCATGGGCCACTTCTATGTGAAATCCCCATCCACGTCATAACATCTCCAAAGTGGTATTCGGGAAGCTTCTGCACATAATATCAAACAACATACTCGCCCCTCCTAGCATCACACTTGAAACATCCATGCTTATTACCCATAACATATATCATTAGATCACATTTTGTGACAAGAGTATTAGGTATGATACTTCATCATGCTTCCCAGACTGACCATGAATCATATGTTCTTAGTGGTTTGTAGTGACCATAACATCCATCCACTACTCCAAAGGGCGACCTCATCAGGTGTTACCCCCAACACATACCCTTAAACATCATTAAGTAATTATTACCACATGGACTAACATGAGGGGGCCTGAATGGGCCGCTCCTACGTGTAAGACCCAATCATTTTCCTCTACATGGGAAGCTTACATGGGTAATACCCAACCATATGGTCCTCTATCTTAGGTGTAATCCAAAAATACCCTTCCAAAACTATGTAGACTTTTATTACCATAAATTTGGATATGTTAGAAGCCTTAGTGAGGTTCATTCCCAACACCTTTAACAATCCATCTATTTCAACCCAAACTCAATCCAAATCCATCTTGATGTTACCCAGGCCGCCACATCTCAGTAAGACCATCCCATCCCCCTGGGAAGCTCTCATAAATAATCCCCAAATAGTCCACTTGAAATCCAACCCAAAGTGATCCTGTTTTGGAGGGAAAATATCATGTTTAATCCCCACACCATCCATATAAATGTGTAGGTTTTGATCCATATATTCTAAATAGGGTATTTAGGATTCCCCTTTGAGGTTCTATATCAACCACTAGATAATCTTTGTGTCACCCTCCTAGGGGTAAACCAACTCTAATCCACCCCCAGTGGTGTCCATATTATCCCTCATAGTGTGATACATTTCTTTTATATAGAAAACCTCACAGGTCCACCCTCATAGGGTGTCTGGACCCATTCAATGTTAAACCTTGGTGTCCCCTTCTTAGGGGTGCACCCTCTCTCATCCACCCACAACATGTCCAAATCAACATTCATAGTGTGTCACCTTACCATTATGAGACACAACTCTTAGGTCAATCAACATAAATCATCCAGACCCATCCATTTTGTAATCCTTTCTGCCCCCCTCTTAGGGGTGAACCCTCTCTAATCGACTGCCAGTGGTGTCAAGAATAAACTTCACGGTGTGACACCTTCCCTTTACAGGACAATCCTCTCAGGTCGTCCCTCAAAGGGTATCCTGAACCAATGAATGGTAAACTGTGGTGCCCTATCCTTAGGGTGAACCTCTATGCTCCACTCCCAGCGGTGTCTAGATCAGCCTTTTCGGTGTGACACCTTCCCATTACAGGAAAAAACTTCTAGATCCTACCTCACTAGGTGTTCTTATTTTTCTATCAGTAAGATTTAAGTGTAGTCCTTCCTAGGGTTTTGCATTATTGTTCTTCCTCCATAGGGTGTTTTGATCATTCCACTCCGTATCCTCAAGGTGCAAAACTAATGACCCTTTACACTACTACCTCATGTTAAACATGGGATTTATATGTAAAACCTCATAATACATTCCTTTTGAATCTGATACACCATGATGGAAATGGGATTCCTTGGGTTCCACACATGAGAGGCCTCCATGATATCTCTCATATGAGGAAGAATGCAGGGGACCAATTTTCTACTACCCATGCGTGCCATCGATGCCCAATGTGACTACTCCCATGATCGAAGGTTGATTACATATCAAGACC
Source organism: Viscum album (assembly GCA_963277665.1). NCBI lineage: Eukaryota > Viridiplantae > Streptophyta > Magnoliopsida > Santalales > Viscaceae > Viscum > Viscum album. The sequence goes on along the minus strand of OY728126.1, from coordinate 761,905,751 downwards.
CCCAGGAATGTCCAGACAGAAGAATTATAATTGACCATTTTCCACAAATAGATGGTATTAGGAATGAGTTTTGTGAACAATGTATTAATATATAAGGGAGACCTGGAATAGGAAACCACTTCCAAGGAGAAATCTATAGAAGGAGGAATTGACATCCAATAATCCTATTCTGATCATGGAGAATACACCCCCATAAAGGTGATGAATTCATCCAACCATTAGAAATCTAGAATCTGTGAAAACCAACGTGTGCTAATAAATGTTAACCAGGTTGGATATGTGCCATGAAATAAGTGTTATAAAAATTTATTATCAAGAACATTGATGAAATGATGAACCAATTAGAAAAAAAAATTCTTAATTTTAATAAAACTAGTTGTAAAAAAAGAGTTCTAGAGGATCTATTCCCATGACTAGAAACACGTAAAAACTATATCCTATTGGTGTAATTGAGGAAGTATCCTACTCTCTTATATATTCCTAAAATGAAACTAGATTTGATCTTTGGTAAATTAGTGATACTAGCAAAACCACTTGAGGGACATACTCATACATTGACCTTTCAATTTTTAATTTATCACAATTTAAATGTAAACCTAACCCATTTTTTTAGGGTACAGACATAACACTATTGGAGAATACCTTATAGGAAGATAAATTTGATTCTAATTTATTCTATCTGAATCTCATACAAGATGGGTTCTTTTATAGACTAAACTTTATTAATCTTTAAGTTCCAAATGTATTGACGGAAACACTCACTAAAAAGGAAAATCTGCCTAAACATTATTATGAGTTCCAATTGGGGGGAAGAACTACATAACTAGAAGATGAGGAATCCAAAAAAATTATGGTAAAGCCTAAAGAGACCCCACACCTCATCATTTCACCCCTATTCTATTTAATAAACCACACTACCCATGCGGTGCACATGAAGTAATATATTCATGGGGACCTCAATAAAGAAGTAATGTAGAGGTGTGGAAGAAGAAGTATGTCATGGTTTTCACCAAACGAGCTTAATTTTTATGAGGATTGTGGATCGTCAATAGACTATCCAGTTGTAGACAGTTTAACAACAACACCTCTTGGGGGGGGGGACAACCAAATATTCATTTCCCTACTATTTCTATTTTTAAATATCTTATTTTTACTTAAAATAACTATTTCTAATGTTTTAAATGCTAATTTTATAAAAAAAATCTACGAGTACAACACCTTGGTGGCTAGTTCAAATTTTTCAACAGAGCACCCTGGTGCGAGCTACAACTTAAACCTGTAGGTAAATAAAAATCAGGTTGAATCAATCTTTCCACACTTTTAATAAATATATTTTTTATGTATTGTGTTTTAATTTTAACGGGAACATATAAATATGTGAGGGGTGGATATTCAAACCAATTATAGTAGATATTTAAATTATTTTTTGTTAATATTTTAAAATATATAAATAAAAACAATTATTACATGTTTATAATTTTTTATAAAATAAATATTAAAAACAAACAAAAAATTCAAAATGAAAATAAAAAAATATATTTTAAATATATTTTTTTTGAAAATATTCATTTATGTTTTAAATTTATTTATTTATTTTATTTAAAAGAATACTAAAAATAAATAGTGTATTTGAGTTTCTATTTTTTAAAAATTTAAAAAAATAAGTTCTATAAATAATATATTATACATAGCTTTTTATAGTTTTCGATTTTGATTTTCATCCTATTCATAAATCTCATTTCTCCCCTTAATATATTTGAAATACCAAGATGGAATTGGTTTAATTAATTAGTTCTTTGAAATATAAATAAATAAGTAATTACTTAGTTAACTTTTCTTTGATTTTATGGAAATATGGTCTTAGAACTCGGATATGGAGTTTTAGTGAAAATATTTTGGTCAAATAAATTGTATAACATTATTTCACATGAATTTTGAAATGAATATGAGATAATATAACCTTTGTGAAAAAAAAAACCTTAGGAATCCATCTTAAATAAAAATAGGCAATTTTAAAACCATAATGAATCTCCGAGACAAGGGAAATGGGCATGATTCTATAATTAAATAATATCATCTCAATAAGTTCTATGGAGACTGTATTTCACAAAAACATGGCTGGGAAAAATAAATTCAAAAGGTACATTTCAAAAATGATTCCATTTAGGTGAGGAGAATATTGAACCAATAAAAATATGGGAAATTGAATTATAAAACATTCATTTAAGTTATTTGAATAATGTGTATGATTAAACTTTGGTCCGAGGAAACATAAGAAAAAATGTTAAATAAAGGTTATTTTTTGTAAAAATAATGATTCCACTTAATTATAATTTGATCCACTCATTACCTTAATATTTGACTTAAGTGAAATGAGTTCATGATTTGATTCGAATATGAGGCATGAAATATCTTACTTTTTAAGAATCTATGTTTTGTTTCAACTATAAATGTGATATTTAAACATAGGATGGATGAACTTCCATTCATTTATCTTCTAAATATATTTGAATTCAATAATAAAATTAATATATAATGCAATAGTCTATGTGTGTGGGGGTGACGTGAGATGGAATATTCAACATTTTTATTTGTTATTCAGTAAGAATACCCCTACTTTTAATTAATATATTGGGTAAGAAATATTTTCTGTAAACATTAATAATCAAAATATAAATATTAAAATTTATTAAATATTAATTTCTATTAATATAATCATTTTATTGAATTAATTTTTGAATTTATACATAAATTTAAATTAGATTTAAAAATTTTAAACACATCAATGGAATTAAATTTTGGAATTATATAATTAAATATTTTATTATTAATGTTTTCAATCAATTTTAATCCATAATTAAGAATTTTCAAAAATTAAAAAAATTATTGGAACATGTTTGAATTTTATACAATTTAAACTTTTAAGATTAATTTTTCAGCTACTTATTTTAGTGGATTTATCATTTTAAATTTGATTTTGGAAAAAATAATACACTATAAAAGAAATTATTTTGAAATCCAGGTTATGAAGATTGCGAAGGAATCAGACAGTGAACACACTAACCATCTGTAGCTAACCTCACTATATGTAGTTTACTACCACAAATCATATCCATATTCAGTCTACTAATCTTGGATGGTCAACATCCAACCACATATAAGATTATGATCAACATATTCACTATGAGGAAATGTCTACATCTACACCTCATAGCCTTCATAGGGAATGTATGCTTCCCTTTCTACCTTACCTACTGCACACCGCCACCCTAACACAAGTCTCCTCCATTGTCACCATAGTGAACATGGGTTTTATCCACATTTTCTCATTCCTAATCTCTATGATCACCACTCACCATCATCCACAAAAAACACACCTCTACTGTACTATATCAGTTTGACACCCTCCAGCACCCCCATAAGAGGATGAATTTTTTACCACCCATGTTAGACCAGAACAACCATGCGCTGCCACTAAACACATCTCCCATGCTCTATACTTAAAATATGGACCTAAAAAAATAACATGGATGATGAAACCCATCCAAGGGTTTGAAAAATACTATGTTCTATGTTCATGTAAGTGATAAAGAGAACAATCTTTTGCGTCATGCCTATGGTAAATAATACTATATTTAGAGATGTCATGCAATGCAATGACCCAAACATTTACAAAATATAATTCCTCTTTATATGATTAACATTATTATTATGTAAGATGGTTATATAAAACATATACACATCCTTGGTTTTATGTTTTTTGATTTTAAAATACTGTTATGAATTTTTACCATTGTTAATATAGGTGTTGAATAGTGATCAGATGATTAGTATAAATATAGGGCTTTAACAAATCCAATTTACTCAAAAAAGGAAGTGATGGGCTCGTCCAATAGAATTTCTCCATATGAAGACCATTTTTTGGAGCTTAGAAAGGATGTAGAATCATTTGTCTTCACTGTAGACCAAGCCTAAGCTGAGCTTCAACATGTTATGCTTGAATTGAACCACCTATGGGGGAAGTGAAATTTGATAGAGATTACCACCCAAGCGATGTTATCTGATCCACCCCAAGAGTTTGTCACCATCACACAACTTACCCTTATATCATATGTGGGTGTTATTAGGGTTTATGTAACACGACCCTATAATTATGATTATGTGTATTATTTTTGTATATAACAAAGTATATATATTCATTTTATTACTTTTTCTTTGTAAATATTTTTTTAAGAACAAATAGTATTTTTAAATAATATTAAATTAAGAAAAATATTTTGATGAAGTAATGGATTTTTAAATTAAATAATATTTAAATAAAATTATTACAAAATTATTTTTTATTAAATATAAATGATCGTATAATTTTTATGAATTCAATTTTAATTTTAATTAATATTTAAACGTTCCTTTTGTCAAAACCCATAAATTTTTTATAAATATCTGTTTTTATTTTAAAAGTTAAAATTCAAATATTTAGAAAAGTATTTATATAAAATGAATACTAATTTTTAAATTAGGATGTCGAAATTATCAAACTGTGAATTTTACATAATTTTCTAAGACAGTTGAATTTTTGGGTAAAAATTAAATACCGTTTAAATATATTATGTGTTTTAGGAAATCATAATTACCCAATAGTAATGTAATAAAATACTATAAATGGGTTTTTTCGGAAAATATATGTTTTAAATTTAAAATAATGTGATTTTATATTTGTTTTATTTATTTTACAATTCCTTACTGGACCCTACAGGACTTATAAAACATTTTAACATTTTAAAATGATTTCCCTGAGAGTGTGAGTCACCTCCACATAATAAAGCCAACTAGTTTAATAAGTTCTTTCATTTTATTTATAAAATACTTTTTCCCACTCCACATTGGCAAAAACCATCAGAAAATAATTGGATGGTTTTTGGTTTTGATTAGTTTAATGTGTGTTGTCCAAAACATAAAAAATAAAGAATTCAATCTTATTTCCTATATAAACCAACTCAATATCTTGTTCCTCTTACATCAAACCATTTGGTTCCTTACTAACCCCTTAAATCCCCTTTCTATAATCATCCCAAGGTTCCACATGATCTCAATAATCCCCTTTCATTACTATCCCAAGCCTTTGGGATCACACTTCCAAGTAAGGGATTTCTCCCTTTCTCATTTTTGTCAAAATTTATTTATGTTTTTATGGCCATTTATTTTCAATTAAAAATGATGGGGTATGGTTTCAAAAACCCCCTATACTTACCTATTTATTTTTTAATGATTATAGACCCATTTCTCCCTCATTAATGCCTCCCATGTAGACCCTTTACCATGCCGAAATTCCGTAACAGATTTCTCTCTCCACATTTACATTCAAGCAATTATTTTATATTATGCATCTAAATTCCATTACAGATGTTGGGAAATGTACATATATGACCCCCTTACATTACATTTCATGTATATATTATTATATGCACATTCCCTTCTGATCAACCATTTTTATGAATTCTTATGTCATTGTGTAGTGAATACTATTTCCATTTATATATCAAGGGTATTCACCTTTACGCACATTTACATATAGATTATATAGTTTAATGTATATATTCTACATTCCTTTATCATGGAATAAATGATGTTGTTGAATGATTCCATGTTATATGATCCATGCAGCACACTTATGAATGTAATGAAATGATTAAGAAGGGTGCGCCCTAATAACACTCTAATGCCTTCGATAATGATCAGTATCATGATAAGTCTAGTGAAATTATGGTTTAATAATGATAATTCATGTTTAATGAGGGTTTAATCGTGCTCCATATGTAGTGAAACTTAGATCATGCTAATATCATGTTAAATGTTGTTGCCACATTTCTATGTTATGATAATCATTCTATATCATGCATTTATGTTTATGTTTCTCTTTTTCTTCATTGATGTTCCTATTTACTAAAATTTACTCTATTTTTCTTGGTATGTCTTTATTACTCGCTTATGAGGCTTTATAGCTCACCCTTTTCTTTTTCATGTCCTCATATTATCCTATGGAATGCTAAGTACGACGAAATTTTGTGGTCATGTAAAAGAGGTTTTCAATAAATATGTTGGTTTTTACATTTTAAGTTATTATTTAATGTTCCTAATTTCCCAAGACACTAGATATATCTATCTTAAAATTTGTATTAAGTGAAATTTTATGTAATAAATCATGTTTATGTGGGTAATAAAGAGTAGGGTTGTTATAGTTTGTATCAAAGGATAGTTTTAGTTTTTTTGGGATTATTATTAGTAACACCAAGTGAAATCCATAGGGATAAGACTCTATATAATAAAAACATCCCTAATTTTTTTTGAGTATTGAGAAAGTTGTTTATCAATAAAATACCTCCCTATCTGGATATGAGTGTGTAGAGGCGGCTCTAGAGCAGATGTATCTTTGGGTAAAACATGAAAACACTACTTTGAGCTATACTTGAATGGGAACTGGTCCACAATAATTGGTGTTACTGTACTCTTGGTTAAGACACTCAAATGGGATATGCTTTGGTAAATTCATAATCTTAGTATGAACCATTATTAATGGAATTAAAAAAATACCCCTAAGAATATATGATGGGAAATATATCACGAATAACATAGATAATTTAAGGAAATAAATGTAATTTATAAGTTATCCCTTTTGGTAATTAGATTTCCATTTATGTGTTACCCCTAACTTTGCTTTTATTCTTGTCGATGGCTAGTAATAGAAGGTTTCATGGCTAACAACTTATGTGAATATCAATGTGATGAATGTTCTAATGAGATTCCCAATCTGATTGGAGTGGGAATTGCACACTTTGTCAAGATACTCTCTCACTTAACTCATGTTTTGAATATAAACATGGGTCAAGAGGAACCTTCAACCCCCATAAGAAAGAAAAAGCCACATTCGAGATCTTCATGAAACCAAGGCCTCCTAGTTTTAATGGATCATCTAATCCCTCAATCATTGAATAATGGATAAACTCCACTGAGAAGATCTTATTCATAGTTCAGTTTTCTAAATTAGAGAAGGTACTTATGGATGGTTATAATATGGAGGGTGAAGCTGATCAATGGTAGACATCGATCAAAAATACATATCCAGAGAATGAGATTGATCTCTTGGTATAGAAGGATTTCCGGAAATTGTTTTTCAATAAATATTTTCCCCACACCCTCCGACATAAGATGAAATGGGACTTCCTTGACCTTAAGAAAAAATATGACGAATCCATCAAAGAATATGAGCTAAACTTCACAAGGCTTGCACAATATAGATCTGGAATTGTCATTACCCCTAAATTAAATCTTGACCACTTCTTTTGGTGGGATAAAACCTACACTATGAAAATCAATAGGGATCTATGAATTCGAGAGATATGTGGAAATTTTCCAATGTTCCATCAAAGTTAAAATGGAGATTGGTAAATCTCAGGGGTATCATGGAGATAAGAAGCATAATGTAGAAATTAATTCTTGTGGTACAATGCATAAATCCAACAGTGCTAATAATTTCTCACACCCCACTCGCCAATGTTGATGAAAGAAGAACCATAGAAATTTCCTGAATGGGATGAGGAAATGATTTTGGTGTGGAAGAGAGGGACACCTAGCTATTAACAGTCGACAAGAAAAAACCCACTAATGCGACATAGGAGAGGAATGCTCCATTAACCTCTCAATGTATTGTTCATTGCATTAACTTCAAAGAACCATGGCACTTTGCAAACCAGTTCCCTAAGAAAAATTCTTTCAAAGGCAACCAACAACCTCCAAGGTAGAAAAGGTGATATTTTTCCATCACTACAACCAAAGAAAACTACGAAAACGAAGTGGTGAAAGGTATGCTAGTTATTCATTCAAGAATATAGAGTGTACTTTTTTATTTTGGTTTTATGGATTCTTTTATATATTTAATGTTTAGTATAACAATCCTAACACCACTAAAAATCATGGATGAAATGATGTCAGTGAGAATGGAAAATGGGGAAGGCATTGCATCTCATGAATATAACTCCTCCTCTATCATAATTTATGTTTTGAAATTCCCAAAGAACCTCATAATACTCCCAATGGTGGAATTTCATGAAATTAATGGATTGGATTGGATTTACCTATATAGAGCCAACATAAATTTCCGTGAGTGGGAAATAACTCTCTATATAGATAATCGACCACCAATTTAGTAGAAGTGTAAGGAGGAGGATGAATCTTCCTTAGAACAATCATCACAAGCGTGGAAATTATTGACCTATTAGCACACATATCATTCTTAAATGATTGAATCCAAGGAATCAACAATCCTTGAAGACATGCCAATTTTTGAGGGAATTTAGTGAAGTGTTTCCCAAGTAATTTCCTAGTTTTCCTCCTAGAAGATATATTTAATTATTAATTGATATTAAAACTAGGGTGTTTCCAATATCCAAGAATCTATATATAAAGGTTGTTATGGATCTTGATGAGATGAAGACACAACTATAGGAGAATCTGGATAAATGGTTTATATTCCCATGTGCTTCACAATGGGGTGCACAAGTCCTCTTCATCAAGAAGAAGTATGGGTCAATGCGCCTTTGCATTGATTATCACAATATCAACAAAATCACAATAAATAACAAGTATCTTCTACCCTAAATTTAATTCTTTTTCAATCAGCTATGTGGAGAACAATATTTCTCCAATGTGGATTTGTGGTTAGGATATTACCAAGGGTGAGGAAGGAGGATATCCCCAATATTTCTTTTTGTACAAGGTACGGGCACTATAAATTCATATTAATACCTTTTGGACTCACTAATACTCAAGAAATACTCATGGAATTGATGAATGTAGTATTTAGAGATTACCTTGACAAATTATTGGTAGTATTTATAGATTGTATTCTAATATACTCCAAAACCAAGGGAGAGAATGAGGAGAAACTAAGCACTATACTAGAGACCTTGCAAAAGGAGAATCTCTATGAAAAGTAAAACAATTGTGAAATCTGGTTGAAAGAAGTCTCATTATTAGGTCATATCATCAAAAGAAATGGGATATATTTGGATCCCTCCAAGATAGCTTCAATAGAGTGATGGATGAGGCCAACATCACTAATAAATATCTATAGCTTCCTGGGGTTAGGTGGATATTGTCACTGATTTGGGAGAAATTTCTCAAAATATTCAAACCCTATTGACAAACTAACTCAAAAGGGAGTCATGTTTTATTGAGTGATGAATGCGATGATAGATTCAAGGAGTTAAAAAGGTGGCATATCACTACACCCGAGCTTAGACTACCCATAAGTGAAGAACTTTTTTTGGTATTTAGTGATGCTTTGAAGAAGGGCTTGGGCTGTGTGTTGATGAAAAATGTCAAAGTTATTTCCTATTCATCAGGGAAATTTAAATTTCATGAGAAAAAATATCCAACACATGATATGGAGTTGGATGTAGTAATCTTCACTTTGAAGAATTGGTGGCATTTCCTCTTTGGGGAGAAGTGTGAAATATATACTAGTCACAAAATCCTCAAGTGTATATTCACACATAAAGAGTTGAACATTTGACAACAAACATGGTTAGAGATGATAAATGACTATAACTACTCAATCCATTACCACCCAGGGAAATAGAACAAGGTGGAGAATGAAATAGGTAGAAAGGAACCAATGATTCTATCATTAATGTTAATTACAAAGGATCACATCTTCTTAAATTTGATGAATATGGACATGAGAATCATAAATAAGGGAGTATCTTCAATCCTTTCACAAATAATTTCTCAACCATCTCTTTTAGAAAGGTTAATGGATGCTCAAAAGGATGACGTGAGAATTATGAAGAAAGTGAAATCCATCAGAAAAGGGAAATACTCATAGTTAAATGTTAATGAAGAAATAATTGTGATATTTGGGTCATGACTATGTGTTTAATAAAATCCAAAGTTAAATAAATAACTTTTGGATGATGCACATAGTTCAAATTTCTCCGTTCACCCAGGAAACACAATGATGTATCCAGAACTCCAAAAGAATTATTGGTGGGATAAAATTAAGAAACAGATCATTGTGTGTACATCAATGTGTCCTATATGTCAGTAGGTGAAAGCTAAGATGTATAATTCTAAGGGTATAATTCAACAATTACCCATACCAACATGGAAATGGGAGAACATCACCATGGACCTTATCACCGGACTTCCGAATACATGCAATTGAAAAAATGTTATCTAGGTTGTTGTGGATAATCTTACAAATATTGTATGCTTCAATGCAATTTAAGAGGATTTCTCATGGGATAAAATTTCATAGATATATATTAGAGATGCGGTAAGGCTGCATGGAGTACCACTTTCTATTGTATCTGATCGAGATCTAAGATTCACCTCTAAGATCTATAAGAGTCCTCAACATGCTCTGAATACTAAGCTAAACTTATGTACGTCTTATCATACTCAAACTAATGGACAATCTAAGCAGACTATCCAAAAACTTGAGGACATATTGGGAGCATGATCAATGTATTTTAAAGGAGGATGGGATCAACATTCTCCGCTAGTTGAGTTCTCTTACAATAACATTTTCTACTCAAGAATCCAAATGGCTCCCTATAATTCCCTTTATGGGAAGAGGTGCATATCACTGGCATGATGGGATGAAGTTGGGAAAGGAAAACACCTAGGTCCAAAAATTTATGAAGAAATGGTAGAGAAGGTTAAGACCATCCAGTAGCACATTTAAGCTGCTTAGAGTCAAAAAAAGATATATTCTCATAATCATTGATGATACCTAGAATTTGATATTTGGGACTTGGTATTCTCCATATATTTCCATGGAATATATTTAAGAGATTAGGGAGTAAGGTAATGCTTAGTCCAAGGTACACTTCCCGTTTTTAGGTCCTCGATCGCATTAGAGCAGTGGCCTATCAACTAGTACTCCCACCGAACCAATCTCAAGTACATGATTTATTCCATGTATCACTCTTGTGGAAGTACATACCTGACCCATATCATTAACTCAATCCATAGGTGGTACCACTGGAGAATTACCTCTCCTATAAAGAGAAGCTAGTGAATATATTAGTTCATAGAGAAAAAATTCTATGAAATAAGACAATGTCGCACATCAAGGTGTTGTGGTGGAACCACAAGTTTGAAGAAGAAATGTTGGAATTAGAGGAAGTGATAAAGTATAGTTACCCTCATCTGTTTTAGTGTGGGAAATTGAAATTTTGAGTACGAAATTTCTTAAGGGAGAAAGATTATAATGACCAAAACTCTTACTAATAGAAATTCTTCTTGATCTGATTAAATGTATTATTATGTATGATGGTTATATAAAACAAATTTTTTTATTTAATTTTATGTTTTTTGATTTTAAAATCTTGTTAATAATTTCTACTATTTCTAATATAGTTGTTTAACAATGAACAAATTATTAGTATAAATATAGGGTTTTAACAATTCCAATTTACTTAGACAAAGGAAGTGATGACCTCATTTATTAGAATTACTCTATATGAAGCCCATTTGTTGGAGCTCCAAAATTAGGTGGTTTCACTGGGTTTCACTCCTAAAAAATCCCAATATGAGATTCAACACGTTAATATTGAACGGAACAACCTACGGGAGAAGTAGATGTTGATAAATATTACTGCCCGAGCAATGTCATCCATGCCACCCCAAGAGTTTGTCACAATCACACACCATACCCTTAGGTCATATTCAACTGTTATAAGGGGTTATGTTACAAGACCCTAGTACAATTATTAGTACATTATTTTTGTATATAATAATTAATTTATATTTATTTTTTATAGTTTCTTAGTAAAGGTTTTTAAAGCACAACTAGTATTTTTAGTTAATATACAATTAAAAATAAATTTTGATGAATTAATGGATTTATAAATTAAATAATTATTTAATAAATTATAATTAATAAATTATTTTTTATTATATATAAATTATCATATAATTTTTATGCATACAATTGTAAATTTTATTATGGTTTTAAAGCTGCATTTGTCAAAACCACTAAATTCTCTATAAATGTTGTTTTTTATTTTAAAAGTAAAAAAATCACATATTTATAAAATTATTTAGATAAAATTAGTATTATTTTTTGAAAAAGGATTTCAAATTTATCCAATGGTGAATTTTTCATAATTTTTTGTGATAGTTGAATTTTTGGGTAAAAATTAAATACCGTTAAAATATATAATGTGTTTTATGGCATCATAATGACACAATAGTGGTGTAATAAATTAATATAAATGGTTTTATTTTCCAATATATGTTTTAACTTTTAAATAATGTTATTTTAGGTTTTTTTGACTTATTTTAAAAGTCCATAGTGGACCATCCAATACTTGAAAAACATTTTAAGATTTTAAAATTATTTCCTTGAGAGTGTGACTCACCTCCACATAAGCAAGCCAAATACATTAATAAGATCGTCCATTTTCCATATAATTGACTGTTTTCCACTCCACTTTGTTAGAAACCATGGGATGGTTTGTGGTTTTTAATAGTTTAATGTGTGGTCTCCAAAACCTAAATAATAAATAATTCTCTCTCATTTCCTATATAAACCCACTCACTCTCCCATTACTCTCTACTAAATCAAATTGGGGCTCAAATAACCCCTAGAACCCTCTCCCTAGAATACTCCAAAGGAGCCCCAAGCTCCCAATAATTCCCTTTCAATCCTCTCCCACCCCTTTGGGATCACACTTCCAAGTAAAGAATTTCTTCCTTTTCCATTTTTGTCAAAATTTATTTATGTTGTTGTGCCCTTTTATTTTCAATTAAAAATTATGGGGTATGCTTTATAATATCCCCTATACATCCATCCATATGTATTAATGTTTATAGACCCCTTTCTACCTCATTAATTTCTCCCATGTACTCTGATTACCATGCCGAAATTCTGTAAGGGATTTCTCTCTCCTCATTTACATTCAAGAAATTCTTTTATATTATGCATCTAAATTACATTAAATTTGTTAATAAATGTATCAATAAGACTCCATTACTTTCCATTTCACGTAAATAGGATGATATACCCCTTTCTCTCTCTTCAACCATATTTATGAATTTTTATGTCACGTCGTTATCCTGCCAAATTTGCACCGTGATTTTCTATGCCAAAGTGATTGTGTAGTGAATACCATTCCTATTTTCCTATCAAGGGTATTCACCTCTATGTAAGTTTACTTATTTATTATATAGTTTTATTTATTTATTCCACATTCCTTTATCTTAGAAAATATGATTATGTTTAATGATTCCATGTTATATGATCCATGTGGCACACTTATACATGAAATGAAATGATTAAGAAGGGTGAGCCCTGATAACGCTCCAATGCATTGTGTAAAGATTAGTATCAGGATAAGTCAAGTACAACTAGGGTACACTAATTAAAATTAAAGTGAAATGGGTTTTTACTCATGATCCATGTGAAATTAGCCTTTGATCATGCTGATATCATGTTAAATTTTGTTTCTGCATTTCCATGTTATGATAATCATGTTAAATCGTGCCTTTATGTTCATGTTTATATTGTGATCCATAAATGTACCTATTTCCTAAAATTTAATATATTATTCAGGTTATTATTCATTTAATACCTTAATGTGATTTATATATAACCCTAATCTTATGCATGTCCTCAGGTTATCCCATGAAACGCTAGGTACGAAGGAATGCCATGGTCATGTAAAAGATGTTTTCAATAAAGATGTTGGGTTTTATGTTCTATGTTTTTATATAATGTTACTAATATCCCAATACACTACAACTCTTGATCCTTAGGGTTTTCATAAGTGAAATTTTATGTAATAAATCATGTTTAGGTGTGTCCTAAAGAGCAGGGTCGTTATAGTAAATATCATGGTGTCGTTCACAAAGAACATCCAAATGAAGAAGAAGTCCACCACCAAGGATGAATCATGTCATTAGATGTATACCGATAACCAATGGATACCTATTTCTAATGATTAACCTAGAACATGTAGAGAATAAGACCTTGTTTTAACCCCCTCCATGTGGTTGAAAACCAAAAAGAAAATAAAGAAAATAAAATAAAAGTAATAAAAACAAAATAAAAATACATGAATAAATATAATTATAATAACCATGTTGAAATATATTTATATAGTATATAAACAATAATGAATTTTATATATTTATATATATTTATTTCTATATATATATATATAAGTATGTAAAATTAAATATATACATATATATTATTAATAATACTTATTTTTCTAGGATATTCAGGATAAAACCATCTTTCCATGGCTCAATTCGAAGAAAAGTTTTTCAATTTCACATCTTATACAATTTTTATCATATGAAACAACATTTTGGAGTTATAGGAAAAAATTATTCTCTGATTATTCTCAAACTGTGTTTTTATGATCATAGAGAGAGGATATGTCAGTAAAGTTGATATCAACCATTAATAAGGACATATGTAACTCATCTGAAGAGAAAAAAGAACATGCTGATTTTCACTAAATAATAGGAATATGTAATTAGATATATATATATTCTTTCTCACCTAATTAAAACATACATCCTCTAATAATTAGTTTTTCCCTCCATTTATATTTTTTTATTTTAGCATTTCTAATTAAATGTTTCATTCTTTTCTCTTTCTAATCAAACATTATTGTTCACTTAACCCTAAATTTCATTGTGTTTCTCACCTCTATGATGTCCTAGTGACTTCAATCTCTTTTATCTTGGAGATATTACCAATTGAGGGTCATACAAATGGGAATCATAATGATGATATCGAATTTATATTCTTAATTCTCCATTTATGTCCTCTATAATTCATGTAAGAATATCGAAGTGGAATATAGAGGATGAGATTTTCACTCCGCAATCCATTTGGCACTGTCTCACTCTTCAAACTATTGCATAGAAAAGTATACCTCCCTTTTTTTAACACTCTTAATATAAGTATATTCATGTTATTTTAATAGAATAATGTTATGTGATTTCTTCTAGGTGTGTGAGTGAGCCTATTCACTCGGTTGAGGAAAGTTCATACCTATTAACCCAAGAGAATAAATGCCATAAATGGTATGTTTAATAATATCTTATATATATTAGTGGTTTAATACCAAATAAAATATTATAGGGAGAATATTTGAATGATATATAACATACTCATTGAATTGGATGATTTAGAGGAAAATTAAATGATGAAATTTATCATAGGATTAAACCCTTAGGTTTACTTTTATTTTTAACATTCATTCTATGTAAATATTCATTTAAAGTATCTTAATTATTTCAATTCAATCAAAAACCCAAAAAATATCAATTATCAAATATTTTTATTTTAAAATTAAAAAAATATACATATGTGCCAAGGAACTGAGACCCCCAACCCTTTATCTTCTAAAGACGGCCTTAGTCATCCACTAAGATACATTAGAAGTATAATAAAAAATTCTTCTTTACCTTTTCCCATGAAACGAGTGTGATCAAAACAGCATAAACTTCTGATATTATATTACTTATAGTCCAATGTACCATTTATATTTTATTATTTTAGAGAATTATTACTAACTCTTAAATAATGATACCCATGTCTTTAAGTGAGAATTTTTTTCATTAAATCCAAAATTTATTTTCCCTCATTAATTCTTCTTCATAATACCCTTGAAACCATCATAGAAATATCATACATATCATCTTTATTTAAAAAATGGGGAAAAAGAAACATAAAAAGGGTTATCTCAAACCCTCAGTATGTTTAAACATAAGATTTAATGATTGAATTTCATCATTTAAAATAAGATGAGTATAAGGGTATGACGACATAATCAAATTGACTGATAATATGTCAAATAATTAATTACCATTGAAACATGGGTCTTAAATCATTAAACATGACATAAATATTTAACATAATAAAATATTCGTATAAGTAAATAATCATGAGCTGTTTGAAAATAATCCTTGAGAAAAAGATACATTTAAAATCAATAAAATCATAATGAAAATATGTCACTAAGCTAGAATAGAATTTTCATGTCACCCTTACTATCAATCTTACAAATGGAATAACCAACATGGTACATTATAATAATATCTTATGATATACCCATAACCAATTAACTACATACCATTATACAATTTTTTGGAAATAAATATCTGGGTCACCCTATATAATGTGCTATATTGGTCATCGATTTTCGCATAAAGCACATCACAGAACCATAACATCATCATATAGCAATGAAATATTTCATCATTAAACAAAGTAATAACGATTTTTCATTCATAGAATTATTTAACCAAGGAAATAAAATAGTTAAGTGAGAAAATATTTTAAAAAATCATAAACAATTTAGAGGAAAAATAATGAGGGTATCATTACAACATATCCTCAATAAATAATATTTAAAATAAATAGTTTTTGATGTTGATGAATAGAAATACCATAAAAAGAGATCATTAAAAACATTCTTAAGAAAAATAACCATTTTCACATTGAAAATAACTTCTAAAAACTAAATAATAAATAATACTAGGGAAAAAATCATTTATATCCATAGAAACTTATAATGTAATCTTTAAAAAATGAGAGATCAGGATAGTGGGAAATTGTATTCAAACAATAGTAATTAAAAAAATGATTCTTCTCACAACTTTAGTTAAAGGTATCTTGTTTATATTCTTACTGGAAGAATATTTTTAATCATTTATATAAAAAGTAAATGAATTAGAAAAATTGAATTTAAAAGATCATTAAATAAAATTTAAAAACATTATTTATTTTTATAGAAAACATGGATAAATATGAATAATATTTTCTGGCTCAAATAGTAGAAATAATTTCAATATATGTTAAAAATGTTTTTTAATCATTTTTTCACCAAAGAGTGGAAAATTGTACAAAAATGTAAAAATAATAGAAATATCCACATGTGATTGATATTTAAATTATTTTATCAAATAATGATCATATATTTACTCATTAAAATTTCACAGAAAAAATAAAAATTAAAATGGGAATGAGACATAATCCTATAACCACTTTACGAAATTTTGAATCAAAATCCCCATGAAATAATTAATTTAATTTAATATTTGAATATAATTAAAGAATAATATTAATGGTAATAAATTTCATAAGGGTTTATATACATCTCATTAACATAAATAAGTACATAATATCAAACAAACCCCAACGAAAGAATATTGAGATGAAGAATCTGTACAAAGATCATATTATTGAAGTTTTAATTAACTAATGAAGTGATTAAGAGTAAAAATTTTAAAAGAAAAATAAATAATAGGAAATAAAACAAAATATAAAAGGAATCCATTTCACACATAATATTAGAATGACGTTTTCTTTGAAATAGAAGTATAACACAATGAATGAAAATTAAGTTAAGAAACCCCTTCGATGAAATAATTTGAATTTTAACATAAAATATGATAATGTATAAAGGATTAATGATAGAAGATTTTAAATGGGAATTATATACACCATATAAATTATATTAGGTGTATAAAATGAAAAAATTCCTCAATGGTGGAATATTTATACAAAATTCCTTACCTCAAGTCAAGACATACTATGTTTATCCTTTAACAAATTTGTAATTATCATATATAAACTATTTACTTTATTAAGAACCTATTATAAGATTAATAAAAAATCCCTGAAACCTTTATCACATTTATTTTAATGAAATATTTAATTACTTAATTAGTTATGTCTACAATCGGTGTTTTGATGATGTTCAGTTCACAACTTCAAAATGAATTTACTATATTGACTGGGGTATTAGGGATATTTGTTCCATCATTAGAAGAATAATAATAAAGATATATTTATCATTTTAGTAGATTAATTATAATTTTAAAAACAACCATGACATATGGTAATGAAAAAATAATTACATTATAATCATGGAGATTGTAGGTCACATGTATGCATGTGTAACATTTTTATTTTTTCAATGAACTTGAAATAAACAAGGTAAGTATTATTTTAACTTTAAAAATAATTATTACATCATAAATATAATATTATATATTTAAGTAATTTATATATACCATTAATTTAGTGCATTAATGAAAAATAAATCACATCACTTCATGGAGGTGGTAATCCGTACAAATGTATCAACGACATTATTATTTTTCAATGGATGAAAATGTATGAAAATAGATAAAATCTTATATTTATTGAATGATAATTGTACCATGAAAATAAAATATCACATACACATTATATAAATAATTATTAAAGTAATATAACAAAACATAAATATATTATAGAAACTTTTGTTAATATTTCATCATTTTTTAATGTGATTTGAGTAATGTAGAAAGAAAAATAAAACAAAAAACATCTAGATAAAAGCTATAACACTTTCAGAAAACTTTGTTTACTTTAAAACATATAACAGTAAAGGTTTTTATTATTCCCAATATAACACCTCTCAGAAGTGGATGGGGATATTTGGAAATTATATTTGTAGGGATTAACTGAACTAGAGTGCTAAAAAGGCATGAGGAAGATATGAGAGGAGGTTCCCTTTTATAAGTGAGGGGAGGGAACACTTGGAATTACATAAGTATTAAATTATAAAAAATTTAATTTTAGGAAAATGTTTCAAAAAATAGATATATTAAAGAATTTAGGATTAGTATGAGTCAAAATTATCTCATACTATACAATTTTTACAAGTATATGGTATTTTTTTCACCCTTATCACTTTATTTTACCCCCCCCCCCCATTAACCCTTTTCATGATTACCATGATATCAAAGTTTATTTCTATTTATGAGTCAAGAAAGTCACTATAAAAGTCAAAGTAAAGAATAAATTGACCATGGATAATATTTTAAACCATATAGCATTCAATTAGATAAAAATAAAATTTCAATGAATTTTAAATCATTTAATAAAATAATTTTTATAATAAAATATCATTAATATCTTTTTTCAAACTAATTATTTTATTTGTCTTCAAATTCATCAATATAAAAATGGAATTAAAATATATACTTTTAAAACAACCCTAATATGGTATATATATCTATAAAATTTTCGGTATATAATAAATCACCCAAAAAATTACTTCTATAGTTTTCAAAATCATTTACTTTCTTTTTCTACTACTTTCACAAGCACTATGTCAGTTCTGAATAATAATTTAAAGTAATTATTCAATCACAGTATAGTAAAAGTAAATTACCATAGTAAATAATTATATTATGTTTAAAATAAGATTTAATATTCATCCACATGTTTTGTATCCCTATGTGAACATATAAAATAAATTTTAAAGTAAGATAGTGAAATATTGTATTTTTCATTACATAAATAATATATAAGTCAGTTTCAAATATTAATGGCACAAAATTTCCATAAATTTTAATATAGGATGAGGACAGTTAATCCTCACTCATACATTATTTTAAATTCATGTTTTTGGATTTATTTTTATTCCTTATTGTATTATTTGTTACCTTAATTACCTAATTTACACTTACTCTAGTGATAAATATTTACTATGGTTATTACTCATATTGAATGAGAATAAAAAAGAATTATTTAAAAAAATTACCTCATAATTTCAAATATTTTTTCCATTTTTCTTTATCAAGTTCATATAAGTTATAATAATTAATTTAAAATTATCCTGAAAAATGGGAAGAAAAGTTGTTTTTAGAAAAAATCATTTTTAAGTATAAGATAATCATACATTTTCATTATGACTATTAATCATAATTATATTAATTTAAATCTATATATATAGATATATAATCTTTAACTTTAATTTAAATCATTCATCGTTATTTAGTTTTTTAATTAATTAAAATGAGAAAACATTATATGCTTAAAAATAGTGTTCTAAAAAATGTATTTTCAGCACAAATTTATACCAAAATATAGAATAAAACACATTAATATGTATTGAATATGAATACCTATACTTGGTGGAGAAATAAATTAAATTAATACAAATTTAATTTCATAATAGGCCTTCTAAATGTATATAAATGAATGTTTTACAAAAAAAGAATCTATATTTTTTACTATTTACTAATAAATCAATATTTTCAGAAAAATACAATATTTACATAAAAATATTAATTTGATATTATAATTTATAAAATTATATTAGTTTTACCAAAAATTGTTTTTGAATTTTCCAAAATTTAACTATAGCATTGATTATAAAAATAAATAAATACCATTTTTTAAGAAAATGTAATTTTAAATCTAAAATGTCTTTACAAAAAATCGAGTGCTTATTTTATAAGAATTAATAAAAAATTATATTATTTAGGTAGAACATTATATATTTATTTCATAATGATGTTAAATCAATTCATACCCACCAATTTAGTGGCTAGGTTATAACTGTAACATTAATTAATAATATTTCTTTATTCGTTTAAGATTTTTCATTGGTGTTAAATATGATATAGAACATAGTATTTTTTTAAAATATCATGGTGCTACATGATTTTCATTTTTATTTGAAATTATCCCCCAGTTTGATAGTGACAACTTCTTTATAAGAAACCTCAGGATTTGTCTTAGTTGCTAATGTTATTAAGCTTCCCAATATCATACCTAGTGGAAAAATACTTTCCCAGTCTTCATAATTCTACTGCCAAATCATGAATTATCCTTCAATATCTCAAATTATTTTAACTCTATCTTTTATATATTTAGTTTGGCAATAAATCATTTTCACATTCCCTTTAACTTTGAACAAATGATGAGCCTCTTCCTCTGAGTTTCAAAAATTTCCAGATTTGAGTTTTTCAATCTAAATTTTTAACTATAGACCATTTTCTTATTTTTTTTTAATATAATTCTTGATTTCATAAAAAATACTTTATTTTAATTCTTTTTGGTCCACTATATTCCAATTTAATCGAGGTATTCCCAAATTTCGACTTCAATATGAACTCTTCCCTTTATTCCACCTCTTTCTTCATCATTATCATTAACTTATAGCTTCTAAAATTATCACTATGACTTATTCTCTAAGAACAGTAAAATTATTTAACACCTCAAATTCATTTTCCTATAATCCTTCATATTTTAATGCGAGTAAGTTCTTTATTCTGAATAATTTCTATTTCCTATTATATTTTACATCATTTTTTGAATTATTTATAGGAATTTTTTGTTTTCATCATCCTAAATAAATTAAGACACCTGGCTATATGATTAAAAAATCTTCAACATCCAATGAAATTTATTAAAATCATACATTTTTATTTTTCTTTATGTATTTTTAAATTATAGTTAATAAAATAAATTACCTCATCATCATCTTCAAGATTATGATCATCCTTTATCATAAGTTTATTTATTTTCCTGAAATATACATATTTTTATTTTTAATTTAGTATTGAATAATTTATATTATTATAAACATTATATAAAACAATATTACTATATTGAAAATCTATTGAAATCTATTTTAATTATATCTCTTCAAGAATTAATACCTTCGTATTGAAATATGTTGGTTGTTTTCATAGATTCCGCATTAAAAATTTACTTCACCATTATATTCTCCAAGTTTATAAATGTTTTTTAATATAATATTTAGTTGATAAAAGAATTAATCATCCATCTCATTCAAGAATATCCTCATTTTATCATATTTGTTCCAAAATAAATTTAATTTTTCAAATCTTATAAAAATATTTTTCCAAATTTCATGGGGATTTTTATATAATGATAACTTATCATATATGTGATTATCCAAATATCCTCCTAATGAATTGATTGCATTATAATTTTTATTCAGTTTTTTATTAGCTAAATCTCCCCTTAAAGAATTTATTTTGTTAGCATCTGAATCTAATTCCCTATAATTCCTCTCAAATATGGATCCACTTTCTATATTGGATAAGATCCCATGAATGGTATCCATTTAAACATCCAAACACAATGATCATAATAATTATTTCATCTAGTTTCCCATGAGTGGGAATTACTACTTTAATAATTGATTATCCATTATGGTTAAAAATCATTACCATGCCTCTTTATAGAAAGGGAATTATTCACCATAAATGTTTTATTTGATATAAGTTATTGGTCCTGGATAAGGAGTATACCCTCGGGTGAATTATGAAATAAGTTTTTGGAACATTTCTTTAATATTGATCTTCTTCTCTATTAGGAATAACACTATTCTCTCCCTCAATGTCACTTTAGCGATAATAAAATAGTAAAATAACATAGAAAGTTTTTTGAGTTCACCCATAGTGGGCTTATCTAAGGAGAATGCGATTTGTAGAGTACCAATACACTTGATGTTGGAGTCAGTGTTCCAGAAAAAACTATTACTCTTTCAATTACATTTATCTTTGAAGATTTGAAAATTAATAAAACCTTATGTTATTTATTTTTAATTATACTGCATGACAATGATATAATAATTTCCTATAGTGTCTATCACATTGATGAAGTCATAGTTGTTCCTTGCTTTGATGAGAACCTTGAAATCCCATGAAGATATTATTAAATAAATTTTTTTATTAAACAATATTGTATGATGGTACATAGTGTCTGCTCAATGTTTGGTGTGATTACTCATAACGGTTTGAGACTTCACCTCATGAAGTTTTCACTTCGTAATTTCCATGATGGATGATTATGAGAACATACATTCTTGTAGTAATTAAATATGTATTTGTTTCATCAAATATTATTCCATGTGAGTATATTATATTTTCCTAAGAAATTAATATTTTTATTAATTAATTTTATGACTTTCTTAGATAAACATAATAACCAAAATAGTGACTCCAAATGTTCATGGTAAATAGGGAACAATGGGAATGAAACAAATGATATTTTAATAATGGAATAGATGAGGAAGGATTTGTCCTTTTCATATTTATGGATGTTTACATACTGGAACTTTGGTTATAATATAATCATCACGTTACATTCTTTTCTCAGGGTGTAAAGACATGTCTATTTCAAATAGACAAATAAATATGTATCAATCATGTAGGTTGATGACATAGATGTGAAACTGTCTTGATGATATATTGTAACAATGAGATTATATTACAAAATAAGTGCTCATATGTGATAATCTATGTTGTGAAATTATGTTATTTTTCTTAGGTTCCTTACATACTATTATTTTATTTTATTATTAATGAGAAAAAACATCTGGTACACCAAACAAACAAGAAGAAAACAAAAGGCTATGGTGGCCTGAAGTGGTGAATCCCAAGGGCGTACCCTCTAATGAGATTCTCCCCTTAATTAGAGACGGAATGCATGTATAATGGGAGAAAAATGCTGAGACCCTATAAAGCCAAAGAGGCAAGATGATCTCCAACCATATTACCCACCCTCCAAGTGTGAAGGATGTCAGTTCCAACACTGAGAAGAGATTTTCACCTTCTAATATTATAAGAGATAGACCAGGGAGTTCTGCGGTTTCCATGCAAGGAGTCATGAGTAATGAGAGAATCAATTTCAACCAAAGCCAGCTCGATACTCCTATTCTTGAAAACATGCAGACCAGTCGGAAATTTGAGAGCCTCATCCATAAGAGAACTCCCCCAACAAATGTGAACACTAAAGGCTAGAACAACACTGCCTCCTGAGTCCCTGACCACACCACCACATTTCATTTCATTCAACCGGCTAGATCCATAAATATTAATCCTGAGGTGGTGAAGCCGTGGGAACCATCTAACCTACTTACATGTATTCCGTGGTCATTTGTCGATGACCCCCATATAGAAGGGTCTAAGGGGAGGAGCATCAATCATGTTCATACAGGAGCCGACCATATCAACCTACAAGGATTTCATCTGTGTCACCACCTCCTGACCCGAGCATAGAATTCCATTATGCCTTTCCTTGTTCCTTGCAAACCAGATACACCAACATCTAGTCACCAGAATGAAAGACTGAGATTTTATCTTTATACCATCATCCCCCCTATGGATCCAGTGATCCAAGAAAGTAAAATCCCTTAATTCTGGAACAGAGAATCCTGTGAAGTCCCCAAAGGATTTCCACACTGGGAGAGCCCAGTCACTGCTAAAAAACAGATGCTCTGATCTCTCCTCATTATAGCCCCAATAGCATAAACAGCACGAAACAAGACACACAACAATATTCAGGATGTTCTCATCCATGGGAAGGGCATGATTCCTGATGCGCCACACAATAAAAATAAGTTTAATAGGAATATCCATGATCCACTTAGCCGAATCCCAAGTACCCTATTGAGACACCATACTGGCCACACTCAGGTAATACCTAGCTGAGAAATCACCTGAGGAAGAAGCTAGAAAAACACGTTTATCTAGTTCTTCCATGAGCTCAATATTATCAAATACAATATGTTGGTCCCTATTGATGACAACACTGACAGAAGTCAGAAACATACTTGCTTTCATGAAGGTGATGTTGGTAACTGAGAAACCAGGAAACATTAGAGGAACACCAGCACAACTTTGATTCCAAAAGGAAATATCATTGTTCACCACAATCTATTTTATGTGGGGTTTTATGGATTGAATGAGGGAGGTAACCACAAACCACAACGAAGCCCAACTCCCATTAGCTTCGCTACCACCACATCTAATTTTCTTGGCCATGAATTTACCCCATAATGAGAGGCCCTCAGTAACCTCCCATGCCATCTTTTCCCGCATCCCTTGTAGAATCTTAGATATTGTAATTACGTTGATACCCCCTCTTGAACAGGTCATGCAAGTCTACTACACGAAGCCGAATGCCTTTTCCCTTCCTCCTAAGTATCCCATATAAAGTTGTAGAGAATATCTCCAAGTTTGTTGATCACCCCCTTTGGGACATTGTTGGATGAGAGGTAATGGGTCATGATAGAATACAAGACACAGTTGGCCAAGATAAATCTTCCACCAAAGGATTAAAAACAATTCTTCCAGTTGGGAAAAGGACCAACTAATTTCCCAACAATCTAATCAAAGTACTGAATATGAATCCTTCTAGGGGATATAAGAGCACCACGATATTCCATGGTAAAGAGGCCATGCTTCATATCCATCCTACTTGGAAGGGAGACAATCCTTCTGTCTGACCAATGTCTTAGGAGATATAAGGGGCTCTTACTATTATTAATCTTCTAGCCACTCCAGAGGTAGTAATCATCCAGAATTTTATTAATCCCATGAACAAACATCAAACTAGCATTAATAAAAATAATTGTATTATCAGCAAATATGAGATGAGTGATACGACAAGGCCTAGAATTATAGGAGTATGGAAGGATTGATCCCTTCATGCTGCCTTTATTGATGAGGTGGAAGGTAACATCCTGGGAAATAATAAAAATGCTTGGAGATAAGGGATACCCTTGCCTTAACCCCCGAATCACTTTGAAGAAACCAAAACCCATTACCCTGAAACGAACATCCAACCATGAGGAAATGAAACACCTAAAATGTAGGTCAATATCCTGAGATAAAAACCACATGCCTGTCAAGAAATTTATAATGAAGGACCACTCTAGCCAATTGTATGCTTTATCCATATCAATCTTGATCACCATATTGGAACCATGGACTTTATTTTTAATATCATCAATGAACTCTTATAAAATAGCGATAGCCACTTCTATTGATCTTTTCTAGACAAAAGCATATTATTCTTGGGAGATCCATTGAGGGAGTAGGCTACTTATTCTGATGTTGAGGATGGTGCAAGGGACTTATAAGAGAAGTTGCAGATACCAATAGAACAATAGTGTTATAGGAGAGAAGTATTTTAAATCCTTGGTATAAGAACCATGGTGGTATCACTAGAAGCCTAAGGTAGGGGCCCTACACAGAGGAAAACTATTATAGAGGCAACCATGTCAACCTTAAAAATTCTCCAAGAGGCTCTAAAAAGTATATAGGGAACCCATCCATGCTAGGAGCACTCTCCGGGTTGAGGTTTATCACAACCCCTAAGATTTCATCCTCTGGTGGAAAGGATACAGTATACTCATTATTATACCAAGTCACCATAGTAGAAACAACACCCATAACCTCTTCATGACCCCCTGGGTAACCATCCACCATAAAAGGGTTGGGACAATCAATAAGTTCCTTGAAAAAGGATTATCCCATGTTACCAACCATGTTGAGATCATCATAGTGGGAACTGTCTTCCAATAGGATATTGGGCTGAGGCAACCTCCAGTTTTACTTGATACATGAATGGAAATATGTTGTGTTGTGATCCCCCTCATGCATCCATATGACTCTAGACTAATCTCGAGCAAGACATTCTTGTCTTAAAATTATTTCAGCCATCAGGTCCTTCTTAACCGCTAGCTCCCCAAAGAGGGAATAATTCCATCTAGATTCCAACATGGATTCAAGATGATAAATTTCCAATTGGACCTCATCCAGATCACGCGAAGAAGGAGGATGGTTACTGACCAATTCCTGGAGATCAACCCTGAGATGGCGAAGCTTATTATAGAAAAGATCCCAATCATTCTATGACACCAGTTTCTTCCAAGATAGTTCCACTGTACAGTGATAACTTGGATGGTTGATGCACAACTGGGAGTAAGTAGTATAATCCCTCTGACCAAGCTTGGTGATATATCAATGAGAAGGGGGGAATGGTCTGAAACACTATGAGCTAAATGAGAGAATATGGTGCTCTAGTAATTAGAAATAGCATGAATTTTTTCAAGGCACCTATCTAGGCGACTCCATGACCAGTGCACACCTCTCTAATTATTACACCAAGTGAAATTCCTCCCTAAGAAACCCAGGACTAACATCCCTACACAAGACATGAATTGAGTGAATTGTAAACTAGCTCTGTGAGGGAAAGTTCCCTTACCGTTTTCCTCACTAGGATCAACAACCACGTTGAATTCCCCCACCCCACAAACCAGGGGGAATCCCTGGGATCAAACACTTTGAGTTCATTCGAAACAAGTTTGTGTTCCATGATATCACAACTTCCATACACGAAAAAGAAGAAGAAAGCTTGGGATCCATTCATGATTTTAGAAGTGGTACACTAATCTGAGGCCTAAACTATATTCACACTAATTATTGAATTCTAGAAGATTTAGAAGGAGGGGTTTTGAGACTTAGCTTGCATGAATCATGTCATATTAATTCTATGAGAAAAATAAGCAATCTTGGTTCTGCTTTGTTTGGGTTCTAGCACTACCACAAGAGACATTGATTTGGACCGAACCACATTGTCTATATAGTCAGCTTTAACCTAGGCCCCTAGGCCGTGGGAATTCTAAATAAGGTTAGATAACATTAAAAAGGATGATGCACGGCTTTAGCCCTAGGCTACCTGGCCACGTTGCTCTGAAGAGAAAGAAGGCTATGATGCTTTGACCAAGATCAAGTCATTGCACCAATATGTTATGAATCTCATTCATTGGTTATAGGAATGCGTATATGGATCCATTGCACTATAATTTCTAAGAAACTTGGAATTCTATGTTTAATGGTGAAGGCTACTAAGACTTGATAAAATTGTTGGATACAGAAATAAATTAATTTAAATATATCTCACATAAATTTTAATCAATACAATTACTAATTATATTTTATTTTCTAATATTAGAGTAATTTAAATTTCATCAACCATATTATCCATATGATCAGTATTAGCAAAAAATCATCTCATTACTTGAAGTAACTTCTAGGAATGATTCAAGCGCCTTGTGTTTCTATTGCATCGTGAATGAAAATCCTATGTGATATAATCCTTATTACCTAATCAGTATGTAAATGAGGTGAAAAAATAGTTCTCTATATATGATAAACACTTTAGTTACAAGATCTATGTTATGTATTTAATGATTTCATCCATGTTAAGTGAACTCAGGAATTGTCATGAACATATGGATGCTTATAGTATCCTCAAGAATCTCCATGGTTTATACCATGAGAGAGGTAGATAGGAACAATTTGTGATATCCCAGTTTCTCTATCAATGTCATATTAGAGAGGGTGTGCTAGATGGGACTCACATTTTCAAACTCATTGGATATATTGAGAACCTTGAGGATTTAGGGTTTAAATTTCCAAAAGAATTGTGAACTAATATCATTCTTTCATTATTCCCTTAGATCATCTCCAACATCACTGTTATGTTTAATATGAAAAAAATGAACGGTATCTCCCAGATCCACTCACTATTCTTCACCATGTTGATAAGTATATGAATCATTAAATGAAGGTCCCTAAAAAGAAAAACTGCACCTATAAAAAGAAGTAAATGGATTTTTCAAGTTCATTTCTTATCAATTCGAATCTCTCTATTTTTATAATTTGGATATTAGATATAGATTTTGGTTCCCACATATGTTTTAAAAAACTCAAACCTAGTATATTTAGGAATATGGAGTGAGGGGAGGTAGATCTACAAGAAACCAATGAAGCCAGAATTGATGTTGTGGCTTTCAAGAACTACCTCCTCACATCGAAGATGAGAATGATATTTGTTCTAAAATATTGTAATTATGTAATATATGTTACAAAAAACATTATTTCTACGTACATAATTTATATAGATGTATTTTTTCATTCTATGGAATAAAAGTTTCTTATTTTATAAGGATATCTTTTTTATGGTAATTAACATTTAAATAAGGGTCATTATGTTTTGGATTACATGAATAGAGTATTGGAAACCGATTATAAATCTAGTTCACATGATGTATACCACACCTAACATTAGAATCAACTTCTAAGTCATGAAAATAAAAAACATTAACTTAATAAATTCAATATGAATATTTAAATTACTTCGAGGTAAAACTACTTTGTGTATTCCACACTTGTTTAAAAAGAAAAATTGAACAAAAAACCATGAGGTTGAAATGGTGAAAGGTCCAAAGAGCCTCTTCAATTAGTTCTTACCAATGTGTGTGTACCATTTCTTATTTAAGAAAGGGTTTTGTACTCATACTTCATAACTTTTATTTATGATTTTAGTATATATGGATATATACAATTGATGAAGTATAATTCAAATTCCTTTGATAGATTCAAGGATTAAAAAATGTTGTTTGGAACTATCTCGGTAAGAACATTATAAAACTCTACTCAGAACATGGTGGAGAATATTTTAATCAAGAATTAATTGACTATTTTTGTGATTTTGGGATTCTATCTCAACACACTCCTCCTTATATAGATTAGTAAAAATCATATGTTAAAGGAGAAACCACAGATTTTTATACATGGTGTGATCAATGATGTGTCATGTGAGTCTTCCTTTATACTTTTGGGGATATGTATTACAAACAAAATCACACATACTAAACTGAGAGATAATTAAATAATTAGAACTTATTCCATAGTAGTTTTAGAGTGGAAAGAAACATGTTTTTTTAAACTTATGTGTGTGGGGTTGCAAATCATTTCTTAAGGGCCATTTAGGAAACAATATTAAACCTCAAGGAAAAAGGTGTACCTTTATAGGAAACTCAAAGGAAACAATGGGATATTAACAATACAAACCTAAGGTAGATTGATATTAGTGCAATTAAATGGTTTATTTCGTGAGGAGAAGACATCTAAAAAAAAGATAGTAGTAGAGACATAGAATTTGATAAAATCTAATATCATAGCACACAAGATTTTTAACAAGAATAGATTCCATAGTTTCTTATGGAAGAAGTGTTTCTAGGGACATAAGTACTACGTAAAGCACAACGAATGATAGAGAACCATAATTATATGATTTCCTAGTCATTGAGGATGGTGACTCAATATTATTTGATAATGATGATCATATAACCTATAAAGAACCAGTAGGGGGAATAGATGTTTTAAAGTGGAAATAATAAATGAATTCTAAAACAAATTACTTATACTAAAACCATGTGTGGATTTTATTATATCCTCCAGTGGATGTAAAGCCCATTTTATTAAATGGTTTTTAAGAATAAACTATTCATCGATGGAAAATTCAGTACTTATATATTATGATTGGTTGCATAAGGGATTAAACAATGTTATAGAAAGGACTTTTGAAAAAACTTTTCACTAGTTGTTGTGATAAAATCCATCAGAACTATATATTCCATTACATCGTTCCATGACCATGATATGTGGAAGATAGATGTAAAAATATTAATCCTTAATAGGCTCCTTTCATAAGATGTCTATAGGACACAACTTGAAGGTTTTGTGAATTCAAAGGAATCCAAAAAATGTATCAAAATTTTGGAGATCCATTTTTTGATTGAAGAAAACATCTAAATTATGGAACATTCAGTTTTATGAATTGGTAATTGAATTTGGTTTCATAAAGAATGAATGGAATCCTTGTGTTTATAAGTTGTTTAGTGTGAGTATGGTTTCTTAATCGTAAATATCTATGACATACTACTTATTAAAAATTTAATACTAGTTAGACTATATCTTAAATCCTGGTTGAATGAATAATTATCCATGATGGGATTAGGTGAATTATAATATATATAATCATGATCAATATCTATTATGCTATAATTAAGAAACTGCTCAGCCTAAAACAAGTTACATATATTAAGAGATACTCAAGTGATTTTGTATGGCATAATTTAAGTGGATATTATTTCCAATGTCACATGGAATTGACCTTTTTTTGAAAAATGTGTGATTATAAATATGAGGAAATAAAATGATGGTAAGGATTACATACAAATATGAAATTGTGTAACCCATGTATGTTATTATACTTATTAGGATTTATATCTCGTACTCCTTAAGTGTTATAAGATGACATCAATTTGACCTAGTTGACTGCCATTGTATCGTTTTCAAGATTATCCTAAGTATTTATGTCGTACTATGGATATGTTCTTGAACTATAGAAGAGATGAAGAACTATTCATTTGAGGATATTCATATTCTAGTTTCCAAATACATGAATATTATTTAAAATCATATATGGGATACATATTCACTCTGAATCGAAGTGTTTTGAGTTGGAAGAGCTCAAAATATAAATGGCCAAAGATTCTACAATAGGGTTTGAGTATATTTTGGATTCTTAGGCAGCTAAAGATGATATTTGTATTTGAATATTCATCTATGATATTAATTTTATACCTATAACTAATGACCTTATAAAACTTTATTGTGATAATATTACTGTCCTGGAACTCTCTAGGGATCCATCATCATATTATTGGATAATGAATACACTTCATAAGTAGCATCACTTGATAGATTTTTCTCTAAGAGGTGAAGTTGAAGTGAACATAATATCCATGGAAGATAACATGGTCGAACCATGGACTAAATCCTTAACTCAGTAGAAACATTATCATCATGTGATGTCTAGGGAACTGAAATTTTTAGGCATTTGGCTATAGTCCAAGTGGGATTCTATTAGCGTTGGTGTTCTAGACCTAACTGTTTATATTATGATTAGCTAGAAACTAAATGATTTTAATATTAATAAAAAAAATTATATATTTTTCATTTTTCAGATTGATACTGATGTAATAATTTCATAGGGTATCTATTTCATTGATAAGGTTGTATATGTTCCTTGCTATGATAATAACCTTTATATTCCATGACAATATTCTCATGTATAGTTTTTTTATAGATAAAATTCTATGATGAGACACAAAGTATATTGATTTTCAGGTGTGATTAATGATAAGAATATTTGAATTCATCTCACGAAGTTCAAAGTTGGTAATCTATATGAAAGATGATTATGACAATAGACATTCCAAAAGGCATTATATGTGTTTTAATTTCATCAGATATTCTTATATGTTCACAAATGAAATGGTCGAAAAATGATATGATTATCATTAATCCATTTCATGAATCACACAAAATGATTTATTAACCAAACCCATGACTCAATATGTTCACAGAAAGTAGGGTATGTTGGGTGTGTCACAAAGGACATGTTATTTCTGAACAAGTAATTGAAGGATTTTTCCCTTCCATCTTTATGGAAGTTGATATCTCATCCCTTTGATTGGAATGGAATGGTAGCATTAAATTCCATAGACATGGTTTTATAACATGTGTATTTCATATTGTAAAGGAATAAATTATCAAGCATATTGGTTCATGATATAAGAACCCAGATCATCATTTCAGGTATGGATCATGATTTAAGGTGTTTTTTAAGACAAATTAATGAATGAAAATTTTCTATGTACATGCCGCATACTTTTGGGTACACTTCATGTATGTGGTATTCATGTTTAACTGTGCACTGGCCTTGTAATGACCAAGTACCTAGCCACATAGGTGACTTGGAATACAACCTAAAGCGGGGACCGTTTGAGACTAGTACACAACGTGTACATTAAATGAACACACCATGTACTTTCTTTAATTGATATATCGAATTGGGACCACGTCTACTATTTTGAAATGATTTATTCTCCACTCAGTTTGTACAAGAGAGTGACAAATGGCTGAAGAACTTTGAGATCTTCCCAATTCTCCATCCAAGCTCTGATTGAGACAATGTTGGGTGCGTTGGATTCCCACTGGTGATTTTTCTATTTCCCTAGAGCCTCTATTCCTGATTCCTCCTTTTTCATGTGTATTTCAAGGTTTAAAATTTTAAATTTTTTGTAAATTTACATCATTCTAGTCTAATTCAAGGGTCAACGTTTAAGAGTGTTCATCGTAAAACATGAAGGTTGGTGGTTTGTGACTTTTGTCGATTTTATTTAGATTATATATGCTTAACATTCCAAATACCCATGGTTGGGGTTTTGCGTGTTTTGGAATTCAACACTACTATTTACCTTCTATGGTTTATTTGTTTGAAAATGAGTTGTAGCATATTTTTTAGGTTATATTACTTGTTTACAAAACACCCCATGGGTGCATTTCCCAAGTTGGATTGTTTATGGTAGTTTTTACTTGGTTTCCTATGAGGCAAACACTGTTTCAAAGCCTTGATTTGTTTTGGATGGATTTGGATTGATTATATGAATTTCATGTGTTATTATTTTGAATTTTATCTATGTGGTAGTTATAGATTACATGTTCTTCCTTTTTGTGATATGCACAATGTTTTTCCAATGGACCATGAGAGCCTTGGAACTGGAAAACTATTGGGGTTTACATGTTTATTATAGAAGACTATTAGAGACTTGGTGTAGACATATACCTAGGGATATAGATAATGAAAGCTACCCAGGAGGTCATTTATGATGATTTATGTTATGTTGACCAAGGGGGTATTGACCGTGATAGCTACCTGAAGGTCATTTATAATTTATTAATGCCATGTGGACCCAAGGGTATTAACTGTGAGAGATTCTCCGGGTGGTTGTTTTTTAATGATTAGTGATATGTTAAAAATGCGGTTATATTTTGAGATATTTCTGGGTGGGTTTTTTATAAATTATTGAATGAGGGTGATGAGTCTGCCATGCCAAAGCACAAGCTTGGACTTAGTCTTTCTTGATTGTTTAGATGGTCTTCTAAGATTTATATTGTTACTATTACATGGAGGAATATAGATCATAGGCTTGATCACATGATTCATTATTTAATAATTTAATAATTAATAAATTAAAATTAATGTAATTGAAAATTGTAGGATTTTTACTTTTGAGTAATTCCCATTTTATTTCTTAATATCTGCATATTTCCTTATATATATATATATATATTCACTGATAGTTTGGATCTGATCTTTTTGTGTTTTCCTTCTGGGAATCATATCACACCATATTTGGGTCATGCATTTGGACCCAAACAGATTATATGGTTGCAGGTGTAGATAAAGGAAAACACCCTTCCTCATTAGGTACATGATTGAAGTTTGAGATAGAGAGAATGGGACCAAGCTAAGGATTAAGATGCTGTTGGAGTTTACTATTTTTCTATACTTTGGTTTCAATATTGTATTTCTTGCATTGGTACTTGTATGGCTTCTTTACTAGACACATGTGACATAAATCGTTTCTATATACTCCAGTTATTATGTTACCATCAGTCTTCCATTGTTTACTTCTATTGTATAGTATTACTACTTACACAATTGTTTGTTATTTTTTTTTTCAGATTTGAATACTTTTACATTGAGGTAATTTTTTACTCAATGTCTTACAATGGCCCTCGCTTCTAGTCAGAAGCCTCTAGTGTTTGGGGAAATGTGCTTGAGGTTATGTGTGAACCAGGTTCAGGGCATCTTTGGGTGGCACCCAGAATCAATACGTTACAGAGTGGTATCATATGAGTTTCTTTTCTTCTTTTTCTTACTATTTAGAGCATATAGAAAGGGATAGAAAGCAATGAGTAGTTGGTAATAAGTTGTTCCTAAGAGTAGATAACCCGTGTACAAGGAAAATCCATGTAACCTCGAATATTGTAGTTTTTATGGTTTGGGAATTGTGAAAGTTGAGTTGATTTCACCATTGGGTGATTCACTTATATTGTGTTGTTATGATTTATATCGTTGTGGTTCTATTTATTTAGAAACTCAATGACACGAGTGTATTCCATCTCATTCGTCATATGGGAACTTTATATAGACCACATGTCTTTCATTCTTGTCATGCCATTTAGGAAGCATTAGGGATTTCATACTGTTGTGATAGATGTTTTGATAGATATGCATGTTGTTATGATATATTTCGTGATAGAAATACATTCTATTTTTATAGGGTATTATTATTTATAAATTTTAATTAGGATGGGAACCAAACATTGGAACATGAGGTGTTATAGGCCCTATTGGATCAGAATATAGTGGATCATGTTTGAAACTTAATTGAATTTAGTCATGTTATGATGTGAAAAAGGGTAAAAATCTTTGATTCGTGGGGAGTATGGGCTTACATGGGTTATAATTTTTCATTATTTGGACAAAAATTTATGTTTTTAAGGGTTCTAGAGAAGTTTCAAAGGCCTACTATCTGGAAACGTAGACAACACGGTGAGTGATGTTATGAACACACACCATGTTTTCTTCTGTTCTGGATGAAACAACATTTCTTATATACATGTTTTGTACTGTATGTACATGTCATGTAGTCTTTATCCCTGTGAATGACTGTGTGAGTAGATACATGGGGTTGGGAAACTATTGGTAGAACATGTGGTGTTTATATTGAACATGTCGTGTTGTAAACGATCATATATCTATCTGTGTGACCAACGACATGGGTGGATGAAACATAGGTTTTACACATTGTGTCTCTTTTATGCAATCCGTGTAGAGTTGATCGTGTATCCTTCCATGTGAAAAATGACACAGTGGATGAAACATAATTGGTACACACTGTGTCTAGGTTGAATATGTCATGTAGTGTTACCCGGGAGAGAACCGTACTGTTTTATCCCTATAGAAGTACTTACGAGGGAGGGAAAATTCATGTACACACCATGTCTCTGATGGAATATGCTTTGTGTAAGGGGTCTTGCATGACCTAGATTGTTAGAGGTACACACCATGTTAAAAGCTTAAGGGAACACACCGTGTAGAGTTTATGTATGTCTTGTACCCTGTTTTTTAAAATGTGAATGCTTTCGTCTCATGTTCCTTTCTAGAACTTCTAAATTTTTATCCATGATAATCTTGAACTAAGGTGTGATCTTAACCTTGAAGAGTCATGCCACCGAGATGTCCTCCAGTTTTTCATGAGGTACATGGAAATGATCATATACCTTAAATGGTAGATCAAGGAGTACCAGAAGATCCTCCAAACATGCCCGTCATGGAACCAACTATTATACCAGATGCAGGTGAGAATGAAAAATTCTTTGAAGTCTTTATAAGGATGATGCATACATTCTAGGGAGCACCACATCCTACCCCAACTATGGAGGAGTTGATTTGGGTGTTCCAGCAGCAACATCCTCTCACTTTTTCTAGGGATGGAGGACCAAAGGCTTTAGAGACATGATTGGAATCCCTGATTTCTATCTTTGAGTACTTGAAGATGCCTCCTGAGAGGAAGGTGAAGATCACAATGTACATGCTAGGTGATTCCTCCACGAGATGGTGGGATGTTATCTTATATGCAGGATTTCATTGTGATATGGTTTGGGAAGAGTTTCAGAGGTCCTTTAATGACTAATTTCTACCCAAGATGTTAATGGATAATTGAGCCTAAGAGTTCATGAATTAAGAGTAGGGCACTCTTTCAGTGATAGAGTACACATATCATTTTACGGAGCTTCAGTGATTCACACCAATTCTAGGAGGTGACGAGTAATATTTGGCTAGGTGATTTGGGGATGTTCTCAGGTATGACATCCGATCATAGAGGAATGTATTTAGGATGACTTTGATGAACAACATAGTGAACTAAGTGCTGATTACTAAGCTCAATTTGAGTGTGTTTGGAGATATAAGCCAGGTAGGTTAAATATCCAGGGCCAGTGCTCCTTCTTTTGATATCAGGAAGCATTATAGGGGGCCTTCACATGGTGATTTCGGTAATAGGGATGTATCTTCAGGTAACTAGGAGATGTGATACTAGTGTGGAAAGAGTGGGAGCACGATACCTCAGTTCCCAAGAGACCTAGCTAGGTTCTGATATCATGGAAAGTTGGGTCATCTTTATCATTTTTTCCAGTTTTTATAAGTAGGATCTAGTGAGAGGTGATCGGTTATGACACAAAATTCAGGAGTTGGACCACCAGTCTCTCCTTAGTTCAGGAACTGGAGTTTGTCAGACCATTCAGGTTGAAGAATTTTTTGCGGTCGTGGTAGCCAGACTGATGGTTTTTAGAGACATTTGGCTGGATCAACTTAGGTTTGTCCATTAGGGTCATAGGGATGTGGTACAGGTCAAACCTTTGTAGTAGAGCAGACCTATTAGAAGCAGGATCCTGAACCATCTATGTTTAAAGGTAAGATTCTATTTGCCTCAGTTTTAGTTATTACCCGTTTTGATACAAGGGATTCCCATTGTTTATATATGTTGCCATTTTTAAGAGACATAGTCTCTATATCTTTACATATGATGTTGTTATGATGCTAGAAACTCTGTTGGGGATTAGGATGGAAAGTGTACATCAGTGAAAGTAGTTCCCACTTGAGTTTGGTGGGTGTCACATTATATGTGACCTCTATGTATTAGAGATGAAAGGCTTCGACGCCATTCTTGTAATAGAATGGTTAGTCTATCTCTAGGCCTTTGTTGACTAGTATCGTTGTAGGGTGAATTTCATTTCACCAAAGGGTGGGTCTCTTCTACAAAAGGATGAATGGGATGTCTAGGAAAGCAGAGCAGAATCTAACCATCATGGGTTGTGAGAAATTATAGCCTAGATTTCTAGTTTATATCTGGATGAATAAGGGACTTCGTAGATTTTATTTCCTCTAGTGGTGTATTGTTTTAGAGATGTCATTCAAGATGAATTTTCTAGTTTACCTTTGGAGATAGAGGTATATTTCTCTTTTGAGCTTGTTCTAGGAGAGGTAGTGATGGCCATTCCTCCTTATAGGATGGCTACACCAGAGTTATAAGAGCTCAAGAAGAAGTTAGAGGAGTTGTAGGGGTATGGTTTCATACTACCAATTACTTCTCCTTGGGGTTCATGTGTCACTTTTTCAAAGAAGGCATATGGTACCCTCAAAATGTTTATGGATTATCGAAATAAGAACCAGTAGATAGTTAAGAACATATATCCCATTCTAAGAATTGATGATCTCTTTGATCAGCTTCCACGATCCCAGGTGTTCTCGAAGTTTGACTTGATATCTGGTTACCATCAGTTGTATGTTAGACCGTCAGATATACCCCTTAAAGCATTTTAGAGCAGATATGTTGTACAAGTATTTGGTAATGCCATTCAGCCTCACGAATGCACCAAAAATTTTTATGGCACTGATGAACCAAATGTTCCATCCTTACTTGGATTATTCTATGGTAGTCTTCGTGGATAATATCATTGTGTACTCTCACACTCGACACGACCATTCCACCCATCATAAGATCATATTAAGTACACTGATCGAGCATCTGTTATAGGCTATGCTACCAAAATTCCACTTTTGGATAGACCATATTCACTTCTTGGGTCATGTTATCGTAAAGAAAGATGTATCTGTAGACTCAGAGAAAGTGAGAGTAGTAGTTTCATGGCAGCATCATAATAACTTCTTTGAGGTAAAGAGTTTTCTATGGAAATCTAGTTAATACATGTTCTTTTTAAAGAAATTTTCATGCTTAGCAGTGCCACTGATGGTCCCGACTAATAAGGGTGTGATGTACTTGTAGATAAATTCCAACGATTCAGCCTTTCAAGAGTTGAAAGGGAGATTGAATTCACCAAATATACTTATATTTCTATAGCTAAGAAAGAGTTACAATGTTTGAAGTGATGCATTAGGTATTAGGCTGGGGTTAGTTCTTATTCAAGGGGAAGGAGTCATTGCATACTGGTCTCGGCAATTAAGGCCACGTGAGAGGAATTAAAAAATGTTGGATCTCAAGTTGGCTGTAGTTGTACATGTTTTTCAATGTTGGATACATTATCTTTTGGGAGAGAATATTGTGGTAAACCATGACCAAAATACTCAAAAATATATTTAATCAACATGTTATGAATTTGACATAGTGAAGGGGTGTTTAGTAACTTTAGTCTTTTGACTTTATTCTTGCCTATACACTTTGTAAATACAATAAAGTGGCTGATGCATTGAGCAGGAAGAGTCAGATACCGGAAGATCAGGATTCCAGAAATGAGTGGTAGATTATGGTTCTTTTCTATGAGATGCACTTGGAGGTGCACAAAAGATAGGGCTAGATGTCTTTTTCATCTATAGATGTTACCTCTACTATAATAGAGCATGTGCGAATGAGGTATCTATCAAATTCTTAAGGCCTAGTCCTATGGGAGAGTGTGTTAGGTGAGCGCCCTACTCCTAGGTGCACCGTAGGTGAGGTTTAGGTTTTGCATTTTCATGGTTTCATAGGGGTGTTAGTAGACATATGTGAGGAGTTTTTGCAATATTTTCTTTCCTCAGATTGGGATTTTCATCCTGGTATCACCATGATGTATCAAGATCTACACCATTAGTATTGGTTTCCAGTCATAAAGAGGGATGTTGCTGGATTTTTTATGTGATGTTCCACCTGTCAATAAGGGAAGACAGAGCATCAGTGACCATTAGGGCTTCCAAAATAGTTACCCATTCCTGAGTGTAACTGTAATGATGTCATGATAGGTTTACCAAGTTTACCAAGATATAATTATGGGGTTTGGGTTGTTATCGATGGGCTCATTAAGGTTGCACATTTCTTGCCGATCAAAGAATCATTTAGTGTTGATGGGCTTGGATGGTGGTAAAACAGAGAGATTGTAAGTTTTTATGGGGTTCCTCACTCTATCATTTCATTAAGGGGTTCCCATTTTACTTATTGGTTATGGAAGGTACAACATATGGCTTTACGTACATAGGTACTTCTGAGTACAACTTACCACCCCCTAATAGATGGAAAGTCTAATTGTATGATTTAGGTTTTGGAGGACATGTTATAATAATGTGTCCTATATTTTTGGGGCTCATGGTATAGACACATTCCCATAGTTGATTTTTCTTATAATAACATTTTTTAGGAAAGGATTCAAATCAATCCTTATGAGTATTTTTAGGACATGACATGTCGATCACCCCTAGGTTGGTTAGAGGTAGGAGAGGCCATTATGTTGGGACCTTGTCCTGTCTAGGAGACCACTGAGTAGGTGGAGTTGATTTAGAAGATTAAGGATACAACATATTATTGGAATAAATATTATATTGATAGATTGATATGACCTCTAGAGTTTGAGGTTGAAGATCATGTTTTCTTACATGTCACACCGAGGTTCTGACACAAAATCATAAGGAGATAAGGGAATCTCCCACTGAGATATGTCAGGCCATTTGAGGTTTTAGAGAGATTTGGGTTGGTTGCCTATTATTTTTAGTTATCTTAGAGGTGTTGGTAAATGCAAGATGTATTTTATGATTCTCATATACAACGTTACTTTTTAGACCCATCTCATATTTTCTAACCCGAGGACATTGAGTTGTAGGTGGATGAATCCTCAATAAACACCATATTCAGATTTTGGATCGTAGTAAGATGGTTCTCCAAGGTCGGTTTGTTCCTCTAGTATGTGTGTTATAGTAGCACAAGTGATTACATGAAAAGGCTTGGGAAATGGAGGTTGAAATATGATCCCTGTGGTTAGATTTATTTGAAGCATCTTCTTCACCACCCATTGAAGGGAAATTCGGGGGTGAATTTATTTAAGGGGGGAAGTTTGTGAGAACATCAATATTAATTTTATTTATGTATCTTTATTTCATCTATTTTTGAGGAAAAAGGAAGAAACGTAAATTTTCTAAGTACACACTGTGGAATTTTGAGTACACTCCATGTACCTGATTGTCGCGTATAACCATGTATTGGTTGTGTAATGACCAAGTACATGGACATTTAAGTTACTTGGAAGACATCCAAAAGTAGGGGTCGGTTGAGGATATATACAACAAGTTTATTAAATAAACTCTCCATGTACATTTATTTTAATTTGATATATCGGTGTGGGTTCGCATCTCATCTTCAGAAATGCTTTCTTCTCCCCTCGGTTCATACATGAGAGCAACTAATGACCAAAGAACTTTGAGAAACTCCATTTTCTCTGCCTGGGATCTAATTGAGATGTCGTTGGGTGAATTGTATTCCTAACAGTTATTTCCCTCTTTCCCTAAATCCTTGCTTCTTGATTTCTCCTCTCTCATGAGAATTTCAAGGATGAACATTTTTCACCTTTCGGTAGATCTATGACATTCTAGGATGATTCACAGTCCGAAATTCAAGAGTGTACATCGTAAAACATCAAGGTAGGTGGTTTGTTCCTTTTTTCGATTGTCTTTGGAGTATATATCCTTAATTTTCCAAATAAAAATGGTTTGGGTATTGAGATTTTTGGAATATAACCTTATTATTTACCTACAATGGTTTATTTTATTGAAAAGGGGTTGTAGAAAATGTTTAAGGTCAGATGCATTGTTTACGGGACACCCCATGGGTGTGTTTTCCTAGTTTGAATATTTATGGACATTTGGAATTGGTTTCCTGGGATGCATACCTTATTTCTATACATTGAGTTTTTTGGGATGGAGTTTGATTGATTATATGAATTTCATGTGTTATGATTATGAATGTTAACTAGGAGGTAGTTATAGATTACATGTTCTTCTTTGTTGTGATATGCACGTTTTTTTCATTAGACTGTGAGAGCCTCAGACTACAAAAACTATGGGGGTTCCATGATTATTAAATAAGAATGTGAGAGCCTTGGGGTAGAATTAGACCCAGGTGTTTGACCATGAGTGATAACCATGAGGTCGTTTATTATTATTTATGCTATGTTGGACCATGGTATTTTGACCATGAGAGCTACCTGAAAGTCGTTTATAATTTATTGATTCCATGTGGGCCAAGGGGTATTGACCATGAGAGCAGCCCAGGTGGTCATTTCTATAGAATTAGTGCTATGTTAAACAAAAGGGGTTAGAATTTGATTGATTTAATAGAGGATTGTTTATGAATGATTGAATGATGGTGACATGTCTTCCATGACAAAGCACAAGCTTGGACTCAGTCTTACTTGATTGTTGAGATGGTTTTGTGAGACTTCTGTTGTAAATATTACATAGAGGGATACAAAGCTTATGATAGATCCCATGATT
This sequence comes from Viscum album, assembly GCA_963277665.1. Taxonomy (NCBI): domain Eukaryota; kingdom Viridiplantae; phylum Streptophyta; class Magnoliopsida; order Santalales; family Viscaceae; genus Viscum; species Viscum album. The sequence goes on along the minus strand of OY728126.1, from coordinate 761,864,044 downwards.
CATTATTCAATGGTTGAATAATTAATAAATTCAAGTCAATGTAATTGAAACTCATAGGATTGTTTACTTTTGAGTACTTCCTAGTTTATTTCTTTATTTATGCTTATTACCTGGTATATAGATTCACTGACAGTTAGGCATTGTTACTATGGTGGTTGCCTACTGTGATTCATCTCACACCCTATTTGGGTCATTATTTTGGAACCAAACAGATTATATGGTTGCAGGTATAGTTAAGGGAAAGTTCCCTTCCTGATCAAGTACTTGATTGTTGTTAGAGCAGAAGATAATGGTACCAAGCTGAGGTTTGAGATGCTGTTGGAGTTTACTTTTTTTCTGTAATTTGGTTTCAGTATTGTATTTCCAACATTGTGACTTGTTTGGTTGTTTTCTTAGAAACATATGAAAAAAATCATTTTTATATTCTCCTATTATTATATTACTATTAGTCTTCTGTTGTTTACTTCTATTGTAGGATATTACTGCTACTGCTATCATTTGTTATTTCTTATTCGTTTGTGTATACACTACCAATGGGGGTATAGTTTCCCCAATATCATACCTTGACCCTTGCTTCTAGGCATCCACCATTGGAATTTGGGGAAATGCGATTGAGGTTATGTGAGAAACGGGGTTTGGGGAACCATTGGATGGAACTCAGAACCGTGACATTACAGATGACGTTGATGTGAAACATGTAGATGAGATATTATAGGAAAATATATTATGTTTCACAATGAGCCCTCGTGTGTAGCTTTAGATGTTGTGACACTATGTACTATATATTGGGTTCCATGACCCATTTCTAGATAGTAATATTAGTCTTTAGGAAAGACTGCCTAATGCTAATGAGAAATAATCCTAGAGGGTCACAAACTAAGTGTTTTCACTTATCTTGATTAAATCCTATTTGATCTTAATTGTGAGAATAAATATTATTATCATGTATATGGAATATTTTTATTCAATTATTATTGATTTAATAAATTATGTAAATATTTACTCTCTTTATTGTGAATAAAATATTTATCTTTGAATAATATATATAATTAAATATTCTTTATTTATTCATTAAATGTTGAGTTGGAAGAGTAAACCATGATCATGTATGGTGATGAATAATAATTTTCAAGTGAGTAAAATAATATTTATTTTGGCCCCAATTAAAAAATCCATAAAATAATATTATTTTTATTATGATATGTTTTGCGGTAAGATTATATTTATTATATTTTTAAGGTTTTTTGTTAAATTAATTAATATTTTAACATAATCCAAAACTCTATAAGTAGATGGCTATAAATATTTTCTATGGTTAATCAAGTATTGTGAATTATTGAGCACAATAGACATCATTCTTTAATTCCTCCTTCTATCCTCCAACTAAGAATGATAAGAAAAAGACAAAATTATTCAAGCCTAAGGAAACAATAAGTGAACAAGAAGAAAAAGTCAAGATGATAGATCTACCACAATCGCACCCAATATTCCATTGGTGTTGTTCAAAGACCAAAGAAGAATTGTTGATAACCTCTAGAGGGATTCTATACTTGGATCTTCAAAGTAAAATAATAGTAATTGGAAAAGGGGTTTTTTGATGATCAATAACATAATCATTGGATAAGTTTGCTAAGATGATGTTTCCATTAATGAAATCTTGACTAAATTAACTTTAAATAAAACATTCATAAGATCCCCTCTATGAGTTCCAGAATTTATATATCAATATTTAATAAGAAAACATAATTGGTCAAGATATTTATTTCTTGAAAAATAGTAAAAAGATCCATAAATCTAGAAAACCCTTCATTTTTATTCCCCCACTAGGTACTTCCACTATATCGAGAACACTTCACATTAGATACTGTGAACACTATTTTAAATATAATTATGTAACTGAGTTTCCAAACAATCCATTCAGATCCAATATCCACACAATAATTATGTGTATCCCACTTCACATTGTGAAAGTAGGGAACAAGTAGCTCCTTCTATGATGACCATCTTCTCCATAAAATATAGATGATAAAATGAAAATTGAATGGTGTACCACTTCTGCGTAGATTTGAAAAACCATTAGTGAGACAATACACAAGGATTATGATCCTTATTTATTTCCATTAACTTTATAGTAATCTTGTAATCCCCTATTATATCTTTTAATCTTTTTTATTATTCATCACGTCCCCTTCTAAAAATTTATACAACTATTCCTTTGACTTATCCTTAGGAATAAATCGTTAATCCAACATGTAGGATTAGTTATCTCTTTCCTATGTTTCTAAAATTGTTCCAAGTGTAACACGCATTTTAGTATATTAAGTGAATTCTATAATCCCACTTAAAATTTAATACATTACTGCCATTTCAAATTTCAATCATATTTACCAACTAGCCTAAAACCTTTTTGATCATAGAATGGTATCTATTTATATGGTTTTATCATCATTCATTATGGATTAATTTATCTCTATTTGTCTCCTCTCTCGTGTAGTTTGAGTTTGACATATGATAATCTGTTATGAAATACCCCACTATAGTGTGGCCACCAGAATTTTATTAGATCACCTATTCATTCCAAAAAAACATCCCTTATAAATTATAAAAGTCATAGGGAAATATACTATAGGAATTATCCATCACATTACCTACAATGGTGTGGTCCAACATCTTATTATGTAATAACCCATAGAATTAGACTAACTATGTTCTCCCTCACTATCAAAATCATATCATTTATAGCGTAAGGACTTTCTATAGCATGGATGTCTCCAAATGTAATATATCTATGGTGAAACATTTACTCTATGATGTATTCACATCAAAAAATTACAATGAAATTGAATCCATACCAACCTTATTTTTGTGGCATCATTTTATTTGTACAATAGTTGAAAAGTACCAAATGCCACATAAATAATGCACATGAACTACTGAGTGATATATCAACCAAGAAGCATTATACACTGATGTTCAATCCATTTGGGACAACTCACCCTTTGGGTAAACATGCCACCCCACATATTGATTTTCTCTATAGTGTCACTTTGTGCCACAATTATTCTCTTTCTTACTTGTACCTCTCTGCTACCTTGGTTAGGGATATCTTTAAGCTTGGACGGATTCCCCTATGGTAGTTAGCCTCTCAGAATACCCTAGAATGGGATGGAATTTTTTTTCTTTTTCTAAAATGTTCTTCTACAATGTGGTTCATTATACTGTTGAGTGAAGAGTTTCCTTCTCTAAAAATTTCCAAGGTATATCCCTTTCTATGTTTCCATAAATCTAACTCTCTTTGATGTTTTTAGTGAAAATTAATACATTTTGGAGTAACCAAATGCCTTTTGTCCTTCTTCATGACATGGATAATCTTGGAATGGTAAGGACCACTTTTAAAAATTGTCTTTGTGGGGAAAACTAGGGTGTGATGGTGTGGATTTTACCTTCTATAAATATTTATCTTCTGCTACTTCCAAACCTCTTCAACATTCTTAATTGCTTTGGAATATCCATCTGCTGAAATTTTAAGAAAAAAAATCCATAAAAACACGAGCTTGATTTTTTTATGATATTTTCCACTACAAAAATGGATCATAATCCATCTAAATTGAAGTAACATATAAATATAATCTTAAGTGAATTATGTTCATGTTGAGTTATGGAATGTAACAACACCACAATGTCTTAGAGGAAATATAAAAAATGGGTTGGATTATTTGGAACATCCACATTTCTCAACCAATGGACTTTTATATGTACCCCTCTACCCAAGAAATAGTTTTTTATAAATAATTTTTAAAGTGGTAAAAAATAATGTGGGGAAGGATATAATTAATTTGGTATACAAATTGAATGGTGATTATTTGGGATTAGACCTATGAAGACATGATTTTACTAAATGGAGATACATGCAACAATGGGATTTGGTTGTATTTTTTTCATAGTTAGTATCTAGTATAAACAGTTAATCAGGGTTCCAAACTGAATTGAAAATTGTATCTATGAACCAATTTAGTTTTCTAGGTAGAATGCAAAATTTTATTTCTTTTAAAAAGAATAAAAAATTATGTATATCCCAATTTGAGGCTGAATTAGTGTCAATTATGTATCCATAAGTTCTATTAGCGTCAAGTCACCATTAAATATTAACAATTCATACATACAATTTTTCATGTACTGTCAAAACTCTTCATGAAGGATAAAAAGAATAATCATGAATTTAATATTATTTATTTAGATTCTATAAAATTGTATAATCTAACAATTTTCATCATATCAAAATAAACTAGAAGAAAATATCGTTACCTTATTGTTATTCCCCTTGATGGAAATTATCTCATAAATTGTGTTAAGATATGAAATCATACATGGGGATTTAGTGGCTAGTATATGATGGTTTTTATCCTTATTTGGTGAAATTAAATTCCCTATAAAGGAGAGATAGATTATGGATATAAAGTGTAAGATATGTTGGATGGAGTTACTAAATGAGCATCTAACATATATGGATGTAAGTGAATGACATTGATGGAACTAAGGTTTATAACCTAAACCTATATTTCCTATATTGAGTTATTATTTATATTATTAGATTATTTACTAGCAACTCAATTCCATGTGGTGAATTTAATCACAAAAAACATTTAGGAGAATATATATGTAAAGATGAAATGATACAGATCTTGAAAGGTGATTAACTAAAATTTATTTAGTAATCAAGTGGAATCTGAGATAAATGGAAAATATGGAGAGGTTTTTTAACCCTACACATTACTGTTTGGATATTTGAAATATTTTGCAAGAAGCGTATTGATAATGGGGGTGAATGGATGTGGAACTAACCCCATAATTATCTATGATAATCAGGAAGAGATAGTGAGAAATTATGCCTATATATTTCAAATACATAAGAGGATTAATATTTTAGGTAAATCTATATGTAAGATGATCCGTTTTATTTTGTTGAAAATGTGGGAGGAGAATGATTGGCTAAAAAATATGGAAAGATTTACCATAAATCCAGAGAATAAAATATAGGTAATTTTTTTAAAAACATGTGTGGTGTTATATTAAATGTTTAATAATGATAGAATCTTCAAATCTCTCAATAATGTATAGAAGTTATGGAATATTTCCAATAAAATCCAGTGTCAGAGAATATTATATCCATGTGGTTGTTTTTTAGATGTGATGATAATAGACATTGGAGTTCATGAATTTTTGTTCAAATTATATTTCTTACATAGAGTTAATTTGTGATGACATAAGTTGATCACACATTTAGAAGTTATTAATATATTTTAATGACTATAGATATTCCTTTATAATAAATGATTTGGGAAATTATCATAGGGATGCAGTGCAATTTTATTCATGATTTATATAGCCAAAGGAAGTATTTTTATAAATATCTAACAAATATTTTAAAGAAGGGGTCTTTAGATTTGGAAGGCGGAAACTCATAGGATCATCTCTAAAGGTATAAATATGGATGAAATTGTTTTAGGTAATCTTTATGTTAATTTGATATAGATACTTTTAATAGAGATAAATTCTTAAATAATGGAATTGAAATATAATCCTTGTTGTTTTTGGAAGAGGATCTCACAATAGAGAGAGAGGATAATTGATATTACTATATATTGAGGATATTAAATATTAGGTTGCGGTATATGATGGAATTAACATGAAAAATTAATGGTAAATGTCATGAATAAAGATTCAATTCGAAAATTGGTGAATTTTTCCAACATTTTATAAGTTTTTGATTCTAAAATATCTATGTATGTTCAATATTTTTTACGAGGAGGATGAAAGTTCACTCAAAATAAAAGAATAAATTTTACTTTGTTCGAAGGTATTTTTTTCTATTCAAAGTGTTTATCTCTAGTTACCACATACTAGTGTGGTTTCTTAGGTATGTTCTGTGTTGTTCATGCTTGGTTCCTTTGAGCCAGCACATCCTGCATTATGGTGTTGCACATTGGACTAATAATCGCATGATGATGGAGATTCGTGAAAGGATATTTTTTAAGATGATTAAAAAATTTCATGTGTTTTATAATTGCAGCTAATTAAATGGAATGCCCTAAAATTTAGAAGCTAAGGATTTTGTGAAGTTAAAGTTTTTTCATATGAATACCATCCCATCCTCTTATTTGGAGATAGATCAAAAATATATATAATGAAAAGGTTTAAATTTTATAAAACGTACCCAAATAATAATTGAGGGAAAGAGTTTTAGGAAGAAGGTTGGAGTGTGATAGGTCCATGAAGTGGAGTAGTGATTAGGGGTGGTGGAAAGAGAAACAAAGATTAAAAGTTTTTCTTTATAGAGTAGAGCATGGGAATTTCTGGAATAACACTTATGTGATCCCACTAAGTGTAGGGAGTTGTAGGAATCTAAATATAGTGAATATTTTTATATGAATTAACATAAGTGAATTGAATTATTCTCACAAAAGTTATGTGATGTAACTATAGTGAAATAAGTTAAAAAATAATCCAGGTGAATGTAGTTTCATGAATAGGGATGGGTGAATAAAGTATGGTGAAAATAATAGGTTGAATTCAAACCTTGGAAAATCCATGATTGTGTAAAGACGCACATGGGGGGACGATAGCTGAGTGGAGGCACTTTTTAGAACCATTAGGTACTTCGTTATAAGAGAATGAGTACATCTAAGGATTGAGACTAATTTTGTAGAAGATGATAATAGCAATATGGTATTTCATTGAATTTTCTAATTCAATTTATGAAAAGAAGTATTATATAAATATGATAAAATTTTAATCATGATACTTATATTTAATTGACAATATATTGATTCAGAACAATTAAATTCTACAATTATCCTCATATGGAGAAGAAGTGTTTTTGTTATAATACTATGGAAGATAATGGAATCAATTGTTACATTGTAGATATGTTCTTATCCAATATTAATAAATATAGGTGCATCAAATTGGAATATAAAAAATAATTAAATCGGTAGATATGGTGTAATTGGAGTCTCACTCTAAACAAAGATAGATCATCATGTCACTAATATGTTGAAGAGTCCCTAAATTTAATAAACTCACTGTACATTCTTCATGGTAGTTCATCATGGTGAAAAAATAGATGGTGTCCCTTGGGAGTGTAGTGACAAAACCCTAAACATTATAAAGGAAGTGATCATGAAAAGTACTACCATTTTTTAAAAAATATCCACCAAACTAGTGGAAATTAGAATATTTTTGTATATCCACATATCATTAATGTTTTCACCTGTATATAACACAATGTGGTTGATACAAGTAAATATATTTATATCCTTTCATTATTTATAGTTATATATAACTGTTAATCATTGGGTGAGATTATGGGAAGATTAATAATGCAACAATTGAGAAAAGTTCCTTCTAAACTAGTAATAACATCCTAAAAAGAGTTTTACAAATAAAAGAAATAAACATTAAATTATCCAACACCTTAATTCACCCCCACCCCAATATATCTCTTGTTGTAAATAAATATATAACTTTTTCATGTTCTTGTGGAGTAGAATAAAATTTGAGATTTTTTTATTTGTGAAAAATTTAAATAAAACTAAAAAAATTAATAAAAAGGAAATAAGAGAGTGAATTATTAAAAATTAAAATAATATTTGGTTGAAATGGGGTGTGAAATTTTATTAATAATAATATAAGTGAAAAATATTCAACATTTTTACACACTTATTCAATGTAATAATGTATATTACAATTTAATTTCTTAATTCATAATTTAAGACCACAAATTATAAAAATATTTTTTAATAAAAAAATATTAAAAAAATTATATAAGTGTTGATCTTCCAATAAAAGTGATTCAATTACGTAAATACCTCTATGAAATCAAACCGTATGAACTCATGGTGCTCATAAGAACAACCTTGTTTAAGTAATTTTAAATTGAGGACAAACCCTTTACATTCACGATTTGAACAACCATACATACCAAAATAAGATGATACAGATATTTTAAAAAATAGTATTATTACAGAATTAAAATTATTTGAAAATTTTAGCAGGATAAAATAAATGAAACCAAGTATTAGAAAAGGTGTCCTTGGGTTTTAATTGCTCACATATTCCATAAGGTTTAACTTAACATGGATAAACCAGCTTCTATACTTTTTCATCCAATTTATCATCCAGATTATAAGATCATCTAAAAACCAGTTAGTGTTCTTTTCTAATTACTATTTATTTTGTTAATTCATTTTTCTTTTTCAAATCCCCATGATCCCATGTAAAAGTGTATAATTTTTGGTAATTTTAAATATTATCTTGGGAAGCCTTCACAAATGAAACATATTTCTATTAATTTCTCCCATGTGGTAGTGGTGGAAATAAAAGTCTATATTGTACTTTGGGATATAAACTCACATACACGAGTATTAATAGTTTTCCTATGGGAAACTGGTCATTAATTCATCTTTATATCTTCTTGTGACTTCACAACCTCCTCATCTCCCCTAATTTAATTCTCTAGATCATCTTATATAGTTGTATCATCTGAAATTTTAAATGTATGGAACTTTATGTTTTCGTATTGTATAATTTCATACTGAAAAATATCAATATAAATTCCATAAATAAGATAATTGATACATATAAAAATAACCTTTAGATTTTTTATTCATTATATGTATGAAATTATCTCTAAACATAATATATTTCTTCATATTCTGAAGATAATTAACAATTACTTTTGGGAAAAATATATCATTTTCCAAAAAATCATATAAAACATATTATTTTACTCTAGCAGATAAATAACATTTTTGACTGAAAAATATATTATGTATCAATACTTCTCAAAAATATGTTACGTATCTTCATCCCCCTTCAAAAATATGTTAAGTATCCATCATAATATATTATGCATGGCACAAAAATTTGGTATAAGTTTATTTATATTTGGATAAATATGTTACATATCCATTATATCTAAAAAATAGTATTGTTTTTTGACATTTTCTCCTAAAAATATATTATATATTTTCTCATGAGAGAAAATGTTACAAATATTTTAAAATATGTTACCTATCCATCCCTTTATTTAATTTTCTATCTTTCGAGGAACAATATACTAAGAGTGAAACTCAGAAAAATATATTCATTCAAGAAATAGCCAAAATTCAACCCATTTGATGGTAAAAATAGATTTTTACTAATAATTCATACAATCATAATTAGAAAACATGGCTTGTTCAAATAGTTCGTGAAATGATAAAAAACACATAAAAACTACAGATTGATATATTTTGTTAATAATTAAAAAAATGTTATTAAATACTAAAAATGATGTAAATTCACAAAAAATGAAAAAATAGTGGGGAATAAATCCTTTAAATTCAACAAAAAATGATGAAAATATGAGCTCTATTAGTTCATGAGTCATGGATGAGTGCACAACACACTATGTTGTTTTAATTTTTTTAATTATTTAAGAGTTAAGATTGATGTTATGTTAGAATGATTGAGTTTGTCCTATATATTGTTATTTGTTTCTTATTTATATTATGGAAATATTATTACATGAGATTTATCCAATTGGGTATTGGTTTTTAATATTATATTACTTCTTTTTTAAATTCCATTTTTTCTCATGATATAATAATTTTTTGAGAGGAAATTAATGTAGAGTCATAAATTTATATATTTATTTTATTTTGTGGGTTTCAGGTGATAAAGGTACTAAGTTTTATTGTGGATGTTTATGAGTAATTATAAGAGGATTATTATATAAAAATTCAACTCTCAGTACCAGTCACACTGTGATACTTTATGGTTCTGCCACAATTTTTACTGATGTTTGTGGAGAAGAAGAGTATTTATGGAATGGTGGTTACACCATACTTTGTGAGATTATGATTTATAGGTTTCATTATGCTATGATATGTTATATCATGATATATTTCTATATCCTTGTCTTTTTAAGTGTTTCATGGTGATTGTTGTTGCATTTTTATGTTGTCAGGGTGGATTCTAAATAAAATATGGAGTCTGTTGGGGGTTTTAAAAAATGATGAGGGTTGTCCCCTGATTTAAAAGGTTTCAAGAATTAAAATGTGATAGGGGAATTTAACCATGAACTTTTATAAAATCATTTACTTTGAATGATCACTGACCCCATGAAAAGGGGAAGAATATGGAAGACCGAATTTTGGGTTTTAAAGGTGATTTTTTTAACTTCATTGCTTAAAGATACTAGGTATCTAACAATGATATTTTTTCTAAATTTTATATCATAAAATCATGTGTTTTATGATTTTTTCTATTTTATTCAATTATACCTTAACATTTATAGAGGCTTAGAATTTCTTGAATGTCATGTAATTCTCTATTCAATGGTGTGTGATATTTCCACTCTTATAGGGATTTAATTCTTTAAAAAAGGGAATTATACATCATCCTTTTTATTTTATTCTTATTTTTCCTTTTTCTTCTACCTAATTTCTTATTACATTAAGGATGTTCTACTCATTCTTGTGGTGTATTTTTTATGTGGATTGATGTGTTCGACGGTAACGAAAAACTATTTCAAATTCTTTGGTTTTTTATCATAATTTTACTACATTTTCATCATTATGTTGATTGAAGAATTCTTAAGTAGGTGATTCACACTTTACCCATTCAAAAAAAAATTATTCATGTTTAAATTGAATTTTTTAGTATTATTTGGGTAAATATATGAGATTAATCTTCCAAACATAATAAACTATTAATTAAAAAATGGCAGAGAGTGTGTAATGAGCTTCTTTTTTTCATTTTTATTAATATATTATTATTGATTCATATTTGTGGGAATATTTATACGGTGATTTATTATTAATATTAATGTTTTCAAACATGATGAAATTTATAGAACAAAATAAATATAGTAATGATAAAAAAATTAAAATCTAGAACTAATGTTTTTTGATTTATTGTATTGTTTATGGTTAATAAAGAGAAGATGAAGAGAGTAAAATTGTTATTTTAGTTATTTTTTACTATTTAATATTTTCATTCCATGATGTTGGAATTATTATGTGGTAGTTCTTGTACCCTTGTTATAGTGAGTTTTATGTGGTATAGGAAGTGTTAATAGTTTTGTGGTTATTATTATAATGGTATAGTGAGGATTGGGTAAATATGTTAGGTAGTTTCTCAGTGACAAGGAATGATATTGAGATACTAAAATGAGGTTATTATATATGAAATGGAATTAGGTTGGGATGAAATAAAACAATTTAATGAATAAAATAATGTTAAATATATAATTATTGAAACATGTGATGCAAAAGGATTTTTTTTTGTAAATGGGATTTGGATATTAATAAATGTGAAAACCAATAGTGAGGTTAGTAACATAAAGATGTTGAATTGAGGTGGAGTATTAAATGGTAAGTTGTGTTCCTATTTTATGTTTTTTCAGTTGTGATTGTAGAGTTTTTATGTGCTATCATTAGTGGTGGAAGAATTTGAAAATTTGAAATGTTGATAGTGGTGGTTATAATAAGGTTTTTTGAGAATTATGCCTTTGAGTAGGCTTGTGTAATATTATATATTATTTTTATTTTTTTGTTATTTTATATGTACCATCGTCTGTGTCATGTAATGTGACCAAAACCCATAAAATGTTTTTGGTTTTCGATTTATAACCAATATATAGGATTGTGGTAATACATATGGATAACTACTTCTCCTCTCTTATACTATCCTATAAACACAGTATATGTTATGATGGAATGAGTTTCTGGTATATTTATGTCATGTGATAATGAGGTAAAGATATATTTACACAGTGGTTATGATGTTTTGGTTGTGATGTGGATATGTTTTTGTGAGGTTACAAGGATATGAAAAGTATGGGAGAACCAAATATTTTCCATTATGGTATAATGTAGACTAATTTTCTAGGGAGGTGGATAAGGTTACCTTTATAATTATATTTTTTGATATAGTATTTCTATCTTGTGTCTAGTTTTGGTGAGAAATCATTAGTGAAATTGGGTGGTTGATGACTAGGTAATGGTAAAAAATTGGTTTCACTATTTACATATAGAGGCTTTAGTATGATTATTATATATCTATATTTTCGAGTCTATGGATAAACATACTATGTAAGTTTTTATTTTTATCCCATTTTCAATATAATGTTTTCAAATATTTTTACAATAGATTTGATAATCGGGATGGACCATTCTAGTATATGGATAAGTGATAGTTTGATATTGATTTCACTATTATCGGAGATATTCCTCATCATATTTAGTTTATAGATTTCATGTTTTAATATTAAATTACTGGATTTGTTTTGTTTATAGAGTTTAGTTTATATTATATAGATTGATTAGGTTAGTGTTTTTTATCATATGTTCTCATTATTGATATGTGTAATGAAACCCATATGAATGTTTTTTACCCTTAGTACCAGTTTTTAACCCATATACTATTGGAGGTGGGATTCAATGCTAATAATTGTCTTCATTTTCATATCATTATGTGTTACACTAAGGAGATGTCAATATAATCTCTCATAAAAATATACTAGAGTATGTTCTATTGAATAGATACAATAATGGTCCACTGAAAACAATGATATCCATTCCTAAAGTGAAATAATGAGTAGTGAAGAGTGAGATGGATTCTTTAAATCATTATAAATTTAATATGATCTTTTGATGTTACTTTTCACTACCTTTCAAATATAACCTATAAACCTTCTGTTTGTGTTCATCCTCCCCACACTTCTTTCTCAAATCATAAACATACAAAATATTTTCATATGTCCCATCATTAAACATTAATGTAACTGTTATATTTTCTCTTTTAATTATTAATATAGATGTTAAGAACACCCACATTGTAAAAATTTCTATTTAATAATTTTTAAATATTTGAAAGAATTATTATCAATAAAATGATCATGAGTATTCCAACTTCCCCGCCATAAATAATACCTCTTTCTCCACTTCCCATTGGAAGTTCTACTTTCACTATCCCATGGAGGAATAAGTCCATCTATTTCAAGAAACCAATCATTCTAGTTTAAACCATTAAAACACTGTTAAATAATTTTGAAAAACTATAAAATAATAACAACAAGAACATATCCTATATGATATGGACAATTTCTTTTTCAATCCTTCAGTCCTTTCATTCTGCATTGGGAGCCTACAATGGATAAAAATTATAAAAGTTTAAAAAAAATTGAATACTTTATGACTTTATTACTTCGTTTGTGGTTGAGAAAATTTTGAAACTTTGTTAATTTAAGGATATTGAAGTCAAATTTATAGTTAAATATTCTCTCAAATATATCCCATGTGAGGTTTTCTTGAAGTGTTTTTTATAATAATGAAGATAATTCCATAAATCCATATAAACCTATGAATATTATATTCTATATCATAGGGTATGATATAGAGAATTCATATATTACAACATTCTTGCAGGGATTTTTTGGATATGATATGTGTATTTTATCAAAACAATCTAAGATAAATCAAAGTGTATGATTTGGATATATCGTAACGTGTTGGTGTAGGTTATTCATATAATATGATTATCAAATAATTCAACAATTGATAAAAATTATATGAATTTAAAATATTAATATTTTCATATCTTATACATAAATTGTATCATTGGTATTACTTATAATGAAAGGTATATGAGGTTTTATAAGGAATTTATATGATAAATTCATGTGTCTAAGAATGTTATAAATATTTGAAAAAACATGCCATTCACTAATAAATTATTTAACATATGAGTAAATGAATTTTAGGCTCGAGGAGAATCTCATAGGCCTATATAAAGTGCTCTAAGTCTTTATAATGGCATTCCATCCAAGATTTCATACTAATCAAACTAATTCTCTCAAATCTCTCTTTTTTATTTCTTCATTTACCTTGGGAGATAGATTCATTTTGTGGGGTGAAGGAGAATTCCAACGAAACATTATGTGAATTTGTTCTGCTCATGGATACACCGTAGAGGATGGTTTCATTTGTAGTATTCTTATAAATATTCATCAAATTTTTGTCTACATATAGGATAATCAATAGACTCTATTGCAAGGTACACATGATTTTTTATTTTATAGTTTATGTGATTTCAGTTTCATAGAATTATGATCATGGTGTTAGGGGTTTATAAGTGTCTTTCACTAAATGAATAATGTCTATTTGGTCCTTATAAAACCAATAATGGGTTTAAATATGTGTCTTGATTTTGGATTCTTAAAATAATGTTTAAAATGAAAAAAATTATGGGTATTTTTCAATCATAGAATTGGAAATATATTTTTCTATAAAATTTAGATATTGTATTCTATATCCCTAAAAATAATATTTTTTAGTATTCCTTTTAAGGAAAATATGTATTATAGGTTATGATTGGATATTATATAATGCTAAAACCTATCATTTCTGATGACATAGTGTAACTCCATCAGTTTTTGATATATCTTAATATATGATATGGAAAGTCAATGCTTATGTTTTAAACATTTCACATTGTTCCATGAACCAAAAAATAGAGCATCATATATCATTATTGATATAAATACATGATGAAAAATATTATTTTTTTAATACACTGACTATCCTAAAGCATGATTGTTTTTTAATTATTTTTTCCAAACCTTAGGTATTTTTCTATTTTTTAATGTTGAAGGTGTTAGAGGAGCTACAAGGTTCAATTTTGTGATGTTTTTCATTCTGTTAGGACTTATTTCCTAAAGTTATAATACACCAAGTACATGGTAGACTAGTACTTGGTACCTTGTTTCCTATCAAAGGGGTGACATCAGTTTGAGTTTCACAAGGTGGTGAGTAACCCTATGGTGGAACCTGATAAGGAACCAGGTATCTAGTGAGTGCATACCAAGTACTAGGTCATCACCTAGGTGGTATCTTCAAAAATATAAATACTATTATTTATTTGAATAACTTTTTTAAGGATTACACCCTCTCTATTATTTTCATAGTCTGGTATGACCTCTATTCTACTCCATTTTCCCTCTCCTCCAATCAATCTAGTATCTCCATCAATTTTTATTGAAATATTGTTTTATATATCCCATAGAATCATTTATGTGTATTTTAACAATACTATTATATTATTTCTATATTTCTCTCATTGTTTTAGTGTCCTTCACCGATTATTCCCTTATTTTCGGATTTTTTTTAGATTTTTTTGAAACCTTCAATTAAAGCTAAAATGTTTCGTGACATTTATATGATGGATTATAGTACATCATGGTAGTTTTTAACTAACATTTCAATGATTCTTGATATATATGATCATGATAACCATTAATTCTTGACACTAAACTAATAGAAATGGATTTCATTCATTTATTTTAGAGAAAATATTACTTTGTGGTTCAGGAATGGTTTCCCAGGTGATGTAACTTGATTCCACTGACACTAAAGGCCTTGAAATTTATTTGAAGTGTTTTAATTATGATATTTATAACCCATAGGGATGGTCCATTGGTAATATATACCATAATGGACCTTTAATAGGTTCTCATAACCTTCTTCGAGTAAGATATTCTTACATTTTGGAGGGTTCAGCTTGAGGCCTGACCTATATGAAATTCTTGAGTTGTCTTAAAGCTATTTTATATTGTTTTCCTAGTATGTAGTGTAAGTTTCCTTTTTTAAATTTTCTTCAATGTTTTATTCATGAATGATATTCATCGGATGATTCCTGCAATGAAAATAGTTCAATAGGAAGACTCCAACTACTTAATGTTCTCAAGTGTAGAAAGTATTTAAAACCTACTAACTCTACCATGTTGCCCACATAGAGACTCATGAAAACTCTTAACTCACACAAAATATCAGATTAGTAGAAAAAAATTCGGAACAAAAAATTTTATTTTCTATGGTTTGAACATTATGACGAACATCTATTAGATAGAAATTGTTTACTTCCATTATTATGTAAGGTTAATAGTATTTAAATGAATTTTCCCAATTAATTAAATTATATCCCTACTAATAAGTAATATTTAGTCTCATCAAAAATATATAATAGATATTTTTTAGTGGAATTGATTTTTTATAAAAATATAATCTGATAAAAACAATGTTTCTACCATCCGATACTCATTTATATCCCACCAATAATCCATGGGGACATTCCATTATAAATGGAATTCAACACATAGTGGTTGTATTTGGTGAATGGTAAAAGTTACCATATCATTTTTAGTAAAACTACTATTACTAACCTCCCCTAAACATGTTCCTACTCACTAACTACTGAACATACCACCATTAGATGATACCACCATCTAATATGTTTACATTTATTTGGATACCACATTATTTATTCTACTGAACATGTTACCCAAACATCATTTAGAGTTACAACTTTTTTAGTCTATATCTGGTGAAGAAAAACATTATTCACATCCCAAAAAACTCCAACTCGAAAATTTCTTCCAGGATATCTAGATATCTCTATAAAAATTAGGCATAAAACATGATACTCTTTTATAATAGTGTATTTTTTCTCTATTCATTCACCCAAGTCGAACTGAAGCACAATTATGCCTCAAAGATTCACAGTTTAATGGATTTATGAACATGTACACATGATTTTTTTCCCATTTATCCTTCATAAATCCAACACCATGTCCTAAATAGTGTTCTTGATGAAATGGTATTTCAAACCAATATGTTTCATCCTTTAGATAAATACTACATTATAATACAAATGAATTTAATTATAATTATAATTTAATAACACCCCCACCATTTTAACAACTTCTTAGATCCATCCACATGTACATAAACGATAACTTCAATTTCTCTACTTTTTTTACTGATACCATCTCAACCTATATTGTGAAAAGTGTTACAATTTTTTAAAAAATCAAAATCCAACTAAACATTTATCCTCCATGGAAAAATATAAACATAGTGGTTCTTTTCTCAGTATATTAATCTATAATGAAATTAGAATCAATTTATCATCACAATGGATTGTCCATACCAAAGAACAAGGTTATATATTTTATTCCATTTAGGTACTGAATATTACATTTAATAACCTCATTGTGTTTTATTCCTGCATTCCACATGAATTTTCTCATAAATCCTACTGAAAATGAAATGTCGAGTCAAGTAAATATCATGGTGTATAAAAAACTTCCTATTGGTGGTGAAATAAATAATATTATGATTAATATAAATCATCATTTATTTCCTGTTCCTTCTCCTTATATAGTTTGAAGGGTCTACAGAATAGAGTTGAGATCAAGTTACATCAAGTTATCGAAAATAATTTAATGATCCTCCACCAAATCACCCTGAAGATAAATGGTCTTTACACAGATATTATCAAGGTGAATATTATCATTTGTAATGAAACTCTTTACTACATGAATTTCAATGTTCATAAATATTTATGACACTATTCTTAAGGATTAAATCCCCTCAATCCTTTTTAAAAAATCTCACCACTAGTGATTCCTTATACCTATTATTTCTATAAGATTATTCCATACAAAATAATACCAACTTTTTATCAATAATTTATCTCAGTTGTGGAAAATTATATAATGATCATGTTATATTGGATTTACAAGAATATATTTATTCCTCTTTCTCTAAATTCCTCTTCCTATAGTCACTCATATTTTTCACATCTCTTAATCTTTCAGGTTATCTATCATCTATTAGAATTTGAATCATCATTTCAGTATCCAACCTATAAATCAGTTTTACAACTCTGGTAGATATATATAAGAATTATTCTTTGTATTTTTCTTGTCAGTTATCTTCTACTGATATGTACTTCAGATCCCTAATTTCTAGTTTGACTACATGATCCTTACCTACCCTTGTTAATTCTGGTACATCATTCATTGGAATATTATAATAAATTCACATGATTCTATAAATACTCTCCAAGATCTATATAAATTTAATGTATCCATTAAAATATATGTGAACATATTCATTTAATCCTATTATCTCAATTTATGACGAAGTCAAGTTATGATTATTACATAGAAAGAGAATATCCTATCTTTTAAAGAATAATTTATTTTTATTTTCCCAAAATCAGAATAAAAAATAATCATTGATGTATCTTATAAAGAAATTTTTCTTTGACTTTATCAAATTTTTGTATTTTTACATATAATAGAAACAGAAATAGTAAATACTACCAATGATTTTGTGGCTGAAAAATGTTGGTTGTTTACCAAACCATAAAAATCCCAGAAGTTATTATCCTATAAGAGTGGAAAGACGATATTTTACCAAGTATTCTTATGTGTTCACCATATCCACCCAAATTCTATTGTTAGTTTTTGAGTGTACTAAAATGTTTTAATCCTTTTTAATAACACCTAGTAAATCAATTATTATAGAAAATTATATTGGTATTTTTTAGGAACTATTCTTTTCATCCTAATCACATTCTTCATATTGAAGTTCTAGAAGTTCTCTCGGTTATAATCATAATCATTGTCAGGTTGTAGTCATTTTAATGTTCAGGAAATTTAAATCTCCACTAAATTTTTCCATTAATGAATTCTCTAAAATTACCAGACATATTTTTTTGGAATAAAAACCATACATTTCATGTAGCGTCATTAATAAATACCCATGAATTAATTATCCCACTATGATATCAGACTAGGTCAGGTCTCCAAACATCCAAGTTAATATGTACTGGAATCAAATATCTAATATTCCATTAATAAAATCTAAAATACATACCTTTTTTCTTATATAACAGGCAGGCAACACAAATTAAGAATTCAATGAGATCAATATTTACAATTACTTTTGCTGTTAAATTTTTCCTATTCTTCTCCCTTATATTTATGAGGTGTAAATTCCATAAATATAGAGTATTAGACATGAAAAATCCTATAATTATTGATCAATATGATATTATCATGAGATTTGTAGCCTCATACTTTACTCCTTATATAACCAACAAGGATCCTTGATTCGTCTTCAATTTTTTTTCTAAAACTATCCCAATAGACTACCTCACCTAGCCGAGTAATCAATATTATATTAACACATTAACTTGGTATGAGTCTATATTCTTTTAGTTATAAGAATATTCTAATATTAATATAAATATTAGTGTATCATTTCCATATTATTTCTAGATCTTTGTCATCCAAAAAGTCCACCTTAATAAATTTTATACATAGAAAATTTTCCACGCATACTTTCTCTACCATTTAGTGGAATGATTCTTTTATGTTGGTCACCCATGAATCCCCTAGAATTTTAAATAAGAGAAAAAAGTTATTTTCTCCCCCAACTATTCTCATGGAATTTATACTTCAAGAAGTTTACTCTTAAATAGAATCCTATTTTTTATTCATGAAATCTTTCTTGAGGAGTCCTATTGTCCCATAAATCTATCATATATGACCCTTACCAGTTTATTTTTCTAGTCTTCTCTTTGATGAAATTTTCATTGACTATTTTTTTCTAAATTATTTCATAGGGTGATCATCATTATATTTTAGTGTTGACTAAACTTTTATATGGGTCTTGGACTTCCCTCCACCTGAGTTATTCATTTAGGATCATGTTATTAAAATCATAAAACAAAAAATCTATTTTTCTCTATGAATTCTTATCCACCATTTCCATTACACCACATGAATTTGGTAGTGAATATAGTAGTTAAAGATCATATAAATCCACCATGACCTTCACCTTAACTAATTAAAACTTCCCATGTGTAATTTTAAATTTATTTACATGATTTTTTTATGGTATACCTTCCAAAATCCCCATTCTGAATAACTTCTAAATCATGGACACTATGTTGAGTGTAATTAGATTCTCATAATTATATTCTAGGTCTTTCATGATCTCATCCATAGTATTCATTTCATGGATATAAAATGCCACATTCTATGAAAAATATACTATAATTAGGCCTTATGATTTCTTATATAGTTATCCCCTTTTCATTTTTTATATCTTCTGAAAAAAACCATAGTTAATAGAATACACAAGAGCTTTTGAATAAGAGGTTCTTGCGTCATTGTTTTCTAGAAAAAAAATTATATTCTGTTGAACATACCAACTCAAACTTTACCTTGGTATAATTCCATAAATTTTGATGAAAATAAACACCAACTAAAATCAATATAATATTAATGAAAGAGTTAGTGTTTCGTGAGATACCATAGGGTGTGTTAAATAAATAACATTTTCCCATGATCTGATACGACTTACTGGGAACCAATATCACCATCCAATTCATAGAATATATCTAATAGAGATTACAGAAATCAAAATTATTTTTTCCCGAAGACTCCCACTACTCTGTGTAATTGAAGATAGAATGTCTTATCACCATACTCAATATACCAAGAATCCCTCTCACAAACTCAAGAAAACATTCAACTAAAAAAATTAGGATAAGGAAAAAAAAGTAGGAAGAAATAATTTGGTTTTACATAATTTCAACAATATGTCATATATCCATAGGAGGAACACTATTGTATTACATTATAATTTGATGAAAATGTTTTATAATAATTTTTTTAAAGACAAAAAAATAGATCACTAACTACAATTAATTTTTAATCACATCCTAAAGATTTATTAAACATGTTTTTCCATTCCCCCTTTCTTATAGAATAAATTAGTGAGTCAAAACAAGTGATCCACCATATGATATTCATGGAAACCCCACCAAATATCTATGGTGACTACCAACTTTTTTATCATCTAACACCTAACTATTATATAAAGTGAATAGTGGAACATACCAAACCATTTATTACAGTACTTTTAGGAATTACATTCACTAAACATCACATGACTCCCTAACTACATGTCCACATCATATGATATTACAATCAAATATATCTACCATGTACTAGATATCTCATTTCTATTACTGCTATACATTATGAAAAACCATAGTCTGGAGTACCACCTTAGGGTAGACCGTGTCTGGTGAACCAAAAATGTATTCACATCCCAAAATGTTCAAAATTTACCATTATACTATTGTAGTTAGATCATATTGTGGTTTTGGATTTCCATACTTGTTTGGATTATGAGGAACAACCTAGCTCAAACTTTGTGTGGGATAAATGTGATTTATTTATATTATATTATAAATCTAATTATTATGCCATTATATGATTGTAGTTGTGTTTTTTGGTGATAAACCTGATTGTGTTGAAGATGTTTTGAGATGGAATTTAATGACACTTAAGTATATTATTTTTTGTGCGAGGAATTACTTTCCAATAATATCAACTGTTATATATGGCATGATATGATATGTCCACATATATTGATGAGACTGATGGAATGGAAAAACATTCTCTTTCAATTATTAGATATGATATGTGACATAATTTACGTTCAATATATTTTATTTTAAATAAGGGTTTATATGCTCATTGTTACCCATGGAAGAGGGATGCACTTCCGATTGTGTGATACATACATGGGGCTGCGATTTAGATTTTAGTAAGGTTACTTATGATGTGGAACTTGATTCAAAATAATATATTTAGGCTTTGGGATATGAATTATTTCACCTATTATGATTAACTCCATGGATCGAGATACTATTCCAGATTATGATGCTGTTAATAGGATGTTATTCCCATTAGTGTGTGATGCTATGTGAAGCAATGTCCATTTATTACCTACTTAAACAAAGTTGTTATAATAATTTTGGATTCTTGGTTCCTAGAAGATATTACCCATTCCCTAAAAAATATTTTTTTATTGGAATCTATGAAAATCATTTGTCACTAGGGATGGAATTCTATGATTATATTTCATTCTATAGCTGAGAGAATATTTTTACTAAAGAGTGATGTTACTTATCATGTGTTTAGAATCTCCTAACACTGTAAAAATTTGGAAGGGTCATTCTACGATGTATTTTTTTGTATACATAGAATTGCAATTTATTATTTCTATTATCTTCTATATTTTAATTTTGATCATTTTACACTGTAGCTAGACATGTATTTACGTTATTTTATTTGGGACACAATTGTTGGTGGCCTACTATGTTATAATCACACCCTAATAAGAAACATTTACACATGAGTGGAATTAATAGATCGTGAAAAAGGTAATAGAAATTTCATGGCCTTGGATTTTTGAGTTTTTTATTATATTTAGATCTGGGAGATAGAACCAAAAATGGATTGGGGAATGGTTTTATAGATGAATCTATTATATTGTTTATTTTTGGGAATATATAGTATACTATTTGTCCATAATAAATATTTTTGTAATGTATGACTTATATGAAAATACAGGAAATTTTTTTATAATAAGATATGTTATATTTACCGCTTATGGTTGACACATAGTTGTAATATAAAAATTTTACCTTTTTAGAGATGAATTTTTTATATTTATTATTTTATTAATATGTTTATCCATATCTGAGGTTATAGTTGATGGGTTTCATTTGATCATAATATGACCCTTCTTATTGAAATTAATCCCAAAATAAAGGATAATATGTCCCTAAAAATAAATTTTGTAATGGTATTTGAAAAATGGGGCATAAAATGTCATACCAAAACACGCAAACATCCATAGAATCCACTCTCATTCTTAAATGAAGTTAGCTTGGTGACAATCACAAGGAGTAGTAAATTGACTATTCAAGACTCCAAGAAAAATACATTTGAATATAAATCCATGAAGTATTCTTGAGTACTCTTGAATACTCTAGGGGTGAAACTGAATTTATCGAGGGAAGAATGAGCTTTGATAATAGAATAAAGACTCAAAACGAATGAAATATCTATGGTAAACAAACTACAATCACAATAGGAGAGGATTAAATCCTTTTTTAGAAATCCTCAATGTTATTCATTTAATGAAGATCATTGTCCATATGAAATGGTTTGATTTCATCTCATGGAAAATGATGGTTTCACTTGTTGGAATATTAATTCATTGAAAATTTCAAAGTATAAGATATTCCAACAATAAATTAACAAATTATTTCCTCAATTTCTGATTAAATCATTTAGGAAGAAGACATGGTAGAACACATACATCATATACATGTCAAAATAAGTGTGTTTGTCAAAAAGGGAATCATGTGTTCCTCCATGGTGTGGTGATTCCCAATTTATTTCACATTTATTAATCTCACAATTATACTAAAATTGTAGAAGGAATTTATACAAAACATTATTACTCTGTGTGAATCTATCCAAAATAGTTTTTAGATAAAATTTTAAAAAGCAATCTTCGTTTTGGAACAAAAACACTATCCAATATTTAATCCTTATGTAATGGAATAAAAATGTGACCCAATAGGGCTTAGTACCGTTGAAAAAAATATGACATACCTATTTAATTTAAGTAAGAAAAGACATGCCTATAGTAAATAATAAATGGTACTCGTGTTACTAATTGGTTTAGTGTGATCACTATCAAATATACTCATATATCTGTATGAACATATCCTCTGAAAAATGTATCATATACATCATATAAAAAATTATAAATATGTTTTTATAAAATCAAGTGTCCAATAGAAATAAAACATATCGATATAGTATATGCCTCTCCTAATTTTATGATTCCGCAAAAAATACTAAACAAGTCGATGAACACACACCATGTAATTCATCTATCTGATAAGTGCATCACATGTCACATCTCGAAGTAGTGGAAAACATCATATATTCTACAACATACCCAAACACCCACCATATTAGTAAAGAAAATATATACACCTTCATATGCAGGGTATCAAATTATAAAATATATCTGGATAGCTATCTCACTATCCTCGAGTAAGAATGATTTATAATATGCATACATACCTAAGTATATCAATGATTTTATGACATTCCCTGAGATAGACTATATTTATTCAATCCACGTAAATAGTTTCTACTTGTTATGCCATGATTTTAATTTTCATATCTCATATACAACTCTTTGTAATGAATAAAATATTTTATTCATGTTAATATTAACATATAATCTAAACCCATAATACTCTATAGATATTTATACCTTGTATATAGGCATCTTAAACCATGTATTTCATTGAGAAACATTTACCCAACCACAACTTCATATAGTGATGTGTTATGATTTAATTTCCAATAAACAGTATTTCATCTACATAAAAAATTAGAAATACTATGACATTAACAGTAACCATATTATATACACAAGAATCACCCACGTTTTTATGAAACCAAATTATTTGATTGAATCTTCAAATAAGATATTTCAACTCTAAAAATATCGATTTAGTCTATAAATGGACCATTGAATCTTGTAAATCATAGTAAAATTATCTGTAAATTTAAAATCATTATGGTGTATGATATAAACATTCTACACTATAATTTTATTATGGAATTTTGTTTTAACATCCATATGTTATATCTCGTAATCATAATGAGATATTATGGAATGAAAAATCCAAATCAATATTATCATTTCTATAGTTGAAATGGTATCCTCATAGTCAATACCAAGAATTGTTTTGTAACAATTTTCCACCACGAGTTATTTATTGTTAACACTCTCCAATCTATGTCTTTTTTTATATTGAAACCCCACTTACATCCTATGAGTCATACCAATTCAGGTGCATTTACCCAGCTCCTTTTTGGTTAGTGAACATGGAGTAAATTTTTGATTCTGCTTATTTCAGCTATTTCTCATAATCATAAATTTGACTAGATTATTCATAAGTGTTAAGTTAATCACCCATGAACATTACCACCTCATGTTTTTATATATTAAATAGATATCTAACTAACTCTTATTAAATCCTATCAAACCTGAATGTTTCTTGTGTAACTTGTGTCATTAATTATTCAATAAATCATTGCAGAACCAGTTCAACCTCTATCCCTGGAAGCCTTTATATTTATTATTCTTTAACTTCTCCAGGTTCATATTTCCTCTCATTGGCTCTTCTATCTATGAATTCATTCTCTTGGAATATATAAAATTTATCCCGAAACTCTTTTTTCATAGTCGGATTATATAAATAAAATCTAGGTTTTTCTTTAAGATATTAAAAAATATATGCACTTTTTGGTTTTTGGGTCATATTTATGTGAATTCAATTGTCAAAGTAATGCTTTAAAACCAAAAATCCTCTTATAAGACAAAAATGGTACATTTATTATACCATATCTTATATGATGTATTTATGGAAACATTCGATGGAATTTGGTATAGAAGGAATGAATCAATTTCCAGATCATAACCCCATAATGAAATAAGAATTTTCATAAACTCATCATTGATCAAACCATGTGTAACAAGGTATGATTTCCCATTTTTAGATACCCCATTATATTGTAGTGTTAAAATAGGTGTGAGTTATGAAAAAATTACACAATTTCTCATATGAGTTATGAATTCCTAGATTAAGTATTCACCACCCCAATTAAATTAAATAATCTTAATTGTTTTCCAAGTTGTTTCTAAACATAATTATGAAAATATTTAAACATTTAAATGTTTCAAAATCGATTTCCATCAAAAACATATAACCATTCCAATAAAATTCATTATTGAAATTTATGAAGTACCTAAAACCACCACTTTATTATGTAGTCTTTAGTAAACATACATCACCATGTCTGATATCCAACAGTCCAATACCTCTTTCAACATTCCTCCCAAAATGTGAATTTTTCATTTTTTCAAATTAAAAAGATTCAAAATTCTGAAATTGTTCATAATCAAGTTAATTTATCAATTCAAATCTAGGTATTCTTTGAATTCATTTCTCATTTACGTGTCCAAGGATCAAAATACAAAGGTAGGTGATATTATAATAAAACCTAAACTTCTTATTCTAAATGTTATTAAAAATAATTTCCATATCTAGAATATATAAACCATTCATAATATTCCCAAAGATATAAAATATTTAATTATTTATATTGAAACAATTTTTTTTATAATAAATAAAAAAACCAAATTTGTCCAAACAAGATATAGAATCAAATTTATATTTTTCGTAGACACATATTATATTTTTCAAATTCTCAGATTAATATACTAGATATAATTTTATTATATGGGTTGAACTTTAATTTACTTAATTTTGATCCATTACTGACTCAAAGAGCTACATTACCCTTACCTAATTCCTTTATATCTATGAGTTTACGTTTTTCATCAATAATTTGTGATGTACATCTGATATTCAATTCCCATGAGTCAGATACAGTGGAATTGATCTCTATAACATTCAAATTTGGGTACTAAAAATGTTTCTCATTGATAAAACTTCTCTACCCTAGATATCAATCTCTAACTCTTATATAGGATATAACTATTAGTGATCTTAATAAAATTTTTATTCAATATTCCATAATATAAAACAGCAACATATGATTGAGTGAGTATCATGTATTATATATTAACATTAAGGACATTAAATGAAATTTCTCCCACTAAAAGTGATGACCCCAAATATTATATTAATTTAACAGTCCATGATCCATGATTCAATAAGAAATGAGTTTTTTGGTAATTTCACTCTTCACTTATTTATTTAGATGTGGAATAATACCAATCACAATAATTATAACTCTTCGGTAGTTTAGATGATAAATCATTATTAAAATATAATATATGGGTTCACTCAACTATATTCCCATGGATTCCTTCTTAACAGAATCCCAACTATGTGTAGACCAGTGAAAATTCCATGAAAATACTAACAAAAAAAAATCTAGAGGTGAAAATCTTGGGGAAAAACCTACCCATGGATGAATAGTGTTACTTATTACTTCCTTATCTCACACAGGATGAATTTAGGTAACCATTCAAGGGTTGGTCATATATGTTTGAATGATCATAATTTTAAAATTTCTTATTCTTATGTAATATCAAAATTAATATTTAAGGGTTTCTCTTTAAGTAAAAAATTAATATACAACATATACATAAACAATTTGTTAATATTAAATCTTATGTAATCGTTATATTAATGTGTTTTATTCTTTTTTTCATGATTCTAGTGATTTAGTATTTTAATCCCCATTCTAATAAAAAATGTGTTCACAAAAAATTAATGAGTAACTCATTGGACAACCCACAAGTTTTTGTTAATCACCCAAAATAGAAGCGAAACCTATTCATAAATTTAAAAATTCATGATATTAATAAGATAAAATAACACTTCATATAATGGTTTATAGTAATATGATATTTTCAAACTACATACGAGTAAGCATGGAGAAATAGATAGAAAACCTCATATGCCTTTCTAGATAAGGTATAGCCTTCAGGCTGGTAGGTGGTCTGACACCAAGTCCCTATACCAAGGGAGACATTACTCTATAAAGAATTCAATACAAGATAACACTATTTCCTAATGTGAAAATACTATATCAAATGACTATTTTAAATCTTGTACATCAAAAACACACTAAGGTTAATGTAGATGAAAAATGTTTTTTTTTGAGTTTTACCTAGCATGTAATGTAAGTCTATAGATCCTAGAACAAGTTTTATAATTAAACTAATGCATAATTTTTTATATATTTAATATAAAATGGACTAAACATGAATATCAAACAAATTTAACAATAAACAGAAATTTTATTTATTTTCCAAAACATGAGACTTTTATGAACTATTCATAAAAATAATCTAACTGCAAATATTTTATATGGTAGCAAGAACATGAACATAAAAACATTATATTCAAGACCAATATAAACACATTTATATTACTATTATATGTAATTTAAAATGTTTATTTAAACTTGTCATCAAATTAATCATCAAAATAATTTGTTCTGGTATAAATAATATCTTTAAATAAGGCTTAAGTTTTAAATTGATTCATTTCAAATTAATTAATCACTAGAAACTAATAATTATAAATATAAACGCTTTTATATTTTTTACTTTTAATTTAGAACCCCTTTAGGAATTATTT
Source organism: Viscum album (assembly GCA_963277665.1). Taxonomy (NCBI): domain Eukaryota; kingdom Viridiplantae; phylum Streptophyta; class Magnoliopsida; order Santalales; family Viscaceae; genus Viscum; species Viscum album. Next base: position 761,836,078 of record OY728126.1, on the reverse strand, counting down.
ATTTTCATTACAAAATAAAAATATTATTTCTAGATCATAATATCTTTCATATAATTTTTAAAAATGTTTTTTCTAATATTAAAAATTAATATTTAGGAATATTTCAACTTATTTAAAAACTAATAATTAATTATAAAAATATTGTAATTTTTTTATTTAAAAACAATTTATAAATTTAAATAATAAGAATAAATTTTATAATAATTTATAAACATTTTATAATCCAAATATATATGAAAAATAGTAAAATTTATTTTTCTATCATTTTAATTATTCTTCATGGATTTCAAAATTTTGTGGATCCCAATCTCTATCCAATTTCGGTAGGAGCTCCGTTAGAAGAAAAACACAAGACAAGAAGCAGAAACATTTTCTGTGGAGCAGCATAGGGTGCATAGATAATCTTTGTGAAGAACCCCCACATGCATCACTATGCCATGGTGGTGATGATCTATGAATTGTTTAGTCTCTAGAGCTACACTATAGTCAATAACATGACATAGTGAGTGTGATGTCTTTTTTCAAAAGAATTAAATATTTTTTATCCTTTTAGAAACTCTCTAGGATACCCGTAATGGGTTTCACTAGATCATCATATGACCCTTGTAAATGAATGTGAACCGAAAAAAAGGAAAACCTATCTCTAATTATCAAACATGTAGATGCATTCAAAAAATAGATCATAAAATTTAGTACCTAAAATTCTAGAACCTATGAATACTCTAGCATTTTTCTTCAACAAAGTTATCTTAATGATGATTAAAATAAGAGTAAAATGAATTTCTTCTACCTCTTATTGGAATACACTAGCCAATGTATCCATGAATTCTTTATGAGGACACTGAAAATCTCTACAGTATGTTATGGCCTTTGTCAAGTGACGAATGAGCTTCTAGAGTGGATGGGAGACTCGTCTAGCATATAATTTTCATGGAACCACATGATGCCACAACATTAGACAATCACATATTTTTATAGAAATCCTATATTCTCTACATTGATTGAAGGGAATCAACCATATAAAATGGTTTAAATTTTATTACTTTAAACTCAAACAATATACCTATTGAAGTGTTAATTCATTGAAGACATAAATTAATGAGGTACTTAATGCATAAAATAACCAATTATTTGATTGATAATTGATGAAATTATGTGGGATAAGGATGCAGAACCACACATGCATCATATTCACGTCAAAAGAGGTTGGTTATTGACCAAAACATCATATGTATCCCCATATCATGGTGTTACCTATTTCAGTACACATAAAACAATAGCATCCCAAAGATATCCATAGACCCTCACTGGTAGCTGGTATTCTATGGATTTTACAGGGAATTCATGAGGTATGTGGTACTCTGGTTTGATCACTTTAGAGGTGAAAACGGTTGGGTATTTTAAAAAGTGGTATCAAATACTTCTTAAATTTTTTCTTACTATTTATGTTAGATAATACAAGATATAATATGTGGTTATATTCTAAGACAGACCTAATTCTTTGGATTATCTTACCTAGGTAATGGTAAAGTACAAGTTACCAGAGATGGAATATATTTTCATTGACTTTAATACTATAATTTTCTAGTTTATAATAACTTGATTTGTGACTTAATAGTTAGAATTATACTATCTTCCTAGTATGGAAAGTGGTAATTTCCTCAAGCACAATATTAGGTATTTAGCATTCTTATGAAATTATTGTACATTCTTATGGTTAAGCACCACAATTATATTATATGGTTTAGTTATTAAATTTTCAATAACAAAGTATATTGGTTTTCCTTATATAGAACGATTATGGAATTATACTAAATAGATCTTTTATTTTTTATAATTTTATTGCCTTTGATAGTTTTATTAAGTGAATTATGTATGAATCGTGGAATTTACCCTCATAGAGTCAGTAGTTATGGAAATAGAGAGTACCTAAATTATGTGAGACCCTTGCGTTCTAGGGTGAATATATAGAATAGTTGGATGCAATTCATGTTACTAATTATCAAGTATTTAATATCAATAATATTTATTGTTGTGTTTTTGAGCCATAAATTTGATATTATAGTGACATGAATCCATAAATATAGTCTATTCAGTTTCAGGATGACATTGATGAGAAAGTTACACTGTTATAGATCTAGATTCCCTAGTTGCACATGTATCTATTACGGATCATCAAAACCAGTAGAGTCTACTTCATGTCATTTAGTTTATGTTACCATGAGCACCATTAATGGTTCCTTCCATGTCATGTTTGAGAAGGGTGTTTTAGTTTTAGAATTCACATCTACGATTATGAGAGGGTGGACCTTAGCATATCAAGATTTAGGTTGAGTCTATTCATAAAATATCTACATATTATATGAAACCCATTGATATGAAAGTGAATATTTTTTTCTAATAAAGTGGGGACCATTTAATTAATGGTGGTATATCCCAGTCTGGTAAGATTAACATGCATTTATATCATTGAATAAACTTTTGGCTCATTTATTCATGAATTTCTTCCATATGAAGCTAAGAGAAGATAAGGAATATAAGTTTATGTATCCATTTTATGGGATATAGTAATTAATAGATTATGTCTCTTAATTTATAGAACTAAATTAGTTTTATCCTATGTTATTGGGTGATAATTCCACGAGGTTTCACCATTTTTAGTGTGTCTTAAAACATTTCTTTTGATTCTAGGATAAAATGTTTATCCTTGTATCTTTTTCAGAGGCCTTGAATGAATACATAAAAAGATAGATGAACTAGGATAAGGATGGAACTTATGGTCATTCCTGTTCTCATGTTAGATTTGGTAGTGCATCTTAGGGAATCTAGAAGTGGAATTTTTTTTATTTTCTCTTGTTTGATGAAAGTTAGGATAAGTAGACCCCTAGATATTATTATTATTAATAGGGGAGTACACCCTGTGTGTGTTATAATTATGTAAATCTAGGTGATAATTGACTATAATTTCATATATTTCTTTTGTAATGTCATTATTTTAGTTGGATAGGGAATCTATAACATTTTTTTGATCTATTCTCATATTTCTTGTGAGTGTGGTGATGGAAAAGATAATGGATTTGGAGTTGGATTATTTAATTTACATTATGGTTGTAGTTAATGATTTTATTGTAAGTTAGGGTGTACATGAGTTCATTATAATGAGGGTAATCATAGGTAGAGGGGTAGTAGACCTTTGTCTCTCTAGGGATATTGAGGCTAGGGAAGTGGCCTGGGTTCTTCACATCATCACCCCATTGAGCTAACACCATTTCATTATAGATGGGGGACTTTGTTCATTATGGATATGATTATAATTTAATATACCTTGATATTCATTTTATTTGATATAGGCACATCATATTTATTTATATATACCTATTTTTTAAGGATATTTTAATGGTTGTCAAGTATCTTTAGGGGGTGATGTCAATCGATATTCCCTTAAGGGAGTGATCCAAGGGTATTAATAGATTTCCAAAGTAAATTATCATGATTATTCATTATCTTATTCTCAAAGAATTATTTTTAATTGATGTGAAAAACTTATATGTTATCTTGGTATGGATTGGTTCACTCACTGTCGATCAAAAATTTATTGTTATCACTAATGAGTATCATTCCCATCTTCTAAGGGTAATTATTATACTCTTTTTGTATAGTAAATTTCCTACAAATTTTTTAGGACCTAACCAACCATGGATTGGGACACTATTTTCCTAGTTCACTAGTGTTTATCTAGTCGATGAGGAGATTTGGTAGATACACATTCCTCTTATTGCTGGCCAATTCCCAGATGAAATTCTTAAGGAGTTATTAGGGATCGTACCCAATAAAGTGGTTGAGTTGATGAGTAATCAAATTCTATGTATTAAGTCTATATTTATTTCTACATAAAGTTTGGATAAAATAGATTATATTAATTTTTAAGTTTATATGGGGAAATTTAAGGATAAGGGTTCCATTCATCCAAGCATAACACCTTTGGTAGATTTTTTAAATTAGGGATATGGAATGTTTGGATTATCTATGAATTTCATGAGGATAAACCAGGTAATAGTCACGAACATATTCCATTATCATAATATTGATGAATTATTCAATCATATTAGGGGATCCTTGAGGTTCTCTAATGTCCACATGATGTTTGGATTTCATTAGTTATAAGGGATAACTTCTGGAATTCTATATACAAATTTAGGATTATATTTCTCTTATATCGGTACCTTGTTCTAGAGTTTGGATTGAAAAAAACACTATTGTGGTGTTTTTCGTCTTGATGAATAAGGTTTTACATCCATATATGGATTTATTTTTTATCATTTTATCTGATTATATCAAAGAGTACTCTTAGTAATGGGAAGACTATGTTCATAATCTAAATATTTTCTAGAGTATACTAAGAGAACATCAGTTATATTCTAATCTCTTGAAGTGGAAGACTATATTTGTGAGGTCTTATTGTTATGGGATTTTATATTAGACGTTGGTATATTAGGGGACCATAGAAAGGTTTTGGATAAGATTTATTGATATTTATAGGATATTATAATATATTCATTTAGGACATATACCAACTGATAGTTCTGATGAAGACCTCACTTCAGAATGGGGTAAAGATCAAATTGTCTAATAATTTGGAGATAAACATCAAGGAGATGATTATTGGGTTGAAATTTCTCTATTAAACTGTATATGAGATGGTTAAAAATTATACCCTATATTATTATTCAACATACATGGGCCTTGTAGAGGTCATAATATAGTATTTTTTTTAGTGTATACCTATGTGTTTAGGAATTTGGAGCCGCATAAGAAGAATTATAAAACTCATGATTTGGAGAAGATTTTATTAGTTCATGAAATTAGATGTTTCAATCCTTACTTATTGGTTGGTATATTCATAGTGTATACTGACCAGCGGATGCTTCGATATATCTTTTCCCATCATGTTCTAATCCCTTAAAAGTGAAGGTGGGCTGAGTTCCACTATTCCATAGACATTGAGATAATATATACCCATGTTAAGAGGAATGCATTTGGATGATTCTATATGTGTAATAAATCTTATATATGTAGAGAAAGAAACTGGTAATAGGTGGTAGTTAATAATCCCCTTCATTGATACGCAACAAATGTTTTAGAAGATAAAGGGAAGAGCTACAATTATGTATATTTTTATAACCTCCTTACTCTTTTAAGTGGGTGAAGGATAACCAGTTTTCCATCTATAATTATAGTTTCATGAGGGATATTATATATATTGGGGAGCAATATTCATATTATTCATAGGAAGATGATGGGATCCTGTAGGTATGAGGTTGATATTTAGTTACCACGAGCATGTGTGTAGAGAAAATGTAGCATTCACACACCTTGATATAAGTTATTTCCACATGTATTAACAAGATATATCATGATTTCTATATATATTTTTGGTTTAATAGGACGAATAAATACATCACAATGTTCATTTCATGATGATTTACCTATTAGTGTGTAATTTTCATGCTCTAATGATTCTAAGGTACTCTTCTTCCATTAACCATGTCTATAAATGAATGTGTTGATGTGGTGATAGATTTTATGATAGGGATGTTGAGGTTACACCATGTATGTGATGTGTTATGGGTCTCCATTGATCAATTGAAAAAGGTTGTGAATTTTTTATTGATTCAGAAGATCATATTTATTGATGAGCTAGTTGTGCTATATTTATGTAAGACATTACATCTTCCTGATGTACCAAAAAGTATTATATAAGATCAACATGCTCAATATTTTTTCCTTGAATCCTATATTGATCATCGATAGTGAAAGAATACCTAAATAAGATTTTATCTCCAAAAATATAAATGATAAATGTTTCCAAAAAAGCCTAAAATAGTATACCCATAATTCTCAAACACCAGTATATTTCATACTCTTACTTCGATGGAGTGGGATTGATAAAGATCACTCAGATAAAAATAGATAAGCATCATTCCTTTGAGATGAAAACATCATCCAATTAATCCAAGAAAATTTTTTGAGGACTCTAGGATGCTCAAAGGGGTGATATAACCTTCTCCAAGAAATCAATGAGCTTTAGAAAAAGAATAGATCTTCATAAATTTTTTATGAAGCTAATGATCATAAATAATTGGTCACTAACCCCCATAAGATATAATCACATCCTTTTTTATATCCATCCTTAATAACCATAATAAGAATAATAGAGACAAAAATATCTGGTGTATTGAGTTCCATCACAAGGAATATGTTAGCTTTATCATGTTGGTGTTCATTGAATAAACACATCAATGAATAAATTTCAAATTATATAAAAGAAAAAACTCATTGGTTCATAACATATGAAACCCAAGGGGATAAGTCTTTAAAGTTTCATGCATTATATACACCCTAAAATGAAGTGTAGTGGTTCATCAGAGAATCTGATGAACTAGTGTGGTGTAGTGGTTCCCATTTTAGTGCACATCAAACAATCTATCAATTTAACTAAAATCCCAAAATTATTTTTTTATAAAATTGAAACTATTTGTTAATCCATCCAAATTCCACTGGATACTTTTTTATCAAACCTTTTTCATTTTGGAATAAGAACTTTTTATAAAAAATAATCCGTATCCAAGGTCTTAACTATATGAACCTATGTTAAATAGTAGTTTTCAAAATGGACATGTAATCCCCATTTCATAGGTGTAAGAAAAGATCAACCACTAGTAAAGAAACATTGTTGCATAATTTATCAAAGGGTTTGGTGTGATCTCCATAACAAATACTCATATATCTATATGAGTATATCCACTACAAGACGTATTATATATATCATACATATTCCTATATAAAACATTTATACCTGACAATCAGTAACCACTACAAATAGAATATTTAAATCTCGTATTGGTGAACCATATTTTCTTGATTCTTTGAAAAATATTGATAAATCAATGAATACATCCCATTTAATTATATATCTAATTATTACAACGTATACTAATCAATAAATTAATTGAACACGTCGTAAATTACTGAACTGATCATGTCCATGTGTTTTTTCAGTCTAATTAAATTAAGGCCCATATGTATTTAATTTCTTATAGAACTGGACAAATCTGATCTTAGTTGTTCTCCAATAAATGACATGATTAGTAACATACCCAACCACCCTCATATTAGCTATGCTAAATTTTGAATTGTTTATATAGGATATAAAAGTAACTTGCTTTTCATGTAAGGTATTTTACTAACCTTGATTATTAATTATATATAATAATAATTAACCTTTAAGTTTATCGATGAATGTATAACATTAAATGAGATATACTTTAGTATATTTGTCTAAGTAACTATTCTATATTAATTTTCTCATGACTCTACTCTTCATATCTCTAATAAAACCATTTGAAATGAGTAAAATATTATATTCTTTCTAATGTTGTCATGTGATCAAATCTCGTAATACTCTCTGATGACCATTGTTTTGGGAAAACTCAATGTCATACATTGAGGGGATATTACCATTAAACCATTCATGTTAAATAAATTTAAATAGAAATAAATTAATAATAAATGGACATTTAATTTATTATAATAAAATGACATAGTTAAATCCTAAATAACTTATCCCTTATGTGTGTTTATTACTCTAAGGAATTCTATATAATACAAATATTGTTTCTATGGTAATGGTTTCATGAATTAATCTACTAAATTATCCTTTTTAGCCACCTAAATCGTCTTTACATCACCCCTATAAACATTTTATCAAAAGAGATAGTATTTTCAAAGTATGTTCATAGTCTTTTAGTGATATGTAGGTTCCTTAGACTGGGAAAAAACCCATATGTTGTTACAATATATCTCAATTTCTCCCTCAATTCTTGGAACCACTCCTAGATTAATCATATAATTATTGATCTAAATATATTCCTTTGTGTCATCTAATATAGAAATATATTCTAAATTTTTCATAGATTCTATTATGGAATATTCATAGAACTCTTCCAACTGATAGCTCCACCATTTATGAAAAAAACCCAATTTAGATTGATATTTTATATCATAATTTTTATAATTTAAACTATAATTTGTGTAATCCTTGGAAAAAATTTCATCATTTCCTATAAAAATCAACAACACTTCCTTATTCCTTATCAATTAATTAAGAATAATCTTTACAAATAATATACTGAATCTGACTGGGATTATGTTGGTATCAACTATATAATCTCAAATTATAAGAGATATTGGTTCAAGTACACAATATGGAATACAAGATAGATCCTATGGTTGGATCATGTGGAATTCAATATATTGTTTCTCACTATTTGGAAGGATCCTTAATCTTATTAAGAATAATTCCTTGTAACGTAGCTAAGGAACCATTTTGGAGTTCTCCATGCTAAACCACTTCTGCACATTACCAGTATATGTGTTTTCAATTAGTTTAAGAAACATATTACATATATCTGTATAGATCTTTATACTGAGTTTGTAGGTAGAATCACATATATCTTTCATTGAGAAATGTCAACCCAGCCACATCCTCCCCGAGTCAAGATTTGGGGCATCATTTTCTATAAGTAGTATGCATTGTACATAAAATATTAGAATCACTTTGACAATCCCACAAACTCACTTATATACATAAGAATCAACCATAACATATATGAAACCGAAATCAATTGATTTAATCATTAAAATGAATATTATAACTCTAAAAAGAATGCCTCAATCCAAAAATGGACTATTTCTACTTGTAAAACATAACAGACAGATTCTTCCCTTCAAAAACATTAGGATGTATCATATACACATCCTTAACTAAGTCACCATTAAGAAATGTTGTTTTTATATCCATATGATATATATTATATTCATAATTATATGTTATATCTACCAAATCAAAATATAACTTATCATCTAAACAAGTGACATTTTATCTTAATATCTAATACTGTGGATTTTTTGGCATCCCTATTCTATCAGGAATGATTTTTAAGAACACATTATAAAATCGATGTTGGTTTTCTTATGGAAACCCCAGTTATACCCTACAGATAATACCACTTAAGGTGAATTTACCATGTTACAAACATGGTTATTATACATATAATACTTCTTATACTCCATGTCTTCCAACCATTTATCTATATTAAAACTATAAATTTATTCCTAGTAAGTAGTAGGTTCTTCACATAAGGACAATACCTCACTATCAATTACTATGTAATATCTTTATCTCACTAGATCTGGATAGATTCTATTAGACCTTAGGGTTTCTTATTGATGTTGAGTCGGTTCTTCTTCTAAAACTCTATAAAGAACCATATCAATATCAATCTTAGGAAAACATTCTGTTTGTTGGTATTGAAGTTAACAAAGTTCAACTTTCCTCTCACTGAACAGTCGATCCATGTTTTTTCCTTCTATTAAAAATACCATACCTAACCAAAACTACTTTTTATTCGGTAAATTTATATAAATAGTATCCATTAGTTTCGATGGGATAAAAAAAAATTACCTTTTTTTTAACATAGGGTTTAGCTTGTTAGAGTCCAATCATTGTATAAGTGATTCACAACCCCAAATCATCCTAAAATCCATACTAGGACATTTCCTATACCATATCTCAAATGTTTTTTCATAATTACATTAGATTGAACATAGATTAATATAAATTCTTATGTTTCTAGATGATGGCCTCATAATAGAATAAAAATGTCACATAGACTAATCATTAGTTGAAAATTTCCCAACAAGGAATGATTCCTCCTTTCAGATGCAACATTCCATTATTTGGTTCTATATGTAATGAGTGGTAAAACAATTACATAATCCTTTAGAGGTTTTATGAATTATTTTCAAGATTATTCACCAAACCAATCCAAAATAATAATGTTAATACTCATTCTTAATTGATTTTATAATTTTTTCGAAACTCTTTCAACTTTTCAAAAGATTCATTATATTTTTTTCTTTAGAATCATATTACCATAAAACCTAAAGTCATCAATAAAAGTAAAAATTTACATAAAAACCATTTTATTATGTAATAATTAATCCAAAAAAATAATTATTTATGATAATCAATAGTCTACTATCCCTTTAAACTTTTCCCCCAAAAAGTGTATGTCATTTTTCTAAATAATAAAGTTTTTACATATCAAATGATTTATAATAAAATGATTCAAATATTCAAATATATAGGGAGTCTTTGAATATGTTTCTCATTAATATTACTTAGGTGATGAAGAAAAAAGTATTTGTAATTAAATCAGACCATAACATTTTATTCTAAATGTTAGAAATATAATTTCTCATATTTATAAATTATAAACAATATATAATATTCTAGATTCCATAAAATATTTTAATTTAATATAAAAAAACATGTGTCCTTAATTAAAAATGATAATCCCTTCTATTCCAAAAAAGATACAAAAATAAAATTTCAATTTATGTTAGGAAAATAGTAATAGTTCTTCAATTCTAGGATCAATGCAATAAGTACTGTTAGATCATAAGTGATAACTTCTAAGGAAGAAACACTTGATCCATTACCAAAATTAAGATATAATTCTCCCTTCATCAATTCACACCAATCTTGTAGTCTTTTTTCTGAGAACAAATGCAATATTAACACTCTTTATCAAATACCCATTAGATAGGGTTAGTGGAATTAATTGCTATAAAATTAAAAATCAAGGACCCTTAGTTTCTCCCCTTGAGAACACTTCTCAATCCTATATAGAAACCTTTTGTTGTTTTATACTTCATATCTATTACTCATCTCAAAATCATTAATGAAAAATGTCGAATAATATAAAAAAATGACATATAAATGTGTGAGTATCATGATAGATATTTTTTTATATTATTATTTAAATGATACCACTCCCAATAAAATTTATACCCCAAACATAATATCCCTTTAGTGATCCAAGATGTATATTTCACTTTGTTTGGGTTGCTTAATAATTTCTCTCATCACTAGTATATTTTGGTTGGGAATCATTTCAGTCAACACAATTATGAATATTTGATAACTATAATGATAAACCTTTTTCAAAATCCATCATATAGATTCACTGAACTCTTATATTCTAATAACCAAATCTTATTAGGATCTCTCGGTTAATGTAACACAATGAAAAAAACATAAACAAGATAACCAAGGACAATACATGGGAACCAAAATTTTAGAATGACCTACCTAATAGAAAAATCCAGAGTACCTTATTACTTATTTTACTCACATAAAATAATCTATGGTAACCCATATTTAACATGACCTACCATGTTAGATGATCAAGGGCTTGACAAGTTCTTCTTTGGATGGAATCTCACACATAATATTTAATGTGATTTAATTTAAGGACTTTAAAATTCAATATACATCATAGAAATATTAAATTCATTACTATTATATCAAATATAATATTTATCTTCTCACATTTTTTGTGGATACATTATTTTAATGATTTATTTTTTTGAATCCCAATTCCAACCACCAAATGTGTATGTTCACACTACATTAATGTGAAACCCGTTATACAACTAAAACTTTTATGTTAATCACACAAAAAGAGATTCCAAATATATTCACTCGAATCTAAATATATCATATATATAAGGTAAATGATCTTTTCATGTATATTCAAGGAGTTATATGAGATTGAGATACTCCACATGAGTAAGAATAAAGCAACATATATCCAACCCCATTCTCATTTGTATAAAGGAATAAGAATCTTGGCCAGTATGTGGTCTGACCCAAAGTCCCTCTACCCAAGGATACATTATCTATGGGGCCAATCAATTCATGATTATTGTTACAAATAATATGAATACATTTTACCCAAAAATTATTCTCAAACTCAAAATAACAAATACAAATGAAGGTCAAGTTAGATGAAAATGAAATTTTATGATATTGAACCTAGATTTTATGAAATTATATATCCTATAATCAATTTATCAAATATATTAACCATAAAAAAATTTCAAAATTAGTAAATATTTTTATAAACATCAATAATAAATAAATTAACAACTAAATAAATATATTAAAATTATTTAAAAATATAAATCATCTATAAACTATTCATAAATATTAGTTAACTATAAACATTTTATAATTTTATCAATTAAGAATATAAACTCCTTTCATTCAAAAATAATATAAGCCCTTTCATATTATAATTTAATGGCATGTAAAATATTATTTAATCATTAAATCATATTAATCACCAATTTTCTTCATGTGGTCTAGATAATATCTTTAAATAATTACTTTCTTTTAATCTGACTAGTTTTAAATTAATTAACCAAGCATATTTTATAATTATAAATATAAACACCTTTATATTTAAGGCTTGTAATCTATAAATATTTATGAAATATTTATTTTTATTTCTAAATAATCATTTTATTTTTATATCATAACATATGACAATAATTTGTAAAATATATTTTTAAGTAATAAAATTAATTATTTATGAATATTTCATGTGCAATAAAAAATCAATTATTTATAAATTATTTTTGAGTGAATAATTTATATAACATTTATAAATTATTATTTCCAGAGATGGTTTTTATAATGATATATATATATATATTATAAAACTATTAAAACACAAATGTTAAAAAAGTAATCATTTTACTTTTCACCATGACTTTCATAGCACCATTGTGCCCTTGCTCTACCCTTTTGGATTAGAACTCACCAAGGATTAGAAGGAAATATACTATGGGGAAGCCAAGAAAAATTGTTGGATTTGTTTCATGGATAAATCCATCAAAGAGCCATAATGGGTAATTATTCACCATAGTGATGGAAATCTATGCATTTTGAAGTTTCCACAACAATACCATAGGAGCAGTCATGTCATTGTGACATTTATGTTTTTTAAAATCATATAATAAAAAAACTAATCCTTGAAGAATAATTCTATGATACTGATTATGGGTCTAGTTTATAATTAAATGATCATTGAATGAAAAATTTAACCCAAAATGCATAGGAATATATCCCAAATAATCCTACAAAAAAATTTATCAGAAATAAGATAATAAAATGGTGTACATTCTATGTCAGGTAATCAATATATTTTCTTCTCTTACTTTGATAGAGAGTTCTTCGTGAATATCAATAGGAGAAACGGATGTATTCATCATCACTTCCTTGGGAAAAACTAGACAATGGAACCATGAAACCTTCCTGAGTAATCTTGAATGCTTGATGGTGTGATAGAACCCTTTCTAAGAGATATATGAGCTTTTGAAAGAAAATAAAGGTCTATGAACATTCTATAAATTTATGGTTATCAATTTTTAGACACCAACCCCTAATAGGAGAGGATCACATCCTCTTATATGGCCATCCTCAAAGTTCCTCATTAAATGATTGTGTTAGCAATATGTGATGACCTGGGTTCCATCACTTGGAATCCATATTTTCATCTAACTGGTGTTCATTCATTGAAAAATTAATGAATGAATCTCACATGATATATATTAAATAACACTTTAGTTTGTAACTGATGAAAAATGAGTTTAGAAATATGTGAAAAATACATGATGCACATGCATTCTAAGACTAAGAATGGTTTTCGACCATGATATCACATGAATCATTACAATATATTGGTTATAGTTTTAGTGAACATAGGATATTATTTATATCATGCTTATGGTTTGGATTTTCAAAGTGAACTTTATACTCACGTGTATTTGAAAAAATCATACAATCATGAGACTAATCGGTTGTCTGGTCATCTTTTCTGGGTGTTAAAAGATATAATTTGATCATATGTCCTTGATTTTAGTAGTTCCATGGATCTTTATCTTTATTTTACAATTCTATCCTATAATAATGGTTATCTAGAGTCAATTATGATGGAACCATTTGATTCCTTGTATGATTGGTAGTTTCAATCACATATACATTAATTGGAGGCTAAGAATTCAAATATAGTTATTTTGAGTGTCATATAGGATATTTCAAAGTGTATCTATGTGATTCTAAAGAGGTTGGATATTGTGTAGAGAAGTAAATTTTCATATAAAATCAACAGACACTGCCCTCTATTGTTTTTGGTAGGAGACTATGTTTTCTTGAGGCTATCACCCTAGTTGGGAGACTGTCATATTTAATGATATGAGAAGCTGATACATAGGTATGATGTCGAGAAATGTTTGTCAATATAGTCAATATCATGTCATGGCCACACAATCTTCCTTAGATATTTCATGTTATACATAATGTATTACATGCATCTCTACATAAGAGATACCACCACAACCCGTATCATGTAGTTAGTATCCATGATATCAAGATGGAGGTTGATGATTCATTTGAGGAATCACCTGTTTGTGTAGTTTAATAGATTAAAAAGATCATATGTGGGGATATAATACCATTAATCACATTATTATATATAGTGGTGGGGTTGAAAAACCCCTATCAAAAGGTGCTTTTTATTTAAATTCTCACCAACCCTAAAATTTTTAGTGTTTTCTCATTGTGTGAGGAGTTGGTGGGGGCCATGGTTCAATTTATGGAATTTTTCCTTATTTTTTGGACTTAAATATTGAATAAAAAGGCCTCCAGGTACCTAGTATACAAGTATTGGGTTCCTAGTGTTCCAAAAATAGGGGATGTATTCCTATGTGAGTCACTAGGTGTCTAGTGACTATGGAGTGGGAAACTGGTAGGGAAATGGGTAATAGGTTCTAGGTAATTGGTTACCCGATGGTCATCTAGGCACTTTTTTAAGAATTTAATTAAATTAAATTAAATATATTATTTTTTATAGAGGATCCCACATATTCGTTTATTCCCCAAGTTGTACAATCAAACCTTCTCTACCTTTACCATCTTTTACTGTCAAGATTGTGTATCCCTCATTTATGTTTTGAATTTCATGAAATCTATCCAATAAGATTAAAGGTATGGTTAACAATCTATTGAATATTTTTCTATTTAACTAATTATTTTAGTGTTTTTCACTGGTTATGCCGTACTTTTGTTGTTTTTTCAAATTTTTGAGAAACATTCGGTTGAAGTTGAATATCCTAGTGATATTAATTTTGAGGGAAGATAATATATCAATTTAGGTGGTACATAAAATTTATTTATAGTTTATACATTTTTTCTTGCATTGTGTGATATGTGTTTGCACCAACCATATATTATTGTCCCTAAATTAGTTGAAATGGATTTCCATTATTTATTTGAGAGTGTGTATAGTTTATTATGCCCATGAAAGGTTTCTCGAGTGATTTATCTTGAGGTTGTGGCCCCAAAGACCATGAGGATTAATTAATGTATAGAAATTATGAAATCTTAAATAATGAAAGATGTACCCTTGGAAGGCACTAACATAATGAATCTTGAATAAATGTCATTGGCCTCTCTTGAATAAAATATGTGTGTAGTTAATATGTGTCAAATTGAGGATTTTACCATATATAACCCTTATGTTATTTAGAATTCTTTTTGGGTTGGTTTCCTAATATATGGGGTTACCATTCCTCCACCTTCTAGATTCTATTTATATAGCTAGAAAATACATCATTTTTATATTTTTATATATGTTGGTCATGTTGGGACTAAGGTAGATAAGATAGAAAGTCGGTTGGATGTAAAACTACTTCAATGTGAATTGGATTTATTATATTATTAAGGTGTTTATTATGAAATTTTATTATTTTGGTTATGTTTTTGAAAATTATTCCCAAATATGTTAAATATTTTATGAGGTGAAATGAAATTCCATTAAAACATAAAATTACTAGAGTCTATGATAATATACCCATCCACTTAGTAATTTCATATAGAATAGGATGACATGTACACTTATATTAATAATGATTATGTAACGGGTTTAAATTACCATTTTTTATTATATACAATGTGGAACGTAATGCATATTTGTCTTATGCCACGTTTGAAAGGGGTTATATGCCCATTGTCACCCTCAGAAGAGGGTTGCATTACCCATTTTTGTTCCTTTTATGGAATGGGATGGGAAACCCATTTATATATTGTAACTTATGATAGATAATTTCTTGATCACTATTATATCTAGGCCTGGTGATAGGAATTATTTTCTCTCTTAAGATCATTCCTATGGATAGGGATGTTACACCCACTTACGATGCTATTACAGGGACGACACACCCATTGGTGTCTGACTCTCTAAGATGTTAGTCCCATTTATAGATTATTTCCACAGATATATAATGAATATTTTTGTTACTTGGTTATCAAGACATACAATCTACGTAATAAATATAGTGTTGTAATAGGATGATATACCCACCAATTATGACTTGTGATAGAATTCCCATTTGACATTTCATATTTTGATTGCATACAAGTTCTCATTACCCTGATATGTTACTTGTGACATGTTTAGGCCCCCCGAACACTAGCCAAAGAAGGTATGGTCATTCCTAGGTGGATTTTGTTACACTCATTTTTGTGGAATTTTTTTTATTATTGATTTTTTTTATATATAAGTATATCACACTATATATGAAAATTTATTTATTTGTTGTGATTAGAGAAACTGTATTTAGAGACCATCAGATTCATACACAAAACCTACTTAAAAACCAAGGTACCTAATAATATTTCATGGTGTGTGACCCAAGTATGGGAAATAAAAATATTATGGATGGTTCATTTGTGTATCATTATTGTTTTTTAAAGATGGGACTATGAAAAGACTAGAGACTAGTTCTGTACTTAAATTTAAATTTTTTTTTATTTTTAATCCTTTAATAATATGATGAACCCAAAATTGATCTCATTATTATGTATGACTCATGTGACATTATCTGAGATCCTTTTGTTATATCATGTGTTAATGTATCTTCTTCAAGTTGATATGTAGATAAAATAAACATGTTCTAATTTTAATTTTAGGTGGAAATTATTTTATTATTTTTGACATTATTACTATATTTTTTCGTATCAGAGGAAATAGTCTCTTTATGATATCCACAATCCATCAGAATCATTCAAATTACCTTAGGAATATGGGTATGCGTGCTTAAGTTATGTGGCACTCTAGTTTTGTTATAGTGAAAGTGAACCAACTCAAGGAATTTACACATGAATCCACTAATAATGATATCATAGCTTAGGATATAAATGGTATATCATAACATACAACTGATAGCTCTTGGGAAACATATCATAGGTCACTCGATATCTACTATAAAAATATTATATACTTTTTTCTTAATCATAGGTTACTATATGGGCATATAATACTATATAATATGGGGAAAATATGATTTTTTAATTATTGAATTATAAAATTATTTTATAGGAAATGTTATTTTTGGAAAGATATTTATTTTAAAAAAATTAACAATTCAAATAATTATAAAGTTATTATACTAAATTAATAATTTTTCTTCAAACATTTATGAAATAAATATCCAAAATTTTATGTTTTAATATTCAAATAAATTTGATTAATATGAAATGATTTATAATTTTTATAAAAAGTGTTTATATAGAAATTATAAGTTAATTTATGAAATTTTTATAAATTATAAAAATAAGAAAAAAATTAATGAGATTGTATTGAGTTGTGAATTGTTCATAAAATTAAATTTTCAATTTCTAAATTAATCCTTATGTAAAAAATTATTTGGACTATATCAAAAGGATTTTTGATACGTTGATATGATCAAGGTTTAATTAATATTATATTTGTGATATTTTGATTTTGTAAATTTTTTATATGATATATATATATATATATTAATATATATTTAGAATATAAAATGTTTATATTTCAAATATTGTAAATTAAAGTAAAATTCCATATAATAGAAATTTAAAAAAAAAATTATTAATAAATTTAAAGTTTTTATATTTGTTTTACTATGTAATGTCCATAATTTATGGATAAATCGAAAAGTGTTTACATTTTCCTTATTTATGAATAGCCATAAATGTTTATCTCATATATATGTTTACAATTTATTTATTTATTTAGTTTTATACTCTTGTTGATTTTTAGATATACAAGTTATGATATGAATGTATGTATTCATTAGTTCAAAATATTAAAATAATTTTTCAATGTATCATAGATGAATTTAAGGAGATACATGCATGTTATGATAATTGATTTAGTTTTATATTACATTAAATTTGTCATTTACATGGTTATCATATCGAATTAAGAAGTTAATTTATATTTATACATATTTGGTGTGAGACTTATTATTGAATTTTGGTCTTTTTTAAGTAATAAATCATTGGTAAAGGAAATTTTCCTCGGATTTCTCAATGTCTTAGGATATTTGGGGGTTTATTAATATGTCGGGTTGGTCTACCAGTCTTTTTTATTCTTACACTTGTCAGTATTATTGATTTAATGTTATTATAATCAAGTGAATAAAATGTTTAAATTTACCTTATTTATGAGATTCATTTGGATATGTATTAATATAATTGGATTTTAATTTGTCATAGTTTCAAAATCTATGAGTTTCTTATTTTTTTACACATCAATATGTTTGATCATATTTATTTTGTAAAAGTAATAATGATTGAAAAATAATCATTTAGAAGCATGAAAATATTTTTATGGAATACATGATATAATATTATAAGATATTAAAATAGCATTAAAATATTAATGATAAGATTAATTCCGGAGTAAACAAATTTCATGTCCCCAATCACCTAACCAATTTATTAAATAAGTGGTGTGCCCATGGATTTTCTTGTGTAAGGTATATAGGTTATGAGTGAGCCTAATAAGATTAGGTGATCATATTTGGTGTGAATTCTCGTGAAACTTAACTAAGAACCCAAATAAGATTTGGATATCAAGGGAATAATGTTGAGTGAATCCATATGATGTATTAGGATAAAGAGTCCTCCAATTAATTATCCAAGAGACATATTTTATATGACTAACTTATTTTATACCTAAATATATAATAAATGGGAGAAATTATAATGAATAAAACTACATCGTGAAATATAAATCTGATCTCACTGATTATTATGAAAGATATCAGAAGTGGTAATCCTTCATGTGGGATCAAATTTAATAAATGTAGTTATAAAATAAAAGTAAATCATGATACTCATGTAATAAATGATTCTATGTTTAAAAAAATGAAATAATCATTTGTATATTTAAATTTGTGATCAATATTATATAATGAAAAGATTAATTGAAAAATTTAGAGGATTTGTATAAAAATAGGATAATCATTTTTAAGATATAAGAAACATTCTATTTGAAATTGTAACACCTTCTTGAATAAAAAAACTATTAAATTTGTTCAAAAGTGGATATTGATGATTATGAAAAAGCATAGATGAATTAACATAAGATTTTCAAGGCATTTTAAAATTCATAATAACAAATGTAACATTAGTCTCCACTCATATACTAAATATTATTTGTTACGTTAATGAATTATAGGGATTAGGGTTTCCTTTGGGACATGATCATTCCTAAGAATTCATTTTATAATCATAATTTAAAATTTTATAACAATGTGTGTGAATATAATAAAAATGTAAATTATTTAATAAAATTTTCCAGGTAATAAGAATTGGGCTTGTGATATCCATTTTTTAGCGTTGTGTTGATAGTAAAAATGTTTAAAAGCTCAAACTAAATGTATAAAAGTCTAGAGGTATTTCTAACTATATATAATTCAATATCAAAATAATGTTATTAAATCCTACAGGCGGTGATAGGAAGGAGGGGAAATGACTCAATAAATATAATTTTCTCTGATTTCTAAAAATAGTATAATAAATTCTTGAGAGAGTTTATATGCAGTGTAGATGTTATGAAAATAAATTCAATTATTTTAAAGTGTATGTAATACTGAATGTAAGATCCTCATGTTTTATGAGGTGTGTTTTTTCTTCAATTTTGGTTGAAATTATATTTAAATGTTTAATTGAATACCTCTTTAGAGTAGAGAATACCTTGGGAGTGTCCTAGGGGTTATCGGCATGAAGAAGGGGGAAAAGATACACACTGTGTAGGGATAATGGTTACCACATAGTTATTAAAAATTGTGTTAAATAACCATGAATCAATGAATAAGAGGAATCATCACTTGTAAATGGTGTAAGGAGTCAATTATCAACCATGAAAGGATAAATAGAACTAGGTGCACAGATTCCATTTGGTTTTTCAAATCATCCAGGAACCCCTAACATAGTGTGCCCTAGTTTTTCATAGAGATAGGAGACTACAGGTTTGGGTAATAGTTTTTAAATATATGTGCCTCTTAAAAAGTGGGATTTTACCAATCTTTTCTTTTAATCGTCTATTCAATTCTACAAATTTTCACCCTCATTTATCCTCCAGCAGCCTAGGTTGGGAAACTCCTTCTCCTAACTCTTCTAAGGGTGATTATCCATCAATCATGGGTTTTTTAAGGTGTCATTTGATGCGGTTAGAATCTCTAGGTAATTATACAGTTCCACTTCCATGTATTTTTATAGGAATATTTGGTTGGTTGTTTCTCTTATTTAAAACATCATGATCCTTATTTTATATGGAGTTATTTGATTTTAATTTTTATATTTATTTACCTTTAAACAGGGTATGAGGTTGAGGAGTTGTTTTATACAATCATAAGTTAGGTTTTCTACAATTATTCTCCTATAGTCTGGATGTTTTCCTTATGTTAGTGGTTATTACATATTCCCTGATTAATAAATATTTTTTTAATATTAAATGTAAACCTGTCTTCAAAATGATATGTTAAACCTCTCACATACCCCATAAAGACTATTGATTATAATTATATCTGGTTATGACCACCCATGGGGTGTGTCAAACACTCTAAAATAGTAAATGGGTTGTAAATTATGAGATAAATGGTTTATATGGTTAAATAGATTGAACTTGTCATTTGATCAAGTTATTATGACATAGGGGGATGTTTTCCTTAATTGAAAATTAAAGGTGTTATGAATAGGGAAGATACATAAAGCGTAAATGGATAAAAAGGATTTATTATTTCAAAAAAATGATTTAAAGGACGTTAATGGTTATGTTAAATGAATAAATGGTTAAATTGTATGAGAATAGAAATGGTTTAAGGATGTTTACTGAGATATACCAAGTGAATAATGGTATAATTAATAGGTTCATGTGGCAAACTTCACCCAGATACACTCACAAACTGATACACTACATGAACCATCACATACCCAAAGGGAATTCTTGATCCCTATGGGATGATAACTAGCACCTAGAAAGAAACCCCCAGAGGGAATTATTTCTACTAAACTGAAGTATAAATTATGGAATACATGCTTCAAGCAAAGAGAAATTGTGAAAAAATATATTAGGAATGAAAAATTACATAATAAAAAGGAAACGATAGAAGCAATAAAATTCAATAGTTTCTATATAATCAAAATGTACAACTACCATAGGAAAATTCAATTGAAATATAAATAGCTACTCAATGTGATAGTGTGGGAAAACTCCAATAATCTCACGACCATCTACCTAGACATAGCTAATAGAAACCCCAATGCCTCATTGTGGCACATTTCAAATACCTATACAAAAATACATAAAAAAGTGTTGTGAACTGCCAAAGTGGTGACCATGGTGTGATCTAAATAGGATCAGTAGGATCCCACCCATGTTTTCTATATCATGTCTTTATAAAACAATATATACATTCTCATCATTAAAAAAACAAGTAATGATAAAAATTTAAACCATTTTTGTATCAAAATTGTGTTTAAACATTTCCCCTTTTACCAAAGTGTCATGTAATCTAGGTAAAATAGTTTCAAGGAATATCACATATATCAAATCAGTAAAAGAAATTAATCTTTCACATATAATATCATATCCAAATATTTATAAATAAAAATATAGGTAACATCATTCCAAGGATCATAATAGTTCATGCTAGCTAGAACACTCATACTAAAATGTGGAAAATTTCATGCATCAAGATTGTAGATATTTGAATCGAATCTATAGAGAAAAAGAATTCCACATTAAGTGATCCTCCTAACAGTTCTAAAAATTCCCGATAAAAATAGCCTAGGGAGTACAGGGACACCCCATGAGTGACCCCCCTCTAGCAGTATCAACATAAGAGGCCTATTACTACACCTTACAACTGAATACACAAGGCTTCCCATGTGATAAATTTCTAAAACTAATTCATCAAAACCAATGCTTTGAAACCCATTTCAAAAAACCATTTCACAATGATTCGAAAATAAATTTTCTTTTTCCAAAAAAGGGTAAACCATATTTCATCAAAACCTATTTTCAGTCATGCAATTCTATAATTCTAATTCATTTATAAATTAATTTATAAAACAAGATAAATATAGTGCATCCAACATAAGCTAGAGACCAATCCAAATACCTCCACATTAGGTTTCATGCACCTATAATGGGATACACCAATATAGAGGAATTTAATGACAAAAAATGAGGCTTTATAATCAATCCATATATCTAAAATTCCATTTAATAATAAAATCATCCTGCTAAGAAGAAAACAGAACATGTACCTCAAGAAAATCGCACACGACACCAAAAAAAAAGGTAATGCATTCAAGGAACATCATGAAAATTTTCTATAAATGAACAAGATGATCAAAACCATAAGACCAATAGATATGAAAATATAGTGTAACAACATTTAAGTATCCAATATAAAGGAAGAAGTAGTAAGATCACTTACCAAGAGAGACACAACTTGACCAAAATTAAGATTGATCACTAAATGGAATGATTCAAAAGGATAGTAGATCCCAAATTTTATATAGGGATATCTCATATATATCATAAGGGATATATGTGGTGAAATTAAAACATAATCATATGATAATTGTGTTTAAAAGCACAAATCCTAAAACATTCTTGACGTGAAACCCATTCACAATGTGAAATTCCTTGATTTTTTAGATACTTTAAAAATACATGTTGATTTGGATTAAAAATAACTTTTATTAACATTATAAGACATTAAATATTATAATGACATTTATAAAATTCATGATTTGAACCAGTTCATAATATCGTATCGATAATATATTCATATCGCTCAACCAATTCCTGATGTTAAATAGTCCAACATTTATATTAAATAGAAACTAATATCAAAATCCATTGGGTCATCCTAGACCCAAAAATACAACTTCTTCATCCTTTTTCACATTTATTCAAAGGATTTATTAATTTCAAACAATATAAACCCATAAAATTTTGGTCATTTTTCCAAAAAAATGCGCTCCATGCTCGGAATCCCTAAAATACATCAAAAAAAGGGAAATGAAAACAGAGAAGAGAAATATCTAAAATTGGGTAATAGAATTTTATAGTAAACCCTTGATGTCATGATACATTATAAATTACACATATTTAGAAGTGTAGAAATTATTAATTGATGAAATGGTTTGGAATGATAGACATGATGTTCCAATTCTCTCAAATATCAATGGTCGACATGATGCTCTAAACCCATGGATATGGATGTTGGACATGGTGTTTATAATACATGATTTTGGATGTATATACAACACTCTCATAAAACATGATTTGAAATTATGGACTTAGAGTTACTTATTATTATCTAGGGTTTCATCACGATGATAGATCATTAATAGAATTTGACCTGATATGGGTAATTTGGATCGTGCACCTATATATTTATTATTGAAATGGCTAATTAATTCCCCTAGTATTTAAAATATTTAACCTCCATGTCTAATGAATTATACTACCAACATGTTTGAGGTAGGTTTGATGGGTTGGTGGTCATAGTAAAACCATATCATACAAATGGATGCCTAATAAAATGTTTTAAATTGTGACACATATTGACTTTTACCGTCTTGTTTATTATTCACATGTACTTATGCATACATTATTATTCCACAAATTATTACATCATACACCATTGGTGGTGTCTAGTTGATTTATAGGTACACACTTTTTGGGCTTCCATGCGTACTTGGGAAGGATTCAGGTTTTTGGTTTAAGATAAGGACAGAGGATCAAATGATAAATGGATGACTCAACATTTGGGGCAAATCAAGGATGAGGGGAAAATACTATTTTCCAAACCCATTTTGGGGATTTCCAATGTGTATTTATATTCTAGTTAATTTTTAAAATGACATGAGTTTTAACAAACATTTTTATTATATTGGTTTGTGGTAATTTACATAGTTTTTGGGGATTCATTATAATATTAATGATTATTGTTCGTTATTCATCATTATTACTCTTTTTATTACTTATATTCATTATTTGTGTTGCGAGACACTGGCAAAGAGTGTATTGTTTCCAAACGTGCATAATTAGAACCTTACTAATAGTTGGTATCCTCTGGAAGAGGGGGAGGCATCTTTAGGGTCATGTAATGTACCGGTTAAGCGCACTAGCTTAGTGGAATCCGGAACAGGATGTTAAAAAGTGGTATCATAGAAGGGTTTTTTATGTTTATTTACTATTTGAGAATGGTATATATAAAATAAGGATGTGTCGGGTCTTGGAGATAATATTAGTCATGGTAGTATCTAACCTATGTGGGGGGGACCCATGTTCCCAAGGTAGGATTATTGTTCGTGATGTTATCTTGTTATAATTGGATGTTATTTTACCTTGGGTGATACACTTGTGGTGTGATGTCATTGTTTTCTAAGATTTTACCTATGGTCCAGCAAGGAAAGTGGTTGTGTATAGATGAATCATTTTAGGAACTTATGGATTCATGTTATAGTCAACATATTAGGCTCACACAAGAAAGCATGGTATGGTTAGGTTATGGGAATTGAAAATGCTTCATTGGTTCTTTTGGAATTTAAAAAAATGCTTTATAAATAGACTACATTTGATAAAATTAAATAAGTTAAATTAAATTATTAAAATGAAGCTAAATGGGATGTTTTTAGTTTGGGATATTCGGTTTACCTTAATTTGTCTGTGGCCCATGATATGGATGGTTTCTTGTAGAAAAAGTGTTGTGGTTATGATAGTATGGATAGTGTATGTTGAGTGGTTTAGTGATGGGAATTTGGGGCCACTCTTTTTTGTAAATTTGAGAGTGATATATTATGTGTTTTGAGATGTGTGGTTTAATTATAGATAAATACTTGCATTAATAAAGTTTCTAGTATGAAGACATGTGTACGTTATTAAGAAAGAAACTCCATTTGTTGAAATAGATCCCCCATTATTTCTTGGTTGTAGGGCAAAAGATGGTTCTAGAATAACATCACATATATTTTTTAATTTATGGTAAGATAACCAAGTAGGATACCTAGATTATGATTTTCCTATCTAGAGGGTTTCAACTATAGTATCCTTTGATGTTTTGTAGAGAGAGTGGACCCAAGGAATATGAATTCTGGATGGAGTCAATCCAAATGATTCCTAATCAACTATAGACAACTCTGGAGAAGTGATTTAAGTTATCATCTAACATGTTGCGTGGACCAACGAATCACTAGTGTGATATTCTAGTTTATACTGAATAGTTAGAAGGTATGGTATATAAGGACTTCTATGAGAATTTATTGGAACACTTTTGCCGCATAACCTTAAGGAAAGAGAGATCTATGGATTATATGTAGTTGGAATATGGGAATATTTAAATTAAGGAATATGATATCTAATTTGAGTAATTACAATTATTTGTTCTTATATTGGTAGTATTCAAGGTATTTGTGTGGAAATAATTTTAGGATGGACTTATATATGTGGTCAAGTCCAAGGTGAATATCTTCTAGTTGAAAAATGTTTGCTAAGTTGGTGAATTAGGATCACATTAATGTGGGGAACCCGAAGGAGGATAATATTGTTGGAAAATAATTTTTATTTGGGAAACATGTTGGTGCATAATCATATATTATGAAGTTAAATTTTGAGAATATACTCTAATGAAGTGGTGGTAGTAGTTTATAGGGATGAGGATCTACCACTTAGGGAGGTGATATAGTGGTTTTCTATCAGTGTAGGATGTCCGGACACATTCTTGGTTACCATTTACAACCTCAAATAGAGTTATGAGCTTATTAAATGATGTGATAACTATATATTTTCTATAGGAACCTGCATCCAATGGATGGAGATTGAGGATCTAGGATAATGCAGAGCACCGACGTGGGATCTACTATCCTTTATCAGTCTTGTGGTTTTAGTTCTATCGGCCAAACCAAACAAGTTGAGACCATGGTTATTCAACAAAATAGCATCCTAATTAGTAGATTAGTGTCACATATGAGTCCTATATAATATAATAGGTTAAATAGATAAGTTAATGGTAAGTAATTGTGCATGCACTAATGTTTATAAAATTTGGACCATCAACTGTGTGAGGTACAACTCTTATAGCTTCTAAACATTCAAGTGCTTTATTTGTAATATAAGCATCAAA
Organism: Viscum album; assembly: GCA_963277665.1. Classification (NCBI taxonomy): domain Eukaryota; kingdom Viridiplantae; phylum Streptophyta; class Magnoliopsida; order Santalales; family Viscaceae; genus Viscum; species Viscum album. The sequence goes on along the minus strand of OY728126.1, from coordinate 761,809,636 downwards.
TTAATTTATATTTTCTACACATTAGGTATTTTTGGATTTGATGATGGAGTTTATATGTTGGGTTTTGTAGGTCAACATTCCATTAGGGTGTTATCGGAGGGAATATGTCTTTATAACGGTTGTTTCATTGAGGATTGTGAGTAAAAATACCTTTGGGATTTTTTTTCAAACATGAGATGTAATATTTTGACTTGATACTGGTAATGGAATGGTAGGTATCATATGAATATCACATTTACTACCATCATATAAGATTAACCTTAATATATCTTGAGGGTAACACCTATGTTTTTAATGTGGAATGGGATATTCAGGAAGGCTGTGTATGGCTAGTTCATCCACTGCTATGTGAGCTCATAGCCTGGGTTGTGAGTGTATTGACTAACGATGAATAGTAAAATCAGTATGTCTTCCCTACAGAACTGGATTGGTTTCATGACATGTTTATTGATGTGTAATCAGGGCTGTTACCTCAGGTATAGGTTGAGTTCACAATTGAGATGATGCAAGAGATGAGATGGTTTCTATTCTGTCATACATAATAGAATCGCTAGAATTTTACGAGATTACGACTTAGTTGGAATAGTTTTATGATAAATTCATCAATATGATAATTAAAAATAGGGATTATATAGTTTTTTTCTAATAGGTTTGACTGAATATTGCAATTTTATATTGATTATAGGATGTTGAACCAAATTATGGTTAAGATCTAATATCATCTCCATCAAATAGAAGATGATATTTTTGACCAGCTAAGGTGTGGTTCCATATTCTATAATATTTATTTGAGAGTACCGCATCACTAACTAAGGTATATACCTTTTGACATTCAATAAACTAGTTTTATAAGTAGGTATCGATTATAGTATTTTTTTTAAATATTTTTTGGATTTATTAATGTTCTTACTCCATTTATGGCCATGATGAAGCAAACCATTCACGTATTCTTAAACCAGTTTTGCTTTTTTCATGACATATTAGTGTAAGCTTATTCCCAATATGAAAATGCCTAACATCTTGACATCATTTTATGAACAAAAAAAGAGTAGAGCCTTTACTCCAACAAATGTAAGTGTAATTTCTGGATCAATAAGGTACATTTCAGGGGCCACATCAACTCAAATGAAATTCTATTAGTGAAACCTAAGAAGGTTGAGGTCATTTTTTCATTAGATTATCCCATTATTTTTTATCAAAATATTTTTGGGTTTTTATGTTACCAACTAAGGTTCATAATAGTGTTTTATTGCATGAAAATTCCACTCTCATTCCTAACTAAGAGGGATATAAATTTTGAATGGACTTAGGCATGTGATAATGACTTTTGGGATCCAAAGAGTCAATTGAACACTATAAAAGTACTTATCTTCCTTGAATGGGGTAATGACTATACCTTGTTTTATAATGCATCATGGATCATACATGGATCAGGGTGGATGTCAGTAGATCGATTCTTGTAATATAGATCATAGCTGTTGAGGCAACATGAGATAAATTATCCAACATATGATCCAGATTTAGATGCAGTAGTTTATGACTTAAGATTTTGGACGAAATTTATTTTGGGTGAGAAGTTTGTTGTTTATATGGGTCATAAAATCCAAAAAATGTATCTTTTCACAGTGTTATTTTAATCTTCTACAAAATATGTGGGTTGATTATATGAAATCATTCCACATTGAGCTAGCTTATACAATGGGAAATGGTAATAATGTTACTGATTCACTGAGTATTAAGTCATAGACATAGATAGTTCAAGAGATTAGTTCTGAGTGGTGGATGAGTTAATTTTTTATAGAGATGCATATAGGTTTATAGGAGGAGTAGGTGGAGATGACACTTAGTTCCTTGTTAGTTGTTCCCTAACTACTTAATTGGGTTAAGAAGAGGCATTACAAGGATTCACAATGATTATATTTGAGGGATAAATTTAATTATGGGAAGCTACCTCCCGATTAGACTGTCGATGAGGATGATAATATATATTCTCATGGTCATTTTATTATTTCGACTTGTATACGAGAGAAGATCATGTGAGAGTTTAATGCCTAAAAATGTGAATTGAACCCTAGAATAGCCAAAATTAAATTTTTTCTTCATAGACAATATTGGTGTCCAGGAATGAAAATGATATTTTAGGTTTTATATCATAATGCTACACTTGTTAAAAGGTGATGTCCAAGCATCAGTGACCTGCTAGACATTTACTATTGTTTCCTATTCTAGAATGGAAATGTGAAAATACTACCATAGACTTTTTGGTGGTTTTATCGATGACTCCTTGGAAGAATTACATGATATGGGTAATCATGGAGCGAATTAAAAAGGAATTCCATCTCATAGTGAGTTTGGATTCTTTTACCATTGATCAATTGGGTGAATTAAACCTTCAAGAGATATTACATTTTCATGGGATACCTCGGAGTATCATTTCATATCGTGATATTCATTTTACTTTTCACTTCTGGAAAGGGTTGTATAAGTCAATAGGTACTCATGTTTTTTTAGTACAACTTATCACCTATAGAAGTATAGGATATTATAATGTACTATCTAGTTCTTAGATGACATGTTGAGAGCATTAATTATTGATTTTTGTGGAATATGCGATAATCAATTAGTTCGTGTTGAGTATTGTTACAAAAAAAATTATCAGGAGATGATTTAGATGGAACCATATGAGTTACTCTATGGAAGGATATATAGATCCCCTTTATAATAGATGTGAGTGGGATAATCAGATTAGTTGGGGACATGTCTCATGCAGAAGTCTTCAGAGCATGTCAAGTTGATTTGGAATCATATGGCTATGATATAGAGTAGACTTAATTCATATTATAATCAATTCCATCAACCTCTTGAGTTTATAGTGCATGACCAGAAATTTATTCAGGAGTTATCCATATTGGGTCACCATCAGATTCGAAAAGATAATAAGTTAGCATCAATGTATGTTAGGTCGTTTCAAATTGTGGACATGATTGAATCGCTAGCATATCACTTGGATACTCTATAGTGGTATAGTGTTATTCATCAAATTTTTCATATGAAATATATTTGATAATATTACCCTAACACTTACCATGTGATTGAATTTGGTTATTTTTAGCTTTAATCTATTCAATCCTTTTAGGGGAATCTGATTCCTATTATGGATCACATTGATAAAACCCTTTGAGGGATGGCTATTCATTTAATCTGAGTGTTGTTTTAGCACAATCAAGTTAAGAGGGGAAATTGGTCGAGGGAACTTAATATGTGGGCATGGTTTCCTGACGCTTTTATCTATGTGGATTAGTGAAACATGGGTGTGTAATATAAGGGATACCTTTTATAAGGTGGTGAGGGTTTAAGATCTTGATGTTTTTGTGAGGTATGTTTTCATTTCAATTTTAGTTAATTTTTATTAAAAATTCTTAATGTAATGCCTCCCAAAAGTAAATTGGGGTATCAGGTGTGTCCCAAGGGGTTATAAATAGAAATGGGGGGAAAGTGACACAATTTTCTGAGAGCATGGTTGGCATAAGATTAGTACAAACTGTGTACCATAACTATCAGGATTGTAGGAGAAGGAATTATGGTTTTTAAACCATAAAAGGGGTGGCCTTCAAACTATGTGAGGCTTCATAGATCGAGATGCATGGATTTTGAATGGGTTCTCTTACACTGTGGGATCCCCCAACAAACCATGTTCCCTGGTTCCTCATGGGTAGTGGAGACAGCATGGTTGGAACATGGTTTGGAAGGCTATGTGCCCAGACTATGAATCTATTAAAAAGAGTGACTTTTACTATTTTCCTTATGATATTATATCAAATTCCCTCAATATTCACCCACATTTGACTTCCAATATCCTAGGGTGACTCCCCCCACCAAGTCTACATAGGATGGTTCTTTATTGATCCTAAGGCATTTCAGGATTCATTTTTTGCGATATGAATCCCTATTTAAGTATATCAGTCATCTTCCATCTATTTTTTTGGTAAGAGTCGTCATTTGGTTGCTTCTCTTCATTTAAGCCCCATTATCCATACTACCTAGTGTATTCTTATCTTTACATATTGAGGCCACTTTTTCTTGAACCAAGGGATATGGTTGTATGAGTAGTTGTAAACATACATAAGGTGTATTTTCTACATTTTTTGGCCCATATTCTTTAATTTTTCGTTTTTGTGTGGTGGTTTCATTGCACAGACTTGGTGTGCATTGGTTTTTTTGAATAAGAAACATAAATTAGGGCTCAAAATGATATGTTAGATGTCTAAAAAATCCCATTAAAACTATTCAAAACTATGATTACATCTTAGGGCCACCCATGGGGTCATTCAATCCCTTTAAATGATAAAAATGATGTAAAAGATGTTATAGAGGATTTGGATGATTAAATTGGTTTCAATTACTATTTGAATAAGTTATCATATCTTCCAAGGTTGTTTTTCTTATTTTTAAACTAAACATGTCATGAAAAGGAAGTGAATTAAATGTTAAATAGTTAATGGGGATTGAATATATCATCAAATGGATTTAAATAACCATAATTGTTGTTTTAAATAAATAAATGGTTAAATGGTTTAGAAATGGAAATGGGTTAAAGATGTTGAGTGAGATAGATCATGTTATTAAATGTAAATGGAATATGGGCAGCCTTGATGTTGTGATATGTTTTAAAGGCCATGTAAGTTGGGACATTGAAATTGTGAATTGATGAAATGGTTTTCAACCATATATATGAAGTTCCACTTCTCTGAGATGTGAATGTTGGACATGACACTCCACCACCATAGGTAATGATGTCAGATATGGTATTCATTATCCATGATATAGAACGAAAATACATGAATTTCAACATACTTGAATTGAAATGATGGACCCATATTTGTTTATTCTTGTCTAGGGTGTGGTAATGACGACCAAGAACAAATATATTTTATCATGGTTTGGGTAATTGGCCTAGAACACCACAAATATTTAAAATTAAAATTTTTAATGAAGTAAACTTGTGATTAAAATGTTTATCCTCTATGTTTAATGGCTTATAATACCTTTATGGAGTAGTTATTTCATGGGTTGGGGTTCATGGTCAAACCAAAAGTGATAAATGGATAATAGATTATATGATTTGAATTGTGAAACCCATTTACATTTACCATGTTTTTTATTATTCACATGTAATTATGAATTAACTACTATTATAATATATATTTTATGATACATCATTAGTGGTGGCCATATAAGTTGTACTCACACCCTGCTCTAGCCTTCATGGATACCCAAGAAGACATCATGGTTCTAGGACTTGATAAGGGAAACACTAAAATTCTAGATGGATGAGTAGGGATTTGGGATATAGCACAGATGAGGGGTCTTGGATGATACCAAGAACCATTTATAGATTGTTAATGTGAATCTATTTTGAGTTTTCTTTTACACATAACTTGATTGTGACATTACATGTAAACGGTACCAGTTTTTGGGAATTTACCCAATTTTTGTGGTTTTTTATGAGATGCATGATTATTTTTTGGTTATTGATCATTATTTTTTTTATTTAGAATATCAATTTTTTTAATGTTTTATTAATCTATTACCAAGGTCATAGTATCCCCATGTACCTCATTATACAATTGATATAAATGGTAATCCTCTTCAATATTGGGAGGTTCACTTGAGGTCATGTCATACACCAGCTCAGGGAATTGTTTTAGTGGAATTTGAGCCAAGACATTACACCAAGTGTATACCTTAAAAATTTAATAAATATATAAAAGTTCTTAATTTAATGTATGAATTGATGAATCTTTTAGTTTTAATTTAATTGGTTCATAAAATGATTTATAAATAATTAAATTGTATGAATATTAATATATCAATATCAAATAGATAAAATTAAAGAATGTATATTCTTATCACATTTACATTATATGATAAGAGAAATTTTTAGTTAATAATGAATAGTTCTACATAAATAAATATAATATTTTTCATATAGGTAGTAATGTTTAATCTAGTATTATAATATTTTTTAATAGGTGAAATTGATAAATATATTTTTTAAGGAAAAAAGAGTTTATCCATGATATTTTATGAAACCATGAGGGAAGGAGTTCCCACCACAATTAGTGGAATATTTTTAATCATAAAATTGTATTTTCATAATATTTCTCCAAACTCAAAGTATAAAATATGGGATATGGTGGTCAACAGTTTATTTGTTAAATATTTCCACTTTAATAAATAAGTTTAATTTCTTAACATAATGAGTTCATGTTTCATAGAGTAAAAGTAGTAACACTATATAGTTTCTATGAGGTTAGTGTAATTTGAACTTAGATATGTTTAATGTGTAAAAAATAAAATAGTAAACCATTAAAATTCAATGTGAATGTAATATAATATTATAAAAGATATTGGGGTATGTTGGAAAAGAAATTTAATGTAAAGGGTTTCATTTAGTCACCAAATTTATCTCAAATGGAAATGATTCTATAGAATGGTTCTAAGATTATGATTATGATGAACTAAAAAGAGTTCTAATTAGTCAATAAAATTTATTAACATATTAACATTTCATATTGTAATCTAACTGAAATTGAATACAATGTACAAATATTTGCACACAAGGAATGTGATTCTTAATCTCAACATTATTCAAAATTTATTTCTTCATATATGTTACCCATTAAAAGTGTTTAGTGAGATTCTTTTAGAAAATGGTCACATAGAGTGGTGGAATAAATTATGTTGATATGTAATGAGATTTATAAAACCATAAAATTATAGCATAAATAAGGCCTCTCTTGTTTTATACAATATGGGATAGGATTACACATTCTCTTAAGAATGGTTTTATTTGTATTATTAAAGAAGATTAAAATGTATCATGTAGAAAATAATTTATTCTAAAATTTTTCATTATATCATGTTTACTACATATATAGATTCAAGAGTATTTATTATTTACCTATCAATTTTTTCCATAAGTTACCCCATACTAATGTTTGTTATATATTATTATAGGTTGTGATTAAATGTAAAAGTTATTGGGGGGAGGATTTAGAATAAAAGTATAAAATATGATCCTAAGACACAAAAAGTTTTTTGCGTTGGATAACACACCTTGTATAATACATAGAGTATCGATCCTATTTATTTGGTATACTATGTGAGAATGTTCTATTTTGAATCCTTATAACTAGTTTTGAAAAGACACATAGCATGAGAACGTTTATACATTAACACCTCTCTTATAACAACCTTGTGTTTGACTAAATTAATGGGTGGTTCCATATATTTTTTATCATGTTATTTATTGAGTAATAACCTACACAAGATTTTTCTACTTTTATGATGTGTATTGAATTATTAACCTTGATTGAGATAGACTGAGGAAATTTATACATATACCTAGATAAGGGGATTGTGATTTGAATATCTATTTTTATAAAAAAAACACGTGTTTTCTTCATCTACTAGGTTTAATGACATGTAATGTTTTAATCTATATGATTAGTCTATACTAAAAAATGATGATTTATATTTAGCTATATAGGATTTAAATTATCTATATTCTATGGTAAACTAATTTCTTGTACAAATATATTATAAGATTATTCATGCTTGTATATAGTTTAACTGTTTGAAATTGGTATCAATATACATTTGTTTTATAGGTATTATTCTTGATCCCAATATATCTTGAATAATATTAATGGTTTCTTATTGGTAAATTTCATAATTTTAGATTTATTTTTTTCTAAATACTACAAAGGATATTTTGGTCACACTATTTTTTAATTGAATGTGAATTTAGTTTTATGGAACTCATATAGAACCTCAAAAAAGGTTTTATAGTTTAACCAAAATGATTTTTGGATTTTTATTCATGAGGAATTTCATATTATTTGATATAAGGTGAAGAAGATAATAGCTTTACAAAATTATTTTGGAAGTGTCAAAATGTATTTTTGGATATGATTTCACTAGTATTTTCCTATGATATGATATAAGGTGAAATAATATAAAGTCTACAAGTATTTAGTATAAGTTAAAGATTGATTGAGATAATTCCCTAAAACAAAATAAACATATGATTTTTTTTTCTATATCATAGAGTAAAGTATGAGTATGTCAGATTATACGACATCCATGAGTGTATATCATTGGATACAATATGTGATATCATATCATAGTTCTCTAATAAACATCTTAGTCTGAAATTTTGTTATATTTTAATGTAGTGGTTTCGGATAATCGGATGGAATGATTAACAATGAATATTATGACTCATAATAGGGACGTAAAAATTAAGTGTTATTAATTCTCCCTATTCAATAAAATTTTTGTGATTTATATTATATATAATAAAACATATGATAGATTTTGTAACACATTTTTTCAATAAATAAATTATTTTCCGAAAGATCAAAACCTTATAATCAACATTTCATTTACTCATATGTTTTGTAGTGTATGACTAAATTCATGGGAGGATTGAGGAGTACCTTTAATGCCTATGTAAGGAGGCCAAATATTTAAGTCTTATAAAAGATAAAATAATTATTATTAATACAGTGAAAGATATTAGAGAAACTCAAAACCCAAGACTCTATACAATAAAAAACCATGAATAAAGAATAATGAACATTTGTACCTTAAACTATAGTTGGATAAAACATATCCCTTCAATCACATCATTTGATGAAGATCCTTGAGAAGAATCCAAAATAATCCTTCCTCCAATGTGTATCCATGATTATACCTAAACCAACCATAATTTTTGAGGATTATCCTTCACACTATAGAATACTAGTACATCTTTGGTAAAGGATAAAGGAGAAGAGTTCTTTCTAGAAGGTAGAATCAACATGAAGGTTAGATGTGGTTTTCATATCATCTAGTAACTTTATATAATCCTTCGAGAAAAACCTCAATACTCTATGAATTTATTCAAGTATTACATAACATATGAGTAATGAATGCACTTATATTTTTTCTAACCCCTTTATCACATACAGTTAATATTTATGTGAATTCATTGCCCATATGCTGCATCATATGAAAAATTTATAATCAATGACAACCTTATATAGAATAACACCTTTTCATTAATTCTTAATTTTCAATAATGGATTATTAATCATATAATCATATTAATTTATATCATAAATCTTCTTATATGGAAGAGTTCCATAATATGATATAGTATGAGAATGTGGCGTGACATTAATATATCACACCCTATAATATAACAAAATATAAGGAATACTATACGAATTGATTTATATATGTCATACCATGTGACATATATTTATCATTAATTATTTTATATACCATTGATAAGCCATATCTTCTTATGGATTTAGGAAATATTTCAATCAATATCATAATTATTCTAAAGCTTCATAGACTTTGTGTCATTTCACCTTATGTCATATCACACAGAACAACTTATGAAATCATATCCAATAATAACTTTGGATATCCTCCAAAACAATTTTAAAAATATATCACCAACACAACCATGTATTATATTATATAAAATGCCTTAGGAATATTCATCCAAAATCCCTTTTGAATAAATTATTAAATACTTTTAAAGAGCCTCTTTATGTATTTTTAACTGTATCTCTATTCATTAAACCAAAAATAATATCCCAACATTCATTAATTGTGTTGATAAAAAATATTTTCTCCAGAATTAGTAATTATAGGTAAGGAGTACCCCATAAAAATCATTATTTCTATTCTAGTTGCAATGGGATATAGAATGTTCTCCACATAATACATGTATATTTAAACCTATGTCCAACAAATAAATCAAATACAAGAATTCTTAGTTATGTAATAAATATGTATAAGAAATAATCTAACCATGAAACATAAATAATTTGAATCCCATATAATAAATAATAAATTATTCATTCTCCTAGTACAAATTGATAAGATGAATGAAAAACTCACATGCCATTTACCAAGTGGTTGAGAAGATCACATGCCCCTTATACAAACAAATAAACACACCACATTAACCATACAAAGGTATATATATACACTACCATAGTTTATCTTATTCTAGGAATAAGATGTCATACTCATCTTACATGATGAAATATTCCATAGTGGTTAAGCCTCAACTGATGAAATGATTAGAAACATACCAAAACACCATTTTATTATTGTAGCCATATGGATGGAATGATAATGGTATTTGTGTAAGAATGATCTTATTAGTGGAGTATTATCAACCACATGTACCTAGATTTAATAAAAAAACATGACCATTTAGTATAATAATAACATAGTTTATGACAATACATTTAGTATACTTTGTGGGATATTAAGAACAAAGAACTCTTTCAATATCTTAATAGAATATTTCGTATCTCTATATGATATCAAATCCATGATAATATTAACATTTCATCACAACCTATAATACTTCATTAGAATCATAAGTGATAGATAAATCAAATCAATAATTTGAGAGGTAATTTTTTATTACACTTCATGAAATATATATATCCAACATGAAATAATGATAAATGGAGAATATATTTTGTATAACATGATAAATGTTAAATTACTAAATATCTTTAAAAATATTAACAAATATATACATAAGTAAACATTTAATCATATCTCATATGATATACCACTATAGAGGCCTTATGTTCCCTACACTTTTAGGGTTTTATTAAACCAATTACATATTTATGTAATTCCTTCCACATATCAATCAAGATATATGAAAAAATCATATCAGTAATCAATTTTAGTGGGTAACAAATATGAATGATTTTTTTTTAATAAGGGTAAGTGTATGATATCATAACCCAGATGTTAAATTTTTAACATTTATTCAATCTACTTTAATTCAAAATGCAAAATGTAATAATGATAATAACTTGTGTTGTGTACTAAGAACTCATTATAATTTCATCAATATAATCTTACAGAATATTTCCACTTAATCTTTCCTTCACCCAAAACCATTTTTTTGAATAAACCCACTTTTTAGGTTTAGTGTGAATGTTATAATAACTGGTCATAGGAAAAACCAAATAAAAATAAAAATATCAATTGGCCATTTAAAAAAAATAAAAAATAGAATTTATAAAATTATTTTTATATTTCAGACCTCTTTGAGTTGGGATCCATAAAGAAAGACAATGGTATACACATATCGAGTCATTTTCCTGACATAATGACTAAATTTGCATCACTCAAAAACAACCTCATTTTCCCCTAATATAACTACATATATATGAATCCATCCTCATTGGAATCACCACTATAATCAATGAACAAATCAGTGCTAAAATGAACTTCACCAAATCACCATTCTTTTTATGGAAGAAACATTGAGTGAAACCACTAAACTGAAAAAATGAAGAAGAAAACTTACATCACTGGTTTCATCATCACCAAACATAGAAGAATCACCAAATCACATTGAAAATATTTACAACACATTTATATCATAAAGATTAAGTAAAAACATTATTGATAAAATTGATCAATGAAGAACCGAACACTAGAGAACATTAAGTATACCAAAAAATACAACACTATCATCACTCTATCAGAAAATAACACCATAATAAACCCCATCATATGTCTTCCCTCATGGAACATTATTGACCACTAAAACTACACATCTCAAAATCTATAAGAAATACTTTACATTAAACCAAAATGGATCTAGACCAATAGAATAAGTTGTACGAGTATATGTTTAATTGGAATAGGGCCTATCCAGTGAGCCAAGACCATTGAATAAGCACCAGAAACAATATAGTTACTTCAAAAAGAAGAAAAATGTGGGATTAATTGGATTTAAAGAAATCTGAAAAGCAAAAAAATTGGAAAAGAGAAAAATGCATGCACCCCTTCCATCACAGTCCAAGACCTTCTGGAACACCAATATGATTAAGTAGAAATTGGGTATCGTATGTAAGGTTTTTTGGAAGATAATTATTGTAGGATAAATAGGTATAACCATGCTAGGGAAAATGACCTTGAATCTAAAGGAAGAAAATATCAAACCTAACCCCCAATATATCTTAATCCATCAGGAGCTTCATACAGTAAGACTAAAAGTAGGGTCCAATAAAGTGGATTAGTAAAAAGTGAAGTATTGAATTTTTAATTAAATACTCTATTTAGGGATCCATATACATATAATAGGATTTATAGGATTATACAATAGAAATACGAACCGATGGTGATTACCTATGAATAAAATATACAAGGAAAAAATTAAAGGATGCAGATATGAGGAAGCAATGAGGATTTAGAGTGATGTATAGGTGAGACATCACCATTAATGGGAACATCAGATACCCTAAGAAGGAGGGGGTGATGTTGAGAGTGGTTGAGACTTTTTGGAAGTGAATAACTATGCTCAAACATTCATTGGAGTTCATTTTGGTAACTAAATATAACTCTTTTTTTTCTATTTACCAACATACACTATACTCAATTATGATTGAAAGAAAAGTTAACATTGAATTTTTACTGGTATAATAATTAATTTATTATAGTTTTTTCTTTACTAAGTCCAAACATACTCTTACAATATTCTTAAAAATATTTTTCTCTATAAAATACCAATACAAGACACAAAAACTCCTTTGGGTTAAAGAAATAGCACTAATTTAATTTGAGTGGGAATAATTCACCATTAAACTACTAATAACAATATCATTTATGGTATTCTATTTATTTGGAGAAATATTCAAAAAATAAGAATTTTATTCATTAAAATATTCCACTGATAATTTTTTGAATCTAGATTCCATTAATTTTAACAAATATCTTGGATAAAGAAATTATCGTGGATAAATTTTTTTTTCTCCTTATCTCTATTTTAAACAATGTTATAATATTTGAATGACTAATAAATCATGTGTATAATAAGATAATATCATTTTGTTTAGAAAAATACTTTATTAATTAATATCACCTATAATCACATAAAATAAATTGTATAAAAATATTTATTATTTAATTAGACCAATTTGAAATTGTTATATTACATCAAATCCAATTCCATAATTCATAAACCCTTTATATCATCACTTTAATTGAAAATCTATGATTTATCAGTTATTAACATGATTTTTAAGACTTATATATCAATAATATTCATAATGTTTACATTGGGAATCACATACCCTTTAAAATCAATGAATTTCTTTCTGAAACATCAACACCTAATTTAGACAATCAATAGTGTTTCTAAATCCCATTTTAGGTATCTAGGTCAAATATATAAAATGGAATCATTCTCCATTATTCACGAAACCAACATTAGTTGTAAATTTTTTTTTTGATATTTCGAATATTGACTCTTGATCTTAAATCCCATGTATTTATGAGTTTTAAAATTCATAAGGAAATTTTCTATTTTTTCCTAGAGAATCATATGTTACATAAAATTGGATTTGAATTGGAATTATGATCCTTATAATATCACTCGGAAATTTATTTGGACTTAGATTGATGCCATGGAGAGGTTTCATGTACTCAAGTTAATGTAATGAGTATTGGTTTAAAACATTGTTTTTTGAAGAATTTTTCCCCAGATGTATGGTAACCACACAGTTAGTATAAATTGTACGGATTTCATGAGTAAACTTGGATGTTTAATTTTACCATAATGTTTATTGTGAATAGTTACTGTATTGTTATAGAGAACCATGTAAGGATGATTATTCACAATTGACCAGTTTATACAGTGAGCTACAACATTTTCTCAAGGATTGGTATAATATACAGACAAACCATGTTCTTACCAAGATTTTATTAAAGAGTTTGAATTTCCAATTTTAACCACTAAATTATTGTGTTTTCCCATCCCTTTCTTGATCTATCATGTGACTGAACCAGGTAAGATCCCCTTATCCTTCTTAGCCCGATTTTGCGCCCTAATATAGGGAGTTATTAATGACAATATCTTGTTGAATTTAGGTGAGATATCCCACATTATTCCTCCATTGATGTCTTTCTTCATAACTCGCTTATTTTGGTTGTCTTAAAGATGGGTGTTGGAAGTGATTGCACCAAATATTGGTGGAATGAGTAATGGATGATGGTAATTTTTCATGATGTGGATAGAAAATATCATAATAAGAATAACTGTGTCATATTTCATTATTTCAATTGATATAATCCACCACCATAATTTATTTAGGTTGTTTATTAAATTGTATAAAACCAACCATTTTTTGGTTGTGAGATGATAGTACTTTTGGTTTGAATATTATTATGGGTATGATATAGACCTTTTTGATTTCATTTTTAATTATTTCATTATTAAAAGATAGTTGGGTGAGGTTTTTTTATATTTTACCTTTTGAATTAAAAGGAAATTTTAATTATAAAAAAATTTAATTAATTATTTTGATGTTATAAATTGGGAAAGGAGCTTGATAAAATGTATGAGGTAGTCATAGTTTTTTGAGGATGAGTGGATCTTAATGATAATTATTACTCTGTTTATAGGATATGTGGTTACTAAACATCTTCCATGATCCTCTCCCACTATATTCACTTATGGTCTTACAGTATAAGAAAGAGTGACCCCCTAAGGATTCCTTATAATAGTCCTTAGGTTTTTGAGTTCCACTTAAGGGTATAAAATATGAAAATGTGAGGAATTACCCCAATCAAAACCCTAGTACAATACAAATAGCACAAATCAACACCAAAGGTGTTTCCATTAAACAAATAAATTCCAATAAACCAAATGATAATTATATTTCTACACATAAAAATCAACAAAATTCATGCAAGGATATATTGAAACTCAAAATACTCTATGAAATCCAACCAAGATACCCAAACAATAATAAGAATTACCATTAGTCTATACTATGATCCTTTAAAATACTAAGGGGTCTGAGCACTTATAAGAACATATAAGTATTATCCTTTTAAAAAAATGATCATCCATAGGAAAAAAATATAAAAGAGTAGTTAAGAGAGACTGATAATGTGTATTCTCTCTTCCACAAGGATGTCCATTCTCATAAATGATATCCCAGGAGGATATTTACAATACACCAGGGGAGTTAAAAAAGGTGACCCTCTCTCATTTATTTTCTTTTCTAATGTTGAGGACTATTTGAGTAGGTGTATTAATGACCTTTCCCAAGTGGTAATTTTTCAACAAATTAAATTTGAGCAAAATTTATTCACCCCCCGTACTTGATATATGTTGATGAAATCCTTATTTTTTGGAGAAATACAAGGAGAAAAATATCCAACATCCATGATATTATTCAAAATTATGAATATTTTACTAGGAAATTTATTCATTGGGGTAAATCAATTATTATTTTTTGAGATAGTCCTTTTGTGTGTAGAAAAAATAGAGCAGCAGGGATGCTTGGTGTGCAGAGGTGATCTCTTCCTCTTATTTATATTGTCATTCAACTATTTTGGGGAAATGTGAAGATCCAATTTATTATATGGATTAGAATTTCCAACATTAATCAATTGACCAACTGGAAAGGAGAGTCTATATCTAATAATGGAAGACTGTGTCTAGTGAACTCTATCATTACATAAATTTTGATAACTCAATTTCTCTATAGAGGTGTCCTAGTGGTATAATAAAGGAGTTTCAATGAATGATTAGAAATTATATATAGATTGGATCTATTTATGAAAGAAAATGGGTCACATTCACGTGGAAGGATTACATCAAACCCCCTGATATGGGTGGTCTTGGAATCAAGGACCTGAAAATCATCAATGATGGTTTTATTGGAATGTTCACATGGTATATGATTACTACCAATGATCCCTCTTGTGATTTATTAATAAACAGGTTCAAGGGAAGGTTTTATTATGGATAACCATACTATCTCGGATCTTCGATCTCATCCTCAATTAAATTCACTATCAAATAGATCATACATAAGGCCAAGTGGCTTGTTAGAAGACACTCTGACCTCCACTGCTAAACACATTTTGGCTTGACCAACCACTAACGGACAAACTATTTGTTCCACCTGATACAATATTGATGTCCATATCTATGTTCATTACACAATATATCACACCCATCTTTGTTCTAATGATTATTTTTTTGGATGTCCAAAATGTGGTCTTAGTGGATGTTGACACTCTTGTGTGGAATCCTGGTGTTGATGGAAAATTCACTCCTTAGGATTATTACAATATCAATACTACATGATCGACTTTAATTACATCATGAATTTACAAATTTAGGTTATGTTTCATAAGACCATCACAATTTTTTCTCATATAGATATTTCTGAAAAACATTTCCCACTTGTGATCAGATGTGAATAAATGGGAAGTGTATTACATTAGAATTCCCCTAATGTATTAGTGATTTTTAAGACATTAAACATTTATTTTTTTAATGAAATTTTTGAGGTAATTATGGTAGTATATATGGTATAATTTGGGGATGGATCTAAAAATAGGGATATCCATGGATGGGCTATTGGTTATTATACGCAGTGCTGGGAAGAGAAATCATGTCCATAACTGACTGCTTCTTTCCACTACATCCATCTTTTCTTCCATCTAGTAGGCATACAACCTGAAACTGTTGGAGGAGAAAGTTCTTATCCACTCATGATGGAATATTTTTGATGCTCTGGGATATTTATTCTACTAGGAAAATCTTGGTTGGTGTGATGATTACTGATATTAATGATATGTATATTTTAAATCACTTGGGAGTTGCAAGTATGTACAAAAACCTCTTATCCTTAAATATATTTGATGGAGACCTCGTATTGAATCATTGATCAAAGTGAACATCGATTGTGTGGAGTTAGGAATGCTAGGACCATTGGGATGTGGAGTCATTTTACAAACACATCCTGGATTTGTTAAATTATGTTTTCATCACTATATTATATTAGAGACAACCTATAAAGAATAGTTGTGGGAAATGATGTACGCAGTCATACATGTTTCCCGTAATAAGTGGCATTCCCTATGAATTGAATCAGATTACGATAATGTCAATATAGATCTAAAGACATAAATAAGGAATTTCAAATAGAAGATCCTACCACATTGAACTGACTGTATTTATCTTATTATTCAACTTAAGTTGCATGTCTCACACACATATAGAGAGGATAAATAGGTGACGAATGCCTTTTCAAATTGGGTGGTCGTTGAATCAAGCTCAATGTGGACGTTTTGAATGCCTTTATATTGTACCATATTAGTGAATTATGACAGTCATGGGTTTGTTCACTCTTGAATGTGCAAACTCCCTTGTAACTCCTAGTCTTGTACTCATCCTTACTTTTCCTTTAAAAAATTGTCTAGATACATCTCGGTTAGATCTTGGGCCTTCCATGCTAAGAGTGATCTAGATTAATATCAACCCATAAAATCATAATCAAATATATAAGCAGATATGATAGGGCTTAAGCATATGAAGTACTATAATTTAACTCTACATTCCACATCATTTACCACAATTCCCTCTATTTTGGATAGATCCTCTACCATTTCCACAAAAAAATGAGATAAACAAATTTCATAACTAATACTATGAAATATCATCAAATCTAAAACCATTATCAAATAAACATGAACCAAGGACTTTGATATTTTCACCACTATCTATTATCAATAGGGTAATTACCTATCAAATCAGTTGCAATCTTACCAAATGACTTCTCTCAAAATATGGTTAGGGACTTGAGAATGAATAAAAAATCAACAACATATCATTAAACATAATCTCATAGCCAAACATGAATCATGTGTCCACATACCACAAAATCCCATTCAAATCCACCATTCCACCACTGTTTAACAAATCACATAAAATCAACATTTACATCACTCCATATCTACATTTACAACCACAAAGTGGTAGGGTAATGTAAACATGAAGGGAATCAACCACATTGCCTCCCAATTCAATGTACATACCTCACCCATAATCGCTTTCCCAAACACTACACAACATATATCTTGTATAGTTGAGTATCATTTAAATGAAGGACATAATCCTCATTCTCTCCCCTTACCATGTATAACACCCAATATATATCATCAACACCACCACCAAACCTAGTATGTTAAAATATTTCATACTTATAGCTTCAATAAATTATAATTTGTGTAGATTTACTATATCATTTACCCTTTCCCGCATTATTCCCAAAAAATAATTCTATAATTCTATCAAGATATCATAAATACCACACATCAAAGTAATAATTTTCATAACTAAACATTATCATCGATAGATTAACTAAGCCACAAAAAACACAAGGAAACAACTTCAAATGTTTATAAATATCTCCCATTCTTATCAATTACTATTTAACAAACACATTAGATTTATTATGTCATTCATTCACCCATTCAACACCTTTTTTGAACCCAAATCCCATTTCAATATATTCATATATATTTCATCACATTATTTCACCCATTTTCTACATTTTAATCCTCAACCATTTGTTAAAATTTAAAAATAGCTTGTTACCCCTCAATATATTCATCATTCAACCTATTTATGTTTGTTTCACCCATATATAAGTTATTAAAACCCAATATTTGTTTTATTCTATAACTCAAAAACTCATAACCAATCCACCATAACATTTTCCTTGACCACCAAATTCCCTCAGTTTATTTTCATTTTCACATGTCATTACCCAACTTATTAATAATAGATTTCCCAATTTCTAGCTCGCTCATCATCTCATTATTTATATAATATTATATGCTCTATCATTATCTTCATAAACCCATAAAATCATTTTTGAGTTATTAAGAGAGAGGAATCACAATCACAACACACTATGTATAAACCATCAATAATAATAATAATAACTCAAAATTCAGTATTCCACCCATCCTCATCAATATTACCACATTAAAGAATTTTTCCAATTGTGAATGTTTTAAGGTTCATCCATAGAAATAACATCAAAAGGGTCACATAAGCATAAATTTTTTACATAATAAATAATAATTAAATCTATAAATACCATAGAAATCTCCTTCCATTCCCGATTTATCAATTAATATATTCATTGTCTTAATTTAATTAATTGTCCCTATAGGTGAGTTAACCATAATTTCTTCCCTCTTCCCGTAAATTAATAATAACCACATCTACTAATGTAGGAGTACAATAAAATAATTTGTTTAGAATGTTTCATATAGATTATATCAAGAAAATCATTATAGATGACAAAAGATAAGATAACAAATCACCTATATCTATTCAATATTTACAACCACTACACAATCCAGGAAAAGAAGAATATGTCCACAATATATAAACTACATGATAAAAATCCTAGTTGACTTAACCTGCATTGATAACCCATAAAAACAAAATTCTACACACTTCAAAAAATATTCATGATAAAATAATTGGGATAGAATGGAAAAGATCAAGTAAGAAACTCACCTCAGATCACACAAAATCAATATACTAATGTTGGGGTATATATCCAAACAAATGGTACTGAAAGGACTTCCAAATCAAACCTTAGGCCCTTAGTATTTTGAAAAAATTCAAAATATAATGGAAAAAACTAAGGGGGATAATGATATACATCTGGCCAAAAAAATATTCGATCATAGAATGGAAAACCATAGTCACACTACAATTTGGTCGAATCGAACAACTCTTGGGAATCATGTCATGAATCTCCACAAGTCTCCCCCATACCACTTCACACCACATACAAAAATCACTCCTTATAAACTACTAACTCACACATAGTGAACTCAATGACCACTCTAAGACATAACTATTCCTTGCTGAAATTTATTCTCTTAACCACACATGACTTCCCCAAACACATCGCAACACCAAAAACTCTAAAAACATGAATATTAATAGTCTAGGGATATATAACCCATTATATTATATACCTCTAAAAAAATTCCCCTATTAGAGAATAAAAATCATTCTCAAAAGATTGAAAATAAGTTCTACCCAAACACTCCCTCGTGAGATACCTCCCAAATGGAACAAACACACAACTAACACCCTGACAAAAGGGATAATTCACAATTACTCTAATAGGAAAAAACTCAAAATTATCATCACTATAAAGATACCTCCCAAATAGGAACACCACCATTGTAAATACCTAATTTTAGTATTGAACATATTGGAGTACAACTTATTACCCATCAGATACTCCATTAAACTCAACCATATTTAAAAATAATTATAATTTTAAAAACCCCATTAACCCTTTTAAAACCTTTTTAAGAGAATAAATTTCAATTGTTTATTTGAAAAAAAATTTAACTTTTCAAATATTAACCTATTTAAAATTAGTTCAAAATCGATAAAAATATTTTTCTGAAAGGAGTAGATCCACCAAAAATATTCTCAAACTAACTCTTCACAGAAGACACTTAGACATGTGGAATTATGGGCCATTCCAAATGTAGATTCCCTAAAATATTATATCAAAAAAATCACAACTATCTAGACACTTTATTCCTTGATCTTATCAACAATACAGTACTAAATGATTTTCTTGATCATGAAGATCATCTCACTCTTCTATTCCATGAAATACTTCAAAAGTTAGAGAATTAATATCAACCTTTTTATCTACCCATGAATAGTCTTCTACATAACCCTCCACCTTATATAAACCTCTCTACACAATCCTTAAATGATCATTAAACACTTCCTAAGACACTAACTAGACAGTCAAATATTCTATTGAATATTCATCCTCAAAAAAGAATAAATAAATCATTCTTATTTCATATCATCAAGAAAGAAATGTGGAAAATAACTAATCAGATCTATAAAATATATCCCAAATACCCATAAACCTTTAGTCTTATGTCAAATATTTTAAATCCCTTTGATAAAATGACATATCTACACATAGGAAAATAAATAATTCTTGAACAATACAATAAATACCCCAAAAAAAATTCATTTATGCCACCCCAATTTATCTTCCACCCATTTGGAGCTACTTTAAAAAATATTCCATCCACCAACATATCTCAGAATCGACCAGGATAATTCCGCAAATGAAATTAAACCTCAATTTCTTCCCAAAAAATCGTCAATATTATGGTTGGATTTCTATCGAAGAACAATAATACTTCCTATGAAAAGAATTTCATTATTAAATTATCCCTTGATTCCTCTATCTCCTTTACACTCCCAAAAACTCTAGGGATATTTGGGGAAATTTATTTAAATAAAAAAACAACCAGGTTAATATAAAGCACAAAAATCACATTAAAATTCATATGGGACAAAAATATTTCATAGAAAATCACATAAACCCATCTACTAATCTTCCCAAAAAACTCACCCACAAAATACCCCACATATCCACATAACCATTTCTATTTGATCACAACATTAAACT
The DNA here is from genome assembly GCA_963277665.1 of Viscum album. NCBI lineage: Eukaryota > Viridiplantae > Streptophyta > Magnoliopsida > Santalales > Viscaceae > Viscum > Viscum album. The sequence continues at coordinate 761,788,244 of OY728126.1, read as the reverse complement.
ACATCAACTACACTACCCAGGTCACCTTATTTTGATGATGAAAACACACCAAAATTTTCAGCACTCATTACCATAGAGATTTCCGCATAACAACTTCAAAACCCTCTTCCTTCATCCAAACCAATCATACCATCCCAATCAAAATTACATATTAGACCATTCATCACCATAACCACATAACCTATCATTCAGCACCACCATAGAAACAATCATAGATCTTTATAATCAACAAGGGAACAAGTCGCAGACCTGATTCCCAACACATCCCAACACCCAAAAAATCCTCACAAACCCTCAAATAAAGTCACAAAAATCATAGAAATGGAAACATACACAACCAAAAAACCTAATTTCAAAACACAACAATCAATCACCTGTTAATTATTCTTTTTTTAATATTATAAATTTTAATATCAATAACAACTTTACCAAATTTCATATTTTCCAATTGTATAATTTCATTTTCAACAATAAATGATGAACCTTTTATGGATGGTGATCTCATAAATTAAATCAAAATATTTTTCTAAAGTTATAATAAATTAGAACATAATCATAAATAACAAATTTGTAGTGAGTTAAAAAAATCATATATAATTTACAAATATAATCATTTTTATGAAAAAATAAACATTATCCATATTTTAGAATATAATTTTTTATTGTGTAGAAAATTGGTTATCATTAAGAAACCTCAATGATTTGAGGGAATTAATCATAAAATAACACATTATAAGAAACAATCAATCGTCATTTTAGAGAAAATCATTATGATTTTTTTATTTAATAACATCACTTAAAATTATTTAAAATTTAAAATTAAAATATTTACAAGCTTTCAAATTTTATGATAAAAATATAGGCATTATTTATTTTGATAACTCATTCTTGAAATTATAAAACTAAACATTATCATGAAAATTCTAACACCATCGAACCCAAATTTCATTAAAAAATAAAGGGGGACATTATATTACTCCAATATTAAATTAAAACATGTTCGACATGTAAAATTATTGGAAAAAATACATATTTGTATTTTAGGAAAAATAACATAGGACTCTTAAAATTTTAGAAATTAATCCCACAATAAAAACTTCACCTATTATGCTTACACATTATCATTATCATTAAAAAATAACACATGGTATTCCAATAATGTTTGAATATATAACACACAAACATTTCATTATTAAAAAAACATTATCCATTCATGAAGTGTATAGACAAATTTATTTAGAAAAAATATATCAAATTTTAATAATTCTCCACTATGAATTCTTGTAATCTTACAAAAATGAAAAAACAATTAAAAAATTCAAATACAATATATTACTAAAACATTAATACTACATATTATAAGTGGATGGTTTCAATTACATAAAAATTTAATAATTACCCACAAGTTTTAGATTCTATGTTATACGGAAAAATACAAAATTGGTTGTTACTAAATCATTATAAGATTGAACTAATTTCTTATGCCAAGTACCAATATAATAATTACCCCTAGTGTGTTAATATTTAAGGAAGCAAATGCCTACATGGTCCTACTAAGGGTCTCTATGAATCTAATACCCTGAGTGACTTCATATTTTTAATTATCATTAAGAATAATGTCATATATCTACAAGGTCTATCATTAGAAGAAACTATATCATGGTTCAACAGAGTAGAATTTCATTCCATAGTATAGAGGAAAACACCATAAAAGTTGTTAGTAAAATTCTAAACATCTAAACCCTCTATTATATATTATCTAAATAATAATAAATCAATTTTTTGTCAAGTAAATCCTATATGTTGAATATGATTCATGTACATTAACCTCCTTTTATTGGGATAGGAGACAAAAATCCCATAAACAAACTCTTCAAAATGGGCCAAGAGCCAAAAATATAATAAATCATTATTCAAAAATCACAAAACTCTTGATAACCATTGTATCACCCCAAGCTTCCACGGTACACTTCTCTTTGAAAAATACAGTAGCGTGTGTTGTAGGCAACTTCGAGATTCTAACACACCGCGACCAATCAAAGTAGCTGTTATGAATAGTAATACCCAATTTTTGAAATTTTATAAATTTTATCTCTCAAAATGGACTTCATTTTTGAATTTGGAATATCAAAATTATCCTAGGATGAAATTTTGGTACTTTTTTGATAACTTTTATATTTTGATGAATAGTGAAAATTACTAAATTTTAATTAAAGAACAACTTTTTTAATTGAAATAATTAGAAGTGATAAATTATGAATTTGAATGTTTTTAAAGAATATTTAGAGTATATTTTTACCATTTAACACAATTTTTTCCATTGGACATAATTTCACGATTAAACCAGACATAAACAAGTGTCAATCTTTTGATAGTTATTATCTCTTAAAAACACGCTTTTTTGTTTTAACAACGGGAATTAATTTTAAATTAATTTCTGCCACTTCTGTGTTTTGAATTTGGAAAGATTTATTCCATATTTGGAATCAGGATTTCTAAATTGTGTAAATATGTAACTTTTATTTTTATAAATTTTGAATAATTACTTCGGTAAATATTTTATTTTCCATGGTTAAAGGGTAAATCCGGTAAATAAGGGTAAAAAATAATATTATAATAATAATAAATAACCCTAAAACATGTCCTAACCTTATTGGTTGATAAATTTCCGACCATGGGCATCTTTGGGTTTATTTGAGGACCCCATGGAGCCACTTGTAAGTGATAATGACACTTTATATTAATTAAGTTAAAATAAATACAAAAATGACATAAGCATATATCTTTTATAAAAACAATTTTTTCATAGGGTTATATATGTTACATTTTAGACTATAAATATTAATTAGAAAGCTAAATATATTTCCTACATAATGGTATTTTATTTATAATTTTTAGACAATTAATAATTAAATTTATTTATAACACAATAATGATGCAGTATTTTCCTTATTAATGAAAGAATCAAATAATTGGTATTATAAATGTTAAAATAAATATAATATCAAAGTTTTGATGTAATAAATGAATTTTATTGGTTAATATGACCTGATAGGATTTATTAAAATAATTTTTTTGGAATTAATAATGTTTTTATGACTTTAACAAAAATCAATTATTGAATAGTGTCAAAATTGACATAAATGAGTATTAAAACAAATATTATATTATTAATTGATATTATATTCCTAAAAATCTTATATTTAGAAAAAGTACTTATATCATTATAGGTGTATCATTAATGGACCACTTGGGGGATTCTTGGATGTATATAGTATGTTTATTAACTATATAATATAAAAATACAAAGTGACATGGTAAATGTCAATCTAATTAACTAAGAGTTAAAACTAAAAGATAAGGTTATTATAATGACCCAAACCTGTATAAAATCTATTGGATGAAAGTTTTTCGACCCATCCCTACATTATACTTTGAATAATCCACTTTGGATCCATTAGAAACATAATATAAATTTATTATAAATTAATACTTTAAGTTTTTCTTAAAGAGCCCCTCCTCCCCCTTATAAAAGGAAGCCACTTCTAACCAATTCTTCACAACTTTAAAGCCTTTTGGTTCGGTCAAACCCTGCCCAATTATTCTCTCAAATTCCCTAACTTCAACCTAGTAGCCTTAGTTTGATCATAAAGCCAACCTAAGTAGCCCTTTTGATCAAATAAAAATAAAGAATCCAAAGAATAGGTAATGATTTCACCACCCTCTTTCAAGTTCTTTTCTTCTTCCACTTATTTTTCTTTGTTTTTTATATTATAAAATAATAAATCCAGTGTCTTCTATATAATATGATGTTATTATAATTACGGTACAACCAAATTCATTATTCTATCCACCCTTTTAATGTCATGTCTCCATACGTGCGTACGTACGGCTTACCGTCTCCACGTCGTGGTGTAATTGTTATTCAATACATTATTATTTGGATGGGTATAATAATGATGTTTATTTGATGTAAATAATAAATATAACATGATAAGGATTCTGTATATATGATATAACATCCAATTATATATTATTTTAATATCAAAGAAATGATATTTTCGCATGTACGTACGTACGGAATACCGTCTCCGCGACGCGATGAGATTCATTTCCAAGTTCACCATTCATCAAATTTTATAAAAATATGTATTACTAATAAGTATGTAATATATGACATAATAATGCTACTAGAGGTATATATATATATTTATATATATAAGTATTTATGTACTTACATATATCTTATTCACTTACTTCCATTCAATAATGTATGAAAACGGAAACAGCGTTTATACGTACGTATGGACTACCGTCTCCATAAACGGTGTTTTCCATTTCATATATATGTATATTATACATATTTATATTCCAAATATATATGATATATAAATAATTTTTTATATTCTGTAAGTATTTAAATCATGATCTATGTTATACAATCAAGAGTAACAAGTTAAAACACGTACGATAAAGAAAGCAATTATTACCCGAAATATTAATATAACATGGAAATTATTATTAAATGGGTAATATAAAGTCAAAAATGAATAATGTATGATATTATAAATATTAATATGGTTATGGTATATTTTAATAACATACTATAGTCTTCATACAGGAGGTTAAACATACCCACTACTAAAGGAATGTTCAAGGTATGGGGTTTCATATCTCACTTTTAATTCCGTGAGATTTCCATTGTTCACCACTTATTTATTGCTTGTGGGGTATTGTGTACTGCCATTTGATTTGTATTATCTGGATCATATTTATATTCATGATATTATATGATTCATTTAGTGGTTATTGACTATTTTCCATATGACTCGATTGATTACAATGAGGTAAGGGTTAATTTCACAATCTCTTTATTATCTGAGGTTGTTTATTCGTAATTATCTACTGGGACATCTTTATCATCCACATCCATGTTACTTAAAAATGTATTTCCAAACATTTTTACTATTTACTAGAAAATTGGATAAATTGATTTATACCATTTTTTTTGACTTTTTATAGAATGTATTGAAAGGAATCTTTCTGTCGTTTTCCAAACAAGGTCATTTTTTACCTTTTTGACAAAATTAAGGTAAGAATGTTTTTTTAACTTATACGGCGGGTGGGGTTATTCTCCACGGTTATTACACCTTTGAAGCTTCCCTTATGATCTTATAAGTATATTTTCAAAAGAATGGTTTTCTATATAATTATAGGATTTTTGAATGATTTCAAAAAGAAATATTTCTCTCAAATAGTTTTGATTTCATCTATGTCAACATCCTTTGATGGATTTTAAACTTATTTTAAATTGATTTATTATGATATAAAACATCCATATTGGACTGAAGGTTTTGTGATATGTTTGACTATGGATGAGTTATTTTTATGTCATTCATGGTTTATGGTTAAAGTATTGACATTTCATAAGTAAGTTTTAATACGAAAGTTTATGTTATATATCACACTTTTATTAAGATGAATGTGTTGGACTAATATGTTCCGGGTTGGGGACCTATAAAAGTAAGCCCTCTGGGTTGGTGTCCGGTTATTAGAGGCACTCTGGGTTGGTGTCCGGTTATTAGAGGTACTCCATGTTTGTGTCCAATTATTAAAGGCACTCTGGGTTGGAGTCCGGTTACAGAGGCTCTCCCGGTTGGGTTCTGGTTACAGTTAGCCCTTAGGTCATGGCACAAGGCCTTGACATAGAAATTAAAGTTCAGCATTATGAATTCCCTCATTATGAAAGTAGTTATTACATGTGATTATTTTATTAGTAGAATATCCATGTGCATATTTATATGGTAATGTTTGATTTATTTTTTACCATATTATGTTCATGTTTATGTTTAAAAAGGCTGTTGTTTTTATTACACATCTTTCCTTAAAAGTTTATAGCTTCCTCGAAATTATTTACCCTTACTGAGCATCTGAGCTCACCCCTTTCAATGTTTTATTTTTCACAGGATCCGAAGACGTGTTTTATGATTAAGATGCAGGGTTAAGCTAAGAAAACAATGGCGTTCTGAAAGGATTATTTATGATTTTTTATATGTTAGAAAGTGTAATGTAATGTTCAAGTATGTAATCTATTTTACAGGACTGCTAAACTGATCGGTCCATCAAGAATTGATTCCTTGTAATTATACCATTATATTAAAATAATGCACAGAATCTAGGTAACTGGGGTCAGGGTGTTACAGTTGGTATCAGATAATGTTTAGAAATAACCATGGAAGCTAGATTTAGATAAACTCTGATTAGAGCACATAGACCTAAGATAGAAATTGAGGATTTTTATAGAATAATTTCATAGAATTTTGGTATTGTAGAGATTTTTTGAGTTTTCCAAGAAATACATCCCTATCTGGATACAAGAAGGTAGAGGCGGCTCTAGCACAGATGTACCTAGGGGTAAAACCCAAAAACACCGCATTGAGCTAGACTCGAACGGGAACTGGTGCACGACAATGGGCCTTACTGCACTCTTGGTTACGACACTCCTAGGGGATATGCTTAGGATAATTCTCATTTTCCTTACAAACCATTATGAAGGGTTTATGAGTATATAATTCCTCAAAGAAGACATTTTTATGATTATGGATTATATCTATAAATTGATTAATTTATGTTAAGAGTTTTACAAGTTTGGGATTATGTATTGCTATTCTTAAACTAATCTAGTTTATTCCATTGTTTAGAAATGGCACCCAATAGAAGGACTGATAACTCCAGCAATACGCATGATCCAAAGAGTAAGAAGGCTCATATCATTCATGGTATTCGACCAAAATTTAGAAGGGAAATATTATCCCATGTATTATCACCATATGAAGAAATAGTATCATCTGTTGATAAGATAAGAAAATAATTTTCAGAGTCCTATGGCTTTGAAGGGAAGCTAGAGAAGGATAGGATGGTAGGGAGAAGGAAAGATAAAGGGAAGAAGGTAAAGAGGAATTTTACAATATGTGATAAATGTGGGAAGAAACACCCTAGAACTTGCCTGAAATGAATGGGAGTTTGTTATAAGTGTAGAGAAAAAGGACACCATGTACGTAACTGCAAGGGTAAGAAAAATGGTTTCAAATGTACAATGCTTCATCTGCAAGGAGTTGGGACAGTACGCGAACCAATGTCCAAATCATCAGAGTATTCCCCAAATGATGCTATTGGATAATAATCAAGTTATGATACTACCACAAATGCGGATGAATGATTATAGTTCATATTTTGTTATTAGAGAATTATGTCATTTGAGTGTTGTATAAAAAATTTACCGGTTATAATAATTATGGATTATATAAGGATTGTACCGTAGTACTATTTCATTAAAGACTTGAGATTGTGTGGAACAAAGAAAAGTGACTCAATAGAAGGTTAATGTTTTGTAAAATATATGGTTGAGAGAAAGATAAACCATAATATGGTTCTGATAACAAGGTAGTGATTTTGGAATAATACATGATTGATTTGGATAAATTATATTGGATGTCCATGAATACCTTGAAATTGATTAATGATTTGTATATTCCATAATTGTTGGAGTTCACAACATTTTTGGATAGAAGGATTATATCCAATATTCTATAAGTAATAATGGGTCATGAATGTAATCAATAAGGTATTATGGTATTTCAGGATGTTGCAGTGTTTTAAAAGAATAAATGATGAAAGTGTTCACATGCTATTACGTGGAAAAAAGAATCTTCATTGTGTTTACCTACCTTATAAATTTTGGACTGTGAGTTTGGACAGAAGTATTTTGGATAAGTCTAGTTTGACATTATTTTTGGATTTCCATAAAAAGGACAACCTGGAGGTCGGGCGGCAACCCGTCATGTCCAGGAAGTCCGTGAGACTTGAACCCACAACCGAAGGGTGCCAAGGGTGTATCACCTACCACTGGCCCACGTGATGTCCTGGATTGAATAATTTAGTCTGTTTTTTAAAATCTGTTATATGAATTATAAATTCATTTTTTAACCCTATACGAATAGGATAAATAGAATATTATTTTTAAGTTCTATTATCTTTTAGTGTGAAAGATGAGTTTGTGGTAGAAATTAGTTAGAGTATGGGACTCTACTTGTCAAGTATATATTTTTTTCTTCTTCTCTTATTATATGAATAAGTTAATTATTATAATTTAGTGAAGAGATCTTAAAACAAAAAATTTGTTATCCTAATACCATATATTTTGTTGTACCGATGGTATTTTAAATCATCATAGATTGATGAATTTAAGGCCCTCAATTTTAGACTTGTTTGTGATTGATGACCTCATCACTACCTATAAATATTCATTTTTTTTCTCCAATTATATGTCTTTAATTGCTACCAATTTTCTCCTAATCAAGATCATAATTTGGTGGTGACCCTTTCATTTCTCTTTTCCTCTTATTAAGACTAGATTTTATTAACCCAATTTCCGATGTGGGTTTTCCCACAAAGATATTTTATATTTTCAACCTTATATTTTCATAGAACAATATCAAATTGCGAGGATGAAATTTATTGAAGGAGGGGAGAATGTAACACCCCAATATTCCACGGTACGCTTCTCTTTGAATAATACAGTAGCATTTGTTGTACGCAATTTCGAGATTCTAACACATCGCGACCAATCAAAGTAGCCGTTATGAATAGTAATACCCATTTTTTAAATTTTTTAAATTTTATCTCTCAAAATGGACTTCATTTTTGAATTTGGAATATCAAAATTATCCTTGGTTGAAATTTTGGTACTTTTTGGATAACTTTTATATTTTGATTAATACTGAAAATTACTAAATTTTAATTAAAAAACAACTTTGTTAATCGAAATAATTAATAGTGATAAATTGTGAATTTGAGTATATTTAAAGTATATTGAGAATTTATTTTTACCATTTAACAAAATTTTGGTCATTTGACATAATTTCATGATTAAACCGGACATAAACAAGTGTCAATCTTTTGATAGTTATTATCTCTTAAAAACACGCTTTTTGTTTTAACAACTAGAATTAATTTTAAATTAATTTCTACCACTTATGTGTATTGAATTTGGAAAAATGGATTCCATATTTGGAATCAGGATGTCCAAATTTTGTAAATAGGGAAGTTTTATTTTTAGTCATTTTGAATAATTACTTCGGTAAATATTTTATTTACCATGGTTAAAGGGTACATCTGGTAAATAAGGGTAAAATATAATATTATAATAATAATAAATTACCCTAAAACGTATCCTAACCTTATTTTTTGATATATTTCCGACCATGGGCATCTTTGGGTCTATTTTGGGACCCCATGGAGCAACTTGTAAGTGATAATGACACTTTATATTAATTAAGTTAAAATAAATACAAAAATAACATAAGCATATATCTTTTGTAAAAAACATTTTACATAGGGATATATATGTTGGATTTTCGACTATAAATATTCATTAGAAATATAAAATTATTTCCTACATAATGTTATTTTATTTATAATTTTTAGATATCTAATAAGTAAATTAATTTATGACATAATAATAATCCAGTATTTTCCTTATTAATGAAATAATCAAATAATTGCTATTATAAATGATAAAATAAATATAATTTTTATATTTTGATGACATCCATGAATTTTATTGGATAATATGACATGATATTATTGCTTAAATGAATTTTTTTCTAATTAAAAACTTTATTAAGACTTTAAGAAAAATCAATTATTGAATAGTGTCAAAATTGACATAAATGAGTTTTTAAAACAAATATTATATTATTAATTGATATTATATTCATAAAAATATAGGGTTCGGCCAAAGGACTTATACCATTATAGGTGTTTCATTAATGTACTACTTTGGGGTCTCTTGGATGTATATAGTATGTTTATTAACTATATAATATAAAAATACAAAGTGACATGGTAAATGTCAATCTAATTAACTAAGAGTTAAAACTAAAAGATAAGGTTAATATAATGACCCAAACCAGTTTAAAATATATTAGATGAAATTATTTCGACCCATACCCAAATTAGACTTTGAATAATCCACTTTGGAGCCATTAGAAACCGAATATTAATTAATTATAAATTAATACTTTAATTTTTTATTAAAGAGCCCCTCATCCCCCTTATAAAAGGACACCACTTCTAACCAATTATTCACACCTTCAAAGCCTTTTTGTTCAGCCAAACCCTGCCAAATTATTCTCTAAACTTCCCTCACTTCAATCTGGAGGCCTTATTTCGATCCGAAAGCCAATCTACAGAGCCCTTTTGATGAAATCAAAATGAAGAAGCTGAAGAAGAGGTAATGATTTCACCACCCTCTTTCAAGTTCATTTCATCTTCCACTTCCTTTTTCTTTGTTTTTTCTATTCTAAAATAATAACTCTAGTATCGTATATATAATTTTATGTTATTATAAATATTTTACAACCAAATTAATTATTATATCCCCCCTTTTAATGACATGTCACCATACGTGCGTACGTACGGCTTACCGTCTCCACGTCGTGGTGTAATTGTTATTCAATCCATTGTTATTTGTATGGGTATAATAATGATGTTTATTTGAAGTAAATAATAAATATAACATGATAAGGATTCTGTATATATGATATAACATCCAATTATATATTATTTTAATATCAAAATAATGATATTTTCGCTCGTGCGTACGTACGGATTACCGTCTCCACGACGCGATGAGATTCATTTCCAAGTTCACCATTCATCGATGATTATAAAAATATATATTACTAATAAGTATTTATTATATGACATAATAATGCTACTGTAGAGATATATATATATATATAAGTATTTATTTACTTACATATATCTTATTCACTTACTTTCCTTCAATATAGTATGAAAATGGAAACAGCGTTTATGCGTATGTACGAACTACCGTCTCCGTAAACAGTGATTTCCATTTCATATATATGTCTATTATACATATTTATAATCTAAATATATATGATATATAATTCATTTTTTATATTCTGGGGTTATTTAAATCATGATCTAAGTGATACAATCAAGATTACTAAGTTAAAACACATACAGTAAAGAAAGCGATTATTACCCAAAATATTAATATAACATTGAAATTATTATTAAATGGGTAATATAGAGTCATAAATGAATAATTTATGATATTATAAATATTAATATGGTTCTGGTATAATTGAATAACATACTATAGTCTTCATACAGGAGGTTAAAAATACCCTCGACTAAAGGAAGGTTCAAGGTAAGGGGTTTCTTATCTCGCTTTTAATTCTCTGAGATTTATATTGTTCACCACTTATTTATTGCATGTGGTGTATTCTGTACTGCAATTTGATATGTATTATCATGATCCTCTTTATATTCATGATATTATATGATTCATTTGGTGTTTATTGACTATTGTTCATATGACTCGGTTGATTACAACAACGTAAGGGTTAATTTCACAATCTCATTATTAACCAAAGTTTTTTATTCATAAGTATCTATTGGGACATCTTTATCATCCACATCCATTTTTCTTAAAAATTTATTTCAAAACATTTTTACTATTTACTAGAAAATGTGTTAAAGTAATTTATACCCTTGTTTGAATTTTTATAAAATGTTTTGAAAGGAACCTTTCTGTCGTTTTCCAAACAAGGTCCTTTTTAACCTTTTCGACCAAATTAAGGTAAGAATGTTTTTTTAACTTATAAAGTGAGTGCGGTTATTAACCACCATTATTACACCTTTGAAGATTCCCTTTCAATCTTATAAGGATATTTTCAAAATAACGGTTTTCTATATAATTATATGATTTTTAAATGATTTCAAAAAAACATATTTCTCTCAAATAGTTTTGATTTAAACTATCTAAACATCATTTGATGGATTTTAAGATTATTTGAAGTTGATTTATTATGATAAAAAACTTCCATATTGTATTGAAGGTTTTTTGATATGTTTGACTGTGGATGAGTGATTTTTATGTCATTAATGGTTTATGGTTAAAGTATTGACATTTCGTAAGTTAGTTTTAATACGAAAGTTTATGTTGTATATCAACATTTTATTAAGATGAATGTGTTTGACTAATATGTTCTGGGTTGGGGACCGGTAAAAGTAAGACCTCCGGGTTGGTGTCCGGTTATTAGAGGCACTCCGGGTTAGTGCTCGGTAATTAGAGGCACTCTGGGTTCATGTCCAGTTATTAGAGGAACTCCGGGTTGGAGTCCTGTTAGAGAGGCTCTTCGGGTTTATTTCCGGTTATAGTTAGCCCTTAGGTCTTGGCACGAGGCCTTGACACATAAATTAATGTTTGGCATTATGAATTCCCTCATTATGAAATTAGTTGTTACATGTGATTATTTGATTGGTAGAATATCCATGTGCATTTTTATATGGTAATTTTTGATTTATTTTTTACCATATTATGTTCATGTTTATGTTTAGAAAGGATGTTGTTTTTATTAGACATCTTTCCTTAAAAGTTTATAGCTTATGCTAAATTATTTACCCTTACTGAGCATCTGAGCTCAACCCTTTCTATGTTTTATTTTTCCCAGGATCGCAAGAAGTGTTTTATGATTAAGATGCAGGGTTATGCTAAGGGAACAATGGCGTTCTCAACGGATTATTTATGTTGTGTTGTATGTTATAAAGTGTAATGTAATTTTCCTGTATGTAATATATTTTCCAAGACTGCTAAACTGATCAGTCGTTCAGAACTTGATTCTTTGTAATTATACCAATGTATTAAAATAATGCACCGACTCAGGGTAACTGGGGTTAGGGCATTACAACCATGCTATATAAAAATACATAAAAACATATAACCATAATCCAAGAATAAAAATCACCTTCCCTAAGTAACCATGACATAATATTTGAGAAGGTTTTTGTTACACTCTATAGTGAGGTTTAGAACAATCCCTAAAACATATATTTATCACCACTTTACCATATCCCAAAATAGTAAAAAAGAAATGAAACTCTAATAAATTCCATGGAATCAGTCATAAAATAATCCATTTGATACCAATTTTTAATTTCATAGGTGATATCCCACTCGAAAAGTGCCTATGCCCGGTTCACGACGTTATATCAGGCACACCCCCCATACACAAAATGCTATTGAATACTAGTGGTGGCATAGGGTAGTACTGTGGGGATATTATAACTTATATCAAGGATTGAAATAATAAATAAATAACAAAACATCATCCAAAACTATATATAAATAGATTATGAGGATGTAACAAACAAATCCAATAATAATAAATTTAATGTAGAAGCATATAATAATATTGACTCAGACTTTCTTTCCATTAGGATTCCTACTTATACAAACTGAATAAAATAATCAAATAACAATATAGGAGGACACACTATAATCCCATAAAATAACCTCATATCACTCTCTAATCAGGTATGGTTTATCCTACTTGACCAAGATAATATTAGACTTCACCCAACATGAACCTGTAATAAGTGTGATCTTCTCACATACCCAAATGTCATAGCCACCTGAGAAGTGTGTGAGTAAATCTCAATATTAATACATTAACATGGTCCCATACATAACCAATAAAAAAAATTATATATGTAATTTTATCAATATATAAATAAAACATAGTATAGAAGGATAGATAAATAATGGCCATCAATCTTCGGGTTCTAACATGGAACCCCCATCTTCCAAAACCTGCTTCAACAAGTTCAAGAGTGTTTGTAGGCACATCATATTATTTTTAACACCAAGATAAACTGAATATGACCACCCAAAAGAGATCATCCTAGATGTTCCATTATATCATGCATAATTGTTGGATCTAAGAAGCTTGTCCACGGAATCCCATGGTGATCAAGCGTAACAACCAAACCCCATAAGTCAATCTAAATCATTCCATAGTCATAAGGTGACAATAAGAAACCTTAGGAATAAATCCTAAGAATTCCATATTAATATGGCATTATCTCTAAACCCTAGAAATAAATTTTAAGCATTCCATAATAATTAAGAATAAATTATAAACCCAAAATTGAAATATTAAGTGATCTATAGTGATCAAGTTTCATCATAAAACCCCATGAAAAAAATATGAGAATTCTGTAGTCATCAGTCATCATCATTGAGCCCAAGGGGAATCACCCATGTAATGCCAAAGTATCATAAATCATTGATTAACCAATCTTTTACAACACATAGAATTCCAAATTATCAAGGATCGTCATCAAACCCATGGGGTATCACCATTGAAAATCCCAAGTCATTAGGAATCATGATGAAACATTAAGAGATAATCATTATAATTCCATAGAATTAGCATCAAAGTTTGGTTCCCAGAGGGATTATACACAACATACCATTTATGTAAATATAACTGTTTGGGATGTAATTCCTCATATAAAAACTCATTAGGGAGTCCATATTCTTAGGCCCATCTTCTATGACAAGGTAGGCCTCTCAATGGCATGACATGCAATGGTTTCTATGAATATATATGAATCACATCATTGATTCATGTTCTAGGGTGAAAATTGAAATCATCACTATGCATTTCATTTGAAACCTCTTTGGGGTCAACATCTCATAGGGGAACCTACTAGCGTCCCCTAAGTCGCATAATAGTCAATACAACCTTAATGGGTTCTCTTAATACAAAAAAAAATCTCTTAGGTTATCATTCATCAGTTTAAGACAATATAATCCCTTGACTTCATTATATACTTGATCGAGGACTCACTGACCTCCATGGAAATTTATATAGGTATCTCCCTAAAGAAAAGGTGCAAGTCCCTTATTAATACCCACTTTATTCCAAGGTTGATCAAAACACCCAACTTAACCATCCATCTAATCATGGTCTACACACCTAGTTTATCAAGTCATAATGGGGGAGGAACACTCACCCCAATCTAATCTCAATTTTCCCAAAGTCTCTTAGGCTACTCATAGGGAAAAGCTCAAGGTCGACCATATAATCTTATTAATGACCATTAAATTGAGGTTTCTAAGGGATCATGCTATTAAGGACACAAAATTACATTATCCAATTTTAGTTTGAACCCCTCAAGATCCATATGTTAAGGAATATACTTTAATCCAGCACTTATAAATTAGTTAAAAAGGAAATCAATAAAATGACCAAAGATCCATTATGACCATTGGAACCTTTTAATTTTAATAATTGGAATTAATTATTAATTAGAAAAATTATTTAAATTAAACAAGTCAACCACCCTCATTGGTAGGACCCCATATCAAACATAATTAATAGAATTAATAATACCATATGGGTTTGTATAAGGTACCACCAACCTCAGAAAATTATTTCCCCTTTTCCAGCATATCTCAACTACTCTTGTCTAAGTTCTTCCATGTCCCAATGGCCATCAATTATCACAATGATTCTTTAACACATGTCAAGCTCCCAAATTACTTATTTATAATTAGTTATTAATTAATTAATTAATTTCAAAATTAGTTTTATATTTAATATATTTAGGTATAAATTTCAAAATACTAACTTAGTAATTGAATCATGTAAAAATAGTTGGAAATGAGGTATGGTCTACTCTTGATGAACCCATGGGAAAAATAAACCCAAAATCCCAAACTATTATCACATATTTAATGAATAAGATTTCCCAAAATCACAAAAAACCCTTGTAAAAGCATACGGTGACACTCCTTGTCCAAACAATAATGTAAAAATCATCTTATTCTACTCTTTAACATTGTTTAATGAATTACCTATTGTAAATGAATAATACCACCATGGTCTAGTAGAATATGTGTGAAATACTAAACCATTATGAAAAAAATGGTGATGGAAGAGGAACAAAAAATAGAAAGGAAGTTGGAGGAAGAACATAACTGAAGGTACCACAATAATTCCCCTAGAACCACCTAAAATGGATGAAGGGAGGTAGAGGGGGCTGTATTTTTGAGAACCCCCTATGTATTCCACTCTGCTCAAGAAGCAATTTCAGTACCCCTTTCAAAAATTATAAAAAACACTGCAAAACATTAAAGGTGTTACCTTATGTTTCATGCCCTGGTTGTTTACATTATTCCCTATTATCTGATATATATCCCTATTTCATTCTTTAAATCCCCCCATTAAATCCATTCATGTCATGAAACCCCCTTTCATGCGATAAAAGGCCCATTGCTTTACTTTTCAGCAGCCCATGCCCTCAGCTACTGCCCAAAATTCACCCAAACCACTAGGGTGTCAATAGAAACGTAAACAATTTCTATGAAACATTTTTGGGATGTTTAAACATTCATAACACTAGTATGAGTCCTGGTTATTGAAAAAAACAAGACACAAAATATAAAATTCAAATTCCTCTGGTATTCAATATCCCATGTGGAAAAAATGTATTATAATAAAAATCCTTTATTACTAATTTTTTATCCATAAGTGGTTGAGTAAAAAACCAATATGAAAGTGTCTATTATGATCCTTGTATCTGTATTAATTTCATGTATATTTATAAAAAAATATCATTTTTTTATATTCAATCACCCATGAAAGGAGAGACCACATAATTCATGTTCATAAACAAATGTCATAAAAGATACGGAGATGTTAAAGGATCACCTACCTTACACACAGAGTCGTCATCCTTACAAAGACCCAATCATCCTATTCCAAGACTGAATAACTCATACACTTTCTTGATCACTTTTCCCAATCTATAATAATGAAATAATTAATTACAACCTTTTCTAATTTCTTAATAAAGTTAATTAAAAAGGTAATAATTGACTAAAAACTTACTTGGACATCTCATCATGCCGAAACCATGGCCAAACATACCAGGAAGGTCCATGGTGTACCCCCAACAAAATTATGAACAAAATCCCACCATCCAACACCCTTTTGATTCCCAATTCAATCTAGTTTAATAAAACCCATTATATAAGTTAGATATGTGTATTACCTCAATCAAATTTGCAAAATATGGCATTTTTTCCACCACTTGGGATTTCCACAATCCACACAATGAAAAATTCACACCATCATTACCTAATTACACCTTGATATAGGGGAATCACTACTAAATCTTGGACTAAATATATCTAAAATCAGTAGGCTATAGAAGGAAACAAGAAGAAATGAATAATAGAAAAATTATCTCCAATTACCATGGAATATCCATCAATAACACTCTAAATCAATGGGTAATTGACAGATATAGTAGAGGGGAGATTCCTTTAGTTGTTCATTTGATGGAGGAAAAAATAATGGGGAAAACATTAAAACAAGAGGGGTAAATTATGTATTTTACAATTTTTAATGAATTATAAGATGGCGATTATTTTTACCAAAACAATTTCAAACTATGTATATCAAACTATTTGATTTATGCCACCGTATATGGTGTTTACAAATGCTTTACCAAACCATGCTCCAAATGTGTAACTTGCACAGCCCTAAGCTACACCACTATGCATGTTTTGGTCGCTTATTTAACTAAATTTTGTGTCAACAATAAATCATACCCTAAAAAACTATAGCACTGTGAATGATTCCCCCCATATGTTTATCTATAATTTTGAACAAACCATGTGTAATTCACCTCATGGAAAAATTAATTTTCATTGTTTTATCTAGAACTCCACACTTTTTTCCCTAACCATGTAGTAATAATGTGATAGGTGGAAACCACCTTCAAAAACCTAAACATGAATCTAAAGCTCAAGACATTCACTTAAGAACCTAAAACCACATCTGAGATGTTATCCACCTCTAAAACACTCATATATTTCTTCTAACTTATAGAATTCCAATCTGGCCCAAATTCATGAAACATCTCAGGATCCAAGAACAAAAATTAAAATTTCCCCAAAATTTTAAATATTATAAATATGTTGGTCAATAAACATCCCCACCGCATTACCACAATAATCCATATCCTTGATAATTCTTAATTGTCTTCCAAACATCATCCTCAACCAATATTGGTCTTCAATTCACCAAATAATTCATTGTGCTCCACTCTAAAGCACTAAAATATTTTCCATTGTAAAACCTAAGAATTGATGTGTGATATTCACTAAAATCTAGGCTACTTAATCATTACCATTTCCAAAACTATAATGTTGATAAATTCACAAATTTATCCCAAGAAATGTAATTTTCATAAAATGATTTATCTCCAGCATAATTTTTTTATACAATATAAATTTTACTCGCAAAAGATGATACACAACCATGGTGATCCCAACCATATGGAGACCTACCCTTGAAGCAGTGGCGTCCCTCAGTGGATTCATTTGATTGGTATATCTTTGGGTCGTGGGATTTATAAGATAGAGAAAAAATGGGTCTTCTAGATTCCAGGAATATTTGGATTCAATTATCAACAGAGGAGGATCTGGTTAAAGCATGTTCCAATGCCCCCATGAAGCTTCAATGGTCTCTGATTTTACATCTTCCATTTGTCGTATGAATTCTGCATGCATCGCGACTTCCCTACCGCAGCGGTTTGGGTTAGATTTCCATAAATCCCTTTACCATTTCAAAACCATGAAATTTTGAGAATTCTAGGTAACCTTGTGGGTTGATTTATGTGTGCAGATTCAAGAAACAAGTCTCTCTATCACCTGGTTTTTCCCCATATATGTGTGGAACTTGATGTCTCAAAAATTCCACATGAGTTTGTGTGGAATACAGTGGAGGGAGAGTTTCGGCACAAACAAACTGTAGTATATGAAACTTGGGTTGACTTTTGTAATTCTTGTAAGAATCTACGTCATCCTGGGGTATCCTGCAAATGTGGGAGGATGTCTCCTGGGTTGGTTGCAGATTCAATCAACGGCGGCAAGGTATTTTTTATGGGTGAAGGTATAGAAAAAACATTGTAAGTGGGACTAGTGTACGCCACTAGTGGTTCTGATATGAGATGTAGAAGATGGAGGTGACAGGACTTAGTTCTAGTCTTACAACATAGGATTCTACGAGGAACCTAATAGCCCCCTCTCCAAACCTGAATGTTGCTATGTTTTTTGACTGATTGAAGAGAGACTTGGGGGGTTTTCATCCTAGGGGAAATGGTGAGAAAAGAAACTTCATCTGATGTGGCTTCTATCGAGGTGGTGCCCTAGGATAAAGAAGTTTTATGTTGTAGTAATGAGGTAGAAAAATACATGCACTTGCTTTTGGAAGGCGACTCAACTGTAGGTAACAATAATGGAGTGAAGGAGGCCAACCTGGAAAAAACAGCAATCCAGATGGTTCCAACAAATGTAGACAATTTTACAGAGGTGATTGAGGGACTTTTTGAGGACCATGAATTTAGTGGGCATTCATAGTGGCTGGATCTGAAGGACACCGCAATTAAATTTCAATATATGGTATGAGGCTATCAATAGGTATGAGCCTCTGTTGTGCCAATTCAGGCCATGTAGGTGACCCTTTCTTATGCGGAGAAGGTTATAGCTGGGAGATCAAACATAGACCTTCAAAATTGGTATCCCGTGTAGGGTGATGATGACTGCCAAGCTAGTGGGGATCTAAACCGGATGGAGGCTACACATGGATAGGACCACTTGGTAGATGTGGGTGAGTCCCAAGAGGAGATGGATGATGTTATGGACGCCTCTTCTGAGCCCAAGGAAGTGACAATGGAGGAGGAATATCTTAGATCATCATCATGGAAGGGAATGTTCACTACTACTGATTCTAATGGATTTATCAAGAACAATAGGAGGGGGTGATGTAGGATGGAGTATTATAACCTACCTTGTCCACCTATCACGAGGTCTATAAGTGAGGGAAAGCATCTCCCAAAGGATCCTATTTTTGTAAGCAATTCAGGTGTAGTGGTCAACACATTTAGTGACCTGGTGTCTGCAGGTGGTGAGGTTGGTGTCCATGCCACTCCCTTATCAAAGATGAGGGATCCTAGATAGCAACATGAGAGAAGCTCCATTGGAGACCCTCAGCGATAGATATCATCAATTTTGAAACACATAGATCATCTTTTTCACTCATATGAAGAAATGGGAGAGGAATAAATGGATATAAAATCATTTAAGAAGACATAAAGAACAATTCGTGAGATCACTACAAAGGAACAAGGAAAGTGGATTGATAAGGAAGATCGTATTCTACTCAGAGGCTTTAGTATGGGGAATATTAACATGGAGTAATTTATGGAAGCATTGGGAAACATAGAACATCAGTATGAAGGCATCTTGAAGGTATACACTGACTCTTAGGTAAACTCTATTCCCTGGATCTTGTTTAGGGAAATTGAATCCAATTGGCTCAAAATGTTCTTCAAAAAATCTGAAGTTTCTTTTGGTGTTTAATGCTATAAGGGTTCTCACTATCCCCTTAAAAGTCTTTAGAAATTAAAAAAGTAACTTTGGAGGAAAACTCATTTATAACATGCATTCACATTCTTGATTAATCTCCCAACTTTTCACATCTAATTCCATGAAAAACAATGTAGGTCCTCTATTGCCTGAACATTCTAAAAAACGCACGGTCACAGCCACAGATACTCTATCTAATAACTCAATCATGATTACAAAATCTTTGAAGGAATATTGAGATCATTCAAACACTGACATCGAGTTCTAAACTGGCATGTTATTGTAATTTTTATCCTGATTTCTATAATTTATGCATAAAATTTTGATATTTATTTCAATAATTTTAAAGATTAAATATTTTATTCTTTATTAATTTAATTGTTTTCTAATTATTGTGATAGGGAGGAATATTATTATAATTTGGATAAAAATAATAATAAGGAATCAATGAATACATAATTATGGTTTACAACCTATAACATGAGAAATGTAAAAGAAAATATTATTATTGAAAAGTAGTCCAACTAGACAAACACCTAGAGAGAACATGCCAAGCCAAATTAAAGGAAGCAAGACCAATCATCAACTGATGAACATGGATGGTGGAATGTAGGAGCATAATGTAGTAATATCATTGTATAGTGTAGTTTTTTGGGTGCGTGGATAGAATATTTCCCATAACATATTGGTATTGGGAATGAGAAACTAGATGGGGAGGGTTGGTGCTGCTCATCTGATCTGATAATGTTGTGTCTTAGGTCCTAAATAGTTCACTTCCCATGAAGAACATTCATATGTGAAAAGACTCCACCAAACCACATTAAAAATAATAAAAATTGAATTTTAATCATGCTCTCATGTCACCTATGTCAAACAGAAATCTTGTTACCTCCACCGCTCTCGTTGAACATCCTCTTCATCGGATCACCAAAACTCTATCATTACCACCACACTGATGCTTATTCTTAGCCCTACCAAGCCCCTGTGTAGGACAAAAATACTCTTAGGGTCTTACTAGAGTGGTGAGGTGGTTTTAAGCTCATAAAACCCATGGAATATCAATGGAAGATCGTCTGTTTCATTTTAAAAAATGAATATGGATGCATCATGCATCTAGTGTTCAATGAACATAGTCAAGAATAAGCATATTTAGTTTTTTCATGCTATATTTTAAGTTTTTTTGTCATGAAAGAGATAAATTCACATCATATGATAGTTGTGTAAGAATCATTTAGATGGTTTATAAGTTTGAATAATTTTCCAGATACTAGAAAATTGTCTTTTTCATTAATGTGATCTTTGTACTATAACCATTCAAGTAGAGTGAGAGAATATTTTCTCTATGTGGTTTGTGATGGTAGTAGTATTGGTTCATTCTATGAACATGTTGATAGAGTAATCATATATTTTTTAAGATTGTTCTCTACGAAAATTATTTTACATCATGTCATGTATTTCTGAACAAATAAGGGGATGTTTTTTGGGTTTTTTTGTTGAAATAATATCCATGCATGACAATTCATATGAGGAGTGAAAATTTTATTGTGTGCTACAGTCACACCAAAACTAATGTGTTAATAAAGGAAAATATTGATACAATTTTTTTTTATTTTCAAGAGAGACTTTAGGTATATTGATTATGATTCATTAGCCAAAGATGAAGGTATATTTTATAATTAATGATCTAAACCATGGATATATATATATATATTCCTATAAATATAAAAAGATATTTGATGATAATGGGGGAAAATGAGTCAGGTTTTTTTTTCTATAGGGTCTTTTTCCAGACCTTGGGTTTTATTGTATGGAGGATTTTTTCCCATTGTTTTTACCACCCTCCCACGGCTAGAATGAGAAGGTGATTTCTTTATATATAAGTTATTATGATTCGGGTAATTGTGGTATTTTTGGTATTTATATTTTCAATTGTTATTTATATTAGGTTTTTATTATCAATATTTTTCTAAAACTCCCATTTTGTACATCGAGAATGACTAATCCCATGGATCAGAGGAGTGATTTTTAATGTAAGAACCATTATGTAATTTCTACCATAACCATAAGATTGATTATAAATTATGTCCAAACATGGTTTCAGATATACATTCTCTTTAAAAAACCAATGTGCAGTACAATTTGAAAAGTTCAGTTTTTGATATAGAGAGTGCTTACCCAGGCCAAGGGACTCACTTAGACCTTATTCCGATAACTGCATAGCTGTTAATCCAAAATTTTATGCCTCAATTATCATGAATCTAGATTAAATTTCTTTTGATAACATTCATATTTCTTCATGCTTTTCACATTTTCATCATGTTTACTTCTGAAATTTATTTTTTTTATTATATTTTGGGTGATTAGTTCATCTTAATTTATGTATTAGAATACACTTCAGCTAGGTGGGTTGAGTATATGAAATATTTCCACTTTGAGCTAGATTATACATTGGGAAATGGTAATAATGTTACTAATTCACTGAGTCATAAGTCATAGACATAGATAATTCAGTTGATTTGTTCTAAGTGGTGGACAATGGACTTTTTTATAGAGATGCATATAGGTTTATAGGAGGAGTAGAGAAAGTTGAAACTTAGATCATTGTTTATTGTTCCCTCACTCCAGAATCAGGACAAGATGAAGTAGTATAAGGATTCAAAATGATTATCATTGGGGGATAAATGTAATGATGGGAAGTCACCTCTTGATTAGAATATAAATGAGTATGAGAATATCTATTCTCATGGTCATTTTATTATTCCTACTTGTATACGAGAGGAGATCCTGTGAGGGTTTAATGACTGAAAATGTAAATTAAACCCTAGAATAAAAAAAATTAATAGTTTTATTCATAGGAAACATTGGTGTCTAGGAATGAAAATGAGATTTTAGGTTTTATTTCATAATTCTTTACATGTGTAAAGGTGATGTCCAATCATCATTGACCTGGTGGACTTTTAATGCCATTACACATTCAAGAATAAAAGTGGGAAAATGTTACTACAGGAATTGTGGTGGTTTTATCGATTAATACTTGGAATAATTACATGATATGGGTATTCATGGATCGGTTTAAAAAGGCATCACATTTCATACTGAGTTTGGAGACTTTTACCGTTGATCAATTCAGTGAATTATACATTCTATAGATATTACATTTTCATGGGGTACCATAGAGTATTATTTCATATCATGATATTCATTTTACATTTAACTTCTAGAAAGGGTTATAAACGTTGATAGGAAATCATGTTTTCTAGTAAAACTTATATCCTATAGATGGATAGTAAATTAAAATGCACTATCTAGTTCTTAGATAACATGTTGAGAGCATTCTTCTGAGATTTTGGTGGAACATGGGAGAATCAATTAGTACTTGTTGAGTTCTATTACAAAACAAATTCTAAAGTGATGATTTATATTGAACCATATAAGGTACTCTATGGTAGGATATATATATCACCTTATAAGAGAGTGGGATACAAAAATTAGATGGGGCCATGCTCCATGCAGGAGATGTCGGAGCATGTCAAGTTGATTTGGAATCATATGGCTAGGATATAGAGAAGATATAATTCATATTCTAATCAATGTCATCAACCTCTTTATATTATAGTGGGTGACAGTAAAGGCCTAGAATTTCCGTGTAATTTTTTTAAGTAAATGATAATTTTAGAAGTCCGTGAAAATTAACAGTTCATGATTATGAGGCCCGGTTTTCCCGAAATCAATTTCTGAAGATTTTTTTGAGTAAGTTCAGTAATCATACGAGTGGGGTTTTCTAAATATTGAACCAACTCTTGGAATTGAAATCCAAGGACACTGTAGAACTCGTAGCACCGGAATTTTATTAAAGAGACTTTCACCTCAATGGCAGATGCTCAAGGGTGAAAGTCATTTTTTGGGTTTTACGTGGAAATAATAAAATACAATAAACACATGATTTTTTTATTTTTCTATAACCACCAACCATGTGGATGTTTATGGGTGGGGTCCACGAGAACTAAACCTCCACTTTTAGATTTATTATGGTGGGGACCACCCAATATCTCATAACCTCCCAATTTGAGTTTGGGGGTGGGGACCACCTGACCCCTATTAATGGGGGGAGAGGAAAACCTCTCAACTCCCTCATTAATGTGGAGGAGCCTCTTGACTTCCTCTACATTAATTATTCCAATCCACCATAATTAAATAAGCCAACCTAGGTGTTTAGTTAGGATAATTTTAATGGGTAGCTATGATTAAAGTTGAGGGAAACACATAATTTGGCCATTTTTCATTTTGGTGGGCCCTTGGGAGAAAAGATCTCATATGAAGAAAAAATTCTCCAAATTAAGAACGTTTTATTCCAATTAAGAATGCCATCCTCAACATTGAGATTCTTCCTAGGGACTTCTACCATCTTGGTATTTCCTCATCTATAGTGAATCGACGACCGTACTACCTTCTTGCGACAACGTCATCATGCGAACAAGGTAGGGGGTTTATGCTATCTGTTTATCACTTTCCATGTACTCACTTCATCTCTTGTGGGAGTCTGGGAATAATTAAATTTTGGAAGATCGTGGTTGATGTTCATTGCTTCATTATTTATAAAATGCTTGCTACCACTATAAACATGGAGGGTTCTGTCCAAACTAACATGGACCAAACCCTCCGCAGTTCTTCTTTGGTGTGTTCTTCGAAATGGAGGATGGCGAAAAAAGAAACAGCGCTCCGCCACCCACGGTCACCACCACCCGTGGCCTCAGCGCTATGCAGCCTCACTTCATCACCACGTGGCAACCGTGACCTCTTCTGCTCCCCATCGCTACCGAACTATCAGATGAACCGGCCCACACCCCTCGTAGTGCCCCGACCGAACCATCTCGTGCCCCACGCGGTGCACCGACCGAACTGGCCCCATGCTCCTTGCCGCACCCTGGCTGAATCGACCCACGCCCCTCGTGGGGCCCCGACCAAACCAGCCCACCCCCCTCGCAACGCCATGGCCGAACAGGCCCGCGCCCCTCACAGAACCCCAGCTGAACCGGCCCCGTACCCCCGAGGTGTCCCGGCTAAACTAGCCTCGTGCCCTCACGGCTCCCCCGTGGTCGAGCCGCCCCATGGAACCTACGAGATTTGCATCCCTCGCGGCCGACTGGACCTCCCAGCGGACTGGGCCGCATCACGGGTCGAGCCTGACCTAGCAGGTTAGGCTAGGTCAACTTGAGCTAGGTTCGACCCATGTTAGGTCGTGTCTGGTCGGTCTGACCAGGTTGGACTAGACCCAGGCGCACTATGAGCCATTTACGCTCTTTTGGCCATAACATTGGTATCGGTCAACCATTTGATGAACTGTCAATGGTGCTGCAAATCCTGGAGAGAGACGGTCCCTTTGAGTGCTACCCCATTGTGTTTTGGATTAATATGGGGAATAGTCAGGTTGGGTTGAGCACGTATCCAACCGGGACCCCAGGACTAAAAGGCTAATAACTCACTGACCAGGAATCTGATTGATGGGGCATATTTTACATTGAGACCCCTATATTGTGGCAGACCTTTGAGATACTTCTTCATGGGACTTCTTGACAGTTGGGTTATCGAACAGTAGCTCGTGGAGCGGATCCTACTAGAGACGAGCGAGCGTAGTGCGGAGACCTAGTAGCTGGCTAAGACCGGACGACTGGTGACCGATTCCACTCGGAGTGACTCCACTAGCCTAGTGGGGAGCACCTAGGTGTCACAGAAGACCCACAGTAGGGAGCACCTTGGTGTCATGGAAGACCCACGATACTCAACAAGAGGATTACCTCATTAGGCTATGAGGGGGAGCATACTTGGTGACGCGGAAGACCCACGGTGGGGAGTGTGCTTAGTGGCACGAAAGATCCACGGTACTCAATAAGAGGAGTACATCAGCAGTCCAAGGTAAGTGGGAAGTGCCTTGGTGTCATGGAAGGTCCACTATACTCGGCAGAAGAGGAGTTATCTAGCATCTGAGGTTTCAAAAATGTGACTGGGGATGTAACTTGATACTACCACAAGAATAAAATCCTGGTTTGGGCTGAGTCTGTTTTTTTTGTGTTTTCCTCATGATTTAGATGGATTACTTGATTACTTAGGTATATGTATGGGCATATACCTAAGTTGGGATATCTATTGATTTCATACTTTATGGTTTATCCTTGGTGGATTTTATGAGACCTTGAGGTTCTCGGGGTCTCTACTGAGTATCGTTATAATCACCCCTACACGGGCTATGCCTGAACCTTGTTGTGTTGGATGCAGACGACTGACAGCGCTGAATGAGGCTGAGAGTACCAGGATGAGATGGTACCTGGAGGTGGACCATACGTCATGTCGGTACATGGATGAGACAGACGGATGTGGAATGCTTATGAGGCGATCTGTACCTACCCTTTAGGTAGGAACCTCAGTGGATGACCCAATCGCTGTTTTCCCTTCTTCCTCAGTTGTTCTTGTACTTTCAGTTTTCTTTACCCTTACTGTTGGGCTTGTATTGTAGCCCCTTTTATATTTCATAACTCTTTTTTTATATAGTGTACTTGTGTTGTTATCATTCTGTGAACTTGGTTGTGATTGTTTACAGATTATAAAGTCAATGCCTTCAATGTCTAGGGATTTACACCTTTGTTGTTAGTCACTAACCCCTGGCATATGGAAGGTGGGCTAGGGGTAGTCACAGAATGGGCCCCGGGGGACGGTTCATGAAAAATTGGCATCAGAGGAGTCAGTTTTACCACAGAACATAGGACTCTGATCTTTTCTATGAACTAATAGTTTTAAGTATAGTGAGTGCGGTTCTCAGTTCAGGGAGTCCAGTGTTGGTGCGGCAGCTGACATATCCATACACCAGGACACTGACTTATGATTTCTGACTTAGTGGATGAAAAAAATAATTTCATGTGTGTTTTAAAAATTTTTCTAAAGGTTATATCACGAGGTTATCTTACCAGGTATAACTTTTTAACCGTAGCACACCTGTTCCTTTTCTGGATTCATCCACACAGACAGCCATCTAGAGTCCTGAGAGTTGTATGCACTGATAGCCCACTAAGCGATGAGGCCTTGAGGTAGGAACCTCTCCTAGTAGAGGCACTAGCAGTACCATTACCAAATGGTCCACCAATTCCACCATCCCCGACATCAAACATTACATGCCGCTTGAGCGCATTGCACGAGTTCTAGAGCTACAGGCCACCCAGGATCATGGGAGATATGGACCCACAGGCATCCGAGGATTGGCTGGAGGCCATGGTGATTGTTATCCAACTGGTTGGGACACTATCCAATCTCATGGTAATTCTTACTGTCATCCTTCTACAGGCAGCAGTGGGTAGATGGTGGAGCTCGATGCTCCAAGTTCACAATGAGGTGACGCCTCTCTGGGTAGACTTCGAGAGCCTGTTTTGGACATATTTTGTTTTAGAGACTCTTCACACAGTGTGCATTCAAATTCTATTTTTTCTGCAGAAGTGTAGCAAGACTATAGCTCAGTACTCACTGAGGTCCATAGACCTCTCATGCTAGTCCATCGATATGGTGCTGGACCCATTCTTCAGGGCCCAGACCATCGAGCAGGGACTCAGGAAAGAGATCAGGGTTTTGGTGATCTCACTTAGCATCCTGACGCAGGCAAGGGTGTTAGAGAGTGCCCTCCTATTGGAGATTTTCCTTGCTGAGTAGTCTCCAGCAGTGAGATCCACCACTAGTCGACACATAGCAAAGTCTTCTATAGCTGGCCGCAGACAGATGTCACAGAGGTCCAAGAGGACCATACCTACCGGTGGACAACCACATGACTCAGGATCGATTGTGTGGGGCTCTCGAAGAGGAGCCAATCATTCCATGAGCGGGAAGTGTTACAAATGTGGCGAGCAGGGTCACATGGATCATGACTGTCCAACCCGCTGTTCGGATGATCACTAGACAATCGATGGACCACCCATGTAGACAAAAATTTTCGATCGAGGTGGTCTGCAGGGAGTAGGATGATGTGGAGGAGGAGCTGGCCATGTAGCTGGTGGTTTCTAATGATTCGAGATATAACCGCCACCACCAAGAGGTCCACCCAGACTGCAGGGAGTTAGTGGGAAAGGGAGAGCTCATCTCCAGGCAGCTGTGGATTATGATCATGGCTCTCTGAAAATGATTCGAGGTATGATATGTGTCTACTGCACCATAGCTGCAGTACTTATAAACACAGGTTCCTGTCATTATTTTATTTCCACTTCCCTTATTCAAGGCTCGGAGATTCTGATGGAGCCATTGGCTCAATCCTTTCGGCTAGAGATTCCTATGGGAGCAGATTTGAAAATTACGCACTGGTACCGGTAGTACAAGCTTACTCTAAGAAGCGAGTGCTTCGGCTGGGAACTCTTAGTTTCAACGTTGAGGCCTTACAACATCATCTTGGGTATCGAATGGTTATCTATAGTCCATGCTCAAATTGACTGTATTAGGGGCAAAGTGTTGTGTGTCCGCACGGATTGGACCTGCTTTAACGTCATTGGTGAGAAGGGAGCCTTTGTAGCACATGATGGACTTACTCAGAGGAGAGTGTCGCAGATCACTCATCAGTTGGCTAACCTTAACCTCAGAGCTGTTGATGTGGAGAGTCTGAGTTATCCTGTATTGGTGGACCAGTATGCGGATGTGTTCCCTAATGAAGTTCTTAGTCTACCTCCTCAAAGAGAGGTGGACTTTTACATTGATTTTTACCCTGGGATGGCACCGATATCTACACCAGAATATCAGCTGGCTCCCACTGAGCTTTGTGAGATGCGGGTACAGCTGGAGGACTTATAGGGGAAGGGATTCATTCGGCCCATTGTTTCTCCCTGGGAAGCACCGATTCTATTCTCCAAGAAAGTGGATAGGATCTTGAGGCTTTGTGTAACTATCAGTGCCTGAACCAGGTGACTGTGAAGAAAACATACCCACTCGTGAGGATTGACAACCACTTTGATCAGCTGAAGGGAGCATAGTGGTTCTTGAAGTTAGACCTCAGATCAGGCTATCACCAGCTCAGAGTGCCAAACAAGGACGTACAGAAGATGGCCTTCAAATGTATTTATGGCCATTACTCGTTCTTGGTTATGCCATTTGGTGTAACCAAAACTCCAGCAGTGTTCATGGGACTCACGAATAGGATCTTTCGGCCATACCTTGATCGCTTCATAGTAGTCTTCATCGACAATATTCTGATCTACTCGACTACTGAGGAGGAGCATGCCTTCCATTTGTGGGTAGTACTGGACACACTCTAAGAGCACCAGATTTATGGTATACTCTCTAAGTGCTAGTTCTGGATCCGATAGATTCAATTTCTGGGACATTTCATCTCGGAGGTTATAGTTGCAGTAGATCTATCAAATATTGAGGCATTACTTGCTTGAGAGCCACACAGGAGTGTGATTGAGGTACGATGTTTCTTGTGTTTGGTTGGATATTACCATAGGTTTATGCTAGACTTATCCAGAGTTGTAGCACCACTATCAGCCTTAATGAAAGAGAGGAAACCCATCATGTTCTTAGAGAGATTCCAGCTGAGTTTTTAGGAGCTAAGGAAGAGGCTGACTAGTGCCCCCATCTTTAGGCTTCTAGAGGAGAGTGTAGGGTATGCAGTTTACTGTGACGCATTAAGGATAGGAAACGGATGTTTCTTGATGCAGGAGCGAGCGATGATCGCATATGGTTCTTGAAATCTGATATAGCATGAGAATAACTATGCAACCCATGACCTGGAGTTAACAGCAGTGGTCTTTTCCTTGAATATCTGGTGGCACTATCTGATGGGTGAGGTTTTATCATGTACTCTGATCACAAGAGTCTCAAGAATATATTATCTCATAAGGACATGAACCTGAGACAGCGACACGGGATTTAGTTCCTCCGGGACTATGACATCGAGATAGTCTATACTCTTGGAAAGGGGAATGTTGTTGCAAATGCACTCAACAGGAGGTCTGGTATACATCTTCTATGTGAGACGATGGAGAAGCTGGCTTCTTTACAGATATCCTTTGTGGATAGAGATGGGGAAGCATTTCTATAGTCTCTTATAGTCACTCCCCCATTTCTTCAGTGAGTCTGGGAGGAACAACGTGGGGACGCTGAATGGGGGACACGACGTGCTCAGATATCAATATGAAAAGAAACAGATGGTACCAGTGTCACTTCAGGAGGAAGTGTTTACGGAGTTACACACTTCCCCTCTAGAGGTTCATCCAGGAGTGGCGATGATGTACCAGGATCTCTGATGACAACAAAGGTGGCAGAGAATGAAGAAAGCAATAGCAGAGTTTTTCTCACGATGCCTCACTTGTCAGCAAGTGAAGGTGGAGCATCAGGTAACAGTAGGCTTGGTTCAGCCTTTAGAGGTTCCAGAGTAGAAGTGGGATGGGATATCCATGTACTTTTTGATAGGACTTCCACGTACATCTTGGAGACATGACTCTATTTGGGAGATCGTCGACCAACTCACCAAGTTGGCCCACTTTCTACCGATCATAGAGTAGGATTCAATAGAGATCTTATGATGCCTATATGTGAAGGAGATTATATGGTTACATGGATTACCCTTGATGATCGTTTTGGATCATGATTTATGTCTTAATTCCAGGCTATGGAAGGTGTTACAGGAGGCTTTTGGGATGAAGCTTCATTTGAGAACCGCCTTCCATCCTCAGATGGATGGCCAGACTGAGTGGACCATTCAAACCATCGAGGACATGCTCCGTGCTTGTGTTCTCAACTTTTGTTGCAGTTGTGAGGATCACTTACATTTGGTGTAGTTTTCATAAAACAACATCTATCACTCAACCATTGGGATGGAACCTTTGGAGGCATTTTATGGGTAACCTTACTGATCACCTTTGTGCTAGAATGATAGAGGGGATTCAGTAGTAGTTGAACCAGAGAAGGTACGGGCTACTATAGAGAAGGTGCACATCATCCAGGAGAAGATGAAGACTGTATAGAGCAGACATAAGTTATATGCCGACATGATACAGAGGCCATTGGAGTTCGAGGATGGAGACCATGTCTTTCTACGGTTCTCACCTCAATGAGGTTTACAAAGATTTAGCTAAGGAAGAAAGTTATCTCCGAGATTCGTTGGAACATTTCAGGTCCTCGGTAGAGTTGGTGAGGTGGCATACCGCTTAACTCTTTCACTTCAGTTGCACCAGTTGCATGACATCTTCCATGTATCCTAGCTGAGGAGTAACCTGCACGAACCTTCTCACATCATCGACCATGGTGAGCTGGATGATGATGATGGGGAAACATTTATGGAGGTTCCAGTAGAGACTGAGGATTGACAAGAGTAAGTCCTTCTTGGATGGTCGATACCTCTGGTACGCATTCATTGGCAGCACAGGATCCTCCAGGATAGTACATGGGAGTGGGATGCTCATATGCATGCTAAGTACCCCCACATGTTTACCTAGTTTAATTTTTGGCTTACTGAGACATAGATCCCTGACGTGGGTAGAATGTAGAGACTCATAATTTCCATGTAATTTTGTTTAAATAAATGGTAATTTTATGAGTCTGTGAAAATTGACAACACATGATTCCAAGGCCTGGTGTGCCCAAAATCAATTTACAAAGTTTTTTTCGGGTACGTTCAGTAAACATACAAGTGGGTTTTTCTAACATTTAAACTGGTGCGTGGAATTGAAATCTAAGGGCACTGTTGAACTCGTAGTTCCGGTATTCACATAAGGATACTTTCACCTCAATGGCAGATGGTCGAGGGTAAAAGTTAGTTTTTGGGTTTTTTTTGGAAATAATAAAATAAAATAAACACAGGATTTATTTTATTTTGTTGTAACCACCCACCATATGGATGTTCAGGGGTGGGGTCCACCTAAACTAAACATCTTATTCTAGATTTATTATGGTGGGGACCACCTGAAATATCAAAACCTCTCAATTTGAATTTGGGGGTGGGGACCACCCGACCCCTATTAATGGGGGGGGAGGAAAACCTCGCAACTCCCTCATTAATGTGGAGGAGACTCTCGACTTCCTCCACATTAATTATTCCAATACACCTTATTTAAATATGCCAACCAAGGTGTTTAATTAGGCTAATTTAAATTGGTGGCAATGATTAAAGTTGGGGGAAACACATCAGTTGGCCATTTTTCTTTTTGGTGGAGCCTTGGGAGAAAAGATCTCTAAGGAAGAACTACTTCTCGGAACGAAGAACGCTCTTCCAAAAAAGAATATCGGCCATGACTTCAAGCTTCTTCCGACATCGGACGTCCTCATCTACAATAAATCGACGATCGTACTACCTTCTTGTGCCAACGTCGTCAAATGAATGAGGTAGGGGTTTTATTCTATTTGTTTATCACATTCCATGTACTCCCTTCTTCTCCTGTGTGGGTTTGGGAATAATCAAATTGTGGAAGATCATGGTTGACGTTCATTGCTTTTTTTTTATGAACCACTTGCTACAACTCTAAACACAGAGGGTGTGAGCCAATATAACAAGGCCCAACCCCTCCGCCATTCATATTTGGTTTGTTCTTAGAAATGGAGTAAGGAAAAAAAGGCAACAGCGCTCCACCAGCCGCAGTCATAGCCACCCACGGCCTCCGCACCCCGCAGTGCTCCACCGCCCGCGACCTCTGCCGCTCCGTGCCACCACTGAACCGTTGGATGAACCGGCCCGCACCCCTCGTGGCGGCCCGACCGAACCGGCCCGCGCCCCTCACGACACCCCGGCCGAACTGTCTCACACCCCTTTTGGTGCTTTGGCCATCCCGGACCCGCACCCCCACGGTACCCTGGTTGAACTGGCCTCGTGCCCTCACGGCACCCCTACGGCCGAGCCCCCCCCCCCATGGCACCCATGGGTTCTGCGGCCCGTCACGGCACCCGCGAGTTCCACGACCCCTCACGGCCTACTGGACCTCCCAACAGACCGGGCCGCATCACGGGTCGGTCCTAACTCAGGAGGTCAGGCCGGGTCAAACTAAACCGGGTCGACCTTTGCCAGGTTAGGCCGGACCCGGGCCTACTACAACCCATTTATGCACTTTTGGCCATAACTTTGGCATCGGTCGACTGTTTGACGAACCGTCAGTGGTGCCAAAAATATTGTGGTGAGACAGTACCTTTGAGTGATACCCCACTATGTTTTGAATTAGGATGGGAACTTGTTAGGATGGATCGAGTACGAATCCAACCAGGCCCCCAGGATTAAAAGGCTAATAACTCACAGACTGAGTTTCTGGTTGACACGCCATATGTTACGTTGAGACCCCTATGACGTGGAAGACCTTTGAGATACTTCTTCATAGGACTTTGTGACAGTTGGGGTATCAAATAATATCTCATGGAGTGGATCCTTTTTCAGACGAGCAAGTATAGTTCAGGGACCTGGTACTTGGCTAAGACCTGAAAACTGCTGACTGATTAGACTCAGTGCGACTCAACTAGCCTAGTGGGGAGTGGTATGGTGTCGCAGCAGACCCAGAGTGGGGAACACCTTGGTGTCTTGGCCAACCCACGGTACTCAATAGGAGGAGTAACTCAACAGTCTATGTGGGGGAGCATTCTTGGTGACGCTGCAGACCCACAGTGGGGAGAACGCTTAGTGATGCGGTAGATCCATAGTACTCGACGGGAGGAGTACCACAGCAGTCCAAAGTTAGTGGGAAGCACCTTGGTGTCACGGTAGGCCCACTTTACTCGATAGAAGATGTTTTATCAAGTAGCTACAGTTTTGATAATGTGACTTGGGATGTTACTTGATACTACCCCTTGAATAAAATCCTGGTTTGAGATGAGTCAGTTTTTTTGTGTTTTCTTCATGATTGAGATGGATTACTTGATAACTTAGGTATATGTATGGGCATATATCTAGGTAGGGATATATGTTGATTTCAAAAAATTTGGTTTATCCTTGGTGGATTTTGTGAGACCTGGAGAGTCTCGAGGTCCCTATTAAGTATCGTTATACTCACCCCTTTGTAGGCTATGCCTGTACCTTGTTGTGATGGATGAAGACGAAGGACAGCGTTGACTGAGGCTGAGAGTACCAGGACTAGACGGTACCCAGAGGTGGACCATACGGCATGTCGGTACACGGAGGAGATGGGTAGACGTGGTGTTATGAATAGGTGATATTTACCTAACTTTCATGTAGGAACCTTAGTGGATGACCTAGTAGCTGGTTTTCCTTTTTCATTAGTTGTACTTTTACTTTTACTTGATTGTACCTTTACTATTGGGCTTGTAATATGGACCCTTTTACTTTTCTGCACACTTTTTGTCAAATAGTTTACTTGTGTTGGTATCTTGATGTGTACTTGGTTGTGATTGTTTATAGGTTATAAAGGCAATCGCTTCCTAGTATAGGGATTTTCGACTTTTTTTCTAGTTCCCAACCCCTGGCCTATGGAAGGCGGGCTTGGGTTAGTGAAGGCACGGGCCCCGGGGGACGGGTCATTATAGTGACCATGAATTTATTTAGGAGTCATCCTTATTGGTTCACCATCAAATTTGAAAACATGATAAGTTAACATCAATGTTTATTAGGTCATTTCGAATTGTGGATAAGATCAAATCAGTAGCATATCACATGGCTATTCCATAGTGGTATGGTGTTATAAATGAATTTTTTCATATGAAATAGCTTTGAAAATATTTCCCTAACCTTTCTCATGTGATTGGTTTTGTTGATTTTTATCTTTACTCTAATGAATCCTTTGATGAGAATCTGATTCTTATTAAGGATCACAGTGAGAAAACCCTTTAAGGGATGGCTATGCATTAAATCTTAGTGTTGTTTTAGCATAGTAAATTTAAGAAGGGGAATTGGGAGAGGAAACCTAATATGTGGTCATGGTTTCATAACCTTTTAACCTTACTGTCTTAGTAAAACATTTAAGTTTAGTTTGTAGGGGGTCCTTCTGTAAGGTGGTGAGTATTTAAGATCTTTATGTTTTTATGAAGATTTTTTTCATTTCAATTTTTGGAAAGAACTATTAAAAATGCTTAATGGAATGCCTCCCATAAGTTCATAGGGTATTCAAGAGTGTACCAAGGGGATAAACATAAAAATTGTTGAAAAGAGCCACACTATGTAGGGATCATGGTTAGCATATGATTAGTAAAAACTATATACCATAACTATGAGGATTGTAGGAGGAGGAATCTTGGTTTGAAAACCATAAAAGGGGTGTCCTTCAAACTACGTGAGGCTTCATAGATCCATATGCATGTATTCTGAATGGTTTTTCTTTTAGTGTGGGATCCCCTAGCAAACCATGTTCCCTGGTTCCTCATGGATAGTGGAGACCACGCAGTTAGAACATGGTTTGGAAAAATTAATGGCCAATCAATTAACCTATTAAAAATAGGACTTTTACTATTTTTCTTTAGGATATTATATCAAATTCCCTCAATTTTCCCCCAAATTTCACTTCCAGTATCCTAGGGTAAAAACCCCCCTCTACCAACTCTACCAAGGATGGTTCACTATTGATCCTAAGGCGTTTCAGGTGTCATTTTTGGCAATATGATGCCCTAGATAAGTATATGAGTCATCTACCTTCTATTTTTTGGAAGAGTCGTCATTTTTTTATTTCTCTTCAGTTAAGCCCCATTATCCCTACTACCTAGGGTAACCTTATCTTTTCATATTGAGGCCACTTTTTTGTGAACCAAGGTATATAGTTGTATTAATAGTAGTATAAAGACATAAGGTGTATTTTCTAAAGGCTTTATCCCATAGTCATGATTTTTTTCTTTTGTATGTGGTTGTTACATTGCACAACATGGCTGTGTATTTGTGTTTTTTACTAAGAAACGTAAATTTGGCCACAAAATGATATTTTAGATCTCTAAAAAATCCCATTATACTTCTGATAACTATGAGTCCACTTTAGGGCCACCCATGGGGTGTGCCAATCCATTTAAATGGAAAAAGGATTTAAATGATGATATTGAGGCTTTGGATGATTAAATTGTTTTAAATTATTATTTGAATAAAGTATCATGTCTTAGGGGGTTGTTTTCCTTGTTTTTAAGTTAAATGTGTTATGAAAAGGAAGATAATTAAATTTCAAATAGTTAATGGGGATTGAATATATCATCAAATGGATTTAAATGACCACAATGGTTGTTTTAAATGAATAAATTGTTAAATGGTTTGGAAATGGAAATGGGTTAAATATGTTGAGTGAGATAGATCATGTTATTAACAGTAAATGTTATATGTTCTTCCTTAATGTTGTGATATTTTGTAAAGGTCATGTAGGTTGAGTTCATGAAATTGTGAATTGATGAAATGGTTTGGAATCAAAGACATGAAGTTACACTTCTACATGATGTGAGTAATGGACATGACGATCCACACCCATAGGTAAGGATGTAAGACATGGTGTTCATTATCCACTATATAGAATAGATAGGCAAGATTCTCAACATCCTTGATTTGAAATGATGGACCTATATTTCTTTATTCTTGTATAGGGTTCTGGAATGATGACCAAGTACTAATAGTTTTTTTCATGGTACAAGTAATTAGCCTAGTACACCGCAATATTTAAAATTGAAATTTTTTATGAAGTCCCCTTCTGATTAAAGTGTTTATCCTTTGTGTTTAATGGATTATACTAACTGGATGGAAGAAGTATTTCATGGTTTGGGGTTCCTCGTTAAACCAAACGATAGAAATGGATAACAAATTAAATTATTTAAATTGTGAAACCTATTTACTTTTACCATTTTTTTATTATTCACATTTAATAATTCATTCACTACTATTACACTAGATATTTCATGAGACACCATTAGTGGTGTCAATATAAGTTGTACTCACACCCTACTCTGACCTTCAGGGGTACCCAACAAGAAATCATGGTTGTAGATTAGGATAAGGGAAAACAAAAAAATGCTAGATGGATGAGTATGGATTTGGGATAGGGCATACATGAGGGGTCTTGTCTAATGCCAAGAACCATTTATA
This sequence comes from Viscum album, assembly GCA_963277665.1. Lineage (NCBI taxonomy): Eukaryota > Viridiplantae > Streptophyta > Magnoliopsida > Santalales > Viscaceae > Viscum > Viscum album. The sequence continues at coordinate 761,750,925 of OY728126.1, read as the reverse complement.
GATTTCTAGTGTGTCTTTATTTTGTGTTTCATATTTCACTTGGCTTGATTATGACATGACATGTAAACTGTATCAGTTTTTGGGCATTTACACAATTTTTGGGATTTTGTTATGAGATGAATGATTATTTTTTTATTTATTATTATTTCTTTTTTTTATTTTGAATATCAATTTTGAGTGTTTTATTACTCTATTAAATAGGTTATATTATCCCCATGCACCTCATTATACCCTTGCTACTATTTAGAATCCTCTTCCATATTGGGAGGTTCGCATGAGGTCATGTAATATACCTGCTTAGGGAATTGGTTTAGTGGAATCTGAACTAGGAAAATACACCAAATATATAATTTAAAAATTTCATAAATATATAATATATCTTAATTTAATATATGAATTTATTAATCTTGTAGTTTTCAATTAAGTGGTTAATTAAAGGCTTTCTAAATCATTAAAATGTATGAAAATTAATATATCAATATCAAATCGATCAAATTGAAGAATTTATATTCTTATCACATTTACCATATACGATAAGAAAATTTTTTATTTAATAAAGGATGTTTTCGCATTAAAAACGATACTGGTATTTGTACATATAGTGATTTTTAATATAGTATTATAAGATATTTTAGAAGGTGAAATTGATAAAAATATTTTTTACGGAAAAAAGTCTGTATCCATGATATTTCATTAAATCGTGAGGGAAAGAGTTCCCACTACAATTAGTGGAATATTTTTAATTATAAAATTATATTTTCATAATATTTCTCCAAACTCATAGTATACCATATGGGATACTGTATCAATAATTTATTTATTAAATATTACAACATTAATAAATAATTTTAATTTCTTCACACAATGAGTTCATGTTTCATAGAATAAAATTAGGAAAACAATATAGTTTCTATGTGGTTAGTGGAATTTGAACTTAGATATGTTTAATGTGTAACAAATACTATAGTAAACCAGTAAAATTCAATGCGAAAGTAATATTAAATTATAAAAGATATTAGTGTATGTCGGTAAAGAAATTTAATGTAAAGGGTTTAATTTAGTTACCAAAATTATCTCAAATGAAAATGATTGTATAAAATGATTACAAGATGTTAATGATGAACTAAAAATAGTTTTAATTAGTTAATAAAATTTATTAACATCTTAACATTAGATATTTTAATGTATATGAATTTGAATACTATGTACAAAGAGTTTCACACATGGAATGTGATTCCTGATCTCAACATTATTCAAAATTTATTTTTTCATATATGTTACCCATTAATAGTGTTTAGTGGGATTTTTTAGCAAATAGACATAGAGAGTTGTGGAATAAATTATATTGATATGTAATGAGATTAACAAAACCATAAAATTGTAGCACAAATAAGACCTCTCATTTTTTCTATAATATGGGATATAAGTACACATTCCCTTGTACATGGTTTTATTAGTATTATTAAATAAGATTAAAATGTATCATGATATAAAAAATTTAGTCTCAAATTTATCATTATTTTATTTTGGCTGCATATATCGAATCAAGTGTATTTATAATTGAACTATCAATTTTTTCATTGAGTTACCCCATTCTAATGTTTATTATATATTATTATAGTTTTTGATTAAATATTAATGTTACTGGGGGTAGGATTTTGAATAAAAATATAAAATATGATCCTAAGTCACAAAATGTTTTTTTGTGCTCAATAACCCACCTTATATAATACATAGAGTGTCAAGCCTTCTTCTTTGGTATACTATGTGTGAATGTTTTATTTTGAATCCTTATAAGTTGTTTTGAAAATACACAGATCATGAGATCCATTATACATTAACACCTTGCTTATAACAACCTTGTGTTTGACTTAATTAAGGGGTGGAGGCATATATTTTTGATCAAGTTCTCTATTGAGTATTAACCTAAACAAGATTATTCTACTTGTATGATGGGTATGGAATTAGTAACATTGATTAAAATAGACTGAAGAAGTCTATACCTATGCTTAGATAAAGTGAATGTGATGTGAAACTCTACTTTTATAAGATACATGTTGTAACGCCCCCAAATGATGAAGGGTTAAATTACTAAATGATATGAAACATGTCAAAAAGGTGCACCTTCATTTTTGGGAGCCTACTTGATTAGAACTCCACATCTAAATGTGCTTGGCCCAGAGTAGTGATTAAGATGGGTGACCACCTGGGAAGTTTCTCAGGGTGTGTGTGAGTGAGGACAAAACACACTAGAAAGGACATTTATCATTAGGCAGATAACCCGGTTAGGCATTTGGGTGGGACCAAGAGTGGGGCCCTCATGTTTGCGAGGCAACTGGGGGCAGGGCCCAGTAATCATATTTGAAATCAGAGGAGGAACCCAGCCTTAAGAGCGATACACAGCGTGGGTTGAGATGTAGAACCCACAACGAGGACGTTGTGCTCTAAAGTGGGGGGTGATTGTAACACCCCCAAATGATAAAGGGTTAAATAACTAAATGATATGACTCATGTCAATAAGGTGAACCTTCTTTTTTGGGAGCCTACATGATTAGAACTCCACAGTTAAGTGTGCTTGGCCTGTAGTAGTGATCAGGATGGGTGACCTCCTAGGAAGTTTCTCAGGGTGTGTGTGGGTGAGCAAAAAACACACTAGAAAGGACATGTGTCAGCCTGTGGGGACTGTCATTTGTCAGATAACCCATTTAGGCATTTGGGTGGGACCTAGGGTGGGGCTTACATGTCTACGGGGTAACTGGGGGCAGGGCCCAGTTGTCACAAATGTGATGTCCTTGTCTACATAGATGAATGACATGTAATGTGTTCATTTATCTGATTAGTATATACTCAAAAAAATTATGATTAATATTTAGATATATAGGATTGAAATTATCTATGTTCCATGGTAAACTATTTTCTTGGACTAATAGATTATAACAATATTCATGCTTTTATATAGTATAATTGGTATCAATATACATGTGTTTTATAGGTATTATTCAAGATCCCAATATATATTTAATAATATTAAAGGTTTTCTATAGTATCTTAATTTTGGATTAAATTTTTTTTTAAATGCTAGAAAGGCTATTTTGGCCACACTTATTATTAACTGAATGTGAATTTAGTTTTATGAAACTCATATAGCTACTCCAAAGGGGTTTTACAGTTTTTCCAAAATTATTTTTGGAATAGTATTCACAAGGTATTTTATATTATGAGATATAAGGTGAAGTAGTTAACAGCATTACAAAATTACTTTTGAATTATCAAAATGTATATTTTGGATATGATTTCACAAGTTTTTTTATATGATATGATATAAGGTGAAATAACAGAAATTTTATGTGTCCTTAGTATAAGTTAAAGATTGATTGATATAATTCCCGAAAACCAAATAAAGATGCGATTTTTTGTCTATATCATAGAGTATAGTATGAGTACGTCAGATTATAAAACATTCATGAGAGTATATCATAGGATATAATATGTGATTTCATATCATAGTTGTATAATAAAATCTTAGTCTGAAGTTTTTCTATATTGTAATGCAATGGTGTGGGTTAATCATATGGAATGATTAACAAAGAATACTATGATTCATAATAGAGAAATAAAAAGTAAGCGTTATTGTTTTTCCCTAAGCTATACAAAGGATATGATTTATATTTTCTATATTGAAACATAAGATAGATTCTATGATGCATTTATTTGATAAATGAATTATTTTCCAAATTATCCAAACCTTGTAATCAGAATTTCATTTAATCTTATATTTTGTAGTATACGACAAAATTCATGGGAGGATTGAGGAGTATCCTTAAGGCCCATATAAGGAGGCGAAATATTCAAGGCTTATGAAGGATCAAATAATTATAATGAAAACAGTGAATGTTATCAAAGAAATGCAAAGCCGAAGACTCCATTCAATGAAACTGAAACCATGAATAAAAAATCTAAAGAACATGTGTACCTTACCCTGTAGATAGATAAAAATATCCCTTAAATCACATCCTTTGATTAAGATCCTTGAGAAGAATCCAAAACACTCCTTCCTACATGGTGTATCCATGATTATACCTAAACCACTCGTAATTTGGAAGGATATCCTTCACACAATAGAATACTATTACATATTTGGTAAAGGACAAAATGGATGTGTTCTTTCTTGAAATAAGAATACACATAAAGGTTAGATGTGGTCTTCATATCATTCAGTAACTTTATATAATCCTTAGGGATAATACTCAATCCTCTATGAATTTATTCAAGTATTACATAATAGTTGAGTAATGAATGCACTTATAGTTTTTCAAACCCCTTTATCCCATATAGTTAATATTTATGTGAATTCATTGCCTATATGCCGCATCATATGAAAAATTTATAATCAATGAAAACCTTATATAGAATAACACCTTTTCATTAATACTTAATGTTCGATAATGGATTATTAATCTTATAATCATATTAATTTATATCATAAATCTTCTTATATGCAGGAATTCTATAATATGATATAGTTTGAGAATTTGGTGTGACATTATTATATATCACCCTATAATATAACAAAATATAAGGAATACTATATGAATTGACTTATATATGTCATACCATATGACATATCTTTATCATTAATTATTTTATATACCATTAATACATAATATTTTTTGTGGATTTAGGGCATATTTCAATCAATATCCTAATTATATGAAAGTTTCACAGACTTTGTTTCATTTCACCTTATATCATATCATATATAATAATGTATCAAGTCATATCCAATAATAATTTTGGATATCATCCAAATTTTTTTTGGAAATATATCATCAACCTAACCATGTATCATATTATATAAAATACCTTGGGAATATTCATCCAAAAATTCCTTGGAATAAATTATAACTTTTTTTAAGAAAATCTTTATGTTTTTTGAACTCTATCTCTTTTCATTCAACCAAAAATCATGTCCCAAAATTCTTTAATTGTGTTGATAAAAAATATTTATTCCTGAAATCATAATTATAGGTAAAGAGTACCCCATATAAAATCATTAACGCTACTCATGTTGCAATGGGATCTAGAATGATCTCCACCTAATAGATTTATATTAAAACCTATGTCCACCAGCTAAATAATATACCACCACACATTAGTTATGTAATAAATATATATAATAAATAATGTAACCATGACACAAAGACAATTTAAATCCCTTATTGTAAACTCATAAATTATTTGTTCTCCTAGTACAAAATGATAATATGAATGAAAACCTCACATGCCATTTACCCAAGTGCTTGAGCTCATCACATGCCCCTTATCTATAAAAATAAATACATCACATGAACCTTATTAGGGTATATATATACACTTCCATATTTTATCTCAATTGAGAACTAAGATGTAATACTCATCTTACATGAAGAAATATTCCATAATGGTTAAGCCTGAACTGATGAAATGATTAGCAACATACCAAGCCACCCTTTGATTAGCATTTCCACATGGATTTCAAGAGAAAGGTATTTATGTATGAAGGATCTTATTAGTGGTGTATTATCAACCTCATGTACATGGATTTAATATAAAACAAGAACTTTTAGTATACTAATAAAATTGGCTATGACAATACATTTAGGATGCTTTGTGGGATATTAATCACAAAGAAATATTTTAATATCTTAAGATAATATTCTGTATCTCGGTATAATATGCTATCCATGATAATATTAACATTTCATCACAACCTATAATACTATATGACAATCATTAGTGATTGGTAAATTATTATTACACTTCATGAAATATATCCTTCCAACCTGAAATAATCCTTAAGGGGAGAATATATTTTGTATAACATGATACATTTTAAATTACTAAATAGATTTAAGAATATTAACAAAGATATACATAAGTACCAATTTAATCATATCTCATATGATAGACCACTATAGAGGCCTTATATTCACTGCACTTTTAGGGTTTTATTAAACCCATTACATATTTATGTAATTCCTTCCACATATCTATTTGGATATATGATAAACTCATATCACTAAACAATTTCAGTGGGCAACATATATGAAGGATTTTGTTTTATTAATGGTTAGAGTATGAATCATAAACAATATGTTCAAATTTTCAACATGTATTTAATCTGATTTACTTCACAACTCAAAATGTTATGATGATAACAACTTATGTTGTGTACTTAGTACTCATTATAAGGTCATTAGTATCATCTAATAGAATATTTCAACTTAATATTTCCTTGATCCAAATCCATTTTTTTGAATAAACCCACTTTTTAGGTTTAGTGGGAATATTTTAATAACTGATGAGAGGACAAAAAAACAAAAATTTCAATTTCAATTGGAAATTTCAAAAAATTATAAAAACCAAGAATTTATAAAATAAATTTCATGGTTTAGACATTTTTGAGTTTTCATCCCTGAAGAATGATGATGATATGCACATATCGAGTTGTATGCCTGATGTAATGACTAAATTTTCATCACTCACAAATAATCTCATTTTTCTCTAATTTATGTCCCCATATATGAAATCATATTTATTGGAATCGCCACCATAATCATCAAACACATTTGTGTTAAAATAAACTTCACCAAATCATCATTCTTGTAATGGAAGACATATTGAGTAAAACCACTAAACCAGAAATATTGAAGTATGAATCTTACTTCACTAGATTCATCATCACCAACCATAGAAGCATCAACAAATCAAATTGAAACTATTTACAATACATTGATATCACAAAGATGAATTCAAAAATTAATGGATACCACTAATAAATGAATCATCGAACACAAGAGAACTTTAAGTATTCCAAAAAATAGCACTATAATCACTACAATTAAAAAATAACACCACAAGAAACCCCATTATAGGATATGCCTTATCGAAAGTCATTTAACACTGAACGTAGACATCTCAAAACTTGCAAGAAATCCATTACTTTGACCAAAATGGATCTATTCCAAAAAAAAATTTAAGAGTATAGGTTGAATTTGACTAGGTCCGGAACAGTGAGCCAAGAACACTGAATATGAACCAGGAACAATATAATTACTTATAAAATAGGAAAAAGTTAGATAAAGTAGATTTAAGGAAATATGAAAAGCAAAAAAGAATTTGGGAAAGAGTAAAATACATGCACCCCTTCCATCATAGTCCAAGAGCTTCTGGAACACCAGTATGATCGAGTTGAAATTGGGTCTCGTAAGTTAGGGTTTTTTAGAAGAATATTATGGGAGAAAAATGTGTTTCCATGCTAGGAAAAATGATCTCAAATTCGAAGGAAGAAAACATCAAACCACACCCCCAATACATCCTAGTCCACTAGGAGCTTCCTCCAATAGGACTAAAAATAGGGTCCACTCAAGTGGGTTAGTGAAAAGTAAAGTATTGAAATTTAAATGAAATCCTCTCATAAAAAACAATATATATATAAGGATTTAGAGGATTATACCATATAAATATGAACCAAAGGTGTTTATCTAAGAATAAAATATACAGGGAAAAAAATAAAAGGATGCTGATATGAGCAAGCGATGAGGTTTTTGAGTGATGTATAGGTGGGAAATCACCATTAATGGGAAAATCAAATTCCTTAAGAAGGAGGGAGGTGATATTAATAGTGTGAGAAACTTAATCGGAGTGAGTAAAAATACTCAATAATTAATTTGAGTTAATTTTGAAAACTAAATATAACTCTTTGTATTATTTTTGTTGACAAACATACAATATTCTCCATTATGATATAAGGATAAATTAACATTGAATTTTTACTAGTATAAAAATTTATTTGATATAATTTTAACATCACTAAGTCCAAACATACTCCCACAATATTCTTGGAAACAATTTTCTCTAAAAAATACCAATACAAGACACAAAAACTATATTGTCTTAAAAAAATAGCACTAATTTATTTTGAGTGGGAATACTACACAAATAAACTACTAATAACAATATCATTTATGGTATTCTATTTATTTGGAGAAAAATTCTAAAAATAAGGATTTTATTCTTTAAAATATTCCACTGATTGTTTTTCGAATCTTGATTCCCCTTTTGTTAACAAATATCTTGGATGAAAAAATTATCATGGATAAAACTTATTTTTTCCTTGTCTCCATTTTAAACAATGTTATAAAATATGAATATCTCGTAAGTCATTTATATAATAAGATGATTTCATTTTATTTATAAAATTTTTTAATAATTATTATCACTTATAATCACATAAAATAAATGATATAAAATATATATTCTTTATTTAGACCAATATGGAATTCATATATTCCATTGAATCCAATTCCACAATTAAGAAACCCTTTAATTCATCACATGAATCGAAAATCTATGATTTATCAATTATTAACATGATTTACAACTATTATATATCAATAATATTTTTAATGTATAATTTGAGAATCACATACATTTTAAAATCAAATAATTATTTTCTGAAACATCCACACCTAATGTAGACACTAAATAGAGTTTCTAGATCCCATTTTAGGTATCTAGGTAAAATCTATTAAATGGAATTATTTCTCATCCATCCTGAAACCACCCTCATTTTTCTATAAATTTTGTTGATAGTTGGAATATTGACTCTTTATGTTAAACCTCATGTATTTATGAGTTTTTAAATTCATAAAGAAATTTGATTTTTTTTCTAATATATTCATATGTTTCATGAAATGGGATTTGAATTAGAATTATGAAGTTTTTAATATCACTCAGAGATGTTATTGGATGTGTATTGAGGCCATAGAGAGGTTTTATGTACTCATGTGAATGTAAAGAGTATCTACTTGAAACTTGGTTTTTCTTAAAGAGTTTTCCCTAGATGCGTGCTTACAACACTCTTAGTAGAAGGTGCACAGATTTCATGAGTAAACTGGGATGTTTAATTTTACCATAAGGATCCTTGTAAATAGTTATTGTATCATTGTAGGGAACCATGTGAGGTTGACTATTCAAATTGGTTCAGTTTATAGAGTGAGCTACAAAGTTTTCTCAAGGTTTGGTATACTATACAGACAAACCATGTGATTACCAAGATTCTATTAAAATGTGAGATGTTCCAATTTTCCTAACTAAATTATATTGTTTCTCCATCCCTTTCTTCATCTCTCATGTGACTGAACCAGGGAAGATCACCCTCTCCATCCTACCTCGATTCTCTCCCTTAATATAAGTAGTTATTAATGACAATAATTTGTTGAATTGAGGTGATTTCCCCCTCATTCATCGTCTATTAATGTCTATCATTATAACCCACTAATTTTGGATGTCATCGTGATAGGGGTTTGAACTGATTACACCAAATCTTGGTGGAATGGATAATGTTTAATGGGAATTTTTCTTGATGTGGATAGAGGATATCCTAATAATAAGAACCATGTCATAATTTATTATCTCAATTGAGATAATCCACCACCCTAATTTATTTAGGGTGTTTATAAATTTTTATAAAACATACCATTTATTGGTTGTCAGATGATAGTAATTTTGGTTAGAATATTGGTCTGGGTATGCTATGGACCTTTTTGGTTTCATTGGTAATTATTTAATCATTAAAAGATAGTTATGTGAGTTTTTTTATTACCTTTTTAATTAAAATTAAAATTAGTTATAAATATTTTTAAATAATTAGATGTTATAAATTGAGATAGGATATTGATAGATGGTATGAGTTAGTCGGAAATTTTTTAGGATAATTGGATCTTAATGATAGTGATAAATCTGTTTAAAAGATATGTGGTTACTAAACATCTTCAGCGATACTCCCCCACAAGATTCACTTATAGACTTATAATACAGGAAAGAGTGGCCCCTTAAGGATTCTGTTTAATAGGCCTCGGGTTTTTGAGTTCCACTAAAGGGTATAAAACATGAAAATGTGAGTAATTACCATCATAAAAACCCTAGTTTAATACAACGACCACAAAACAACCCCAATGGTATTTCCATTCTACAAATAAATTCTGACAAAACAAATGATAATTATATTTTTATACATAACAATCAAAAAAATTCATGAAATGATATATTGAAACTCTAAATATTCTCTAAAATCCAACTATGAAACCCCAACAATAATGGGAATTCCCATAATTATATCCTATTATCATTTATAAAACTATGGGGGGTAGAGCACTTATAAGAAAACATAAGGATTATTCTTTTAAAAATTCAACATCCATATGAAACAAATATAAATGAGTGATCACGATAGATGGATCATATGTATTCTCTCTTCCACATGGATGTTCATTATCATAAATGGGAGCCTAGGAAGATATTTCCAATGTGACAGGGGAGTTAAACAAGGTGACCCTCACTCAAGGATTATCTATTCTAATGTTGAGGACTATCTGAGTAGGTGTATTAATAACCTTTTCCAAGTGGTCCTTTTCCTGCAGATTAAATCCAAGTAAAAAAAATTCACCCCTTGCACGTGATACTTGCTGATAAATTCCTTATTTTTTTGGGAGTGCATCAAAGAGAACCACATCCCAAATCAAATATCTTTTTCAAAATTATGAAGAGTTTACTAGGAAATTTATTAGCTGGGGTAAATAATTTATTATTTTTGGAGATGCTACTTATGTTTGAAGATCAAACCAAGTTGCAAGAGTGCTTGGTGTGCAAAGAGGATCTATTAATTTTATTTATATTGTAATTCCACTATTTTGGGGAAATTTGAAGAGATAATTTATTATAGGGATTAGTATTTCAACATAAATCAATTGACCAACTGGAAAGGGGAGTCTATGTCCCATGATAGAAGAGTGTGTCTTGTGAACTATGTCATTACATAATGTTTAACAACTCATTTTCTCTATAAAGGTGGCCTAGTGGTCTCATAAAAGAGTTTCAATGCATGATTAGGAATTCCATATAGACTGGATCTATTTATGAAAGAAAACTGATCACTTTCACATGGAAGGATTACATCAAACCCATTGAGATGGGTGGTCTTGGGATCAAGGACATGAAAATAATTAATGGTGTCATGTTTGGAATGTTCACATGGAATATCATTACTACCAATGAAAGCACATGCTATTTATTAATAAATAGGTTCAGGGGAAGTTTGTTGGATAGATACCCATACTTTCTTGGATCTTCAATCTGGTCCTCAATTAAATTCACTTTCAAATACATCATGTAGAAGGCCAAGTGGCTTGTGAGAGGACACACTAACCTCAACTTCTAAAGCACATTTTTTCTTGACCAACCACTTAGGAATAGACTGAGTGTTCCCATGATAAAATATATACTTCCATCTTGGAGTTCATTAAACAATATAATACACTTGTCTTTGTTCCTATGCCAATTTTTCCTAGATATCCAAAATGTGGTCTTAATTGATGTTGACACTCTTGTGTGGAATCATAGTGTTAATGGAAAATTCAATCCTAAGGATTATTACTAGATCAAGACTATATGCTCCACTATAATTCCATCATGGCTTTCTAAATTCAAGTTAAGTTTCATACTGCCATCATGATTTATCTTCATATGGGGATTGTTGAAAACATTTCCCACTCGTGATCAGATGAGAATAAATGGGAAGTGTATTAAATCACCATTCACCTTATTTCTTAGGGATGGTAAATACATTCACCATCTATATTTTTAATGCAATTTTCGAGGTAATTATTGGAGTATACAAGGTATACTTTTGGGCTGGATCTCAATGTGGGGAGATCCTTGAATGGGCTATTTGTTTTTATTTTCTGTGATGGGAAGAGAAAGCATGTCCATTACTTACTTCTAGTTTTCACTAAATCTATCTTTTCTTCCATCTGGTAGGCCTAAAACCTGAAACTGCTTGAAAATAATGTTCTATCCACTCATGATGGAATATTGTTTGTGCACCGGGTTGTTTATGTTACTAAGAAAATCTATGTTGGTGTTATAAATAATGATATTAATGATCTGAATATTTTAAATCATTTGGAGTTTCAATTATGTACATAAAACCTCTTATCCTTAAATCTGTTTGATGGATACCACCTATTGAAAAATTGATCAAAGTTAACATCAATGGTGTGGTGTCAGGCATGCTAAGACCATTGGGATGTGGAGTCATTTTCTAAATTCATCTTTTATTGGTTAAATGATGTTTTCAGCACTATATTATATTAGGCACTACCTATAGAGATGAGTTGTGGGAAATGATGTACACGGTTATACATGTTTCGTTCATAAGTGGAATTCCCTCAGAATTGAACCAGATTTTGATAATGATATCATATCTCTAAATAAAAAATCAAGGAATTTCCAATGGAATATCCTACAACATTGAACTGAATATATTTATCTTGTTATCCAACTTAATATTTATGTCTCACACACATATAGAGAGGATAACTTGGTGATGAAAGCCTTGTTAAATAGGGTGGTCCTTGAAGAATTTTCAATGTAGACGTTTAGAACACATTACTATTATATCACATTGGGGAATTATGAAATTCATGTGTTGGTTCACTTTGGAATGTGAAAACACCCTTGAAATTCCTGGTCTTTTACTCTCGCTTACTTTTCCTTTAATAAATTATCTAGATCGAGCTCGGTTGGATATTGGGCCTTCCTTTCAAAGAGTGATCGAGAGGGATATCAACCATGGAAATCATAATTGAAGATATAAGCAGATATGATAAGGCTCAACCATATGAAGAATAATCATTGAATTCTTCATTCCTCTTCGTTTACCACAATTCCCTATATTTTGGAAAAATTCTCAACCTTTTCCACAAAAAATGAGATAAACAAATTTCATAACTAATAATAAGAAATTTAATCAACTCTAAAACCATTATAAAATCCCCATGAACCATGGGACTAGATATTTCCACCACTCCCTCCTATTAGTAGGGTATTTACCTATCAAATCGATTTCAATCTTACCTAATGATTTGTCTCCAAATATGGTTAGGGACATGAGATTGAAACCAAAATTAACAACATATCGTCAACCATAATCCCATATACAAAAATGGAAAATGTGTCCGTATACCACAATATCCCCTTCAAATACACCATTCCACCACCATATACCAAATAAAAATAAACCAACATTCACATCACTACATATCTACCATTACAACCACACACTGGTAGGGTAATGTAAACATGAAGGGAATCAACCACATTTCCTCCCACTTAAATGTACATCCCTCACTCATAATCGCTTTCTTGTACATTGTACATCATATATTTTGTAAATTAGTGTATCATAAACATGAAGGACATCATCCTCATTCCATCATCTTACCATGTATGACACCCACTATATGTCATCAATACCACCACCCGACTAAGTAAGTTATAAGATTTCATACTTATAGATTTAATAAATTACAACCCGTGTAGATTTACCATAATATTTACCCCTTCCAACACCATTCCCAAAAACTAATTCTATATTCTATCAAGATATCATAATAACCACACATTAAAGTAATAATTTTCATAACTAAACCTTACATCGATAGAATAACTAAGCCACAAAAAACACTGGGAAACAACTTCTAATGTTTATAAATCTCTCCCATTCATAGCAATTACTATTTACCAAACACATTAGATTTATTATGTCATTAATTCTCCCATTAAAACCTTTTGTTGAACACACGTACCATTTCAATATATTCATATATATTTCATCACATTATTTCAACCCTTTTATACATTTTAATCCTCAACCATTTGTTAAATTGTAAAAATAGCTTGCTACCCCTCAATATATTCATCATTCAACCAATTTATGTTTTTTTCACCCCTAAATAGGTTATTAAACCCCAATATTTGTTTCATTCCATAACTCACAAACTCATAACCAATCCACCATATAAATTTCCTTAACCACCACATTACATCAGTTCATTTTCATTTTCAAATGTCGTTACACTATTTATTAATAATAGATTTCCCAATTTCTATCACACTCTTTATCCCATTACTTATATATTATTATACCCTCTATCATTATCTTCATAAAACGAAAATATGATTTTTTGTCTTATTAAGATGGAGGAATCACAATCACAACACACCAAGTATAAACCATCAATAATAATAATAATAATAACTCAAAATTCAGTATTCCATGCATCCTCATCTATATTACCACATTCAATATTTTTTTTCAAACTATGAATGTTTTGATGTTTTTACATAGAAATAACATTAAAAGGGTCAAATAATAAATTATTTTTCACATAATAAATAATAATGAAATCTATAAATACCATATAAATCCTCTTCTCTTCTAAATTAATAAATTAATATATTCATTATCCTAATTTAATTAATTATCCCTATAGGTGAGTCAACCATAATTTCATCCCTCTTACCATAAATTAATAATAACCACATCTACTAATATAAGAGTAGAATGAAATAATTGGTTTAGAAATTTTCATAGAGATTAAATCAAGAAAATCATTATAGATGATAGAATATAAGATAATAAATCACTTACATCTATTCAAGATTTACAACCAGTAGACAATCATGGTGAAGAAGAATATAACCACAAGATATGAACTTCATGATATAAACCCCAGTAGACCTAACTCATATTGATACCCCATAAAACCCAAATCCTACCCACTTCAAAAAACCTTCATGATACAATAATTTGGAGAGAATGGAGAAGATCAAGTAAGAAACTCACCTAAGATCACACAGAATCAATATCCTAATTTTGATGTATATGTCCAAACAAATGGTACTGAAAGGCCATACAAATCAAACCATAGATCCTCAGTATTTTGAAAAAACTCAAAATATATAGGAAAAAAACTAAAGGGGATAGTGATTTATACCAGGCCAAAAAAATATTCAGTCATAGAATGGAAAGCCATGGTCACAACACAATTTGGCCGAATCGACCAACTCTTGAGAATCATGTTATGAATCTCCACATGGATCCTCCATGCCACTTCACACTACATACAACATCACTCCTTATAAACTAATAACACCCACATAGTAAACTCAATGACCACTCAAAGACATACCTATTCATTGATGAAATTTATTCTTTTAGCAATACATGACTTCCCCAAACACTTCGCAACATTCCCAACTCTTAAAACAAGAATATTAATGGTCTAGGGGAATATAACCCATTAAATTAGATAATAATAAAACTATTACCATATTCGGGAATAAAATTCATTCTCAAATGAATGACAATAACTTCCACCAAAACCCTCCCTCGGGAGATACCTCCCAAATGGAACAAGAAAACCTCTAACACCCTCAACAAGGGATAATCCACAATTACTCCAATAAGAAATAAAACACAAAGTTCTCAAGAATATAAAGATACCCCCCAAATAGGAACACCACCATTGTAATGACCCAATCGTAGTATTGAACATCTTGGATTACAACTGATTCCCCATCAGCTACTCTATTAAAATCAACCATATTTAATAAAATTATACTTTTAAAAACCCCATTAACCCTTTTAAAACCTTTTTATGAGAACAAAATTCAAGTGTTTATTTGAAAAAACAACAATTTAACTTTTCAAATATTAACCAATTTAAAATGAGTTCAAAATACCTAATAATATTTCAGTGAAAGGAGTAGATCCTCCCAAAATATTCTCAATCTAACTCTTCATGGAATATACTCCGGCATGTGGAATTATGGGGCATTCCACCTGTTGGTTCCCTTGAATATTTTATCAAAAAAATCTCAAATATCTAGACATTTAGTCCTTGATCCTATCAACAATAGGGTACTAAATTATTTTCTTGATCATGAAGATCATCTCACTCTCATATTCCATGAAATACATCAAAAGTCAGAGAATTAATATCAACCTTATCAGCCACTCATGAGGAGTCTTCTACATAACCCTACACCATATATAAACCTCTCTACACAATCTCTAAATGATATTTAACCACTTTCTAAGACACTAACTATTTTGGAAAATATTATATTGAATATTCATCCGCAAAAAAGAATAACTATATCATTATTATTCCATATAATCAAGAAGGAAATGTGGAAAATAACTAATCAGATCTATAAAATATATCCCCAATACCCATAAAACATTAGTCCTATGTCGAATATTTTAAATCGCTTTAATAAAATGACATATCTACACATAGGAAAATAAATCCTTCCAGAAAAATTCATTGAATCCCCCTAAAACATTTCTTTTATGTCACCGCACGTTATCTCCCACCCATCTGGAGTACTTTAAAAAATAATGCATCCACCAACATTGCTCAAAAATCCACCAGGATAGTTCCCCAATCTAAATTAATCATCAACTTCTTCCCAAAAAAATCCTCAATATTATTGTTGGGGGTCTATCAAAGAACAATGTTACTTCCTACAAATAAAATTTCATTCATAATTTATCCCATGATGCCTTTGTCTCCTTTCCACTCCCAACAACTATAGGGATATTTGATGGAAGTTATTTGAATCAAAAAACAACCAGGTCTATATAAACCACAAAAAACACATCAAAAATCATATGGGAAAAAATATTTCATAGAAGATCACATAATCCCATATACTACTCTTCCCAAAAAAAACCCACCCACATAATACCACACATAGCCACATAACCATTTCTAATTGATCACAAAATTAGACTACCTCTACTACACTAACCATGTATCTTTATTCTGATGACAGAAACGAACCAAAATTTCAAGCACTAATCACCACATTGATTTCCTCATAGCAACTACAAAACCATCTTCCTTCAGCCAAACCAATCATACCTTTTCAATGAAAATCACATATTAGACCATTAATCACCACAACCAAATTTCCTATTTTTCAGCACCACCTTATAAACAATCAAAAATATTTATACTCGCTAAGGGAACTAGTCACAGACCTGATTCCCAACACCCTAAAAATTCCCAACAACCCTCAAATAAAGTCACAAAAATCATAAAAATGGAAACATACACAACCAAAAAACCTAATAACAAAACTAAAATATCAATAACCAATTAAGTATTATTTTTATAATATTATAAATTTTACAATTAAGAATATATTCACCATATTTCATATTTTCTAAATGTATAATTTCATTTCCAACAATAAATGATTTACCTTTTATGGATGGTGATCTTAAAAATTAAATAAAAACAAGTTTTCAAAGTTATAACAAATCAGAACATAATCATAACTAATCAATTTTTAGTGATTTAAAAAAATGGTATAGAATTTACAAGTATAATCATTACTATGAAAAAATAAACATTATCCAGATTTTAGAATATCATTTTTTATTGTTTAGAAAATGGGTTATCATTAAAACACCTCAATGATTTGAGGGAATTGATCATAAAATAACACATTGTAATAAATAATTAATCTTAATTTTAGAGTAAATCATTATTCTTTTTAACTTTAATAACATCACTTACAAATTATTTAAATTTAAAAATTAAAATATTAACATTCTTTCAAATTTCAGGATAAAAATATAGGCATTCTTTATTTTCAGAACTCATTCGTGAAATTCTCAACCTAAACATTCTCTGGAAAATTATAACACTATCAAACCATGATTTCATAATGAAAATAAAGGGTGAAATTATCTTACTCCAATATTTAAGTACAACATGCCCAACACATAAAATTATTTGGAAAAAACATATTGGTATTTTATGAAAAATAACATTGGACTTTTTAAATTTTAGAAATTATTCCCACAATAAAAAATCCACCTATTATGATTACACATTATCCGTATGATTAAAAAAATAACACATGGTATTCCAATAATGTTTGAATATCTAACACAAAAACATTTCATTATTTTAAAAAATTTATCCATTCTTGAAAAGTATAGACAAATTTATTTAAGAAAAATATATCAAATTTTAATAATTCAGAACATTTAATTCGTGTAATCTTAAAAAACATAAAAAACAACTAAAAACATTCATCCATACAATATATTTTTAAAACATTAACACTACATATCATAAGGGGAAGGTAGAAATTACAAAAAAAAAAATTAATAATCACCAACAATGTTTAGATTCCATGTTATATGGAAAAATACAAGATTGGTTGTTACTAAAACATTAAATGATGTAAATAATTTTTTTCC
Organism: Viscum album; assembly: GCA_963277665.1. Taxonomy (NCBI): domain Eukaryota; kingdom Viridiplantae; phylum Streptophyta; class Magnoliopsida; order Santalales; family Viscaceae; genus Viscum; species Viscum album. Next base: position 761,732,759 of record OY728126.1, on the reverse strand, counting down.
AATTACCTATATAATTATTACCCCCAATGTGTTCATTTTCAATGAACCAAATTCCTACAAGGTCCTACTAAGGGTCTCTATGAATCTAATAACTTGGGGGACTTCATATTTTTAATTATCATTAAGAATATTGTCACAGATCTACCACACACTGGTAGGGTAATGTAAACATGAAGGTAAAAAACCACATTTCCTCCCACTTCAATGTACATCCCTCATTCATAATCGCTTTCTTGTACACTGCACATCATATATCTTGTACATTAGTGTATCATGAAAATGAAGGATATCATCCTCATTCCCACATCTTACCTTGTACGACACCCACTATATATCATCAAAACCACAACCCAACCATTTAAGTTATAAGATTTCATACTTATAACTTTAATAAATTACAAGCCGTGTTGATTTATCATATCATTTCCCCTTTCCCACATCATTCCTAGAAACTAATTATTTAATTCAATCAAGATAGCATAATAACCACACATCAAAGTAATAATTTTCATAACTAAACATTATCATCAATAGAATAACTAAGACACAAAAAACACAAGAAAATAACTTCTAATGTTTATACATCGTTTCTATTCTTATCAACTACTATTTACCAAACACATAAAATTTATTATATCATTCACTCACCCATTTAAACCCTTTTTTGAACACAAATCCCATTTCAATATATTCTTATATATTTCATCACATTATTTCAACCCTTTTACACATTTTAATCCACAAACATTTGTTAAAATTTGAAAATAGCTTTCAACCCCTCAATATATTCATCATTCAACCAATTTATGTTTATTTCGTCCATAAACAGTTTATTATAACCCAATATTAGTTTTATTCCATACCTCACAAACTCATAACCAAAAAACCATAACATTTTCCTTGACCAACACATTTACTCGGATCAATTTCATTTTCACATGTCGTCACCCAATTTATTAATAATAGATTTCCCAATTTCTATTTCACTCTTTATCCCATTACTTCAATATTATTATACCCTCTATCATTATCTTCATAAACCCATAAAATGAATTTGGAGTTATTAATAGGGAGGAATCCCAATCACAACAAAACAAGCATAATGTCACGACCCGTCCTCGGGGCCCGTGCCGTGACTACCCCAAGCCCGCCTTCCATAGGCCAGGGGCTGGCGACTAGCACCAAAGGCGTAAATCCCGATAACAGGGAAGGCATTGCCTTTATAAGTAACAACTACCACAGAGTCAGCAAGCAGAAAGTAACTACAAGTGCAGAAAAGTAAAGGGGGGCCGGAAATACAAGCCCAACTGTAAAGTACAACTCGAAAGGGGAAAACAGCAGCTGGAAGAACGAAGCGGCTCCTGGGTCGTCCGCCTCGATTCCTACCTGAAGGGTAGGTACAGATGGCTCAGCTCCTGGATCGTCCACCACGGATCCTACCTGAAGGGTAGGTACAGATAGCTCCTCTACTCCACAGGTCCTGTCGTCTACTCCGGGTACGTCCGCCCAGTGGTCCACCTCCGGGTACCGACCTGCTCCGCAAGTCTCAACTGCGATCTGCGCTGTCCGTCGTCTGCAACCAACACAACGAGGTGCGGGCATAGCCCGTGCAGGGGTGAGTATAAGCTACTCAGTAGGGACCCCGAGACCCTTAAGGTCTCACCAAATCCAACATGGATATCCACAAAGTAAAGGCAGCAATCACGAAGTAACATCAGACTCTACTTAGGTATACGCCCATACATATACCTAAGTCATCAAGTAACCCATCCAATCTCAAGGATACACAAAAATCGTGAAATCAACGGATAACCATCACCCAGGTATATGCCCATACATGTACCTAAGTTATCAAGCGACCCATCTCAATCATGAGGAAACACAAAGGTCAAAGGTCTCAGCTCAAACCAGGATTTTCATTATCGAAACTGTAACTGCTGAAGAGCTCCGTCTCTAGAGTGTACAGTGGTCCTGTCACGACTCCGAGGCTGCCGCTCACTAACCTAGGACTGCTGAGGTACTCCTCCTGTCGAGTACTGCGGGTTTGCGGCCAACTACCGGGCGCTCCGTCCGCTGAGGGTCTGTCGCCAAATACCGGGCGCTACCCAGATAGCCTGCTGAGGTACTCCTCCTGTCGAGTACCGCGGGTCTGCTGCCAACTACCAGGCGCTCCGTCCGCCGTGGGTCTGCCGCCAAATACCGGGCGCTCCGTCCACTGGGCTAGTCGACTCACTCCAAGTCGAGTCGGTCAAGCAGTCGTCAGGTCTCAGCCGGATACACGGTCTCCGTACTCTGCACGCTCGTCTCCACCGTCGCGGGTCTGTCGCTACAACCAAGCGCACACACTCCGTAGAGTATCGCGGGTCCGCCGCTACAACCAAGCTCTCCACCGCCAAGGGTCTGCTGCTGCATCCAAGCGCACCACCACTGTCAAGTACCACGGGTCCGCTCCACGAGCTACTGGTCGATACTCCAAGTATCACAAGGTCCCGCGAAGAAGTGTCTCAAAGGTCCGTCTCGGCACAGGGGTCTCAACGCAACAGACGGCGCGTCGATCGGACGCCCGGTCTGTGAGTTATTAGCCTTTTCGTCCCAGGGGCCCGGTTGGTTTCGTGAGCGAAACCAATCCCGGCCGTATCTCAACTGCACCCCGAACTCCCATAGGGTATACTCAAAGGGACCGTTACTCAACGTAACCACCAACGCCGCTGACGGCTCGTCAAGCGGACGTCCTGTCTGAAAGATATCAGCTTTCCCGTTCCAGGGGCCCGGTTGGATTTCGGGTACAATCCAACCCGGCCATACTCCGACTGTATCCAAAACTCGGGCGGAGTATGTCAAAAGTTCCGTCTCATCAAGAGGAAGTCAACGAAACAGACGGCGCGTCAATCGGACGCCCGGTCTGTGAGTTATTGGCATTTTCGTCTCCGGGGCCCGGTTGGTTTTTAAGGAAAAACCAACCCGACCGTACTCCACCTGCGTCCAAACCTCGGGCGGAGTATGCCAAAAGATCCGATTCACTAAGAGGAACACAACGCGACTGACGGTGCGTCAATCGGACGTTCGTGGCTCAAGATATGAGCGTTTCCGCTCCGAAGGCCCGGTTGGTTTCGTGAACGAACCAACCCGGCCGAACTCAAAGTAACCCGAAACCTTGAGTGCGATATACCGAATCGACCGTCTCGATCCAAGGATCGCGTAGCCGCTGACGGTTCGTCAATCGGAGGTCCCAGGCCCAAGATATGGGCGAAAGACCGAAGAGGGCCCGAAACGGGGGTACTGGGCCCGGGGCGACCCGGCCCGAACCCCCCCCCCTGGGGTCGGCCGAACCGGGTCGGCCCGAACCGGGTCGGCCCGACCCGGCCCGAACCGGCTCGGCCGGGTCCGGTCCGGCCTGGGCGCGGCCCGGCCGACCGGACCGAGCCGGCTCGGCTTCGGCCGAGCGGCCGGAGGTGCTGCCGCCGCGGGTCAACCCCGCGGCTTTGAGGGAAACGCGGCCCCCGCGGGGGGGCCGCCTGTCACGCGGACGCGGCCGGGCCGCCGCGTCCGTCCCGGTTCCGCGCGGCCGCGGAACCGGCCGCCGATGCCGCCGCGGCTTCAGCCGCGGCGGGCTTCCTCCACGGCGGCGCGCCGGGCGCCGCCGCCTCCGGTCGCCGGCGCCGCCGCGCCGGCGACCCGCGCCGCCGCCGCCTTCCGCGGGCCGCCGGAGATGCTCCGGTGGCCCGATTTCTTTCCCGTCTGCGCCGTTGCTCCTCCCGGGGGACGATCTTCACTGCGGAGCCAACAAATTGCCCTTGCCGCACGGTTCGTCGTCGTCCGCCAAATCCGCGCAAAAAGAGGAGATCGGCGGAGGGTTGCCGGGTCTTGTTCGTTAGACCCGCACCCTCCGCGTTAGTCGTAAATCACGGGAGGAACAATAAAACAATCAACAACAATTTTAATTGTTAAAATTGTTCGAAGATCAAGTTCTTCACTTAAAAAGAATAAGCACGGGGAAAAAGAATCACAATCAAATCCCTACCTTGATGATCGTCGAGCGCGGGCGTTCTTCGCGGAAGAGATCGTCGTGGAAGAGATCGATCGTCGCGTCGTCGCGGGAAGGTGTCGCGTCGTCGCGGAAAATGGAGATCGCCGCGTCGTCGCGGAATCGCTCGTCGCGTCGCCAATCTTTGTTGCCGAACGAGGGTCGGCCGCGGAAGAAGAGGCGTCGCCGAAGAACGTCGCGGGTAGATCTCGTCGACGTCGCAGATCTTGGTGTGCGTCGTCGAATTCCGGTCGCCGGCGTTCTTCGCGTTCTTCGCGTTCTTCGCGTTCTTCGCGTTCTTCGCGTTCTTCGCGTTCTTCGCGGAGAGGGTGGAGGAACGAAGATTCTCTCAAATCCTTTCCAAGGATTTTTATGTTGGTCTTATTTTATAAACATGCCAACACGAAACCGGTTAAGAAACGATCCATCAATTCGTTGAATTAATTCAACGAAAGAAACGACCCATTTAATTCACGAAGAAACAGTCCATTTAATTCACGAAATAAACCGCCCAATTAAATGGTCTGTTAAGAATTAAAGAAAACGCGTCGGTTGACTTTTCAGTTACTTTGACGGGTTTTCGCGGGTGCGTTACTTAGCGAAAGAAACGGCGGGGCTCGTGCGGGTCCCACCGCACAAATATCCTACCAAGGGGTAGGATATTTCTGGATAGCATCCTATCCAGTTCAACTCAGTTCAAGCCGTCTTTAAGTGACTTCAAGTGGCTTCCAAGCAGCTTAAGTGAAATAAAATAAAGTTGTCGCACAAACTTTATTTTATTTCTGACTTAAAGCCGCAAAATTTAAAAACCACGTCTGAGCAAACGCAACTCCGGAAGAGGCGTTTCTAAGCAAATACCGGCGCTGCGATTTCATCGGTGCCCTCAGAATTCGATTCCGGGCACCGGTTCAAAAGTTAGAAAAACCCGCTCGTCCGTTCACTGAACGTACCCGAGCCAAAACTTCGGAAAATGATTCCGGGCACACCGGGCCTCGGAATCAGGTGCCGTCAGAAACTGCGCTCTTGTAAAATTCCAAAGAAAATTAAGAAAAAAAATTTCCTTGAAATTTGCGGGTCTTTACATTACTCCCACCTCAGGGCTTTACGTCCCCGTAAAGATACATCAAAAACTAGGGGAACAAAGCGGTACTGAGCACGCATCTGAGCCTTCCGCTCCCATGTGCTCACCTGGAGGTTCCCGCGCTGCCAAAGAAAGTGCACAAGAGGAATCGACCATCCTCCTAGGATCCGCTCCTGTCGATCCTCGATCCCCACAGGAACCTCCGTATAAGACACTCATCGCCACCGTCAAGCTCCTCATGGTCGATGATATGCGAAGGGGGTCGAGCACGTATCTCCTCAGCTGGGATACGTGGAGGACGTCGTGCACCCGGTGCAACTGAGGTGGCAGAGCCAGGCGATAAGCCACCTCGCCAACCCTGCTGAGGACCTGGAAAGGCCCGATGAAGCGGGGAGACAACTTGCCGCCTCGGCCAAATCTCCGCAAACCACGTCGAGGTGAGACACGCATGAAGACGTGGTCGCCATCCTCGAACTCTAGTGGCCTCCGCCTCCTGTCAGCATATGACTTCTGCCGGCTCTGTGTTTTCCTCATCCGCTCCTGGATGACATGGACCTCTTCTGACGTGGCCCGGACCATCTCTGGTCCCACAAGAGCTGCGAGATTTCATCCTTGCCGATAAGAGAAACCTGGTCTCATCCCCTGGATGAACCACATTCTTTGCCTAAAACAGTCAATCCTAACATGGATGATACTAATCCATACCAAGGATGACGTCGTAAGGCCTCGACGCTACTACTAAGAGATCCAACCGTTACTCTCGCCTCCAAGGGTTGAGTCACACTGTCGGCATCAGTGTGTGGTAACTGGTTTCCTCCAGTAGATGTCTCTCAAGTGAGGGTCAAGTCAACAGTCAACTGGAACCTCTTAGTAACATCACAAAAGAGGACAGGAATGAAAACATCACAAAGGATGCGTCTTTTATTATTGCAGCTCATAATACAAGACGCTACACAAAAGCAACATCAACAAGGAACTAGAAGTACAAGAGACGTATCCACTAGTTCTGCTCCTGTCCACCTGCTCCAAGAGTTCTACTGTTGCTCAAGCATTTGTCGTTGCCTCTTTCTCGGTGGCCCCCTCAAAGCCTGCGGATCGGGAGTCGGACAGTCACGTGCCAGATGACCCTTTCCGCGACATGAGTAACACAACCTGCTCCTTGCACGGCTAGCTCCGTTCCCACTCCGGGTGCCCTGCACCACCGGTCGTAAAACCCGAGACCGTCTAACTGCTGGTCTGGTCTTTCTGGGCCTCAGCATCATCTGTCTACTGCCCACAGATGACTCGGCTTCTGATCGAGAAACACGTGGCAAAGGCAGCAGCTCCTGATCACGCTCAGGGTGTAGAGCTACTGGCACAAACTCCACCCTGAAGAAGGTCTCAAAGTCTTCCCATGCGAAGTCCATCTCATCGCAAAACTGAAACAAGTGGCTCCACCACCTACCTGCTGCTGCCTGAAGGAGGCTGGTAGCAAAGATCACCATGAAGTCTGCCGGCGTCCCCACTAGCCTGAAGACTCCCACCACGGCCTCCAGCCAATCCTCAGCCGCCTGCGGGTCCATCTCTCCCCCGAACCTGGGTGGCCTCTGGCGCTGGAACTCATGCAGTGCGCGCAAGTAGCGGGCATCGCCTACTGCTGGGGCTGGTGGCATCGGTGGCCCAACGTATGGTAGTACCGCTGGTGCCTCCGCTGGTGCCTCAACTGCAAGAGGGCCCTGTACCGAAGCCTCGTCGCTCGACAGACTGTCAGCACGCTCATCCCTCCGGGCTCTAGCTGGTCGTCCGAGAAAAGACATCCTGAAAGAAACAACGTAACACGATCAAACGATTATACCTGATGAGCTGACCTGGTTTGAGCTGTTTTAAGGGGGGAAACCTTTGAAAACACACACGCAATCAGTGTTTTCGCGCACAAAGTCGGAGATCAGTTGTCAGGGTCCTGGTGTATGGATACGTCGGCCGCCCGCACCAACACTGGACTCCCTGAACTGAAAACCACACTCGGTACCCTTAACACTATTGCTTCACATAGAAAGAAAAGACGATCAGAGTCTGCGGTAGAACCGACCGCCTCTGATACCAATTTGTCACGACCCGTCCTCGGGGCCCGTGCCGTGACTACCCCAAGCCCGCCTTCCATAGGCCAGGGGCTGGCGACTAGCACCAAAGGCGTAAATCCCGATAACAGGGAAGGCATTGCCTTTATAAGTAACAACTACCACAGAGTCAGCAAGCAGAAAGTAACTACAAGTGCAGAAAAGTAAAGGGGGGCCGGAAATACAAGCCCAACTGTAAAGTACAACTCGAAAGGGGAAAACAGCAGCTGGAAGAACGAAGCGGCTCCTGGGTCGTCCGCCTCGATTCCTACCTGAAGGGTAGGTACAGATGGCTCAGCTCCTGGATCGTCCACCACGGATCCTACCTGAAGGGTAGGTACAGATAGCTCCTCTACTCCACAGGTCCTGTCGTCTACTCCGGGTACGTCCGCCCAGTGGTCCACCTCCGGGTACCGACCTGCTCCGCAAGTCTCAACTGCGATCTGCGCTGTCCGTCGTCTGCAACCAACACAACGAGGTGCGGGCATAGCCCGTGCAGGGGTGAGTATAAGCTACTCAGTAGGGACCCCGAGACCCTTAAGGTCTCACCAAATCCAACATGGATATCCACAAAGTAAAGGCAGCAATCACGAAGTAACATCAGACTCTACTTAGGTATACGCCCATACATATACCTAAGTCATCAAGTAACCCATCCAATCTCAAGGATACACAAAAATCGTGAAATCAACGGATAACCATCACCCAGGTATATGCCCATACATGTACCTAAGTTATCAAGCGACCCATCTCAATCATGAGGAAACACAAAGGTCAAAGGTCTCAGCTCAAACCAGGATTTTCATTATCGAAACTGTAACTGCTGAAGAGCTCCGTCTCTAGAGTGTACAGTGGTCCTGTCACGACTCCGAGGCTGCCGCTCACTAACCTAGGACTGCTGAGGTACTCCTCCTGTCGAGTACTGCGGGTTTGCGGCCAACTACCGGGCGCTCCGTCCGCTGAGGGTCTGTCGCCAAATACCGGGCGCTACCCAGATAGCCTGCTGAGGTACTCCTCCTGTCGAGTACCGCGGGTCTGCTGCCAACTACCAGGCGCTCCGTCCGCCGTGGGTCTGCCGCCAAATACCGGGCGCTCCGTCCACTGGGCTAGTCGACTCACTCCAAGTCGAGTCGGTCAAGCAGTCGTCAGGTCTCAGCCGGATACACGGTCTCCGTACTCTGCACGCTCGTCTCCACCGTCGCGGGTCTGTCGCTACAACCAAGCGCACACACTCCGTAGAGTATCGCGGGTCCGCCGCTACAACCAAGCTCTCCACCGCCAAGGGTCTGCTGCTGCATCCAAGCGCACCACCACTGTCAAGTACCACGGGTCCGCTCCACGAGCTACTGGTCGATACTCCAAGTATCACAAGGTCCCGCGAAGAAGTGTCTCAAAGGTCCGTCTCGGCACAGGGGTCTCAACGCAACAGACGGCGCGTCGATCGGACGCCCGGTCTGTGAGTTATTAGCCTTTTCGTCCCAGGGGCCCGGTTGGTTTCGTGAGCGAAACCAATCCCGGCCGTATCTCAACTGCACCCCGAACTCCCATAGGGTATACTCAAAGGGACCGTTACTCAACGTAACCACCAACGCCGCTGACGGCTCGTCAAGCGGACGTCCTGTCTGAAAGATATCAGCTTTCCCGTTCCAGGGGCCCGGTTGGATTTCGGGTACAATCCAACCCGGCCATACTCCGACTGTATCCAAAACTCGGGCGGAGTATGTCAAAAGTTCCGTCTCATCAAGAGGAAGTCAACGAAACAGACGGCGCGTCAATCGGACGCCCGGTCTGTGAGTTATTGGCATTTTCGTCTCCGGGGCCCGGTTGGTTTTTAAGGAAAAACCAACCCGACCGTACTCCACCTGCGTCCAAACCTCGGGCGGAGTATGCCAAAAGATCCGATTCACTAAGAGGAACACAACGCGACTGACGGTGCGTCAATCGGACGTTCGTGGCTCAAGATATGAGCGTTTCCGCTCCGAAGGCCCGGTTGGTTTCGTGAACGAACCAACCCGGCCGAACTCAAAGTAACCCGAAACCTTGAGTGCGATATACCGAATCGACCGTCTCGATCCAAGGATCGCGTAGCCGCTGACGGTTCGTCAATCGGAGGTCCCAGGCCCAAGATATGGGCGAAAGACCGAAGAGGGCCCGAAACGGGGGTACTGGGCCCGGGGCGACCCGGCCCGAACCCCCCCCCCTGGGGTCGGCCGAACCGGGTCGGCCCGAACCGGGTCGGCCCGACCCGGCCCGAACCGGCTCGGCCGGGTCCGGTCCGGCCTGGGCGCGGCCCGGCCGACCGGACCGAGCCGGCTCGGCTTCGGCCGAGCGGCCGGAGGTGCTGCCGCCGCGGGTCAACCCCGCGGCTTTGAGGGAAACGCGGCCCCCGCGGGGGGGCCGCCTGTCACGCGGACGCGGCCGGGCCGCCGCGTCCGTCCCGGTTCCGCGCGGCCGCGGAACCGGCCGCCGATGCCGCCGCGGCTTCAGCCGCGGCGGGCTTCCTCCACGGCGGCGCGCCGGGCGCCGCCGCCTCCGGTCGCCGGCGCCGCCGCGCCGGCGACCCGCGCCGCCGCCGCCTTCCGCGGGCCGCCGGAGATGCTCCGGTGGCCCGATTTCTTTCCCGTCTGCGCCGTTGCTCCTCCCGGGGGACGATCTTCACTGCGGAGCCAACAAATTGCCCTTGCCGCACGGTTCGTCGTCGTCCGCCAAATCCGCGCAAAAAGAGGAGATCGGCGGAGGGTTGCCGGGTCTTGTTCGTTAGACCCGCACCCTCCGCGTTAGTCGTAAATCACGGGAGGAACAATAAAACAATCAACAACAATTTTAATTGTTAAAATTGTTCGAAGATCAAGTTCTTCACTTAAAAAGAATAAGCACGGGGAAAAAGAATCACAATCAAATCCCTACCTTGATGATCGTCGAGCGCGGGCGTTCTTCGCGGAAGAGATCGTCGTGGAAGAGATCGATCGTCGCGTCGTCGCGGGAAGGTGTCGCGTCGTCGCGGAAAATGGAGATCGCCGCGTCGTCGCGGAATCGCTCGTCGCGTCGCCAATCTTTGTTGCCGAACGAGGGTCGGCCGCGGAAGAAGAGGCGTCGCCGAAGAACGTCGCGGGTAGATCTCGTCGACGTCGCAGATCTTGGTGTGCGTCGTCGAATTCCGGTCGCCGGCGTTCTTCGCGTTCTTCGCGTTCTTCGCGTTCTTCGCGTTCTTCGCGTTCTTCGCGTTCTTCGCGGAGAGGGTGGAGGAACGAAGATTCTCTCAAATCCTTTCCAAGGATTTTTATGTTGGTCTTATTTTATAAACATGCCAACACGAAACCGGTTAAGAAACGATCCATCAATTCGTTGAATTAATTCAACGAAAGAAACGACCCATTTAATTCACGAAGAAACAGTCCATTTAATTCACGAAATAAACCGCCCAATTAAATGGTCTGTTAAGAATTAAAGAAAACGCGTCGGTTGACTTTTCAGTTACTTTGACGGGTTTTCGCGGGTGCGTTACTTAGCGAAAGAAACGGCGGGGCTCGTGCGGGTCCCACCGCACAAATATCCTACCAAGGGGTAGGATATTTCTGGATAGCATCCTATCCAGTTCAACTCAGTTCAAGCCGTCTTTAAGTGACTTCAAGTGGCTTCCAAGCAGCTTAAGTGAAATAAAATAAAGTTGTCGCACAAACTTTATTTTATTTCTGACTTAAAGCCGCAAAATTTAAAAACCACGTCTGAGCAAACGCAACTCCGGAAGAGGCGTTTCTAAGCAAATACCGGCGCTGCGATTTCATCGGTGCCCTCAGAATTCGATTCCGGGCACCGGTTCAAAAGTTAGAAAAACCCGCTCGTCCGTTCACTGAACGTACCCGAGCCAAAACTTCGGAAAATGATTCCGGGCACACCGGGCCTCGGAATCAGGTGCCGTCAGAAACTGCGCTCTTGTAAAATTCCAAAGAAAATTAAGAAAAAAAATTTCCTTGAAATTTGCGGGTCTTTACACATAAACCATCAATATTAATATTAACAACACAAAATTCAGTATTCCACCCATCCACATCAATATTACCACATTTAAAAAAATTTCCAATTGTGAATGTTTCAAGGTTCATCCTTAAAAATAAAATAAAAAAGGTCACATAAGAATAAATTTGAAAAATATTAAAAAATAATAAAATCGATAAATACCATGTAAATCCACTACCCTTCTTGATTTATCAATTTATATATCCACTGTCTTAATTTAATTGTTTATCCCTTAACGTGAGTTGACCATAATTTTCTCCCTCCACTAGTGCAAAAAAGGATTACCACGTCAGTGTTTTGACATCGGTTATATATAACCAACGTGAAAATCTATAAAAAAAATTTATAACAAATTTTTGGAAAATAACTGACGTGAAAAATCACCGAGAATCAATTTATAACGTTTGTTATTTTATAACCGTCATACAAAATACAGAGATTTGATTTACCACATCAGTTAATTTATAACCTATGTGATGAAGGAATTCTCAGTGATTTATCATGTTGTTTATTTTATAACCAATGAGATGAATAAAATCTCGGTCCTTTATCATGTCAATTAGTTTTTAATCAATGTTATAAATTCCATGTTACAACATCATTTATTTTATAACCAACGTGAAATTTTTTTTTCTACATTGGTTATTAAATAACTAACGTGATAAACATAAAAAAATATTTTATCACCATGGTTATTAAATAACTAATGTGAAAAATCTTTTAAATGATTTTTTGAGCCTCATATTCTATTATTTGGTTTTCATTGATTGGGTGACCTACTACTTGTCTCTCTCGCATGGAAAATATAGAAAGGATTCTTTGAAGTTTTTCCCTCAAAACTTGTTTTCCAACATCATTTATCATATTTATTATCACGGATCTATCAGGTACACTCATAAAACTCAATTAATCCTAGAACGACTCGGTTTCATTGGTTATTTTTTTGTGATGGCTTAAATTTATCCTTTGAGATATTATTTTTCTGATGTTGGTCTTACTATTATAGTAAGTGTGATAGTGTTTTTTATACTATGCTAAGTTTTTTCAAAGAAAATAAACCATGGTAGTGATATCATGCAAGTTCTATGATTTTTGTTGTTTCCATGTGTGTTCTATCATGTGTGTGTGTGTGAACATCCATGTGCGTGCGACCATGAAATCATTATCGTGCATGTTCTTCCCCCCACCCCAACCCCCTAGACACCCCCACCCCCATGGACACCCCCTAGATAGCCCCCGCCCCCACCCCCACCCCCATGGACACCCCTTACCCCTTGGACATCCCCCACCCCCTAGACATCCCCCACCCCCTAGATAGCCCCCACCCCCTAGATAGCCCCCACCCCTTGGACACCTCTGACCCCCTTGAATACCCCCCCCCCCCTCTTGGACACCCCCGACCCCCTTAGACAACCCCCCCCCCCCACCCACCCATATACATCCCCTACCCCTCTGGACACACCGTACCACCATGGACACCCCAACCCCCTAAACACCCCAACCTCCCTAGACGGGCCCTACCCCCATGGATACCCCCCCACACCCACCCCCTGGAGTACCACCACCATGCTGGACACCCACACTCGAGACACCCCCACCCCCTTGGACACCCTCCCCCTTCGATTCATCCCCCTCCCCCTGACAAACCCCACCCCCTAGACACCCCTACTCTCTTGGATATCCCCACCCCTGAATAGCCCCCACCCCCTAGACAACCCCCCCCCCCTTGGACATACCCCACCACCCTTAGACACCCCTACCCCCTTGGAAACTCCCTAGATATCCCCCACCCCATGGACACCCCTACCCTCTTGGGTAGTCCCCCCACCCCACCTGGATAGACCCCACCCCCATTGACAACACCCGCACCCCCTAGATAGCCCCCTCCCCCACCCACCCCCTAGACAGGCCCCCCTAGATAGCCCCCCCCCCCCCCCGGACAGCCCCCCAGGACACCCTCACCACCTAGACACCCCCACCCCCTGGACGCCCCCTACCCCTTGGAAAGTCCCCACCCCCTGGACACCACCTACACCCCTGTGTACACCCCCACCCCCTAAACACCCTCACCCCTTGGACACCTCCTACCCCCTTGGACAACCACCACCCCCTAGACATACCCCCACACTCTGGATGCCCCCACCCCATTGGACACCCCCTGCACCCCCTTGGACCCCCCCCCCCCACCATAGACACCCCACCCCTTGGACTCCCCCTTCCACCTCGGACACCCCCTTGGATAGCCCCCACCACCCCTAGACACCCCCATGGACACCCCCACCCCTTGGACACCCCTACCCCTTGGAAATCCCCCACCCCTGAACATCCCCCACCCCACTGGAGAGCCCCAACCCACTGGACACCCCCTTCAACATCACCTGAAAACCCATGGACACCCCCCCTGGAAACTCTCTAGGACACCCTTTACCCCCTTGGAAAGCCCCCACCCAACACCCACTGGATAGCCCCCCACCCTTGGACATCCCCTACCCCCTTGGACACCCCCACCCTTATACATCCCCCCACCCCCTGGACATCTCTCCACCCCCTAGGAAAACACAACCCCCATGGACTACCCCCACACCCATGGACACCCCCTAGACATCCCCACTCCCTTGGATAACCACACACCCCCTGGACAACCCCACCCCTTTTAGAGGTTCTGGAAGTCATGTGTATAGGTTTGGAAGTCAGGAGGAGGAGGATGGGTACGGTGTTGTATGTTTGCTGGGTGAATAGGGTACATTATTTTTTTTGCTGGTTGAAGAGGATATATCAAATGTTACATTAACTATTCCAATATATTATATACTATAGAATTTGTTCCAATGGTTATTTAACCATTGGAATATATACCCCAAGAGTTTCCATGAAACCATTGGAATAGATTATATGTTGGACATCATGTATACCAACGGTTCTTGAACCATTGGTATATATATATTTTCCCATGGTTTCATTGAAACCGTTGGCATATATTAAAGTCAGATAGTCTATATAGTTTTATAATTCATCCACTTATAATGTTAGGTATATAAAATCTTTATAGGAAAGCAAGTTCATCTTTCTAAAGAATTTCCATTCTAAATTACACTTTCTTCTCACACCCTTTGACAAATTTTTCATGGGTTTTTTATCATCATCATATAATAATTTCATTGGACACTTTTCTAGGATATGACCAACTTTTCTATAGAGATATAAATTGAGTAGAATATTTCCTTTGAATGTTCCACAATCCCTATTTACTAACATGTCTATTCCTGATTTTTTTTCAAAACTATTTAACTTTAAAATTATGTCATTTTTCCTATAAATATAAAGCTGTTACATATAACTAGATTTTTTTGAATTATTTCCATTCATATCATTTTTAAATACGCATACATTTGTTCTACATTTTAAAATTGGTTTATATTAAAATTATGATATTTTTCATATAAATATAAAATTTTTATATCTGAACAATATGTATAATTTTAATATTTATTATAGGTAATAATGTGTTGAAGTTGGATTATGTCACATTGAATGATTAATGAATATGAGGATGGTGTTGATTCGTTTTTGAAATTTTCTTCAAAAATTTTCCATGAAATGACATTTTTTTCTATCCATGCCTAAATTTTTTGAATATGAAGATGTTAAAAAGTATAGAGATGAAAGATCATCTGATTTTCCATGGTTTTGATATGAGTTGCAGCACTTGGATTTGGTATGGTGAAACTAGACAGAATGTCAGATCTACTGATGGTGATTATTTGAAAGATTGTAACTCTAATGGAATTGAAGAAATGATTCGTGATATTGTAATAGAAAAAATTGAGATAGAATCGATAGTTGTGTGTCTATATGGTGATACTGAAAAACCATTGTATCATTGTTGTATGGATTTTACAGTTTTTTCAGTGCTATTAATATTTATTAATTTGAAGGGGAAACATGGATGGAGTGACAGAAGGTTTATAGTGTTGCTACAATTGTGGAAATATATTCTTCTAAATGAAAACGATATCCTATATTCAAATTATAAGGAGAATAAAATATTATGCCTGATGGGATTGGGATATAAGAAAATACTTTCTTTTATAAATGACTGTATGATATATGGGGAAGACTATGAATTTCTTTCAGAGTGTCCAAAATGTGGGACATCACTCTATAAGTTGAATGAAAATCATGGGTTGTTGTAGAGATTATAATGATCCCTACCAAGGTATTTTGGTATCCTCTTATAATTCCTAGTTTGAAATGTTTATTTGTTAATTCAAATGATGAAAAAAAGGATAATATGGCATACTGATGATCATATATGTGATTGAAAAATATTTCATATAGATGATTTTCCACAATGGAAGAAAATTGATGAGCAATATCCAACATTCGGAGATGAAATTTGAAATCTCAGAATTGGGTTGTGTACAGATGGAATGAATCCTTATCAAAGCCTCAGTAGCACACATAGTTCATGGAATGTTTTATTGGTAATTTACAATCTGTCGCCTGATGTTTGTATGAATCTCAAATATTTCATGTTGAGTATAATGATCTCTGGTTTGAAGCAACCTAGAAAAGATATTGATGTTTTCTTGTCACCATTGATTGATGATTTCAAACTTTTATGGGAGGATGTTATTAGGGTGTATGATTCTTATAAAATGGAATATTTTCAACTGAATGCAGTGCTTATGTTCACTACAAATGACATCCCAATGTATGAAAAGTTTTCTGGATATAGTGTTAACAGTTATAAAGCATGTCCAATTTGTGAACAATAGACTTCATACTGTCAATTACATCATCAGAGGAAAACATTGTACATGGGTCATCGAAAGTTTTTTCCTATGGATTACTCTTATAAAAGACTAAATAAATACATTAAATGGCTCACAATAATTTTATATGGCTCCCAAACCATTATACCCTGATGTTTATTTTGAGAGAATGAAAAACTGTGATGTGACATTAATAAAGACACATAAATCTAGTAATGATATACATACATAGAATAAAAGGTAAATATTTTTTGAGTTACCATATTGAAGATATCATGAAGTGAAATGTAATCTTGATTCCATGCACATGGAGAAGAATATTTGTGACAGATTGATTGGAACATTGTTATATATTAAAGGAAAGATTAAATATCAGTTGAATGAAAGATTAGACTTAATATCAATGGGAATACATTTGGAGTTAGCTTCCACTCCTAATGGAAGATGAACATTTCTTCCCTCGGCTTATCATACATTATCCAAGAGGGTGAAAATTAGCTTTTTTCAGTGTCTTCATGATATCAATGTGGATCAATGTTATTCTTAAAATTTAAAAAATTTGTCTCTTTGAAGGATTTGAAGTTGATAGGTATGAAATTTCATGATTTTCACATAATGATGCTACAACATCTACTAGTTTCATTGTGTGTAATATTTCCTATCTGTGTTATAAAAACTACAATGAAGGTCTGTTAGTTTATCAACTCAATTTATAAGAAGGTTATTGATGTGAATGCTTTGAAAATTTTGGAAAAGGATGCAATTTCAATACTTTTTCAGTTGTAAATGTATTTTCTTCCATCTTTTTTTGATATAATGGTGCATTTAATGGTTCATCTTGTTAGAGAAATAAAGATTTTTTGACATCTATATCTTCATTGGATGTATCCTTTTGAAATTATATGAACATATTTAAGGGGTATGTTAAGAATCCATATCGACCTGAGGCCTCCATTATTCAAAATTATATTTCTGTGGAGGTTGAGGCGTTTTTGACGAGCTAATTGGTTGTGACAAAGCACATAGGTTTGCCTCCATCTCACCATGAACAAGTTAATAATGAGGGATAGGGGATTCGTGGCTTGAAATTCAAATCATTGTCAGCTGAACAGATGAAGAAGGTATAGTTATACATCTTATATAAAATAGATGATGATTGAACATATATCATTGCATATTAATTAGTTGAAATAATGTCATCCAAAGAAGAAAGAAATGTGGATTTTTAATGAGCACAACAAAACATTTTTTCCATGGTTTAAAAAGACCTTGCTCTGTAGAGCAGATGTATTAGAGACATTAAGATGGTTAGCGGGTGGTCCAAGATTAAATGTGATATCATGGTCTATGTATGACATTAATGGAAATAAATTTCATATGAATGCTCATGAAAATAGGGGTGCAGTTCATAATAGTGGCGTATTGGTGTATGCAAAAGCAATGCATTTTTTCATGTTTTGAAGACAAAAACCCATGGTCTACATCAAGTGCATATTATGGAGTCATTGATGAAATATGGGAGGTTGATTACATTAAAATTAATTTTAATGTTTTTAACTTCAAGTGTTTTATTGGTAAAAATAGTGTCATGCATGATGAATTTGGAAAGATAGTGGTTAATCTGAATAGATTGGAAGACATAGATGATTCTTTTATAATGTAAACACATGCAGAACAAATTTTCTATGTTGTTGATCAATCAGATATGCAGTATTCTATTGTTTTACAAGAAAAAAAACAATATTTTGGTGAGTAAAAACTTGATAAATATATTTATTTATGTGAGATCCCTACTCCCATGGAAATATTAGATGAAAATAGTCATGGGCATGTGGATGACATAGTTTGTGCCATAAGGAATGATCATAATGTTGGAATTTGGGAAAACAATACATTTGTACATTCTTAATATTTTTGGTAACATATGTTTATTTGTTGTTTACATTTATTAATTTCATTAAATGTTAGATAATGTAATTTTTTTTTTACTAAAACAATTATTAAAAAAGATATGTTGAAATGTTTATTTATTTTAATTTTATTTAGTTCAGTTTATCATCTTTACCAATATGTAACTTATATATATTTATTTTTTTGAATGCCAATTACTTTACCATGTTTACAATGTTTACCATGTTTACCATGTTTACCATGTTTACCACAGTTTACCATATTTTACCTTTACATAACATATATATTTATTGATTTTGTTGAATGAAAATTACACTTCCATGTTTACTATGTTTACCATTTTTACCATTGTTAAACATGGTTACCATATTTACCATGTTCACTATTATGTAACTTAGTTCAGATTTTTATTTTCTTATTTTATTATTATTGAAATATATGAATTTGAATATTTGTGAACTAATGATTGCTTTTTTTATTTGAAGGATAATAAAAGATCAATCAGTCGATCAACCACATGATTCTAGAGATGATCATCATGATCATACCGATGGGGAGGAACATTCACATGTTGTTGATGTTCCCCAATCTTCCTCTTGTGCTCCCATAACAAAAAATAATATTTAATTATTTACTAAACGTCACTGAACACATTTTCTAAAATTATCACTTTCCCATAGCTAGGAACAAATGATACTCATTGAGTTTGATGGCGATGATATTCCTAAAGGTCCAAATGAAAAAGATATTAAGAGTTTTGTATCAACTTGGGGTAAAAGAAAATTAAGAATTTTTTATAACGATTAGAGCAGTGTAGAAAAAGTGATAATATCGCAGTTATGGGGGAAAATTTTGGTAAGATATTTTTCTATTGTTTGACTAATATTAAATTGTTTATAGTACAATATGTTTTACATCTTCTTTATCAGATGGAATTTGATATTCCTAAAACTAGAGGAGTGAGGATGAAATGTTTATAGATAACTACTACGAGGAGGAGGGATTTCAAATCAACCCTCACATCTGATTTCATTTTTAGTCATAGGTAACATGACAATCCATGTCATATATATCCTTTTAAAGATGAAGACATAAGGAAAAAATTTGTTGATAGTAGAAGAAAAGATTCATTTTTGGTAAGGGAAATGTAATCTTTTATAAGTTTTCTTATATAAATGATCTTATTAATGTTTTGTTGATGATTTCTTATTATTAATTTACAGGAAACAAGGGAATCTCATCAGGATATCCAATCTAAAAATGTATACCCTCATAGCTTATACTAGGGAGGGTATAGTTTATTAAAAGAACAAATAATGGCGGAAAAATTACAAAAACATAGAGCTGAGTCTTCATTCTCTAGAGAAGTTCCCCTCCACCCCCTCCATCTATACATGAAAAATAGAAGAGACCTCAGATTAGAATAAAGGGGAAATATCTTTCAAAATAATCGTGAATCGTAACTAAGAGGATTGTAATATATTTATTTTATTTATTTATGTTAATTATATAATTTATATACTTTGTATCATTACATAAATTTTCAATTAATTAATATAGGATTCTCTTGAGCAACAGAGAACACAAGGGGTATTTAAAGCTACTGGAAGGAAAGATATTTTATCTGCAGCATTGGGAATGCCCAAACACCCTGGTCGTGTACTAGGATTCATGATTGGTGTATCGATAAGAAAATGGATTCCACATTATTCAACATCTTCTATAGAGTGAGTTTATAAAAAAATAGAATCCTTGAAGGTTGAAGTTCATAATATCAATGTGATGATGAAGGAAAAGATTAGAGTGTCGTTACATTCTATGTTTCTAGACATACAAAGACAATTTTAGGCTACAGATCCAACCCATACACCTCCCCCTACAGACACCATAATTTATCCTCTTCCTCCACAGGTAGCTCCCACACACCCACCTCTAAACCCCATTATTTATCCTCCACACCAGCATGAGGACCCCATATTTTATCTTACTCCTCTGCCACAGCTTCCTACTTATTGTGAGTTGTGACTTGATTATCCTCACCATCATACAGTTTCATATGAGATGGTATATTGTATATAAGATATAGTTCATCATCAATAGTTAAAGGTAGAGCATAATAGGGTCACTTTACTGGATATTATAGACAAATCATCTCGAGTACCATTTCATACAGATGAGGTGATGATAGTTGGCCATAGTATCTGTCACTTCTCAATTTGTCCATCCAGAAATCTACAACTCATTACCATAGAGGTATATATGTTATATCTTTTTTTATTAAATTTGGATTAACATTTTAAAACTAATATAGTTTTCTATTTATTTATAAGAATAATTCAAAGGTAAAGAAATACTATATAGACAACTAAAAAGACAAATGGGTATGACATAAGATACAAATTCTAGTAGTCTTTATATATTGTCAAGATATTAAAATTTTTTAGAGGCTCATTATTCGTTTCCAATGGATTATCATGTTTGTAGATGTGAATAAATGTGGGGATTTTAAACATTGATATCATGGAGCTGTTATTGGAGATAAGTTTGGCATCAATGTGGTGAATATTTTTTCCATGTAAGTCTTAACACCTTTCCCTGCATAATACTTATTAAAAATGTATACTTATGTTTGTTTTGTATTAGTTATCTTTATAACATGTGTGGGAAGAATGAGGGGATATATTTAAATGAATTCTTAGAGCCACATTTGATTTCCCCTAAAGCACATGCCTTGGATGAGGAACAAGGAACACCTTTTTTGCTGAAATATTTGAACAGAATATAATCACACAGTGTTGGATGATGCCTTTTTGTGAGAGGTATTAAACATATATCTAGAAATGTTTTCATTATCTTTTACCATAAAAACCCACTAACCTTAAATTTCCATTTATATCAGTGATCATTGGGTGTTAGGTGTTTTTTTCATGGGAATAAATACTTTATTCGTTATGCTCTGTCCATGGTGATGTGCAGGGAATATTTAAGAATATATTGGAAAAGAAAGTTTCAAATTATATACAGTAGTTTCTATTATAATAAATTTTAAATTTATCTCATTCATGTTATTTTCTAATAGGGTATGGGCCTACTTTTAATAAAACACTAAGAAAAAGAGATCCAAGATCTAATATACAAAAGTAAAGGTAAATAACTATTTATAATTTGTGATTTTCAAGGTATTACATAAAAATGATCTTTTGAATTAAAAATCATTTAAATAGAATTTTCAAGAACAACAAGGTTTCATCGACTGTAGATATTATATGTTAAGATTAATGTATGAAATAATTACTACTGGAACACTTGTGATGTTTGACCAGGTAGGATTTCCTTATAAAAATTTCCATAAAATTTTATACAATTTATTTATTATATATGTTAAATATTGTCCTTTTAATTTATAGCTATTTGATGAACCTCAACTCTATAGTTCTCAAGATTTAAAGAATATACAAGTTGAATGGTCAAATTATTTTACAGGTTTTATTGAATTTTGGTTTTTTTGTAGTGTAAAATGTAATTTTGAATATTGTTATTATAATTGTGTATTTGGTAGTTGTGTTGTCTGTATTTATAAATTTTTTAGTTGAAATTGTATGATTTTAATGTTATATATGTGAATGTTTAATTTCTCTCTGGTTCTTCTTGTTTTTATATTGTTCTAATATTTTCCTGTTATGGATTCTGGTCTGGTTTTGGTCTACTTTATGTCTCGTTTCTGCTTAATTCATACTTTAGTAGAGTATAGTAATGGTTTTAGGGTGGGTGGGGGCGTGGTGTCCAAGGGGTTTTCCAAGGGGTAGAGGGTGTCTAGGGGGATGGGGTGTCCTGTGGGTGGGGGATATCAATGGGGGGTGGGGGTGTCTAAGTGGTGGGAGGGTGTCTAAGGGGTAGGGGTGGGAGAGTGTCTTGGGGGTGGGGGTTGTCCTGTGGGGTGGTATGGTATCTAAGGGGTGGGGGATGTCTTGGGGTAGTGGGGGTTTTCCATGGGGTGGGGTTGTCAAGGGGGTGGGGTGTCAAGGGGGTTGGGCGGGTGTCCAGTGGGAGGGGGCTGTCTAGTAGGGTGGGGTGGTGTCTAAGGGGTGGGGGGCTATCCAGGGGTGGGGGGTTACCCATGCGGGAGGGGTTCTGTATAGGGGGTGGGAGGGTGTGCAAGGGGGTAGAGGGGTGGGAGGGTGTCCGGGGTGGGGGGGACTATCTAGTGGGGTGGGTGGTTTCTATGGGGTGGGCATTGTCCAGTGGGGTGGGAGGGAGGTCTAGGGTTAGGGGGTGTCTAAGGGGTGGGCGGGTGTCTAGGGGGTGGGATGGTGTCCAAGGGGTGGGGTTTCCAGGGGGTGTGTGGATGTTTAGTGGTTGTGGTCTTTCGAGGTGGTTGAGGGTGTCCAGGGGTTGGCAGGTGTCTAGGGGGTGGGGGGCTGTCCAGTGGGGTGGGGTGGTGTATAGGGGGGCTGTCCAGGGGGCTATCTAGAGGGTAGGGGGTTTCAAGTGGGGTAGGGTGTCCAGGTGGTGGGGCTATACATAAGCGGTGGGATGGTGTCTAAGGGGTGCGAGGGTGTCCAAGGGGGTTAGGGTGGGGGTGTCTTGTGGGGGGGGGGGTTGTCCAGTGGGGTGAGTTGGCGTCTCGGGGGTGGGGGTTGTTCAGGCGGTGGGGGCTGTCCAAGGGGTGGGGGTGTCCAGGGGTGGGGTGTCCACGGGTGGGGGCTATCAAGGGGGTTGAGGCTTTCCAGGGGAGGGGGTGTCCAGGGGGTGGGTGGGTGTCCAAGAGTGGGGGGCTATCCACTGGGATGGGGTGGTGACTAAAGGGTGGGTGTTGTCTTGTGGGTGTTGGTTGTATAGGGGGTTGGGGTGGGGGTGTCCAGAGGCTGGGGTTGTCCAGAGGGGTAAGAGGTGTCCATGGGTGGGAGGTTGTCCAAGGGGGTAGGGGTAGGAGGGTGTCTAGGGGGGTTTCCAGTGGTATGGGGAGAGGTCTAGGGAGTGGGGGATATCCTGAGGGTGGGGGCTGCCCAGGGGGGTCAGGGGGTGTCCCGGTGTGGGGGTGTCGAGGTGGTGGGGGTGCCCATGGGATTGGGGTGTCTAGGGGGTGTAGGGCTATCTAAGGGGTGGGGGTGTCTAGGGTGTGGGTGGGTGTCTAGGTGTGGGGGATATCTAGTGGGTTGGGGTGGTGTCTAGTGGGTGGGGGATTTCTAGGGGTGGGTCTATCTAGGGGCTAGGGGTGTGGGGATGTCCAGGGGTGGAGGTGTACAAGGGGGTGGGGTGTATAGGGGGCTATCCAGGGGTGGGGGGTTTCTAGGGGTGGGTGAGTGTCCACGGGGTGGGGGAGCTATCTAGTGGGGTGGGGGGGTTGTCCATGGTGGTAGGGGGTTGTCCAAGGATGTGAGGGGGATCTAGGGGATGTGAGGGTGTCTAGTGGGTGGGGGTTGTCTAGTAGGGTTGGGGTTGTCCAAGGGGTTTTAGGTTTTTTTGTTGACATTGTTTTTTTTGATTGTTATGTACGTGAATGTTTAATTTTTCTTTGGTTCTTCTCGTTTTGTTCTAGTTCAGATGTTTTTCTGGTATGTATTCCCATATGGTTTTGTTTTGGTTTTGCTCTATTTTCTGCTTTTTTTGGGTCTTCATTCACTGATAATAGTAATGGTTGAACAGTTTTGTTAAAAAAATGTTTTTTACGTCGGTTATAAAATAACCGACGTAGTAAATTCATGGGAATTGTTTTTACGTCAGTTATTTAATAACCAATGTAGTATATTTGTTTTCACGTCAGTTATTATTTAATTTACATCAAAACAAGATTCAGAGATTGGTTTATCACATCGATTATAATGATAATGGACGTAAAAACATGTTTTTCACATTTGTTTTTTAATATGAAATGTGAAAAACACTTCAGATGAATGGTTTTTTATGTTAGTTATTACATAACTGATGTAATAAACTATATACCACTTCAGTTATTTAAAACCCAACGTAATAAATACTGACTCTGAAGCATTTCCCACATCATTTTTTTAGGAAATTATGTGAAAAATTCTTAGGGTTTGTGTTTTTTATGCCATTTTTAAAATAACTAATGAAAAAAATAATATTTATAATTTATCATATAATAATGTCGTCTAAAAACCAATGAAAAAAACAACATAAAAACGTTTTCAACACCAGTGTTCTAGTCATAAATTAATAATAACCACATAAACTAATATATGAGTAGAATAAAATAATATGATTATAATGTCTCATAGATATTATATCAAGAAACCCATTCCATATGATGTATGTTATGATAATAAATAATCTTCATCTATTCAAGGTTTACAACCACTACACAACCTAGATGAAGAAGAATATGTCCACAAGATATGAACTATATGAGAGAAACCCTAGTCGACCTAACCCACAATGATACCCCATAAAACTAAAATACCACCCACTTCACAAAACCTTCATGACAAAATAATTGTGAGAGAATAGTGAATATCAAGTAAGAAACTCAACTCATAACACAAAGAATCTACATCCTAAAATTGGTGTATTTGGCCAACCAAATGGTACTGAAAGGCATTCCAAATCACACCTTAGGTCATCAGTATTTTAAAAAAAATCGAAATATAATGGAAAAAACTAAAGGGGATAACGATGTATACCTAGCCAAAAAAATATTAGATCATGGAATTGAAATCCACAGTCACACCACAATTTTGTCGAATCTAACTGCTCTTGAGAATCATGTCATGAATCTCCACAAGTATCCTCCATACCACTCCACCACATATACAACATCACTTTTTATATTCTAATAACACCCACATAGTGACCTCAATGACCACTACAAGACTTACCTATTCCCATCTGAAATTTATTCTATTAACAACAGATCACTTCCTCCAAACACTTCCCATCAACCCCAACTCTAAAAACATAAAAATTAATGGTCTTGGTAAATATAACCCACTATATTAAATACCTCTAAAACTATTCCCATATTTTGGAATCCAAATCATTCTCAAAAGAATGAAAATAAGTTCCACCCAAACACTCTCCCAGGAGATACCTCCCAAATTGAACAAACACCCAACTAACACCCTCAACAAGGGATAATCCACAATTACACCAATAAGAAAAAAAACTCAAAATTCCATTCACTATAAAGATACATCACAAATAAGAACACCCCCAATGTAAAGACCCAATCTTAGTATTGACCATCTTTGATTACAACTGAGTCCCCATCAACTACTCCATTAACCTCATCCATTTTTAAAAATAATTAAACTTTTAAAAACCCCATTAAACCATTTAAAACCTTTTAAAAAGAATAAATTTCAAGTTTTTGTTTAAAAAAACAAAAAAATAACTTTTCAAATATTAACCAATTTAAAATGAGTTCAAAATCCATAATAATATTTTAATGAAAAGGGTATATCCTCCCAAAATATTCTCAAACTAAACCTTCACAGAAGATACTTCAACATGTAAAATTTGAGGCATTCCAACTGATTGTTCCCTGCCATATTTTATCCAAAAATTCTCAAATATCTAGACACTGGACACCTTGATCTTATAAATAATAGCGTACTAATTGATTTTTTGGATCTTGGAGATCATCTCACTCTTTTCTTCCTTGAAATAATGTGAAAGTTAGGGAATTAATCACAACCTTACCATCCACTCATGAGGAGTATTCTACATAACCCTCCACCTTATATAATCCTCTCTACACAATCTCTATATAATTTTTAAACACTTCCTAAGACACCAACTAGAGAGGAAAATATTCTATTTAATCTTCAGCCTCAAAGAAGAATAAATAAATCATTATTATTCCATATCATCAGAAAGGAAATGTGGAATCTAACTAATCAGATCTATAAAATATTTCCCCAATACCCGTAATCCTTTAGTCATATATCTAATATTTTAAATCTCTTTCATAAAATGCATATCTACACAAAGGAAAATAAATCATTCTACAAAAAATCAATAAAATCCCCTAAAACATTTCTTTTAAGTCACCACAGTTTATCTACCACCAATTTGGAGTTGTTTAAAAAAATAATCCATCAACCAAACAAATCTCAAAATCCACCTAGATAGTTCCCCAATCTAAATTAAACCTCAACATCTTCCAAAACAATGCACAACATTATAGTTGGGGGCTCTATCAAAGAACAATGGTACTTCCAACCCCTAAAATATCATTAATAATTTATCCCATGATGCCTCTGTCTCCTTTACACTCCCAAAAACACTAAAGATATTTGATGGACCTTTTTTAAATAAAAAACATCGTGGTCAGTATAAACCACAATAAAATTGCAGTAATAATCATATGGGACAAACATATTTCATAGAAAATAACATGAACCCATCTACTACTCTTTGCAAAAAAAATCACCCACACAATACCCCACGTAGCCACATAACCATTTCTAATTGAACCCAACATCAGACTACATCTATAGAACTACCCATGTCACCTTATTATGATGACGAAAACAAACCTAAATTTCCAACACTCATCACCACATATATTTTTTCATAAAAACTACACAACCTTGTTCATTAGGCCTAACCAATCATACCATCCAAATATCAATCACATATAATCCCATTCATCTCCACAACCACATAACCTATCTTTTAGTGTAACAATAGAAATAATCATAGCATTTTATAATCACCAAGGGAACTAGTCGTAGACCTAATTCCCAACACCCAAACAATCCTTGAAAACCCTCAAATAAAGCCACATAAATCATAGAAATAGAAACATACACAAATAAAAAATACTAATAATGAAACACAATTATCAATCACTTATTAATTATTCTTTTAATAATATTATATATTTTATTATCAAGAATTTCTTCACCAGATTTCATATTTTCAAAATGTCTAATTTCATTTCCAACATTAAAATATTAATCTGTTATGGATAATGATCTTAGAAATTAAATCAAAACAAGATTTCAAAGTTAAAATAAATTAGAACCTAATCATAACAAATCAATTTGTAGTGATTTCAAAAAAAATGGTATAGATTTTACAAATATAAACATTATTGTGAAACAATATACGTTATCCAGATATTATAATGTCATTTTTTATTTTTTAGAAAATGGGTTATCACTAAAACACCTCAGTTCTTCGAGGGAATTAATAATAAAATAACATATTATAAGAAACAATCAATCATAATTTTGGAGAAAATAATTATTATTTTTACATTAATAAAATCACATAAAAATGATTTAAAATTAAAAATAAAAATATTAACATGCTTTCAAATTTATAGTTAAAAATATAGACATTCTTTATTTTCATAACCCATTCTTGAAATTATCTAACTAAACATTCTCTGGAATACTCTAACACCATCGAACCATGATTTCATTAAAAAATAAAGGGTTGCATTATCTTACTACAATAATTATGTACAATATTCTCAATAGATAAATTATTGGTAAAATGCATATTGGTATTTTATGAAAAATAACATAGAACTTTTTCAAATTTATAAATTATTCCTAAAATAAAAAATCCTACTATTATGCTTACACATTATAATTATCATTAAAAAATAATACATGATATTCCAATCAGGCTATAATATCTAACACACAAACATTTCATTATTAAAAAACATTATCCATTATTGTAAAGTATAAACAAATTTCATCAAACAATATTATCAAATTTTAATAATTCATCACTAATAATTCTTGTAATATTTCAAAAATTAAATAAAAAAAAATTATCCATACAATATATTCCTAAAAAAATAATACTACATTTCATAAGTGGAAGGTAGAAAATATAGAAAAATATAATAATTACCCATAAATTTTAGATTCCATGTTATATAGAAAAATACAAAATTGGTTGTTACTAAAATATTAAATGATAGAACTAAATTTTTGTGTCAAGTACCATTATAATAATTACCCTCCAAGGGGTTCATTTTTAAGGAACCACATTCCTACATGGTTTTAATAAGGGTATATATGAACCTCATATTCTAAGGGACTTAATATTTTAAATTATCATTAAGAATATTGTCGCAGATCTACATGGTCTATCTTTAGAAGAAACTATATCATGGTTCTACTGAGTAGAATCTCATTCAATACTATATAGGAAAACACCATATATGTTGTTAATAAATTATTAAACTTAAAAACCCTATATCATCTATTATATAAATAATAATAAATAACATGCATGTCATGTAAATACTATGTTTAGAATAAGATTCATGTACATTAACCTATATCCATTGGGACAGGAGACAAAAATCCAATAATCGAACTCTTCAAAATGGGCCAAGAGCCAAAAATCCAATAAATCATCCTTCATAAATCTCAAAACTCTTGATAATCATGCTATATAAAAACATAAAAGCATATAACCATATACCAAGAATAAAAATATCATTACCTAAGTAACCTCTACTTCATATTTGAAAAGGTTTTTGAGACACTCTATAATGAGGTTTAACACTAGCCTTGAAACATATCTTTGTCACTAGTCTATTGGATCCCCAAATAGTAAGATGAAATGAAACTCTAATAAAATTCATGGTAACATTCATACAAAAATATTTTTGATATAAATTTGTAATGCCTTTGGTCATATCCCACTCGACTAGTGCCTCGGCCCGGTTCACGATGTGACCTCAGGCACACCTCCCCATACACGAGAGGCTATAGAATACTATTGAAGGTATAGGGTATTAACGTGGGGGTATTGTAACTTATATCAATTCTTAAATAATAAATAAACATGATCCAAAAAAATATATAAACATAGTATGAGGAAATAACAAAAAAATCAAATAATAATAATTTTAATGTGGAAGCATATAGTAATATTGACTGAGACTTTCTTCCAATTAAAATTCACACATATACGCACTAAATAATATACTGAAATAAAAATATAGGAGGATACACTACAATATCATCAAATAACCTCATCTCACTCTATAATCTTGTCTGATTTATCCTGTTTGACCATGATAATGCTGGACTCCACCCATCTTGAACCTCTAATAAGTGAGATCTTCCCACATAGCATACATTCATAGCCACCTGAGAAGTGTGTGAGTACAAATCAGTATGGAGACATTAATATGGTTCAATACATAACCAATACAGAATATGTATAAATTCAATAATATAAAAATATAAATAAAACATATTATATAAGCATAGGTTAATAACGGTCATCAATCCTCAGGTTTTACCATGGAACCCCCATCATCCCAAACCTGCTTCGACTAGTTCTACAATGTTTATAGGCACATCATATGATTTTTTACACCAAGATAAATTGAATAAAACCACCCCAAAGAGATCATCCTATATGGTCCATTATATCATGCATAACTGTTTGATCCATGAATCATGTGTATGGAATCCCATGATGATCAGGCATATCAACCAAACCCCATTAGTAAATATGGATCATTTCATAGTCATCAACTAAAAATAACCAACCCCATGAATAAATCCTAAGAATTTCATAGTAATAAGTCATTATCTCCAAACACAAAATAAATCTTAAGTATTCTATAATAATTAAGCATAAATTCTAAACCCCAAAAAAAAATCTTATCTGATCTATAGTGATCAAGCTTCATCATCAAACCCCATGAAAATATATGATCATTATATAGTCATCAGGCTTCATCATTGAACCCAAGGGGAATCACCCATGGAATTCTAATGTATCATGAATCATTGATGAACCAAAGGTTTAACATCATTAGAATTACATATTATCAAGGAGAATTATCAATCCCAAGGGGTATCACTATTAAAATTACACAATCATTAGGCAACATAATTTAACATTAAGAGATAATCCTTCAAATTCCATAGAGGTAGTATCAAAGGATGGATCCTAGAGGGATCATCCACAATATACCATTTATGTAAATATAAATTTTAAGTCTATACTTCCTCAAATAAAAACTAATTAGGGGGTCTATATTCTTAGGACCATATTCCATGACTAGTCAGGCCTCTCAAGTACATGACCTATAATGGTTTCTATGAATATATAAGAATCACATCATCGATTCATGTTATAAGACAAAAGTTGAAAGCATCACTAAACATTTCTTATAAAGACCCTCTCTAGGGTCAACATATCATAGGGTAACCTACTAGGGTCCCCTAAGTCACATAATAGTTAAAAACCCTTAATTGGTTCTTTGATATCAAAAAAATCTCTTAGGTTAACACTCATCCATTTAATCTATTAGAATCCCTTGACGTCATTAAAGACTTGATCAAGGACTTGGTGAACTCCATAGAAATTTATACAGGTATCTCTATAAATAAAATTTTCAAGTCCCTTCTTAATACCAAATTTATTCCAAGGTTAGTCAAAACACCCAACTTAACCATCCATCTAATCATGTTCTACCCACCTAGGATTTCAAGTATTAATGGGGGAGGAACACTCACCCCCACAACCATCTCAATTATCCCAAATTCACTAAGGCCACTCACATGGAAAATATTAAGGTCGACCATATCATCTTATTAATAACCTTTAAATTGTGGTTTCTAAGAGATCATGTTATTAAGGACACTAAATTACATTGACCAATTTTAGTTGGAACCCCTCAAGATCCATATGTTTTGGAATATACTTTAATCAAGGCCTCATACATTAGTTAAAAAGGAAATCAATAAAATGACCAAAGATCCATTGTGACCATTGGCACCTTTTAATTTTAATAATAGGCATTCATTCTTTATTGAAAAATTATTTAAATTAAACAAGTAAACCACTCTCCTTGGTAGGACCTAAAATAAAAAATTAATAAAATAATTCATAATACCATATGGGTATTTATAAGGTACCACCAACCTCATAAAATTAGTTCCCCTATTCCATTGTATCTCATTGGATCTTTCCTATATTTTTATGTGTCCCACTGGCCTTCACCTATCACTATAAGGCCCTAACACATGTCGACCACCAAAATTAATTGTTTTTAATTAGTAAATAATTGATTAAACAATATATAAATTAGTTTTATATTTAATTTATTTAGGTATAAATTTCAAAATACTAATCTATACCCTGTATCATGTATAAATAGTTGTAAATGGGGTACATTATACTCTTTATGAACCCATTGGGCCAAATAAAAACAAAATCCCAAACTATTATCACATATTCAATGAATATAATTTCCCAAAATCACCAATAACCCCTGTAAAATCATACTATGACACATTTTGTCCAAAAAATCATGTAACAATCTTTTTATTATCCCCTTTAAAATAGATAAATGAAATCCCTTTTATAAATGACTAATAACACCATTGTCTCGTGGTATCTGGGCCAAATCTTAAACCTGTTTGAACCAAAATTGGTGTTGGAAGGTGACCAAAAAATAGAAAGGAATTTGGAGGAACAACATAATTGAAGGTGTCATCATAATTCTCCTAAAACCACCTAAAATGGAAGGAGGGAGGGAGATTGGTAGTACTAGATGAGATCACCCCATGTGTGACACTCTCTTTGAGAAGCAAGGTCAATCCCCCTTTCAAAATTTTAAAAAAACACACTAATAAACTTTCTAGGTGTTACCTTATGTTTCATGAAATGATTAGTTAGTTTATTAACTCTTTTCCCACATATATCTCTCCTTCATTCTCCGATCCCCCCCATAAAATACTTTCATGTCATGAAACCCCCTTTCAGGCCCTGAAAGGGCTATTACTTCACTTTTTAGTAGCCCAATCCCCCATCTACTCCCCCAATATTCACCCAAACCACTTCTGTGTCAATAAAAACTTAACAAATATCCAAAACAACATTTTTGGGATGTTTAAACACTCATATAACTAGTATGAGGCATGGTTATCAAAAAAACCATCCAAAAATAAAAAATTCCAATTTTCCAGAATTTTATATCCTAAGTTAACAAATGTATTATATTAAAAAAGCCATTATAACTAATTTTTTTATCCCTCATTGGTTGAGTAAAAAAACAATATTAAAGCGTGTATTATGATCATTGACTCTTTATTAGTTTCATGTGAACTTATCAAAACATTTCATTTATATTTATATTCAATCACCCATCAAAGGAAAGACCACATAATTCATGTACATAAAAGAATGTCAAAAAAGATAGGGAGATGTTTGAGGACCACCTACCTTATAAAAAGAGTCAACATCCTCACTAAGATATGATCATCCTCTTCTAAGACTAACTAACTCATACCCTTTCTTGAGCTCTTATCCCAATCCATAATAATGAAATAATTAATTACAACCTTTTATAATTTATTATAAAATTTATTTCAAAATGGAATAATTGACTAAAAACTCACTTCGCCATCTAATAATACCAAAACCATGACCAAACACACCAAGAAGGTCCTGGTGTACCCCCAAAAAAATTATGACCCAAATCTTACCATCCAGCACCCTGTCAATTCCTAATTCAGTCTAGTTTAATCAAAACCATTATATAAATTAGATCAATGAATTACGTCAATCAAAATTCAAAAATATGACATGTGTTCCACCCCTAGGGATTTCCATAGTCCACACAATGAAAAATTCACATCATCCTTTCCGAATTCCACCACGCACTAGAGGAATCACTACTAAATCCCATCCTAAATATATCTTAAATCTATAGGCTATGGAAAGAAACATGATTAATGGAATGATGGAAAAATCATCTCCATTTACTATGGAGTATCCATTAATAACACTCTAAATCAAGGTGAAATTGAGAGATATATTATAGGGGAGATCCCTTGGGTTGGTCATTTGAGAGAGAAAGAAAATAATGGGGAAAACATAAAAACAACAGTGGTAAATGAGGTATTTTACATTTTTTAATGAATTATAAGCTGGTGAATATTATACCAAACCATTTTCCAACTATGGAGGTCACACAATTAGATTTATACCACCTTTTATGGTTTTTTCACAGGGTTTAACTAGCCAGGCTCAAACTGGGTAACTTGCACAGCTTCAAGATACACCACCATGCATGTTTTGGTCACTTGGTTACCTATATTGTGTGCCAAAAATAAATCATACACTAAAAAACTATAGAATTTTGAATGATTAACCTCACAATTTTATCCTTAATTTTGAACGAACCATGTGTAAGTCACCTCATGGAAAATTTAATCTTCAATGTTTTATCTAGAACTCCACATAGATTTTCCTAACCATGTAGTAATCATGTTATAGGTGGAAACCACCTTCAAAAACCTATACTTCAACCAGAAGCTCAAGACATTCACATAATAAAATAAAGCCTCATCTAAGATTTGATCCACCAATAAAAAATTCCTATATGTCTTCTAACCTATGGAATTAAAATCTGACCTAAATTCATGAAACATCTTAGGATCCAAGATTAACAATTAAAATATACCCTAAATTTGAAATATTTAAAATATTTGGGCTGATAAAAATCCCCCCACCACAATAATTATCATCCTTGATATTTCTTAACGGTCATCTATCCAACAAACTTGACCTATATTAGTCTTCGATTCACCAAAAAAATAACCATGCATTACCCTAAAGCACTAAAATATTTTCCATTGTACAACTTGAAAATTGATGTGTGATATTCACTAAAATCCGAGCTACCTAATCATTACCATTTCCAAAACTATGATGGTAACCAATTCACCAGTGAATCCCAAGACATCCATTTTTCATTAAATGAATTATCTCTAGCATAATTGTTTTATAAACTATAAATTTCACTTGAAAAAGATGATACCAAATCATGGTGATCGCAACCATTGGAATAAACTATTGAAAACTCATTTATTACATTCAATCACATTCTTGCGGCATCTTCCAGCTTTTCACATCTAATTCCATGAGAAAACACTAATGGGTCCTCCATTGGTTGACTATTTTCAAAAACACCCCGCCGCACCCACAGATACACTATCTCATAACTTGATAATTATTACAAAATATTTGAAGGAATATTGAGATCATTCAAATGCTCACATCAAATTCTAAACCAGACAGTTGTGTAATTTGGATCTAGAATTCCACAATTTATGCATAAAATTTTGATATTGATTATATTAATTTTAAAGATTAAATATTTTATTCTTTCTTAATTAAATTATTTTTTAATTATTGTGATATGGAAGGAGTTTTATTTAAAGTAGGAGAAAAAATAATAAGAAATAATCAATGAATACATAATTATGGTTTATAACCTATAACTTAAAAAATGTAAAAGAAATTTTTTTATTGAAAAGTAGTCCAACTAGCCTAATACTATGGGAGAACATTCAAAGCCACAAAAAAAGAACCTAGACCAATCATTAATCAATACACATGGCTGGAGGAATATAGGAGTTTAGTGTAGTAATAGCATGGTATAGTGTAGGTTGTTGGTTGTGTGGAGAGAATATTTCCCAAAACATATTGGTATTGGGAATAAGAAACATGATGGGGAGGGTTGGTGTTGCTCATATGATCTTTTAATGTTGTGTTATAGGTCATAAATAGTTCACCTCACATGAAGAACATTCATGTGGGACAAGCGTCCACCAAACCTATTTAAAAAATATAAAAAATTAATTTTAAGCCTGCACTCATGTCACCTATGTCAAACAGAATGCAGGCTACATCCACCACTATCGGTGACCATCCTCCCCATCGAATCACAAAAAATCTATTGTTACCACCACACTAAATATTATTCTCATCCCTACCAATCCTCTAAGAAGGCAAAAATTACTATCAGAGTAATATTAGAATGGTGAGGTGGTGTGATGCTCATAAAACCCATGGAATCTCAATGGAAGCTCGTCTATTTCCTTTTCAAACTGGAATATGGATGCATCATGAATATAGTGTTTGATGATCATAGTGAGGAATAAGAATATAGAGTTTTTTCATACTGCACATTATGTTTTTGTGTTAAGAAGGAGCTACATTCACATATATGATAGTTGTGTTAGAGTCATTTAGATGGATTATAAGCATGAATATATTTCAAAATACTAGAAAATTTTATTTTCTATTTAAGGGATCTTTGTACTATAATGAGTGAGAGAAGATTTTTTATATGTGTTTTGTGATGTTAGTAGTGTTTTTTCATTATATGAGCATGTTCATAGAGTAATCATATATTTTTTAATATTGTTCTCTATGAAAATTATTTTACTTCATGTCGTGTACTTGTGAAAAAATGTGGTGATGTTTTTTGTATTTTTTGTCACATTACAAACAATGTGTGACTAGTCATGAAAGTTCATATGAGGGGTGAAAATTTTATTATGTGATACAGTCACATAAAAAGAAATGTATTCATAAAGAAAAATAAAGATATAATATTTTATTATTTTTAAGAGAAACTTTAGGTATATTAATTGTGATTATTTAGGCAAAGATTGAGAAATATTTTGTAATTAACTATCTCAACCATAGATATATATATATGCCTATAAATATAGGATGATATTCTATGCTAATAGAGAAATAAAAAGGAGTGAGAATTTTTCTCTCTTATAGAGTCTTTTTCCAGAACATATGTTTTATTGTTTAGAGGATTTTCTATTCCATTGTTTTTACCACCATCACTTGGATAGAATGATAATGATATTACTTTACATATAAGTTATTATAATGAGGGGAATTGATGTATTATAGATATTTATATATTCCATTTATATTTATTTTAGGTTTTTCGGATCAAAATTTTTCTAAAACTCCCATTTAGTACATCAAGAATGACTATTCCCATGGATTGGAGGAGTGACTTTTAATGTAAGAACCAGTATGTAATTTCTACTATACCCATAAGGCTGATTATAAATTATATCCAAACATGTTTTTTGGTATTCTTTCTCATTAAAAAACAAACGTACAGAACCAATTGAACTGGTGAGTTTTAGAGGTAGAGAGTGCTTACCCTATCCAAGAGACTCACTTAGACCTTATTCTGATAACTTCATAACTATTAATCCAATATTTTATTCCTCATTTATCATGAACCTAGATTAAAAAATTATTGACAACATTCATATTTATTCATTATTTTCAAATCATCATCATGTTTACTTCTAAAACTTTTTTGTTTAGTTATCTTTTGTGAAGTTAGTTCATCTTAATTTCTATTTTAGAGTACTCTTCATCTAGTGTCTATGGGTTTGACCATGGAATTACATTTACTAAACTATTTAGTTGTAGTTTTAGTATTTTTCACGATTTATAAATTTTAAATCAATTTCCCTAGGGAATTTAATGAAGAAAACTGCTTTTATAAAGTTGTTTGTTCCATTGTTGGGGTCTTGGGTGGGACATACTTCATTTTGACAGTTAGAAATAAATATTTTATTTACTCTTTTTTTTCTTATTTTTTTTTATATTCTATTTTTCTGTTTCTGTTTAGGAGACTTCGGTTTTTTTGATATTAGGTAAAAGGAAACATGAGATCCAATATTTTCATGACAATTCTAGTGGAAAATATGTCATACAAGAATGATGCACTCAAGATGAAAAAATAAAGGTCCAGAATGGGTTCCACAACAACCCCATGTTTTAAGGAACATCTCCTATAATACTTGGATGAATCATTTAAGGGATATAACTTCTATAGAACATGGAAAATGGATCTTAATAATAGAATTAAAATTCCAAGGATGAATCTCACTTCAATTAAGAATAAATTAGGTGACATCTAAAAATGTTTTTAATCCTATAACTGATTCTAAGGAAACCCTTATTTCCAATTTTTATGCGAATAATGAACATAAATTTTCAAGAGAGGAAACAGAACACACAATTGTTGAATCATATGAGGATGGGAAAATAAAAAAAACCAACCTTGTAAGCAGAAGAAAAGGATGAAAGGAAGTATCAACTTAAATAATTAAAGGGATTCTAAAATATTTTGAAAAAAAAATAAGAAAAATAAGAAAGAAACAAAAAAATAATATTGTTAAATATCTTAAAAAAATTCGAAATCTAATGAAACGTTACATGAAGAAGAAGATATAGGGAAGTGGTAACAAATCATGAAATCTTAGAAACATATTTATAATTCACCTAAACCATCTAGAATTTGGGAAACTATTCCAAAAAAGTGCTGAGTAAAATGAAATTAGGAGGTGGATAATAGATATCCCAAATTCACTCATAGGTTTCAGGTAGAGAATATTTATCCCGGATTCACCCATAAAATGTAGGTAATTTTGGACAAAAGTCAGATAATATGATTCAAGTCTTTGAGAAAGTCTATTGACGATGTGACCATTATGATTAACAAGAAGAGAAATGTTGTGCCCTTTTATCTTTATAATATTTTATATATTAAAACTCTTAACATCCTCAATATATAAATTGGGAAGGTAAGGAAAAGTCCGTTGTTGTTGAAGTTTCTCCCAAAAAATAAAAAAGTGATTGCCCATAGATTTTTGATAGTGGATGTTGATTACATATGTTGCAGACATGAAGATATTGAATAATGTTGAAGATTACAATGAAGGAATGATGAAATTTTTTAATGATGGATTACTCAAGAAAAAAGCAGTTCATTTTGTGATATTTGGTAAATAAAAGTTAGAGTCAAAGAATTGCTTATTTTTTAATAGATTGAAACATAATCTTTTAAGTGTTTCTCAACTACATGATGAATGTAATGTGGTGATTTTTAGGAATGATGGTTTCCTAATAAAAATTATTTAAAATATAAATATTTTGAAAAAAAGGCAATGAACCAAGGGAAAATTATTCAAATTAGGATATGATCAAAACTAATATAACTTGAGTATCAAAGAGGAAAATTAACTATGTAATTAAAGTCTTGGTTATATTTTCAAAAGGAAAATGAGAAAGAGTACACAAATATAAATTTTTTGTTATTTTACCAATATGAGTGAAGACAAGGAATGGTTATTCTCTACATGATAAAATCATAAGATTAATAATTATTTTCATAAGAAAATTCAAATTCATACAAATAAACACTTGGATACTATTCATGACATTTCTGTTCACAAGAGATTCAAATCAAAAAATGGATATATATATATATATATATATATATATATATATATATTTATTTATTATTATTTTTATGTATGTGTGTATTTTATTAAATTTATTGTGGAATTTAATAATGTCACATAAATAATGTTTATGAAAAAGAAATTATAATATCCTAATATGTTCAGGATTTTTTAAAGAAGTTATGAAAAATATTATAGTCACTCATTGAAGAAGATTTAGATAGGAAATGATACTTAGTTCACAGTTCAAATACATGGAGATTTCCTTGAGAATAATGATATTCATTATGATATTAGTGAACTATATAAACCATAATAAAATGGTTTAGTAGAATTAAATACTAGAAGCTTAATAGAGATGGCTCGAACAATATTGATAGAGAATGAAAATTCATCGTATTTTAAGATATGATCTATAAGATTGGTAGTGTATATTAAAATTTTGTTATTATACAGACCACTTTATGACATAACACCATATGATATTTATTATAATATAAATATATTTATGAACTATATAATAGTTTTTGGTAGACCATGTATTATCAATATCAAAGGAGAAAATATTTGGATGTTTGATAGAATATGTTTTGATGGAATTTCATATGTAATACTCTAAATGGAAGATAATACTAATGTTAAAACAATGATAAAAATAATATAATAAATTATGAAAAGGTTAAAGTAAAATAATTTTCAATAAAATAATCCACACATGAAATAGAAAGCATCTTATGTGATGAAGATGAATTTGGTTTAATTAAACAATAAGATGAATTTACAAAAAATGATGTAATTTATAATGAATTTCATGTTAAAGATGATGATTCAGATAAATTAAGTGATGATAAGGAACAATAACCATCTCATTCATGTATAAGTATAAATGTGGAGTTCTAAAACATCATTTTAGATTAATGAAAGTAATTTCAAACACTGAGAACATTTATGACAATATCACATACCTTATTGTTTTCTGATATTAAAAAAAGATATGTTGAAGTATCTATATAGAATAAAAAATGATTTTATTCCATGAATGAGAAATTATAATAGATAGAGAATAATTAAATATAGTAGTGGATACCCAAACCTGAAAAAAATAACATCATTTGAACAAAATGGGACTTTCAGAACAAGTTAAATGAAAAAATTGATGTGACTAAAAATAAGGATAGTCATGTGTGTAATGGTTATTCTTAAGTTGGAGGAGTTGATTTTGATAATACTTATTCATTTGTTTATGGACTAGAAACTAAATTCATATTTCTTATTATTTTTTCATAAAATAAATATAAGATTTTTCAAATTGTTTTCAAGTTTTCCTTCTACAATGGTGATCTTTGAGAGGAGGTTTTCATTGAGAAACCCTATGTTTCATAATGTGAGAATTTTTAATACATGTACATAGATAAAATACATAGTTATATGGGTTGATACAATATCTAGGATCATGATATTTTAAACTATACACTTTCTTCAAGAGGAATAAATTTATAAAATGGAGTGGAAAACGATCTCAACATCAAAAATGAATATAAGTTATACTTCATTTTCATTTTTTATATAGTAGCTATATTTTTTTCAATTAATGATAAATAAATATACAAATATTTTTTAAAATAAATTATGTAATTATTTGATATACTTATTATTGTTGATCTGAAATAAATTGTGGGCTTACAAAATTCTCAAGAGGAATAATATATCTTTCTTTCGATGGAAAATTATGCTATAGGACTACATAAAATATTTTTTAAGGATGTTTCAAGACTTGTTTCTATACCTATCTTAGTAGGAAATAGTATTTAAAAAGATTAGTAAGGAAAACACATGGATTTATGATAATTTCAAATTTTGGTTTGATGTTCTTTTGATGTAAAATATTAAATTTCATATATATTCCATATTTACACCCTTTGTGCTATATTCCAATGTGATCTAAAAATTTCCCATATTTTGGATAATAAAAGTATCCTTACATAAATTAATGGTAAAACTTATTTTAGGTCGAAATATAGTATAAATGTTGAGTTAAATCTATATGTATGTTCATATTTTGGATGGTAAATAGTTGTTAATGGTGGTAAATCAACATCTGGTGGAGTGTTATTTCATAGTTCTATGTCTATTCATTAACAAACAAAGAATAAAAATAATGGTACCCTGAGCACGACTGAGGTACAGTATATAGATACATTTTTTTCCATAGATAAATTAATATGGACGAAAAATTAGTTTAAAGGCCTCATGGTGAAAGAATATCCCCAATTATCATGAGTTATGGTAATTAAGGTGTAATAGATTATTTAGATAACCATGTACATCATTTAAGATGTAAGATATCTGATATCAAATATCACTTCATCAAGGAGACTATGAAGTGAAATGTCTTTAAACTATAATTTGTTCTTACCTTGGAGAAAATTGTTAATATGTTCACCAAAACATTATTTAAGGGTTATTTTGAGAGATTGGGGTTAGAAATGAGAGAAAAATATTCCATCCCCTAAGGTTAATATAAGGTTTTGTGTCCTCAATCGCACCTTTTTATTTGAAAATTTTTGTTAAAGGGGACTATAAAACTCCAACATAAATCTTCTTGTGTTTGTTTCAATATTTTTTTATCAATTATATTTACAAAGGTATGGGGGGACACTTGGGGTAATTCTAAATATATTTTTATCACCAATCCATGGGGAGCATGTATTTAGGGGGAGTATAAGAGTTATGTTGTGAATTCATCTTTTACATGTGGGAACAATTTTAAATTTTTTTTATTGAAGTGAATATAGGAATATTTTTTTCTATTTTTATAAGGATAACTGAATAGTATCTAATCACAAAGTGGATGAAGATAAATCTATTTTTTATATACAACACTATATTTTTATTCAATATTCTAATTTACCTCACTGATATCACTCAAGTACGATTCAAACTATCATACAATGATACATTTATATGATGTTTGTTTCTAAATGGGATTTATGTTAAACTATTTCCATAAAATTCTGAAGTGGGAGATTATTCATTCAATGGTTTAAGAGAGTATGTTTTGATCGAGGATAATGTAGATATGGTATATTATATTATTTTTTTTGTCATTTCATAAATAATACTCAAATATGAATGTGGAGGTTGGAATGTTTTTGAAAATGAAAATCAATGGAAAGTGTCAACTGATGTAGATATATTATATGTAACATGATTAAAGAGGTTTTGTAATGTTTGAGGAAGACTAGAGTTTATTTTTGGAGGTTATGGATTGAAAATAATCAATTCTAAAAAATTTAGACTAAGATATTCATTATCAATCTAAATGTTGTACATATAGTCAATCCACTATTTATATCCACTCAATGCTAATTATGATTATTTGTATGATTAATTAAATTTACTCATGTGGTCGATCAATTGATCTTATATTTCAAATGTTAAATCAAGATTTTTTCATTCAATTAATCTAACCTTTAGGTAAAAATAGGGGATGGTGATTCATAGTTGATTAAAGGTTGGTCATATGTTCAATTAGTGATTTTCATGGTCACTCAAAACAATGTCCTAATGTCGATTCCATCATGGTAGATTTATATTATTGATCCATACTTGAATAAATTTTGACCAATCTACTGGGTAAAATGTCAGATTTTAGAATTCATATATTCTAATGTTTCTAAAATTAGATAATTCTTGTGTAATATTATCCATGGTGTAATAATCATGGTCACTCAAGATGATCATGATCCAAGATGATAATATTCAACGATTCATACTAAAGGTGTTTCATTAAGAGTGAATAAGTTTCGATAAAGATGAATATAAATATGAGGTATTCTTATTTTTGAGATTTGGTGGAAATTTGAAATATCAATGAGCATATGTCTGTGAGATTCATTGATCTTACAAATTTACTATTGAGTATAAGACTTATTATAATAATACTTTAAGACTTATGTTTTTTAGATAACCATGGTGATTACAAAAATAAGAGATCCACTTGGAAAATTTTTCATGATCCATGAATGATGATTTTTTATCGATCTAATATATGAAATTTATAGAGAAGTTATAGGCATGGATATTAAAATTTCACTCATGATTTTAAAATTTTCAGATCTTATGGAAATTTAAATGGATTTTTGACTCATTTATAAAGAGGTTTGGACAT
This sequence comes from Viscum album, assembly GCA_963277665.1. Lineage (NCBI taxonomy): Eukaryota > Viridiplantae > Streptophyta > Magnoliopsida > Santalales > Viscaceae > Viscum > Viscum album. The sequence continues at coordinate 761,690,645 of OY728126.1, read as the reverse complement.
ATATATAAAGGTGGATTATCATTTCCCGCAATCACATTGTAATGACCCAATGTTTTGTCAATGGAAATTATTTTCTTATAATTATGTCATATAATCCCATTAAATAACATGATAATGAACTATTAAGTGCTAGGTGACCTTTAAACAAATATTTCTCACCCCTTTCATTTGAATTTTGAAAATATGACATACAGGGCTACGATTAGTAAATTATTTGTAGTCTAATATGAAACACTTATTTTTTGGTTAATAGTAACCTAACCTCATGAATATTAACATACCATTATGAATAGTGATATACCAAAATTAATAGTAACATTATCTATTATATTATATAAATAATATTCAATTAAAAGTATGATATACCTATATCTTGGAAAAAGGAAAATAAAAGTTTAAAAATTGTTTTTTCGAGTAAATTGTGATTTTAATTAAATATTGTATTAATCATATATAGAAAATTATTTTTGAAAATTTTACTTCATTTTTGGATTCGACGCAATGAAAAATGGTTTGGGTGAATTTTTGGGATCTTTCTAAAATACATGAATTTTCGATGAATAGTAAAATCTGAAAATTCACAATAAATGCTAAAACCTGAAGTTTGGAATCATGCTTGAGTTATGGATGATGTAATTAGACATTGGTTGTAAATCACATGAATTTATTAATATTCTTGGTTGTGGAATCATTGATATATCTTATCTTATGGAAATATAATAAACTAATGATTATAAAATTATGAGAACCCTCCTCTCCTCCACTATAAATACCCCCCATTCTTACCTCTTCTCTTCACTCATCCCAAGCCTTGTTCTTTACTTAAATTCTGCCAAAATATTTTCCCAACATCCTTTTCTACGTCCATTATCCTTTGGTCTCCCCAAAATACCCAAACCACGTTCCTTAAGATGTTCTCAAAGGAGATAAACTCGAGATGGGAAATTCCTCTTTTCAATTCTTTTATTTCTCAAGTTCTTTTCATTTCTTGTTTATTTCTTGACATCATTTAGCCCAAATAATATTATTACTCCATTAAAATAAATTTAAAGAAATTATATTTTACTAATTTGATAATTTCATAATCATATCTACTTTTCCCACCTTTTAATTGAACGAAATGGACACACAGTTTGAGATGTGTTAATTTAGCACAATCAAGGACGACGAGTTATCAATTTCCATTACCGCCTTTAAATCTGGTTATTAAGCCATTTTAATGGTTTAAATAGACCATAATATATTTATTATGACTCATCTATGGTTCTGTAATCCTTTTGTAAACATGGTTTTGGTTTATAAAACAAAATGTGTTCTTTGGGGTCAAAAACTACAAATTTACCCAAAAGGATGTCACAAATTTTTTATATAATCATTCAACTTCACTTAAAGTAACCAATATAAAAATTAAATCATATAACCTTATGTATGTTAAATAATAAAATATACCTTCAATTCTGGACAACCACCTTCATCATACATGTTTATCCGAACATGAACTGGTCATTAAAACCAAGGAAGCAAAGGGACCTGAACAATAAAATTGAACATTAAAACCAATCCAAAAGATCTCGAATGAACATAAAAAGGTTATAATATATATTTTACATATATAATAGGTTATTTAATAATTAATTATTAATCCTAATAAGTTTATTTAGGTCATTAATAACAAGTGGATAACACCAACTAACTTAAGGTAAAGGATCCTCTCTATTTCACTTTTATTCAAGAATGTCGTCTATGATATTCCATTTTATGTGTATTACATAATGATGGGGTATTAATATTAACCTTCCCCATACAGAAAATATGATTTATAAGTGATGATAATTATCTTTCTCTCTCATTAATCCCTTGTAAGTACACCTGATATCATGCTGATAATTTGTAAGGAATTCTACACGAATTGTGATTATTCATTCGGGTTACTCTATCTTACTTTTTTCCAAAATGAAGTTGTATTTTTGTTTTATGTACAACTTATAAATGATGTTTATATTCTCCAAAATCATAATTCAATATCCATACCTCATCTTATTTTGGGTATATACATGATTTTATGTGATTCTATCCTCTATACTTCCCTATAAGCAAACTTGTTTTAAGGGAACTTCCCAAAATTTTACCTAATTTCAAGTGCATTATATCCTATTTTTTTAAGCCTCCATTGTATTTATAAAATCAATATTTTTATTATGACAAACATTTTGTTACACATCTAGTTTTATATAAAATATTTTTCCCTTTTCTATTTTAAAATCTCTAGATTATTTCCCATAAAACCTCACGAAAATGTTTAAATTCTAAAATTTTTCAAATACATTTCCTAAAAGTTTCCACTTCTCTTAGATATCACATACCATGATATATGTATATTTTACCTTATTAACATATATTTATGTTCTAATTATTTCCTTTCATGGACACTTTCATTATACTGCCAGTGGTTATGCTTTATGTTATGATTGTGGTACCCAATTCTTTCCATGGGTAACCCTTATGTTTATGTAAGAATGATAATGTTTGATTATTTATGTTGAAAACATATTCATTCAATGTAATATGGGTTCACCTAGATATTTATCTAATTAATTATTTAAATTTGAGCCTCTTGAGACGTTATGTGCGGCTGTCATGGCAGTTATCTTTGGCGTGTGCTACTATGTGCAACGGTCTCGACTATTAGCTTTGGCATGTGATACTATGGGAAACGGTCTTGGTGGTTAGCCTTGAATTGTAATAAATTCATGTTTTATATTTCTTCCACATTTATATGATTCCACATCTATATGAATTTATGTTTATATTTTATGATTTCTTATGTTTCATACATTTTTATATCTTTATGCCATGCCTTCTAACCCTTGTGCTAAGGATTTATTCTTATTCTTTTTGCTTTACTGTGATTTTAGCTCATCCATTTTTTCATGTTATCTCGAGGTTATCCTATAAATTTTTATGAGAAAAATAGAATTTAGGGTATCTTTATGAATACTAATTAAAGAAATATTTTATTTAGTTTCATTTTTCTGTTTTATGTCCCTAGTCTTCCAAGACACGAGACTTCATGATCCTTGGTCTGTACTATGATGTATAATTATGCTTAAAATCATGTAATGTAATATTTTAAAGTCTAGGATCACTATAGTTTGTATATAAGGCATGTTTTAGTTATTTTTGGAGATTATGAATAGAGAACTTTAGTAAGAACCTTATAGATGAGACTAATTATAAGAAAACACACCTATGTTTTGGTAAGTATAGAGTAAGTGGGTTATCAAGTAAATACATCCCTATCAGGATAAAAATAGGTAGAGGTGGATCTCACACAGATGTACCTAATAGTGAATACTCTAAAAAGGAGTCTCAGGCTTGACCTATGGTATCCAGGTTCATGACAACAGGCCTTGCTGCACTCTTGGTATTGACACTCCTAGAGGATATGCTTTGGTAGATTCACGAGCATAGTAAAAATCATTATTAAGGGACAAAAAAATCCCAGAAGAATTTAAGTTATGAAATAGATCAAGGATAACCTATATTTAAACCTATGGAATCACAAATTAGGATATACTTATCCTTTACAATTTTTTCCTATTATGTTTGATGTTTTTTTTATTCTCAATAGCTACGTATTCAACCCCTCTAATTGTATGTTATTTTTCAAAGTTAATAGCGGGAAATAGAAGAACATGTTCCAACAACCAATGTGATAGGAAATGTTAATATTTCTCTAAAGATATTCTTGATATAATAGGAAAGGGTGCTCAAAACTTTATGAATGTACTTTCCCAGCTAGCTCATGTTATGAATAATAACTTGAATCTTGTGGAACACACTCTTACTCCATGGAAATAGCATGTTTCCATAGAATCATTCATGCAGAAAATTCCTCCCATGTTTAGCAGATCTTCCGATCTCGTCCTCATAGAATTGTGGATTAACTCCATTGAAAATATACTCCCCATCCTCTAATTCTCAGAAGAATAGAATTTTGTACTAGATGTTTATCATTTTGATGAGGAATGAGTTATATTATTGGGATCATGATTATGTGTACCATATAATTCAAATATAAAAAAGGATCTTTTTAATGACGCATGTGGCTCAACCTTCTTTATCCGCCCAAGGAGCACAAAGATGTATTGATATCTCCGTTAAAAAATTTTTGTGGGACAATTTGAAAGGGGAGATTGCTGAATATACATCAATGTGCCTGGTATGTTAGCAAGTGAAAGATGGAATGGGAAATTATAACGGGATGATGAAACCACTACCCATACCAACATGGAATTGGGAGAACATTACCATGGCCTTTGTCACTGTACTTCGAAGTACATCTAGAAGAAACAATTATATATTGGTCATTGTGGACCATCTTATGAAGAAATCTCAAATTATCTCAATTTGAGAGGACTTCTCATTGGATCAACTTGTATGGATTTACATCAAAGAAGTGGTAAGGCTTTATGGAGTACTAATATATATTGTGTCCAATTCTGATACATGATTCCCCTTGATGTTCTAGAAAAGTCTCCAACATGATCTAAGCACTAAATTAAACTTTAGTATAGCCTATCACCCTTAAACTAATGTCCAATTTGAGAAAACTATTTAGACATTGGAAGATATGTTGAGAGCATGTTCTATGGACTTCAAAGGAGTATGGGACCAACATATTCCACTAGTTTAATTCCCCACTACAACAATATTTTAATCTCAAGAATATTAATGACAACATATGAAGACCTTTTATGGGAAAAGGTACAGAACACTAGATAGTTCAGATGAAGTCAGTGAGTGTAAGCTTCTAGGACCTCAATTGGTTGATGAAATGGTGGAGAAGGTAAAAACCATTCAGCAGCATATCAAGGCAACCCAAAGTCGACTGAAGAGGTATGTAGTCAATTGTTGACAAGGAATTGAGTTTAAATATGGATATATGGTATTTCTATGCATATATTTGTGGAAGAAGATCATGAGGTTTGGGAAGAAAGGGAAGTTAAGTCGTAGGTACATCGGCCCCTTCGAGATCCATGATCAAGTCGAAGTTGTGTCCAATCGACTGGCGCTTTCACATACCATTTCCAAAGTACATGATGACTTTCATTTATCCCTCTTAAGTAAGTAAATACCTGATCCTTCACATGTACTCTCTTCGGAGATGGTATAGTTGGAGGATGATCTTTCTTATGAGGAGCAGCCAATGAAGATCTTAGATCATAGAGATAAAATTCTATGTAACAAGACTACTAACCTGGTCAAGGTACTATGGTAGAACCATAAGTATGAAAGGGAAACATGGGAACTGAAGGAGTCAATGAAGGAAAAGTACCTGAACATGTTTATGGCCTAGAATGTAAAAAAATTGAGGGATATATTTTATAAGGGGATACGAATGTAACGACCCAATGTTTTATCAGTGGAAATTAATTTCTTATAATTATGCCATATAATCAAATGAAATCACAACATAATGAACTATTAATTGCTAAGTGACCATTAAAAATTATTTTCTCACTCCTTTTATTTGAATTTCGAAAATCTGACATAAACAGTTGCGATTAGTAGGTTATTTGGAGTCTAATAAGAAAAACATAATTTTTTATGAATACTAATCTACCCTTGTGAATAGTAACATACCCTTATTAACAGTCATATACCATAATTAATAGTAACCTTACCTATGATATTATATAAATAATATTCAAGTAAATGTAAAATATATCTATATCTTGGAATAAGAAAAAAAATTATTTGTTTCAATTAAATTGTGATTTTATTTAAATATTAAATTATTCATATTTATAAAATTATTTTTGAAACATTGACTTCATTTTTTTATTCTACACATTGAAAAATGGTTTTGGTGAATTTTCAGAATTTTTCTAAAATACTTGGATTTTTTTATGAATAGTAAAAGCCCATAATTCACAATAAATGCTAAAACCTGAATTTCTGCATCATGCTTGAGTCATTCATGATGTAATTGGATATTGGGTTGTACTCACATGAATTAATTACTATTCTTGGTTATGTAATCATCACTATTTCTTATCTTATGGGAAAATAATAAACTGGTGATTATAATACTATAAGAACCCTCCCCTCTTCCACTATAAATACCAACCATCCTTACCTCTTCTCTTCACTCCTCTCAAGACTTGTGATTTACTTAGATTATCCCCAAATATATTTCCAACATCCTTACCCACGTTCATCAGCCTTTTTTCTCCACAAAAGACCCAAACCTCTTCCCTTAAGAGGTTCTCAAAGGGGATAAACTCAAGAGGTAAATTCCTCTTTTCAATTCTATTATTTTTCAAGTTATTTTCTTTTCTTCTTTCATTCCTAACCTCCTTTCACCCAAATGGTATGATTTCTTCTGTAAAATACATGAACTACAATTCTATTTTACTAATGGGTTATTTAAATCATCATCTTTCCTTTCCCCACTTTTATTTGAAAGAAATGGAAACACCGTTTGAGATGTGTTAATTTTGCACAATCAAGGACGAAGGGTTATCAATTCAATTTTAGTCTTTAATTATGGTCATAAAACCATTTTAACTATTTAACCAGACCATAATATATATATTATGACTCATATATAGTTCTGGAATCCTTTTTTAAACATGGATTTGGATTATAAAAAAATGTGTTCTTTGTGGTCAAAAATTACCAATTGACCTAAAAGGATGTCACTAAAGTTTTTTATAATGAATCAACTTCCATTCAAGTAAAAAATTATTTTTTCTACCTTATAACCTTATTTGTTTTCAATAATAAAATATAACTTCAATTAGGGAAAACCACTTACTTCATACATGTTTATCCGAATATGAACCAATCATTTAAACCAAAGAAGCAAACAGACCCAAACAATCAAATTGAACCTGATAACCAATTAAAAAGGTCTTGAATGAACATTAAAAAGTTATAATAAGTATTTTTAATATATAATATGTTCTGGAATTATTAATTAAAAAACTAATTTTTTTTATTCAATTCGTTTATAACAAGTGGAGAACATCAACATACTTAAGGTAAGGGATATTCTCTATTTCACATTTATTCAAGAATGTCCTCTAGGATATGCCATTATATGTGTAATACATAATGATGGGGTATGATTTAGAACATTCCCCATACTGAACTCATGTTTTATAGGTGATTATAATTCTATTTTCCTCTCATTAATCCCTTTTAATTACATTCAATATCATACCGATACTCTGTATGGAATTCTACAGAAACTGTCTTTATTACATCAAGTTTCCCTATCATTATTTTTTCTCAAATGAAATTTTCTTTTATTTTTATGTAAATATTATACATGATCTTTAAATTCTCCAAAATTATTATTTAATAACCATATCACATTCTCTCTCAAGGATATACATACCTTTTGTGATTCCCTCCTCGATACTTCCCGATAAGAAAACTCATTTTAACGGAGCTTCCCAAAGTTTTACCCAATTTAAAATTCACTTTATCCTATATTTTAAGACACCATTTTATTTATAAAATAATCCATCTTATTATGAAAACATTTTGGGTGCAATTCTGGTTTTATATAAAATTTTGTTCTCTTCTCTATTTTAAATTCTCTATAGTATTTTCTTTAAAACTACATGAAAATGTTTTAATGCTAAAATTTCTCAAATACATTTATTAAAGGTTGTCACATATTTTTTATATAACATAGAATTATATATGCCTATTTTTGCTTATGAACGTCCATGTATGTTATAATTCCTTTCTATCAAAGAGACTTTCATGATACTCTCAATGGTTATGCTTTATCTCATGATTGTGGTACCCAAATCTTTCCATGGGTAACCCTTGTGTTTATGTAAGACTGATTATGTATGATTCATTATGTGGAAAAAATATTCATGAAATGTAATATTGGTTCAATCAGATAGTTCTCTAATGAATTGGGTAATGTTTAGTCTCATGAGATGTTATGCATGATAGTCTTGGCGGTTATCATTGGCTTGTGTTGTTATGTGCAGTGGTCTCGGCAATTAGTCTTGTCTTGTGATACTATGGGAAATGGTCTTGGAAGTTATCCTTTAATCATACTAAATTCATGTTTTATGTTTTTGAAACATTTATATGACTCCAAATTTATATAAATCGATTTTTATATGTTATTATTTCTTATGTTACATTCCTTTTTATATCATTACTTCATGTCTTCAAACCAATGTTCTAAGGATTTATTCTTATTATTATTCCCTTAATAGGATTTTATATCATCCATTTTTTCATTTTAACCCCATTTTATCATATGAATATGTATTTGAACAATGTAGGTTAGGGGTTCTTTATGAATAATATTTAAAAAAGTGTTTAATTTAATTCCATGTTTCAAGTTTTCTTTGCCTAGTATTCCAAGACAGTAGACTTCACGATCCTTGGTTTGTACTCTGATGTATAATTATCCTTAAAAACATGTAATTTAATATGTAAAAGTATAGGGTCTCTATAAAAATAGTTTCTATAAAATTAGAGAAATAATATTCTTGATAATATTCCTTGCAAATATATTTTTATAAGAATAAAAATGAATGTGTTCTTTATATTACTAAAAATAAAAAACAAGATCATATTAAGAATGAATTAAAGAAGAAATTAAAATTTGAAGGAATAAGAAATATTCATTCATAATTTCTATTGTGTAATTAGTTTTAGTAAGAGAAAGGAATATTTTTTTAGTGAATGTTTTGAAGAAGGAAGATGTACAGTAACAACATACTTGAATTCTGAAGATTCAAGAGGCATCCTGGATATTCAAAAACACTATGACCTATCATTATTATGAGGGATTCACTTTCACCATTGTGATAATATAATGTATTTATTTTTTGGGGTTATTACCATCTTGTTTCAATACATATGATTATTTCTAGTGGGTTGGGTGATCTTGGGATTTTCCAAAAAATTACTAGCTAGTCTTATTGATTAGTGAACCCTATATAGTCTTTTGTGCATTTATTATGTGTTCTTGTGGGTGTGTTTAATAGTGATTCCATTTTTACTCAAACCAATAATGAATAATTATTAAAGGTGTGAACATAAAATAAATTTTTTATCACTAATTCACCCCCTATCGGTTATTTCATATATCTTGTTGGTGGTTGTTCACCACTAATATTATATTCTTAAATATTAGTGTTAATGAGACATTGTTGTTTTTTCTATCTGAAATAAAATTTATCTTACTAGTTATTCTCCACACATAGTGACATGTGGATAAAGATTAAAAATTTATTAGGGTTTAAATCATGGTTATTTGAATAATTATGTAATGTGATAACTTTTAAAATTATTTTATATATATCATTTTCAAATAAGGAATGTTATTAACATAGAGAGTAAATAGGAAAGAAGACATTAAAGGTAAAATATGTGTGTGAAAAGGTATCATCATTTATAATAACTAAAATTTAGTATATAATTAAAATGTAATTTTAAATTCAAAACTTCTTTTAAAATTGAATTTTACTCATAAAAAATTAATAACGACAAGTATAAATTATGTTATGAGATTTATATTTTAAATAATTTCAAATGGGATCCTTAAAAAAGTCCACAAGGTTATATTTTATTAGAGGTTTTTTTAAATCATATAATTATATTGAAATTACATGTTGAATATGATTCATTTAATTTGTATATTTTTTATAGCTCTCTCTTTTATACTATAAAATATTTATATCACATATGAGTATCATAAGTGGATTATTTTACAAGTACTATTTAGATTCATTCTATCTATATTTTTAAAATATATTTTTATGTTAAAATTTCAAATTTTAAAGGCTTTATAACTTGAAAGAAGATGGAATGTAATTTTATTTTTGGAATTGTATTTATTCTGCTATTTTTTCAACTGTTTCTACTATTTTTTCTAATTTTATTTATTGTTTGGGTAAATTATATTTGTACATAAAATTAAAAAATATATATCTTTACACATATTTAATTTTACAACCAATATAAATATGTCGTTTTTTATATTATTTATTCAGTTATCAAAAAAACATAAGTAAAATCCATGTTTTTAAAATCCGTTTTTTATAAAATATGTAAAAAATATATTTGATTTAATATTTGAAAAGGGGGTTTTAGGTTTGTTTTTATAATAAATTATGTAAAAAATATATTATTACATCAGTTAAAAAATCACTGTAAAAAACATTGTTAAACATCTCTTACAAATATACCCCTAATTAATCGATGATAATAATTTTAAAAAAAAATTGTAAGAGACCCTTTTCACTATTTTGAGGGGCTAAAAAAGATCTAGATCTTGACCATTTGAGTTATGGTGTATATATGGGTTGATATATATTATGAGAGGGAAACCCTGGATGAGTTAAAATGGGTTGTTTTTAGGTATTATGACCTACCTTGAGTGAGATATTAGTAGTCCTAGATTGATATAAAAGGCATAACCTAAGTGAGATGGTAGAGAATATGGATTAATGTTGGAAATCAACCACTGTGAGAGTTTGGAGGTATGAGATTTTGTATAAAAATGTGACGAGGCTTCATCCTCATTAAGAGGGTGGTGGTAAGAGATGTAATATGATCTAGAGTATAAAACCTCTCCTTTATTGAGATGACGAAGGTGTAATATCTGATATATGATATGTCATGATGCCTCACCCTATGTGATATGGTGGAGGTATGATAGTTGTTATGAAAAATTTTATTGGGCCTCATCCTAAGTGAGATAATTACTGAATCCCAACAAGAGATGAGATGGTTGTTGTGATAAGTGAAGTTTATGATTATGTAAAGGGGATATTATTAAGTGTGACAGATATTTTTAATAATACATAATCCATATTCTATGTCTAATTCATAAGATTCTTATGCCGGTTCAAAATCCTTATATAACACGATTGGAGTTCAGGATTTTAATAAGATTCAAAGTAGAAGAAAAACATAATTCTATGCTTTAACGAATGGTATTGTGTCAAAAAAGTAATTTGGAGAACAATTCATGTGTTGTAAATAATTTTTATTCTATATCCTACTGATACTAATTTGGGATATATTTTGGCCATGGATTTTGTGTCGTGGGGATGAAAAAAATGGAAATAGGGTGGAAAGTTTCTGGAAGTACACCATGGAATAGGGTGATTTTCAACACCGAAGAGGATACTCAATTAGAGAACTCTATGATGTAGAAGGAATACAAAGTCATATTTGAGGAAATTTGGATATCATTTGGTTATGAAAATTTAGGGCCTTCATGCCATATATCATCTCTCGTTCTTTATTTAGGATAAAATATATCATATTATTCTGTAGTTAACCGACCATGTTGTATTGCTCAGTAGGATATTTTTTGAAGCTCTATAGAATTCAATAGATCTACAATTCATCTCTTATCCAACACAAAATAATTGTGTTTAATTTAACTAAAAATGCAAAAAAAATATGATACACTTTAATTCCCTATACCATGTTGGAGATCTTGTTTTATAGGGTTAATCTGGGAAGTTTGAGTAAGAATGCTGAAATGGATTCATATTCATAATCTCATGGTTATTTCAACCTATTCTAACTACAATGATAATTTAATATAAAAAATTAATATAAATAGTATCCAAGGGTTGTGATTCAAAAACGGGACTTGAATTTGAAATTGAAGTTAAAAATTTGATGTTCTTGATGATGGTACTATTGTAAAATTTTGATAAATGAAGATTATCTGAGAAAAAGGAAGAGTGTATAAAGGATTAATTTGAAAGAGATTTGTATATGTCAAATAAAATGAATATTTTATGATTATACTAATTTGAAATGATGAAGAAGGATAAAGGAAGAATAAGAATAAGGGGTTCTAAAAATTGGCATAGATTAAAGTGATCTTACTTGAGTTTATACAATTTGAAGATATAGAGGATGATCATAACAACATCAAAAAATGAAGGATATTATTATAAATATTTATTCTTTTTGATATGAAGTTATATATCATTGTAAAAGAGTGGGACTAGCTATCAATGTCTGGAGACTTATTTTAAAATTAGTACAAGGATAAACCCTTATCATTATGCCTATATCCTGAAACTAGTGGGCCATATGATCTCAACAGAATCTGGATTATACCAATTATTAGCCTTCTCATTTTGGAGGTAACCGTTGTAAATCTACCTTACCCTTAATATGTGTATGTGTTGTTAGACTGAATTTAGGACTCACTTTAACTGGTGATGAGGGTTGTTTTTTCAAGGAAACATTGAAATAAATAGAATCACTACTTCACCCCCAGTGATTCATTATAAGTCCAGGAAGTTCCATTTCAAGTGATATCAAAGGAAAGTTTCCCCTCGATGGTGTTTTACTATTTGATAAAAAGTTTCTTTGTACTCAAAGTGTTTATCACTAAATTCATGGTTATATCACTGGAAAAAATAATACCATAAATATAAAGGGAATTCCAAAATTTGATTCAAAAAGCTATGACATATGAAAGGAAAAAATTATTCCATATATGTAATATATCAGTAATGATATATTATAATTCAAAAAAAATTCTTTGTTCATTGGGTTGAATATATTTCTATGATAGTAGAAGTTAAGTGGAATTTTAAGAATGATGGTCACTCAATGAAATATATTCTATCCTCACTCTAGAAAAGTGAGTTTTTGAATTTCAAAGGACTCAATATGGATACATACATCTAGAATAAACATTATAATATCTACAGTATAACGACCAAGTGAGGAGAGAAAAATAATAGTATTGGAGACTTATGTATGTAGTTATATGGATGCATGATGATGAAAATATTTATAGTTTCTTCAAAATGTTGAATGAATTGGTGATCATAATCAGATTCTATGGTGAGAATTTGGAAGAAGATAACATTGTTGAAAATATTTTTTTGTATCTTACTAGATAAAATTGATTATAATGTCTCCTATATAAAACAAAAATATCCAATTATATTTATCATGATGATTTTCATGGTGTTCTAATATCTTATGAAATAAATAAATGTAGTTCTATCAAGAAGAATTCAAATAACGAAAAAGAGATGACTTTTAAATCCATCAACCAAGAAAAGATAAAGAAGAAGTCTTATATTAAAGAGGAATATTTTTATTTCAATTCATATTATGATTTGTATCAAGATTTTAATTTTATAATTTCTATTAAATCTATAAATTTTATAAGATTAAATGGAAGGATTAAAGGTAATATTCCAAAAATATACATTTTATTGTGGAGTCATTAACCATTTTACTACAAAGTTCCCTATATTAAAAAAAGATGGACTTAGTGATGAAGAATAACCACTAGGAGGATTTTTCATAAAGGGATCATTAATTTTTTTTTAAACGGGGTTTCTATTAAAGTTAAAAGAAAAATTTATCAAAATTTATGATCAGAAATTTCTTATTAAATTGTGTACGTAATAATAGTAGTGATGAAGAATATGAAACAAAAATTTCAAGATATATGGATAAAAACATATCATTTGATAATTTAATGAAAAATAATTAACTATTTAAAGGTGTAGTGAATCCAATTAGAATGAATAAAATGATAAAATATTCTTACTAAAATGAAATTTTATTATGCTTGATTTTCTTCCCACTAAAAGGGAAAATTCCTTTCTGAAACTAAGATCATGAAAAAAATGATTTAAAAATGGTATTATTTATGAAAATGGGGTTAATACATTAATGTTATGATTATATTTATTTTTTAACCTATTATATAAGGATATTGTAGTTATTGGGAGAAAAATTAGAGTTATTTTTTTGGGGAGGATAATCTTTTTATGTTTATCTTTTAATTGATTATCATCCACTTTACTTTATATTTTCACATATTTTTTATTCGTAAGGTTTTTTTTAAATCAATTAACTAACCACCATTGTCTTCATAGTCTTGTGATCATTTAATGAATTCCCTCATGAGTAATGTTTATTTTTATCTTTATGGTGTGGATATTTAATTTTGTTTCAATATTATGGTTATAATGCATATAATCAAGGATTGAGCATAAGTCTAGTCAAATTCTCCTTATATGATGAGAGAAAAAATTTCATGTAAAGTATATTACAAGTTGAATGAATAAGAATAATTATTTAAAACATGTGATTGGAAGTAAGGTAAATTATATAAAATTAAATAAGAAACTTAAAATTCGAGTTTAATTGGTTTTCATGAAAAATTTGGATCTACAAATATTTTTCTTGTGTGATGCTTTAAATTTTATTCTTCATTTATAATTATATGATTTTGTTGACTATTCTATTTAAACCTTAATAGGGTATATATCTTTGTAATGATATGGATATTTTATTCTTAAAGTGAAATCGTGTGTTTAGGTGTGGGGCAATTTTATGGATAATATTTAATTCATAATAATTATTAAAATATTTATTTTAAATAGATATATTTTCATTATTTTTAATATTTTTATGTTTAAACGGTAAGAAATAAATATTTGTTTATTTTATAATAAAATTAAAAGTAATATGGTCAAATAAGTGAAGATGTAATTTAATGATGTCTATATGCAAGAGTTTCTAGATAACATGTTTGTTACATCCCAAACTGGATGTCGCTAAAATGGTGAACTGAGTTGGTTCACCACAAGACCTCAATAGTACATCCTCTTATTCTAGAGGCCTCTAACTAGAAGAGGGGGTATAAAGAGGAACTATGAGGAGACTATACCTCTATATCAGTGTTCAAAACTAGAAGTAAATAAAAAAACATAATACACATTATAAAACATAAAAATGATAAATAAACTGAAATAGAAGCTCCTATAATAAAATCAAATATAGTAAATTATTGAATAACCATTCCATACATACAATATCGATCCCCCACTAATTTTATCACATATAAAAAATATGAAATTGAAAAATAAATACAATAGGCCATTCTTCTAAATCCAATCAATATCACATACCTTGTCTTCGGTACCCTATCAAGCTACTCCAGTCCAATCATCAGACTCCACATGAGAATTCTGCTCAAACATGAAACCTCGATACATTACATTATCATTCAGGAATCCATTCTCAACATGAATGAAAAAATATGATATGTACATAAACTAAGGTATTGTATAGGGGATGAGAAATAAATCTCAGTTGGCCACCCCTAATGGTGAACCTATAAAATACAACCATAAGTGAATTCTCATGAAATATGCTCAGCCTATCAAAACCTAAATGAAAATAAATTCAAATAAATCTATTTTATATCCTTAGGTTGAAGACCATGATCAATTATAGCTACTTAATCCAATGTCAGTGTGTCTCTGAGCACATCTTAATGATTGTGAATCTAAAATAACCAACACCCTCCATATACATGGTAGTTGTATCCAAAACTAAAAATTACAGGGACCCATAGTACGATATTCCTATCATCCCAAAAGATAATCTACATCAAACCCATACCATATAATCATGAGCACAAATATTATCTCATATTTGGTGACTAAATACATATATCCATGTTACCACAGAAAATTACTACTGAACCCATACCATTAGTCGAGAATCTACCTCATGTATGATAGATTATAATTCTTGGAGAATCATTCGAATAGATATATCATATATCAAAACAATCATTCCTAGTGAACCAGTAGAGCACTTGTACCATATATTAAATAAATCATGCCCTGATTATTATTCCAGTGCCTAAACCATGGATGTAGAGTATCTATCCACCATCCATCCTATCTGGTATACCATCATTTCATAGAGCATCAATTTGGAATATAAACATTAAACTATATTATCTATGTATAGATCCTGGGTCTGAAACAAAATCCATAGAGTATATTATCCCATCTTAGAACATCATTCCCACGTCTAACCACATAATTGTGATTCCACATCCACATTACTCAAACATGCACCCTGATCCTCGGTCCAACACTCAATCCAAAAACCAACTATTGGTGCAAATATGATGGGTCCGGTCTGATATTCTTAAATATGGATATCCAAAACCATGATTGTGGATCATATGTCTATCTCTCTCATTCTTCGAATCTCTTACTAATAAACTGGGCTCCAAACCATGGAAATCCAACCACATCACAAAATCCCCATATGTGTAAACCAATTCCAAAATCAACCACTAAGAAAAATCTTAATAAGGGTTGGTTGAAAACCCATGACCCTGAAAAGATCCTCAAATATACCAAATTCTACAATATATTTAAGATTCCCTATGAGGTATTCCTCAATCTCATATAAGGACTCGAGCTAATTTCATCACAAAAAATATCCCCAAGCTACCCTTAGTATCCTATAACTGATACTTCATCAATAATGCACCAACAATGGAATACAAAAGCAAGACCATGCCATGCAGTCATTCCCAACAACTAACTACGACATCCCATGATGACTTAATCTGAATCCATCCCACTAGGGGCTTTCACAAGTGTCCCTTGGACTCAACACAACACCAAAATAGAGCCTAGCCATAATTTTTATCCTTATATGTCAAAAAATCCAAAAATATCTCACCACTCTGATCTTCAAACATCGTATATAAACCTCAACTACTCTAACCCAAAGCAATTGGTCTCGATGTGCAAGGAAAAAACAATATCTCCCTATATATATTACTTGATCCCACATTCTAGGATCCATCCATGGAACCTCAAAAAAATAAAGATGGAATACTAAGTCCAAGCTAATCCCCAAGCTCACAACCCTCTCTAGGTCCTCGAAACTCACAACCCAACCCACTAGAGGATTATTAATTCAAACCTCAAGGAAATCCTCCAACTGAATGATCATGGTCTAAAATACCATCTAGACAACCTCTATATTATGAAATAATTCTACCATAATGATCTATTTGAAAAAACACTCACAATGGACTAATGACATGTCCAATTCTGATTTAGGGGCACAAAACATCAAAAACCCCTTTGTTGTAAAAAGTAGATGGTGTGTACTTCTAATTACATTGCGTGTACTCTCAACTCTACACCTAGAAATGTACTTATACATGGATAGAGAAAATAGGGTTTTCCTATGTCCCACTACAAATACAGGGAGTACATGGTGTATGATTTTGTACTTAATAAATGTCCATGTACCCCTCACACAGGGTGTCTACCCAAATACATGTCCCTGACCACCTATATAGAATCTAACTAAAGTACACGGGGTGTAATTTTCAAAATTCCATCTACCTATGTACTATTTTCTCGGTCTTGGTAAATGTCCATAAACTACTACATATTGTTTACTTAAATCACATGGGATGTACTTATAAAAATTTCATCTTCCTTATTCCAAAATAACACATGTCATGTGTATCTAAAATAGCTTTCCATGTTATTGGGATTTCCAAATGGGAACCCCTACAAACATCATGATCACCATATTCTTCCCCAATTTGGAACAAATCATCCCTAGTGTGGTCTTCAACAATCATAAAAGGGATATAAAACTTCAAAAAGAATGAATGTACAAGGATAGGGATATAAAAATCAATAAAATGGTCTACATCATAGCATAAAATTGAATCTTTCAGTTTAAATATGCTCCTGGAAGCCGCAACACCTCAAACTAGTCTTGCTCTATACCATGGAAAATGTTGATTGGAATATATTTCTTCACCCCCACTTGGTCCAATCATCACACATAATGGGTTTTCCCTATTCCATCATGTCATGATTAGGAACCCCAAATTTGTGGTTTGGGGTTTTAGTTTTTATTAATTAATTAATTAATTAATTAAATTCCCATTGTACACCTGTCCCAAGTCCCAAGACCTGAAGAGGGTTTACCCCTCATCTAGGAAAAACCTATCATTAAAAACTCAACCACATAGTAAGAAACTCAATCCAATGCTTTGTTAAAAATATACAACTACCTGAACCCATAAAAATAATTTAATATTGTATAATTAAATATTAAATATTTTTCCAAAACATGAACGTCTCAGAATTCCCTCAAACTCTTATCCTAAGGTAAAATCCTTATTCTCCAACTAACTAAGTGTCTAAAAAATTATCTGATATCATATGATAAATTAAAATAACCATTCTACCTCTCATGATTACCCAAAAACAGAAAATCAATACTCTTTAAAAAAATCATATCTATGGAAATGAAGGTCTTTAAAATGTAAGAGTTAAACAATTAAATCCGTAGATACATAAGATTATTTTCCTTATTGAAAAATTAAAATTCTTGATATGTAAGAGACTTCCCATTGTTGAATATGGGAAATTACTAATATGTAATGTTTACAGTATTTTATATAAATTTTCCTCAGAAATTTTTAGTGATGCATAAGAGTTTATACTCATACATAATAGTCCTTCTGAGTAACATATTAAAAAAAATTCCATGTTTTAGGCCACATAAAGGGATATCTAATATTACTCATGAGAGTATAAGGATGTGTAATGGTTATTCCACCACAAAATGTGATATATATGAGTAATCATTTTCCACTGAAAATGATCATGTGTTATGAGAGATGAACATGGGAAATTAAATGTATGAATAACATTATTTCATCATGACCTTATACTTTTTACATTGAGTATTTTCAGACATGGGAAGGTTTTTAAGTCTATTAAAACCTCTAAATTGTGGTAAAAAATCTCACACCTTGATGGATAAGAAGAGTTAGACATAGAGAAAAACTTAAGACTCACAAGGTCATGTTGTGGCATGGTAAGGTTTGTCAAACTATGGGATGAAGGCGACACTGTGGCCTTCATGGGAGGATGATGAAATTTATTTTTTCATGAGATATCCATGGTATATGAATTGTACTTCCTATTTATGTTTAATGAAGAATTGTCTAGTTTTTTCAGGTGAGATAACAGTATTCATGGGGGAAGTTAATTGTTCCATGGATAAATTCCAATTCTTTGGTTTTTATATCTATAGTTGAGATATAATTGTTAAATATTTTCTACTATTGGGGATTATTGAAGATATATTGTTAGAATATAAAGGTTACATTCTACATGGTTCTTCAACCATATCTAATTGAATTAGGAGTTATAGTTAAGGTGTAAAATATATATAAAGATATACATTGAGAAAGATGTTGAATTGTTTACATATAAATAGAAAATATTTTTGTATCTTGGAACCCATCATGGGATCTTATTTTAGATGATCATTTTCTATTATAGTTCATATGTTAATGAGGTAATGATTTTTTTATTCACACACTCTCTAATGAATAGAATGAGGTTATGGTTCATTAATTCCAAGCTATATAATTAAAGTTAATTGTTCTTATTGTTGGTATACTTTTATATTATTCTATTTTAGGTTTCTTCATTGACATTGCTTTTTTATATATTGTCTCCTTATTCATGCATAAAAATTTCATTTTGATAGAGGATATGATTTTTAATTAATTGAAAAATTTCCATAATTTATTAATGGTCATTATGTTAAATAGAGTAGTTATGTTTAGATATGGTTTTGGTTCACCTATTTCTTGAATTATCTAAGTACATAACCATACAAAAAATGGATTTCAAGGGATAGAGAGTGAATTCTAGGATAAAATAATTTTCTTATGCCTAATTTTAAAAACAAATCCATTAATCAATTATTCATTTCCCTTCTCTAATACATGGTCATTTAATTAATAATATTGACACACTTTACTAAATTAGATATAATCTTTTATTTTTTATATTCATTAAAATTTGTATAATTGGTTTCCTAGGAATAATTTCCATCAATTTTCCCTAGGATTAACCACTTGATACACCATTATTCTTAGTATTTAGGAAGGGTAATTATAAATTATAATCTTTATAAATCATAAGAACTAATGAGACCATTCGGGCCCATAATTCTCTTCTTTATTATATATTAACTCTCTTCATTGACCACCTATTGATATGAAGTAAGGGAAATATGATAAATAATTACCTAACAGACCTATATTTGATCTGCATATCCTTGAGGGGATTAAATAGTTTCATCAAGTTGTGAAGAAATGATCTCTTTCAAGGGATATTATTGCCTCTATGATTATAAAGGACTTTTAGTTCTACCATAAATAAAGTTTTGGGTAATTATATATACTTAATAGGATAAATAGTGTATTTATCTAGCTATAATATACCATTAAAAGTAATGAAATTCTAGAAAAACCATGAGTTTGGTTATCTACCTTTATTCATATAGGGGATTCTCTCTGGTAGTTGGGTTTCTAAATAGAATCGAATAAGGACTTGGGTATATCTTGGAAGAAATTCCAAGATATTTTATTCATGTAGATTTACCATGACTCTATATCATGTAATGAAAATAGTGTTCAAGAACAATTTAAAATTCTCATTATCTATCATATATCATTCCAATAGATTCATTAATTTAATTGTATTTGATAAATGTTTATTTGGTGGTGGTGAGTATAGAAACTCAGGACCCACACTCCCAAATCCTATGTTGAAATACATAACATTGCATTTCTTTCTATGATTCCGATAAGTTTGACACAATTTTTTACATAAACCCCTTACAATATCAAATGTAAAACTTGTATCACATTCATTTTGGAGGAAAATTTAATTTTAGAGTTTTATAGAATTAAGAGAAACTCCTATATAAATAATTCAAATCAATATTTACTCATAAACAACTGCTTCAAAAAGTTGTTCATCATCTCTCGTTATACCCAACTCTTCTTAGTTCACATTAGTTCATCAACATCATCCTTGTTAAATTATATATAGACATAAATTTTTATAATTAATTTTTTAAAACTTGGGGAAAATTAAACATAAGAAGGGTGAGAACATATACTCAGTTATGGTAAACATAAGCACTAAAAATGTTATCCACAAGCATAAAAGTGAATAAGGGTATGATGGCATAATCATACTGCATGAGTGTGTCATAAATAAGATCATACACAAACAAAAACATGGATCATTAAATATGGAAACATGGAAAACTAAAAATTCATAAAAATCAATAATTATGAGCCATGTGATATTAATATAGATCATTAAAAACATTATAAACCGATATCAAACATAACAAAAACATATTGGTATCTTGGAACATCATCTCATTGAACCCTTTTGAACCCTTACAGAACCCTTACAAATTGAAATAAACATATGGTCAAATACCAATACAACTATCTAAAAAAAATCATTACCTAAGGAATCAGAGTGATATCTGGGCACACCAATCATATAATCTCAAAATACCACATCTGGTGCTATCTGGGTGTAGCCATCATTTTTAATTTCAAAGAACTGAATATGTTTAGAATTTATCAAAACTAATTGAAATGAACATTATTATTTTCATAATATTATTAACATGAAGAAAGGAAACAGGTTTCATAAAAATCACTTCAAAACATTAATAACCTGTGGAAAGTAAATAGGTTCCATAACAATCTATTTTAATCATTGTTAACCCATTTAAAAGATATTGGTTCTATAAGAATCTCTTCAAAACCTGATTAACCCATGTCAAAGAAATGGGTTCCAAAACATCCTATTTGAAAAATGATTAACCTATGGAAAGGAAAAGGGTTCCATAAAAATATCTTTCAAACTTGATTAAACCATGGAGAATAAATAGGTTCAATATATATAACATGATTAACCAATTGAAATAAATGGGTTCCATAAAAATCTCTTTGAACCATGGTTATCTCATGGAAAGGAAATAGGTTGCATAATAATATCTTTGAAACATGGTTAACCCACGGAAATGAAACTAGTTCCATAAAAATCAAATTAATACATGAATAACCCATATAAATGAAATGGGTTCCCTAAAAATATCTGCTAAACATGAATAACTAATGTAAATTAAATGTGATCCATAATAATCTCATTGAAACATGGATAACCCATGGAAATGAAATGGGTTGCTTAACAATATCTATAAAATAGGAATAACCCATGGAAAGAAAATGGGTTCCATAATAATATATTTGAGACATTAATAACCTATGGAAAGGAAATGGGTTCTATTAAAAGATCTCTGAAAAATGAATAACTTATATAAAGGAAATTAGTTCCATAAAAACCGACTTGAAACATTGTTAACCAGAGGAATATAAATAGGTTTCATAGAAATCTCTTTGATATAATTTTAACTCATCCATAAAAGAATGAAAATGGTGTCAATAAAAAAATATACCCAATTTATGATATGTAAAAATAAGTTTTGATGATGTTGATTAATGTAAAGACCATAAAAAGTTCATTAAAAACATTCATGATGGAAATAATCTATAACAATTTCACACTGTCTCATACCACCTTGTAACATTAGAATTATATTAACCGTGAAAGAATATTATTGAATGAATATTATAATATCATTTGAATAATAATATTCTTGATATATAATGTCAAAGGATAATTATAAACACCAAATAAAATAAGATAGGTCTATAACATAACAAATGTCTATAATAAGTCATGTTGTGATTAAAATACAATAACGCTTCGGTAACTTTGAAACTGTAAATTCTATGAAAGAGTGTTCACCCAAAGGATATGTAAATAACAATAAATTTAAGTATAAAAATAATAAAATAAATCAATGGTCAGTATATACACCACACAACAAAATTAATTGGTGAATATGGAATATATATCACAAAAATAAAAGAGAAACGATAAAACCACTTATAAAGATCATAAAATAAGAGTGAGAATAAATCAATGAAATAATTGTTTGTGATAATTTTAAATACAAAAAATAAAATTCTATATACATTATAATAAAATCACTGTTCATTTAACACATATTATTTGTATAACATGACCAATGACATAGAAGTTTAACCTAATTAATGGAAATTGAGTTAACAAATCCCTTACAATTGTGGTAAAAACTGAATTGGAATCACCAAAAGTAACAATCATAAAATGAAATATTTAAATATAATAAAGATAATATAACTAATGATATATTATATCAAAAGTTATGTAGATAAACTACACAAAAGATGAAAGTCGTGAATATGAAATTTATCTCACAGATGGAAAAGTGTGATGAAATTCCCTTACATTGAGTCTAATTTGTCATAAATTACCTCTATATTTATGAATAATAATCTTATGTTAATTATTTACTTTATTAATAACATTTTATAAGTTTATTATTATTTTTATTTAACTTTAAACAATTAATATACAATTACGTAATCAATAATGTTTAAGTTGGAGGTTCTGGCCAATTTTGGCTTACAAGTAAAAACTGACATTGATGGGTCGACTATGGACAATGTGGTCATTATTTAAATATATATAGAATAATAACCATGATTTAATTGTCACATTTTTATATAAATTATATTTTTATAATAATTCATGAAATATGGTTATGAAAAATGACCCAGCATTACGATTGTGGAGACGGTAGGTTGTACTTACGAATGTGTAACATTCCAGTTTTTCAATAATTCTTTTGGAAAGAAGATAAGTAACATTTATATTTCTAGAATGACCATTATATGATAAATACCAAATTATTTAATTATATATTATTATATATATATATTTATTGTTATGTGGTGATGAAAAGGGAATAATCACATCGCTTTGAGGGGGCGGTAGACCGCACATCTCCGAACGATATTATCACATTTTAAGTGTGTGAAATTTAAATACATAAATGATATGTTATATGTAAAAAATATATTTAAGTAATTAATATCATAAATAATTTATTTATATAATATATTTTTATTAAAACCATCCTTAATACATTCCATATAAATGGTGAACATATCACATCGCTTTTAGGACGTGGTAGTCCACTCATCGACCAACAATGTTATTGTATTCCCACAAAATGGTAAGCATAAAGGTATATGTTATATAAAATTATAGAAGTATGAATAAATTATAAATATATTATATATCATATGAAAATTAATTTCCATCATAATTTCCTACCATTATAGGTGGTAGAGGAAAAATGAATGACATCATTTCACAAGGTGGTAGTTCACCGTACACAAGAATGGTCATTATGTTGCCCATTTTATGGAAGTACATGTAGGTTTATGCCAAAATCATAATATGAATAATTATTTTTATGTTGATTATAATAATTTTTTTATATATTAATTTGATGATAATTATTTAATACGTGGATAATGAAATAAATAAAAGTGATTTTTGAAGAATGTGACCTCTTTTTTACGTAAATCCTTTGGGTTTACACCAAAGTAATTAAATGGATTTATTTCATCCCAAAGATATGATTCTAGGATAATAGGATGTATTTTTTCAGTGTATTTGGGTAGTTTTTTATGAGTAAGAATGTATTAAGAGGTTTTTAGGGAGGGTGGGGAGAGGGGGCCATTTATAAATGTATAAATGGACATATTGGGTATTTGTTAACAGTTTTGAGTTCTCCCCATGTTTTACTTGTACCCCCAAGGTAAAAATGGAAAATTATAGATAATTATAAGGTTAATTTTCAAAATATGTCAATAAAATAATTTTTAGATAAGTGAAGTGTCATTTTTACATCTTATATTCTACGATTAATCATTAATTAATCGTGTATTTACCTTAGTCACTGAAATTAATTTAAATTACATTCACTAATATTTTTGTTCAAAAAAACGTTATTCTCAATAGAAACTATAAATTATTCTGATTATAAATATAGAGTCCATTTTCCATATTCTAGTAATAGAAGTGGTAAAAATTAATTTAAAATTCATCTCATAAATAGGACGAGATAGTGGGATTTTCCGGGGAAAATCTCAATCATTTTTTAATATTTTTTATATCTAATTTCAATTTAAAATTAATTACAATGACCTAAATTGGTTTATATGATATAAAATTTATTTAATAATACTTTAAATTCAATTAAAATATAATTTAACACTATAAATTATTTAGATGAAAAATAAATTTTAAATTATAATTAAGTATCACTCACTGTTCAAGAAAACGAAAGTTCTTAGAAAAATACCAGAAATTTACCCAATGAAAATTTTCATTTTAAGATTTAAAAAATAAAGTTAATTTTTTCAAATAAAAATTATAAAAGTTTCAAAATCTAGTTTTTTTTAAAAAAATATTCTATTAAAATGTGGTAAAAATGCCTTTTCAAAATATATAACTTTTATGCTTAAATTGGATTAATTCTTATATTAAGCCTATAAATCTTATTTAAGGAATTTAAAAACATTTTATTTAATATATATCATATAAATATCGTTAATATAATTCACTAATAATGACTAATTTAATTTATTAATATAAAACACAATTCTTATCATAAAAACATTTTTTCAAAAAAACTCATCCTTTTTATGAAATTTGTTTTTTATATTAATTTTTAATTAATTTTTCACATTTTTTTTAATTATATAAACAAGTATAATCTATATATTCATAATTTAGTAAATTATATTCATTCTTGTCATTCCAATATCTAGGTGATAAATATTATGTTAGATAAATAATATTAGTAGTATATTGTTGTCTGGTAAGACTCGGTCTTGTACGTAACCCATTTTTTTGAACAAACTCAACATTATGTGCAGTAATAGATAAACTTATTTTTGTGTAAAACTCAATAAAAAATATTATTTATGTGTAAAAAAAGTTATAAATGAACTTTAATTAATTTTATAAAATATATTTCTTAAAATCGCATGATGTTACATCCTACCCCCCTTAAACGAAATTTCTCCCTAAAAATTTTTCTTGTTTATAAAAGGATTAAAATTTATTTTAATTACTTTATTAAAACCGTCATTTTAAAAAGGGTTAATAAAACATCAAATAAAAAAGGGAAATTTGGAAACATAATATTCAACAGAGGAAACACAAAACTAGGATTCTATAAAGGGGGAATATAGGTGAGATTGGAGGAAATGTGTAAATAATTATAGAGAGTTATTGAGGTCATTGATCATAAATAATTTAATGATAAATGGAAATCTAAGATCCTAAAAAAATAAATCTTTGATAATCAAAAAGGCCATTGGTTCATCAGAATTTAAGGTAATAACATAATATATTTGTTTCATGGTCTTTTTTTGGGAGATAAAGAATTATCTTACCATATAGTCCAATAGAAAAAGAAAAATGAAATATATTTTAACAATGATTATAATTTCATCCTTTAATAAATTTCCACCAAAATCTCATATTCTTTTCCAAATGATGACTAATAAAGATGAATTTTTAATTCTTGAAGCGCTAAAATCAACATTTAATGACCACATAACAATAAAATGAATAGTCAAGCTATTACACTCTTCATTAGAAATTAAACAAAAGAAAAATGGTTATCTCATTATATGAAAATTCATAAAATGATTAAAATTTTAAATGATACACAAATATTGAAAATTAAATAGTAATACTAAAAGTTCAATCTAAATTATTACATATAACTATCCTTAAAATTCATCAAATATTTCCTGAATAAGTTTGAAATCTAAATATTATAATGATTTGATCATATATTCTTTCAAGTTAAAATAACCATTATTCAACAAATAATGTCCCTCATGTTTCTAAAATAAACTTAATCTTAACCTATAATAAATTGTAATACTAACCTTGGAACCACATTGGCCAGTGGTAGGTGCTACACCCTTGTCTCCCATCGATTGTGGGTTCATGCCTCGTAGCATTTTATGATGAAACAGGTTATCACCCAGCCTTCAGTTTGTCCCTTTATTTTTTAATCATGAAAAATAAATCCTCCCTAGAAAACTCTATCTTTAACCTATAGATTACAAAAACCTCAACCTAAAAAAAGTCTCCAAAAACATCCTTGATAATTTCAAAAAATTTACTAATTAAAATCCACAAATTTTATTTTAATACATTGAACATTTGATCATATTCAAAAATTATATACCTACAAAGGTATCCATAACTCTTAAGATAACATCACATTAAAAAATCCTAATATACAAAGTCATATAAAGAATCCCTTTATACCAACTATAATAGCTCTGGACCCACACTCCTGAATCCATTGTTTAAATCCATAACTTTACAATTTCAGCTGTGATGATGATAATTGTGACCCAATTTTTTCATAAAAATCATACAACATAAAATCGAAATCTTGGATAACTTAAATTATGGAGATCCTTTTAGGTTTAGATGTATATAGAATTATTAAAACATCCTACATAAATAATTCATATCATCTTTCCTCATAAACAATTGCTTCATAAAGTTGAACATCATCTCTTGTTATACCCAAATTTTCATATTACACATTAGGTCATTAAAATCATCCTTTTGAACTCATTTATGGACATAAATAGTTCCACATTATTCATTAAACTCTAGGAAAATTGTAACAAAATATGGGTGGGCTCAGATGCTCAGTAAGGGTAAATACAATCATTAAGAATTTCATCCATGAGAATAAGAGTGTATAAGGGTATGATGACATAATTAAAGTATAATAGTGAGTTTTAAAGGAACACATACCCATAAAAACATGGATCATCAAAATATGAAAACATAGAAAAGGAAAAAATCATCATAATCAATCAATAATCATGAGATGTGTGATATAAATCTCAGTCATTATAAACATTATAAACCCATAGAAAGCATAAGGAAAACCTATCAGTATCTTAGAACATCATCTCTGTGAACCCTTATATGGACCTTATAAAACCCTTAAAAATTGTAATGTCCTTATGACTAAATTCCAATATAATTCTCTAGAGAAAATAATCATTACTTGATGCATCAAAGTGCTATCTAATAACATCCATCATATAAGATATAATGGGCCCACCTAGTCCATATAGTCACCCCCAATTAACATACATGGATATTACATCATTTTTAGATGAATATTACGCACATTAAAAAAACACATGCTCGAGGACTATAATAGATTCGTTTCTTTGTAAATTTTGAAACATAATCTTCTAACATGGTGAAAGATCTTCAATATATCCCTTAAATATCGTTACAATTATTTTTCCTTCATAAAACCTTTCTTTATACCCAAGGGTAAGGAAATATAAGAAAGGGATGAGATCTGATGCTCAGTAAGGGATAAAAGATAGATATATAAGCATAACATTATCATAAGTGTATGAAAACATGAAAATAATATACAAAGATAATACCCTATATATCACTGATCATATTAATAAGTCTTGTTATAAATATTGTATGTTCATAAGAAATCAATCATAGAGGAATTAATAGTATAATCCATAAGAGAACAATATTGTAATAAGACATAAAATTTTTGGAAAACATATAATATTAGAAAATATTTTGTCATGGATACCTACCAGGACCTTTATAACATGTTAGGATTGGTCTAATCACCCATGTACCTACTTCGGTCTTGGGATACCCTCTCATGTTCCATCTTTTTTTGAGCTTAATATGCCCTCTAATACACCCTCTTATTTAGGGATTCAGATTCCCTCTTATGTACCATCTTGTTTCAAGCATGGGATTAGCTCCCATGAATTTTTTTTTGTTCTTTGGATGTAATCCCGTGTACCCTCTTATTTTGTTCTTGGGATTACCTCCCATTTACCCTCTTGTTTTAATCATGGGATGACCTCCCATGTACAATTTTTTTTAAGACTTGGGATTCCCTCTTGTGTACCCTCTTGTTTTGAGCTTGGGATACCCTCTCATGTACACTAATTTTTTATGCTTCAGATAACCACACACATAACCTTTGATATCATACAACAGTTATCATTACCCAATATAATGGAAGGAGATATAGGTCCCACCCATCACATAATTAAATCACACAAGCATGTACAACAAGATAATCAAACATTATTTATATCATAACCCATAAAAATGGGTTTCATAAACACCATATCATGTACCATGAAATGAAATGGGTGTTATAAACATTTAATTATATAATAATTTATAAAAAAGGGATGGGTATTTGATAATTGTAATTCATGCATACATTATAGAATGTTTTATTATATTAATTTATGTATTTAATTGAATATTGTTATTAATTTTTTATTGATTTGACTTTATTAATATTTTTTGGTATGAAATAATGAATCTTTCAGAAATTAATGAAAAGAGGTAAATTCTGGAAGAAAATATCATTTTCACCCTTCGATTGTCTAGTGGTGAGATAACATATTTTTTACTATGGAGAAAGCTGGAAAGCTAGACAAAGACCGATTTTACATCATTTAATGCAATTACACGTTGTGACTACATCAAAGAGTTGTCACGTAGGACCAATCGTGACACGATTTCATTTTGTGAACAGAATTTACACATCATGTTACAACATTACATGGAATGATAATTTTTATGAACACTTTTCTAAGAAGATTACATCGAGATTCACAATGCCTATGATTCAAGGTATTACACATTGTGAAAGAACATTACACATCATGTAAGTGTAAGAAATCAAAAAAAATAAATGTGACCTAGCTGAGGGTATTGACATATTATTCTATAAATACACTCATCAAACACCGTTCTAATGTAGTTTGGGACTAGAGGAGCCCAAGAAATACTGTATAAAGGAAACACACACACTGAGTGACAATCCAAAGCCTATATTCACCATCGTTCTCCTCTATCATTCTTTCTCAGGTACCTATGCTAATTATTCCGATCATTCCTAGCATAAGTGAGTAGTTATATTTGTGCTGAGTGATTTGGTTGTAGGGGGATTTCTGCTTAGGTATTGTTTGTATTCATTATTCATGTTTTGAATTTTTGTGAACACGATTTATCAATTCCAACAGATTTTATTTTTGTATTGTATGACCATTGTTTCATTCGGATGATTATTATTTTGTTACATCAATTAATTGGCTTACTTTTTGAATGACCATTATGAGATTTTGGTCTGTTATGTTTAAATGCGGTTTTGGGTCACCTATTTATATGATTGAACCTAGTAGATGACCATTAAAATGGCACAACCACACAATTAGTGTCAGGTACATAGATCAAGGAACCCTATTGGCCAGATTCGGACACAAAACCTAAATAAAACCATTATAAATTGAATCCCTATATCATGAAACTAAATTTCACTAAACCAGTCGTTCCTCTATCTTGAATTTCAGCATAATCATTACTGGTGTTATTTTCCTTTTTCCAAACAAACCAAACAATTTAAATTTAATTTTCCTTAATTAATTAAAACATATTATATATTCATGTGGTTTCAACACTCAAACTGGATAGATACTATGTTTTTATTATGCTTTTCTGATTTTACTAAGTAATTGAATTTTTTTAGCCTCGTATGATTTAAAAAATACCTTTAAGCTATAAGTTTTATAATAATTTAATTATAGAATAAACCTTTAATGGAATCAAGTTTCATTATCATTTTATCATAGTAAAATCCATGAAATTGAAACATGTTTCATAAAGAACATGCCATTTTAACATAAACTATTAAACTAATGAATAAAAATCATTTCACATGTAAATAATAATCTATATCAAAGGATGTAGACTTAGATGGGGAAGGATTTTCAAATAAAACATGAATAATTTCATAAGGTAAATAACCTTTCTTTGAAAATAAATTTTTAAAAACTAAATGATTTTCAGAATACTTTCATTTGAAAATACACTTTATAACATATAACTAATATTTTAAAAAATATTTCAAACATTTCTGGAGGAAAATATCTTTTCCACTTTGAATAATTATTTTTAAATCATAGAATATTCTAAAAACTATTTCCCTTGAAAATAACAAGGGAACATATAATTAATATTTTAAAATAATTTTTAAAAGTTTTTATAACATAAAACATTTCTAAAATAATTTTTCTTTGAGATTTTAAAATATCATTTAAATACATATTAGTAAAAAATTTAGAAAACATTGTTTTTGAATGAAACATATTTATGACAAAAGAGAGAATTAAATTTAAATATTCTAAAAAACATTTTCTTATTCATTACAAGTACCAAAGAGTAGAAAAATGTTACCATTACATGAATATATCATTAATAAATAGAGGACAAGAAAATTCATAAGAGTTCTTGAGATACAGAACTTAATATTTCATCAATGGAAGCATAATCATAAAAAACATGATAATTGATGAGATTCTAGCAATGAACTATTACCATTTTTATAACTTTTAATCCTAATCCCCATGAAATAAAAACCTTAAATAAAGAATAAAATATCATAATAATAAGGATATTATGGATATAAAATGTCTAATAGAATTATATACTCCTTATAAAAGAATATTTGTGCATAACATAATATGTGTCTCAAAGAAGGCAATTAAAGACAAAACTACATTTTTGAATTGGTAAATTTTTAACTATAAACCCCATTAAAGAGAGATCATAAAATGGATATTTAAATATCTATAAATTTACAGTTAATAATAATATAATACATTATTTTTTAGTATATACACCACAGAAATGAAACAATTGGGTAATATGTCATGTATCTCATGGATATAAAAAGTGGGATGAAATTATCTTACTACATGAGTTACTTTTGAATCATGATACACAATAAAGTAAAAAATAAATTTAAACATTTAATTTCATTAAATAATGGAAATTCATGATATAACATGAAATGTGTTAGTATATACACCACCCAATTAGAATAAGTGTTGAATATAACCTATATCTCAAAGAAATAAAAGTGAGATGAGAAACCCCTTACATTAAGCCTTGAATTTTGTTCTACATGTTCAAAACTCTTATATAATAAGTATAAGTTTATTAAAAATATACCCCAAAACCATATTATTATATACAATAAAATATATGAATTTATATTTCCTATTTATTAACAATTTTATGTTAATTATACGTTTCAGGTAATATTTGTTTGTTTTTCATATGTGTTTTGACTTATTATTCTTGATCCTCTTCCTTAGATCCTGATTTAATTATTTCAAGAACTTAAAAAATCATTAAAAAATCATTTACATTCATTATATAAATATTTATAATAATATATAAAAGATATAAATATTAAATAGAATACATTTTTCATGGAGACGGTAGGTCGTATGCACGCATGGACGTTGCTTCCGTTTTCTTGTTATATTGAATGAAAGTAAATGAATCATTTGTATATATATATTTATTATCATTACAATATAGTTATAATTTTATATATATAATATACATCTAATAAATCCATAATTAATACATTCCATAAAAAGTGTGAGTGAATCACATAGATTTGAGGACGCATTAGTCCGCACGTCCACAAACGAAGTTATTGTATTCCCAAAAAATGGAAATCATGAAGGTATTTGATAAATAACATATAATAAAGCATAAAATTATCATAAATATTATACATATCGTATAAAAATATAATTGTTTTTCATTATTTCAATCCTTGGGAGGTTTAAATTGAAGAATTCATGACATAGATTCATAAGGCAGTAATATGTCGTACACATGAATGATGATTTTGTATCCTATATGATGGAAGTGTGTGTAAGTGTAGGTATAAAACTTTAAAACCCATCTCATTATATTTAAGATATATATTTTATTATATAATAATATAATAATATTAATTTATGGGGTGGAGAAATAAAATGAAATAAAAGTTCTTTTTGATGTATGTTACCTCTTCTTTGGGTAATTCATTTTGGTTTTTACCAAAGAACTAGCTGGGTTTTATTTATAAAAAATAATTATGATAGGATTTACTTATTAATGTGGGAAGATTAATTTTTTAGGGTTTTTTATGATTTAAATTTCTTAAAAGATGTGAAGAATTGATGGGGGAGTGCTTTTTTGTAGAGGAGGAGTGGCATTCTTCTAAATACAAAAAGGTAAACAGTGTTGAAAGGTCTCCCTTACATAATGTGTCTCTGATAATGGTAACTATTTTATCAAATTTTTTATATGGTATAAATATGGCCATAAAATTTCTTTCTAACAGGGATCTAGGTTATTTGTTCACTTATGTTAATGTTTAACGACTATGTAAATTTGTTATTACCTTAATCATTGTAATTAATTTTAATTTATTTCACAACTATTTTCGGTCAAAAAATAAGTTGAAATTATTATAAATTATAAATTATTATCATTCCAAATATGGAATCCATTTTTATATATTCTATTCACTTAAGTGGGAGAAATTAATTTAAAATTAATCCTGCATATGTGATAGAAAAAGGAGTTTTTAATGTAAAAAGTTTGAAAGTATAAAATGTTTTAATATCCAATTTTATGGAGAAATTAGTTCTAATGACATAAATTTGATTAATTTATTTATAATTTATCTATTTATTCTTTTTAAAAAATATAATTTAACTATATAAATAAATTAAATTAAAATTCATCTTTCAATAAAAATTTGGTGTTTTTACTATTCATTAAAATATGAAAGTTCTCTGAAAAATAACAATAAAACACCTAAAGTAAATTTTTATAACTAAATGTCAAAAATTAAGTTGATTTTTTAAAATAAAAATTATAAAATTTTCAAAAATTGGATTTGAAATGGGTTTAACATTAAAAAGTGGTAAAATTACCTTTTATAAATATACATCTTTTATTCATAATATTAGATTTATTATTATCATATTCCAATAAAAACTATCAGTTCAGTGTAAATATTTTTTATTAAATATATAATAAATAGATTTAAAAAATCATCAAAAGTGGTTTGTTTAATTTATCGAGATAAAATTGTGTTTGTACATCGTTTTCTTTTCATTATTTTCAATTAGTTCTTACATTTATTTCTATCAAAATAATAACCAAAGGATTAATTTTATATACATGTGTAATACCTATTTTAATAATTTAATTAATCATACTCATAACTCTTATTAAAAACTCTAGGTGGTAACTATGATGATATTTTAATAATTTTATTAACAATATATTGTAGTTTGGTAAAACATGGTCTCGCATGTAACACAAGCTATTGAAGAAAATATGCATTGTATGTGACATAAGCCAAATATAGTGTAGTGTGTACCACATGATAATATAAGTATTGTGTGTAGTGCATGACTAACTTAGTGTTGCGTATAATGCAAGCCAATCTTAGTAATTAAATTAAAAAAGTTCTATCTAGTGTTGTGTGAAATGAAAAATATCATAAAGATTAGATGAATTTAAAAAAAAATTCACAAAATCTCAGGGTGTTATAGTCGAACAACTGAATACATATACTATTTTTAATAACACATTCAAAAAACATTTATTATTTTAATAACATGATTAACCTATGGAAGGGAAATAGGTTCTATAAAAATCTCTTTGGAACATGGTAAACCCGTTGAAATGAGACGAATTTCATAACAATCACATTAAGACATTATTAACCCATATAAAAGAGATCGGTTCCACAACAATATCATTCAAACATGATTATCCCATTTAAAATGTATGGGTTTAAAACGAATCTATTTGAAACATGGTTAACCCATGGAAAAGAAATGGGTTCCATAACAATATCTTTAAAACATGACTAACCCATAGAAAAAATGTGATCAATATCCATCTCTTTAAAACTTGATTAAACCATTGAAAGAAATAGGTTACATAAAAATCTATTTGAAATATATTTAATACATGGAATGGAAATGGTGTCCGTAATAATCTCCTTGAAACATGGTCAACCCCTGGAAATAAAAAGTGTTCCATAATAATACATTTGAAACATGAATAAACCATGAATATGTAATGGGTTCCATAATAATATCGTTGAAATATGAATAACCAATAGATATTAAATGGGTTTTATAACAATGTATTTGAAATATTAATAACCCATATAATGGAAATGGGTCCCATAACAATCTCTTTGAATCATGAATAAACCATGGAAAGGAAATTGGTTCCATAATAATCTCTTTGAAACTTGAACAACACATGAAAAGGAAATGGGTTCTATAATAGTCTATAAAAATGTCTTTGAAATATGAATAACACATGTAAAGGAAATGGGTTCTATAATTTTCCCTTTGAAACATGAGTAACCAATGAAAATTAATTGGTTTCTATAACAACCTCTCTGAAACAAGGTAAACACGTGGAAATGAAACGGGTTCCATGAAAATATCTTTGAAACAATTTTAATCAATTCATAAAATAATTTTGATGGTTTTAATAGAAAATATCCCAAATTTATGATAATTAAAAAGAATAATTTTTTATCATTATGAATATAAATTCCATTAATATATCATTAAAAACATTCCTGACGAAAAAAACCATTAAACATTCCAAATTATCCCAAACCACCTTGAAACATATGAATCATAATCCCCATGAATGAATAAAATTATATGAAACCTATAATATCATGAGAATAATTATATTAATTATATATAATTCCAATGGATTAGTATAAAAACCCCATAAAATAAGATAGGTGTATAACATAATAAATATCTCAAAGAATAAAAATTGTGAAAAAAATCTGTTACTACTTTAGTAACTTTGAAACCGTAAACCTCATGAAATAGAGATAATCAAAAGTATATGTAAAACTCCATAAATAAAAGGATAATATACATCAAACACATTATTTGTAATTATATATGTCACATAACAAAAACAATTACTGAATATGGAATATATCTCACATAAATAAAAGTGAGATGAGAAAATCACTTACAAAGATCATATCATTGGAGAGAGAGTAAATCAATGAAATAATTATGTGTGACAATTTTAAATCCACTTGATAAAATCTGAAATACAAAATAATAAAATCATAAGTCATTTCACACATATTCTAGGTATAATATAACCAATTACATATAAGTTTAACCCAATGAATAAAAATTGAGTAAAAAAATCCCTTACAATTATGGTGATAAAAAAATTGGAAACCCAAAATGTAAGAACAATAAAATAAAACATTTAAATACCCTAAATAAAATATAATTCATAGTATAATATATAAAATGGTCATTATATGTACCACACAAAATAATTAATGGTGAATATGACATTTTTCTCACATATGTAAAAAGTGAGATGAAATTCTCTTACATTGAGTATGATTTGTCCAGATTTCCCTCTATAAACCCGAATCATAAACTTATGTTAATTATATAATTTTTTCATAACATTTTAAAGGTTTATTATTAATTTTATTTAACTTATAAAGATTTCATATACAATTATATAATCAATAATATTTATGTCATATGTTTTGACCATATTCGGCTTATGTGTCATGAACGACCCTAAGTCAACCCTGAACCAGTCACCCGAGCTGGTTTGCAACTTGTCCCCAGGGGTGTTCCTGATCCCCCGAGTTGGAAACTAGTGTCAGGAATCAAAACATATGAGAGTGAACAATTTATTCTGAAAGAAATAAACCAGTATAGGATAGATAAATGAACCAAAGAAGCCATAAGAACCAACCAGCTGAAAATAAATAATATAAACAGATCCAGCTAAAGAGTACAACTCAAAAAGATGAAAACATAAATAAAAAAAATTAAACTAAAGAAAACTACCTGAACTGCAAATGCAGGATCTCCATGTAACCTCATGGCCACCTCCAACCATAATACTAGCCATGCTCCAACTACAATAACTTGCTTGGGAACCATAATAAAAACTAAACCTTCAATAAAGTTTGGGTCTACCAACACCGAGTGGTATAGGTAGGGTGTGAGATAATTGCTCAGTAGGAAACAACCAAATATTCCATGTCATTCCTTCTAAAAAACAGTCCATCAATACTAGTTTTAAATCCCCCAATAATAATTATTTTTTTACATACACATTACATTTTCAAAACAAACAAACATAATACATGTCCCTCTTAATTTAAAATAAATTACAAGGAGGGAAAAAGGGGATTTTCTCTTTCTCTTTCAAAACATCCACTTTGAAAACATTTTTAAGAAAACCATACATCCATGGTTTTTTGAATTAAAAACCAAAAACATGCACAAAGAACAAGTTTCTACACAACGAGGGAAACATCTCTAGTGATACTCATAATGGGAAAGCACGAGAAATCCTAGGAACATAGAGGTAGAGAAGAATATACTACACTAGTGACTCATCCAGAAGGCATGCACTACTCAATGAAATCATAACACCCTAATGCCTGACTGTGTCCCTACATGTCCAACTTGAGGGGCCCAATCCCATACCAGTAATAACAAAACATCCCCCTTCTATGGTCCACTAGCCAGTTCATAATCTACACTAGTGTTTCAATCATTCTCGGTAAACCACTTTTTTATACTAGGTTCCCACAAATAGTTATCAAGTCATCGTAACATACATTTCAAACAACAATCCATGGATATACAACTGATTACACCACAAAATCTGTCTCCACCATGACCACCTCAAGGATCGTTCCTTTCCATAACATTCAATACAAAAAGGGGCCTTATACCGAGGCCCCTCCTAATCTCATGGATTAAAAACTATGCAAGGAAACCCAACCGGATAGGGATTTTTCAAATACCATTTCAAAATTCCAAATGGTTATTAATGTTCTACCCATACAGAGTACATTTATCAAAAAGAAAGAAATAACTCAAAACCATTTCCAACACTAAGAAATCACAATTCCAATATGCATTTTCTAAACAATATTTTAATTTCAAACCCACACTCAAACATGACACCATGGCCAAATGGGCCCTTATCTCAGAAATTTTTATTATCACAAAACTATATTGAAAACACACACAACACACTAACAGTTTTCAAACGGGAATTCAACCATTTCAAGAATCAACTTATTTTTTATCCAACACCAAACAAGTATAAAACCTTTCCCAAAATTTTCCAAACCACCCCCAAGCTGTTTTGTAAATCATGGAACCATCCATAAAAAATAAAGAGAAAAATAAGGTAAGAGTTCCCTTTAATAAAACAGGGTTTAAGGAAATGACCACTCCAGACATAATCATCAATTCAAGGCCCATCCATGGGTGAAATATGTGCATCCAAGGGTGTTCCCAAATCTAATGGCACAATGATAGGTCATTTTCCAACTGTTTTTTACGAAACCACACACATACACACCAACACTAACTCATCAAACCATTTCATTAAAACCCCATGTTCTGTAAATCCAACAAATATAATTTAAACAAGTTCCAAAAAGTATTTCTATAATCCAATACCACTCAAAACATCAAACACAAACATTTAAACATAAGGAAATTTATTCCAACCAAATTGGCTAGGCATATTCAAGGGCATAATTAAAGTAACAATTTAAAATGAATTTTTAATCAAATATTACAACTATAAAATGGTACCTATAATTAAATATGGACATAATAATATTAAAAAACAAGTATTTAGAATTAATTAACAAACCCCAAGAATGAATGGTATGAAATTTGAAGAAAAGGGTATGGAAACACATACCTCAACCCATGAGAATGCGACAGAACCACAATGGAATGGGGAACATCGCCTTGTGGACCAATCACACACCTTATACAAAAATAAAAAATGAACATAACACAATATGAGGCAGTAAAGTTTGGATAAATTGAACAAAAACACCAAAAATAAAGGAAATGAAATATAATAAGACCATGTGAGGATATGGCTAGTAGCGAGATGAATCATGGTCATGATAGAGAAAGGTGGAGGCACTACCTAGGGGTTTTTGGTCATGAATATAGGGTGAAATAACTGCATAGGTGTTGGTCGTCGGTAAAGAGGGTCATGCAGTCGGTGTGATGCACCAAGTTGGAAGGGCGTCGCTGGTGTATTGTGCCAAGTATGTGAGGGAACCAAGCAAGGGAGGAGGGTCACACAATAGAATTCACCAAGGGGAGGTCAGACCACTGAAGATAGGGCCCTGCAGATAGAGGAGGGTGCGCTGTAAGGGAGTAGGGATGTCGAACGGAGATCTGGCTGGAGTGGGAGATGAGGGATCCAAGCTAGGGGTTGTGACACACAAGGAAGCACGATAGGGGGGTTCATCTTGTAGGGAAAATGTGAAGTGAGAAGGTTATAGGGGAGTGCTACTTGAGCAAATGGGGTCTGGCACAGTGAGGTTGTGTGTGCACAGGGAATAAGGGGTTCTGTGCATCTTGGGAGAAAAAGAGGGGTAGGGGTGATGCCTCCCTAGGGTTTCACATAAATTTTTTTATAGGATAATAATAATAATAATAATATTTAAACATAATTTTATGCATTTCATTTTAAATAATATTTATACTAATAATAATTTAATAATAATTATATAAATAAAAATATTATTAATAAAAATATTATTAACAATTTAAAAAAATAACATTTTTATTATCCACATTATAGTATTGTTATTATTACATAAATAGTTTCCTTAATTTATTCTCATAAAGTTTTATTATTTTAAGTAGTGGAAAACTGCAGTGGCACCTGGTCTGATTGCACGGTTATCTCTAACCATGCAGTGCCCGTGCATCAGTCTGAAACCCATAAAAATTATTCATCGTCAAAAATTTTACATTAGCTCTCAACCTGAACACTGAAGAGGCTAACAAAAGCTATGAAATAATAAAATAAAATAATTTTTAAAGGTTAGGGTGTGAAAAATCTCCCCACCACAAAATGATTTTCCCACAGAAAGTCACCAAGACAATAGTTAACACAACTCTAGTCCATGCCTAGATGAAACTAAAGGAAACAGAAAGCCTAGGGTGACCATTCCCAACCAATATCACACCTGACCGATTCAAGAAAACCCACTACCCAAGATTGATAGGAGATCATGGGGTGGTTA
Organism: Viscum album; assembly: GCA_963277665.1. Taxonomy (NCBI): domain Eukaryota; kingdom Viridiplantae; phylum Streptophyta; class Magnoliopsida; order Santalales; family Viscaceae; genus Viscum; species Viscum album. The sequence continues at coordinate 761,650,916 of OY728126.1, read as the reverse complement.
TTCCCACCATAGGAATTCACTAACATAAGAGCCTTGAAAATCGAACACACCACATTCGGGGGGGGGGGCAACGCAGGAACCCCCTACCAAACACATTCAATTTCTCAACATGGACTGAAAAATATCCGAGAGACTTAAATAAAAAATCTTGATAAGAAATGACCCCGAAATCTTTGTATGAAGAATTAACTCAACACATCACACACAGACTGAATAAAATCCTCACCACAACTAGATACTAGGGAATTATTAGGCCGAACTCAACCTGGTTTCTCAACGATTATAGAACAATGCCACCACTTGGATTAAAACCATTATGGGAAAAACTAGAACATGAAGACACTGGGATGGAGGAATCCCATACAAAACTAAAAAACCCTACATTAAAACCCCTGGAGAGGTAACCGAACTAAGAAAGGGAGAAAAACGCCACCCATTAATTTTGTGAAACCGAACACCCCCCCTAATGAACACATCTAAAACCAAACTCAAAATCAGAATGAGTCCAATTATTTAACGTCCCAACACCCCTCATGGAATCCAAACAATTTTGAAACCACACTAAAAGTAGATTATGATGCATGAATTTTAGTAGAATGATCTCATTACACCACCACAACAAGGACGATATTTCGATGATGAAAATAATATAATAAGGAAAATTTGGATATTTCCATAAAAAGAAGATAAAATTATACGATCCTAGGTTCCACACACACATGGAAACTCATGACCATGTGTGAGAATCACCTCGAGAACTCTGGATGGGGCCCTGATGGATGAAGAATCTCTTACATCATGATCAGACATTTTCATCCTCCAGTCCCCAACTCCTTCGTCCTCCCAATGATACAAATGACCATAATGGTGGTACATTTTTAATGGGAAGAAACATGATGGATTAGAATGACCTAACTAGCCATACTAGTGGAACATAAGAGAATGATCTGACAAATAAGAAGCTGACACCAATGAAGATAGTTTCTTGGAGATAGTTTCCTCCTTCAACCACTCCTCACCATATAGGGAACCCTTACGAAAGCCTACCACAACCAACTATACCCTAAAAACTAATGAATATGGGACATCCCATCTTTACTAGTCCTGAACTGGACCCTCAATCTAACCCAAGATGGAATGAACCTTAACAAACTTGGGAGTTCCCAATAAACCGAAAACCCACTTTAATTCCATAAACCACATAATTTCCTCTAATAGACCTTGATTACTTAAATAAATAGGAAAAACATAGAAGGAACTGGAAACTAGAAATGATTTATTATCATGCTCAGGGGACTTCCTAGGTGGCACATCCGAATAACACAAAAAACACAACCTCAAACTGTTATCAAGCCCAAAACAAAATAAAAAGGAACACCATATGCTGAAACCAACCAGCTCAGAATCCAAAGAAACTCTAGCACAACCAAAATAATCCTTTCAAAAATATCATTTCATATAAATTTCAAAATATCTACATTTCCAAGTATCTTTCAAAATACTAAAACCCACTTTTTAAACCAAAATCAATTCCCAAAATTTCATGTCACTTTTCCAAACCACCATTCCCCTTTAATTTTTTTAAAACTCACATATGGTATCTTATGAACCGTCACATGTCCGTTAATCTAATACCACTTAAATCATCCATGGAAAAGTTCCCCCACGTACTATCTATACATAACCAGGCACATGTGACCCTCCATAAATAATTCCAAGGTCCAAACATCTCCTTCCTTTATCAAATCCAAAGACACCGAAATTTCAAAATCGAAACACTTCCCCTTAAAAAGCCCACTTCACCAATTTCAAAACAATTTGAAAGAAAAAAAATTTCGTTTCAAAAACACTTGTATATTTAACACATGCTCACACCAACTGAGATCAAAATGAAACACAATCAACAATAGACCACCAGAAAAAGGAACTAGGGTATATGCCAAACCCGATGACTTGGTGGTGAGACATGCCCCAAGTTGGGAAAGACACTAAGACGAACTTGAACCAAGAACTTAAACTCCACTAAGGACACCACCCCATATGAGGCCACAAAATAATGTGATTCACCACCATTTTCATCCCGCAATTCCAAATAAACCAAGAAAGAACATTCAAACCATGGACTACCCCTGGAAACTCAAGGATCGATACGAGCAATGTTTTGAAACACTCTTCATGCACCTACCTCCTAAGTCTTGGCAGTCCTAATTTCCTTTAACTAGACATCCCAAATATCAAGGGCCTCCTATGATACCATTTTTTCACGAACCTTCTCGAGTCGACCTAGAACCGGTCACCTGAGCAGATCTGCAACATGTCCTAAGGGGTGTTCCCAATCCCCCTGGGATGGAAACTAGTGTCAGGCATCAAAACATACAAGGGGAAATGATTTATCCAGAAATAAATAAACCAGTAACATATAGATAAATGAACAAAAAAATCCACTAGAACTAACAACTGAACATTAATAACATTAATAGATTCATCTACAATGTGAAACTAAAAAATATTAAAACTAAAATACAAAACTGAAACTAAAAGGAACGACCTGAACCGCTATTGGGAGATCTCTATATTACCTTATGGTCACCTCTAACCAAAAGTCCATATATTCTCTAAATATGAGCACCTTATTAGGAACCAAAATAAAAAATAAACCTAAAAAATAACTTGGGGCCACTAACATTGAGTGTTATAGGTAGGGTGTGAACTAACATCTCATTAGAAAACCACCAAAGAATCCATTTCATTCCTTCCCAAAAACATTCCATAAATACTAATTTTAAATACATTAAAAAATTAGTTTTCTTACATATACATTATATTTTCTAAAAAAACAAACATAATATTTCACCCTCTTAATTTAAAACAATGTACAATGAGGGAAAAATGGGGGTTTCTCTTTATATTTCAAAACATACACTTTGAAAAACTTTTTAATGAAACCATACATCCACAGTTTTTCCAAATAAAAACCAAAACCAAGCACAAAGAACAAGTTTCGGCACAATGATAGCAATAACTCTAGTGATAATAATAATAGGGAAACACAAGAAATCCTAGGAAATTAGAGGAAGACCATAACGTACTAGACATGCGACTCATCCTGAAGGAATTCCCTACTCAATGATGTCATAATTCCCTAATGCTCAGCCATCACCCTACCTATCATGGTCGATAGGCCCAATCCCATAACAATAATAACAAAACAACCCCCAGCTATGGGCCACCAGCTGGTGCATAATCCAAACTAGGGCAGCAATTGTACTCAGTAAACCTCTTTATTATAATAGGTCCCCATGTAGTGTTCTGGAGTGGGTGTTCCATACATTTCAAATAAGAAGCCACATATATACAACTGAGTACACCACACAATCTGGAACTACCCAAGCCACCCCAAGTTTAATCCCTTTACATAACATTCAATACACAAGGGGTCATATACCAAGGCCCTACCCAATCTCATGTATTCACAATTAGGCAAGGAACCCCAACCCAATAGGTATCTTCTAAATACCATTTCAAAATGCCAAATGGGTCATTATGTTCTACACATCCAGGGTACATTTATCAAAAATAAAGAAAAAACTCAAAACCATTTCCAACATTAATAAATCACCTTTTCAATATTCCTTTTCCATGAAATCTATTAGTTTCAAACCCACACTCAAACATGAAACCACAAACAAATATTCCCTAATCCCAAAAATATTTTTTCTCACTAAACAATTTTTAAAATGCACAAAATACACTCAAAGGTGTCAAACGAGTATTTAACCATTTCAAAAATCAAATTCCTTTTTTATCGAACACCAAACAAGTCATAAAACCTTTCACAAAATTTTGGAAACCACCCCATGATATTTGTAAACCATATAACAATACATAGAAAAGAAACTGAAAAACAAGGTAAGAGCTCTTTTTAGGAAAACAGGGTTCAAGAAAAGGACCACTCCAAATATCATCATCTTTTGAAGGCCCATCCATGGGTGCACTCTATCCATCCATGGGTGCGCCCACATCCAATGGAATAAAGAGAGGTCATTTTCAAACCATTTTTGAAGAAACCACACACACGCACACCAACACTAATACATAAAACCATTTCATTACAACCCCAAGTTACATATTTCCAACTAATACAAAGTAAACAAGTTACACAAAATATATCTACAACACAACACCACTCAAAACATCCAACACAACCATTTAAAAAATGGTCATTTAATTCAACCAAATTGGCTAGGAATATTCATGTAAATAAATAAAGAAATAGTTTAAAACCTATTTTTAATCATATATACCAACTAGAGAATGGTACCATGATTTAACAATGGATATAATCATAGTGAAAAACAAGTTTTTTGAATAAATTGACAAAACCGTCGAATAAATGGTATGAAATTTGATGAAAAGGTTATGGAAACACCTACCTAAACCAATGAAAATGCAACAAAACCTCAATGGAAGGAGGAACATCTCTATATGGACCAATCGCACACCCTAGACAACAAAAAACCCCAAGAAACACAATATAAGTCAATATAGTTAGAATAAATTGAATAAAAACACCCAAATAGAAGGAAATTAAATATAACCAAATCTAAAGACAAGAGGTTTATCGATGAGGGGGATTGTAACTATGTAAGAGAAAGGTAGAGGCATTATGCAGGGGGTTTAGGCCAAACTAGAATAGGGTGGAGGCACTACATAGGGGATGTGTGTTAGTAAAGAGAGTCGTGTGGATGGTGTGCCTCTCCATGTTTAAAGGGGTGTTGTTAGTATGCCACACTAAGTATAAGGGCGTGTTGGGAAAGGGAGGAGGGGTCGCATAGAAGGCCATAACAAGGGGAAGTCAGGATGCCTGATATAGGGGATTGCGGATGGAAGAGGGCACAACGTGAGGGAGTAATGTGCTCGGACTCGGGGTTGGCCAAATCGGGAGAGGAAGGACCCAGGCTGGGGGTTGTGACACACAACGAATCAAGAGAGGGGGGTTTGGTGTGCTGGTAAAACACGAAGGGAGAAGGCTGGAGGAGACTGTCATTGGAGTGAAGGGGGTGTGGCTCAGTGAGGTCATGCACGCACAGGGAAAAGGTGGTGCTACGCTTCATGGGAGATGAATAGGGGGGTGATTCCCCCTAGGGTTTCACTTCATTTTTTCAAGGATAATAATAATAATAATTTCATGAATTTAATTTTAAATAATATTTATATTAATAGAAATTTAATAATAATTATAATAATAACAATTTTAATGATAAAAATATTATTAATTATTTTTTAATAATAATTATATTATTATCTATACAATAATAATATTATTATCATATTTTTAAACATTTTTATTTATTTTATTCTAATTAAATTTTATTATTTTATGTAGGGACAATAGTAGGGGAACCCGGTCGACCGCACGGTTACCGCCAACCATGCAGTGCTTGTGCACCAGTCTAAAACACTTAAAAATTACTAATCTGAAAAAAAATTAGACCAGTACTCCACACTCACCTTTAATAGGCTAATATAATCCAATAAATAATAAAATAAAATATTTTTTAATGGTTGTGGTGTGACATTATGTGTCCAAACTAACTTTTATAGGTCTTTTATGGAAAATGGGGTAATTATTTAAATATAGCCAAGAATAATAACCCTAAAATAATTGTCACATTTTTACAAAAATTATACGTTTAAAAGAATACATGAAATATGGTTATGAAAATATTAACCAAAAATAGGATCATGGAAAGAGCAGGTTGTAAGGACCCGGAAATTTCAAGGGAAATTTTTTTCTAAATTTTCTTTGGGATTTTACAAGAACGCAGTTTTAGACAGCACCTGATTCCGAGGCCCGGTGTGCCCGGAATCATTTTCCAAATTTTGGCTCGGGTACATTTAGTGAACGAAAGAGTGGGTTTTTCTAAATTTTGAACTGGTGCTCAGAATCGAATTCCGAGGGCACCGATGAAATCGCAGCGCCGGTATTTTCTTAGAAACGCCTCTTCCGGAGTTGCGTTTGCTTGGGTGTATTTTTTAAATTTTGGGCTTTAAGTTAATAAATAAAATAGTGTGGTATGGAAAACTTTATTTTATTTCACTTAAGGCCACCTGAAAGCCACTTAAACCTACTTAAGCTGAGTTAAAGCGGATAGGGTACAATTCAAAATATTCAACCCTCTTGGTAGGATATTTGTGAGGTGGGGCCCGCACGAGCCCCACCGTTTCTTTTCTGCTAAGTAACGCACCCGCGAAAACCCCTATTAAATTAAAGTCAACTGGGGAATTTCTTAAACTATTAAATGATTCTATTTATTAGGCGGTTAATTCGTTTAAATTAATTCTATGAATTAATTTGTTTGTTTCTTAACATGTTTTCAAACCGTTTGCATATTAATAAAATAAGACCAAAACTTTTCTTCTTGAGTGTTGTTTGTTGAGAGGATTTGATAGAAACTTTAAGTCCTCCATCCTCCTTCGCGAAGAACGCGAAGAACGTGAAGAACACTGGCCTTTGACAAAAGGTAACGAAGAACGCCCCACCCCGGAAATCAACGTGACGCCGAAACTTCTTCCGTGACGTTCTTCCCCTACGACAATCTTCGATCAACTTCTTGAGGTAGGAGATTTAAATCTTTTAAATTCTTTTGTGGTTTCTATCCTCAGCATGGATTTAATTGTTATAATTAAATCTGTGTGTTTCTTTAACCCTCGGAGATCATCGACGCGACGCCCTTCCGCAACGACGCGACGCCCTACCGCGACGACGCGACGCCCTCCCACGACGATGCGACGCCCTTCCGCGACGCGACGATCACCTTCTCCCACGACGGTCAATTCCACGAAGAACGCACGCTCGACGACTATGGAGAGGTAGGGATTTTATTTGAAGATAATATTTTATTCCCATGGTTTTTCATTTAAACAATGATCAAGTTCAATTTTAATTTATTTAAAATTGTGCCTTGTTGTTTTTCATGTTTTGAATATTTTATTTCCTGTTTGCTATCACCTAACGCGGAGGGTGCGGGCCAAAAAAAAATGTCCTAACAACCCTCCATAGTTTTTCGTTGGTGTGAGGAACGGCGGACGATGGAAAATGCGGCCTCAAGGGTGATTTGAGGGCCTTGTAGTGAAGGCCAGGTCCTGGGAGGACCACTGGCGAAGACTGCATGTAAAACGGACCACCGGAGCGCGTCCGGCCACCTGGCGGCGGCGGCGCCCGGCGCACCACCCGCAAAACCCGCCACGGCTGAAGCTGCGGTGGTGAGGCGGTTCCGCGGCCACGCAGAACCGGGATGCGGGATGGGGTCGGCATGCCACGTCTGGGTGCTGCGGAGCGGCCCCCGCGCGGGGGCCGCGGTTCCTTCTCTCGGCCGCTCGGCCGAGCCGAGCCGAGCCGAGCCGACCCGTCGGGCCTGGTCGTACCCAGGCTGGGCTGGGCCGCCCTGGCTGGGACGGGTCACACCAAACCGGGTCAGACCCAGACCCGGTTCGTGCCGACCCAGGGGGGTCGGGCCGGGTCGGTCCGGGCCCAGACCCCCTGTTTTCGGACTCCTTTGGTTTTTCGCCCATATCTTGGGATCCGAGCCTTCGAACGATGCGCCGTCAGCGGTGATGTGATCCATGGATCGAGGCGGTCGTTTTGGTATACTATACCCAAGGTTTACGAATACTCGGGATTCGGCCGGGTTGGTTCGTACATGAAACCAACTGAGCCCTTGGAGCGGAATCACTCATATCTTGAGCTCCGGACGTCCGATTAACGTGCCGTCGACTTTGATAGATTCTTCTAAGTGAGAAGGATATTTTATCTTACTCCGCTCAAGGTTTGGATACTGTCGGAATGAGGTCGGGTTGGTTCGCTCACGAAACCAACCGGGCCCCTCGAACGAAAAAGCCAATAACTCACAGACGGGGCGTCCGATTGACGTGCCGTCTGTCTCGTTAAATTCCTCTTGAGGAGACGTAACTTTTGGAATACTTCGCCTGAGTTTTGGTTGCTGTTGGATAGTGGCCGGGTTAGATTGTACCCGAAATCCAACCGGGCCCTTGGAAAGGGAAAACTGATATCTTTCAGACCGGACGCCCATTTGACGAACAGTCAGCGGTGTTAGTGATCACGTTGAGAAGCGGTCCCATTGAGTATACCCTATGGGAGTTCGGGGTATAGTTGAGATATGACCGGGTTGGTTTGAACATGAAACCAACCGAGCCCCTATGACGAAAAGGCTAGTAACTCACAGACCGGGTGTCCGATTGACGCGTTGTCTATTGTGTTGAGACCCCTGTGAAAAGGTGGTCCCTTAAGATACTTCTTCGTGGAACCTTGTGATACTTGTAGTATCGACCAACAGCTCGTGGAGCGGACCCTCCTGGAGACGAGCATGCAGAATACGGAGACTGTGTAGTCGGCTGAGACGTGACGACTGCTTGACCGATCGACTCGGTGTGTTTCAGATATCCTAGTGGGGAGAGCCTGGTTGTAGAGGCATACCCACGGCGGAGGAGCGCTTGGTTGTAGCGGAAGACCCGTGATACTCAACAGAAGGAGTACCTCTGGAGGCTATGAGGGGGAGCACTTGGTTGTAGCGGTAGACCCACGGTGGAGGAGCGCTTGGTTGTAGCGGCAGACCTACGGTACTCAACCGATGGAGTACCTGTTGAGGCTATGAGGGGGAGCGCTTGGTTGTAGCGGCAGACCCATGGTGGTAAGTGCTTGGTTGTAGCAGTATGCCCACATTACTCGACAGGAGGAGTACCTTAGCAGTCTTAGGTTAGTGAGCAGTACCTCGGAGTCGTGCAGGACTATTATACACTCCAGAGACGGGGCTCTTCAGCAGTTACGGTATCGATAATGAAAATACGGGTTTGAGCTGAGTCTATGACCTTTTTGTTTCCTCATGATTGAGATGGGTTACTTGATAACTTAGGTATATGTATTGATATATACCTGGGTAGTGGATATCCGTTGATTTCATAATCCTTGTGTTTCCTCATGATTGAGATGGGCTACTTGATAACTTAGGTATATGTATGGGCATATACCTAAGTAGAGGTTATCTGTTGAGATCTTCTTTGTGGTTATCCTTGTTGGTTTTAGTGAGACCTTGAGGGTCTCGGGGTCCCTACTGAGTATCATTATACTCACCCCTGCACGGGCTATGCCCGCACCTCGTTATGTTGGTTGCGGACGACTGGCAGTGCTGACGGAGGTCGAGTGTTCGAGGACTGGACGGTACCCGGAGGTAGACTACACGACGAGTCAGTACCAGGAGGTGGAATACATGATGAGTCAGTATCTGGAGGTGGACTTCACGGCTAGACGATACTCGGAGGAGGTTGATGGGAGAGAGCGTTGTGGAGGCTATCAGTACCTACCCTTCAGGTAGGATCCATGGTGGACGATTCAGGAGCTGCGCCATCTGTACCTACCCTTCAGGTAGGATCCGAGAAGGACGACCCAAGAGCCACTTCTGTCCTTCCAGCTGTTTTCTTTTTCTGTTGTACTTTGTTCAGCTATAGTTGTACTTTCTTTTGGGATTGTATTCTGGCCCATTTACATTTCAGCACTTCTCTTTGTACTTAGTGTTTTACTTCTTCTTGTACTCTGTGGCGTTTTGTTTACTTCTATAAAGGCAATGCCTTCAAAGTTATCGGGATTTACACCTTTGGTTCTAGTCACCAGCCCTTGTCCTATGGAAGGCGGGCTTGGGGAAGTCACAGCACGGGCCCCGAGGACGGGTCGTAACAAATTAGTATCAGAGGAGTTCGGTTCTACCGCAGAACTTGGAACTCTGATATTTTTTTCCTTTCTGTGAAGCAATAGTGTTAAGAGTACCGAGTGTGGTTTTCAGTTCAGGGAGTTCGGTGCTGGTGCGGGCGGCCGATGTATCCATACACCAGGACCCTAACAACCGCTTTCCGACTCTGTGCATGAAAACACTGATTGCATGTGTGTTTCCAGAAGTTTTTAAATGTCAACTCAAACCAGGTCAGCTCACCAGGTATAATCGTTTGACCGTGTCACGTTGTTTCTTTCAGGATGCCTTTTCTCAGACGACCAGCTACAGCCCAGAGGGATGTGCGTACTGACAGCCTACCGAGCGATGAGGCTTTGGTACAGGGCCCTCTTGTAGTTGAGGCACTAGTGGAGGCACCATCGGTACTACCATATGTTGGGCCACCAATGCCACCAGCCCCAATAGTAGGCGATGCACGCCACTTGAGTGCGCTGCACGAGTTCCAGCGCCAGTAGCCACCCAGGTTCCGGGGAGAGACGGACCCGCAGGCATTTGAGGATTGGATGGAGGCTATGGTGAGAGTCTTCAGGATAGTGGGGATGCTGGCAGACTTCATGGTGATCTTTACTGCCATCCTTCTTTAGGCAGCAGCAGGCAGGTGGTGGAGCCACTTGTTCCAGTATTGCGACGGGATGGCCTTCACATGGGAAGACTTCGAGACCTTATTCAGGGTGGAGTTGGTGCCAGTAGCTCTACACCCCGAGCGTGTACAGGATCTTCTGCCTTTACTGCAGGGTTTTCGATTAGTATTTGATTCATCTGTGGGAAGTAGACAGATGATGCAGAGGTCCAAGAGGACCAGATCCAGCCGTACGAGGAGCAGTAAGTGTTATGAATGCGGTGGAAAGGGTCACCTGGCACGTTACTGTCCGAATCCTCGTACAGTTGATCCGCAGGCTTTGGAGGAGCCACCGAGGTAGAATCAGTAGCGGGTGCTTGAGAAATAGCCGAGCACTGGACAAGGCAGTATAGCTCTGGGAGAAGGTGGACAGGAGAGGAACTAGTGGATACGTCCCATGTACTTCTAGTTCCATGTTGCTATTGTATTCATGTCTTTATACTATGAACTGCAATAAAAAAAGACACTTCTATTTGTGATTTTTTCTTTCCTATCCTTTTTGTTTGGTTGATACTGAGTGGTCCTGGTTAAGACTGCTGACTTGACCCTCACTTTCGATATATCTACTAGAGGAGACCCAGTGACCTCTCACTGATAACGACAGTGTGACTCGACCCTTGGAGGCGAGAGTGACAGCTGGATCTCTTAGTTGTTACGTCGAGGCCTTACAACGTCATCCATGGCATGAATGTATCCTTCATGTCATGATTAACTGTATTAGGCAATGGTAATGGTTCATCCAGGGGGGATGAGACTGGGTTTCCATTTTCGGAAAAGGAGAAATTTTAGCAGCTCTTCTGAATCGTAGGAAAAGATGGTGCAGATCATCCAGGAGCGGATGAAGACTGCAAAGTGCAGTAAGAAACAGTAAACTGGTGCCAGTCTTAGAGACTTGGGCATGTTAAATGTTTCAAGAAGAGGAATATTTAAAGATATATGAGTCTGCAAAGCAGCAGATGTGGAGGCAGAGCTAGTAGAGCAGCATGAGGTGGTGTACATCTTAACATGCTACATCCACCCGCCTTAGTTATCCCCGCCAAGCTCAGGGAGCTGGAGGGCGGAGGAAGAGTGTGCCTGCATGTGGTCAAGGAGTGTGACCCAATGGCTCTAAAAATGATTCAAGGGATGGTCTGTGTCCACTACTAGCTGTTGTAGTAACAAACGTCGATATGAATCATTCATCGCTTTTAGAATTCTTGTCCCAGACCTAGAGTTTCCGGTAAGCCGTAGACTTGACCCTCACGTCTGGAGATACCTTGGGAGAAGACTCGATAATCACACTTACGCCGACGGTGTGGTAAGACTCTCGAGGTGAGAGTTTCGGTTGGAATATCTTGGTGGCAGCGTCGAGGCCTTACAACGTTGGTTTGAGTATGGACTGGGGAATCACAGTTCATACACAAATTGACGGTATTAGGCAAAAAGGTTGTAGTTTAACTACGACGTCGGGATGGGTTTTCCTTGGTCGGTGAAAAGGAAACCCCAGGAAGCATAGGATAACTCATGCACAGGAGGGTGCGACCGATCACTCTTGATTCGGTCAACCTTACCCTCATGGCAGCAGTCCTTTCGAGTTTCAGTTCTAACAGGAATTGGAGACCTCTAGAGTTCGAGGATGACGATCACGTCCTTATACGGGTCTCACCTCGATGAGTTTTATGGAGATGTGGCCAAGGCGGCATGTTATCTCCGAGGTTCAGCGGACCTTCTTAGGTCCTCAGCTGGGTAGGCGGGGTGGTTTACCGCTTGACCCATCTACCGTAGTTGCACCAGGTGCACGACGATTTCCACGTATCTTAGCAGAGGAGATACGTGCTTGACCCTTCGCATATCATCGACCATGGGGAGCTGGACGATGGCGATGGGGTGACTTTCATGGAGGTTCTAGTGGGGATCGAGGATCGATAGGGTTGGTCCGACGAGGGTGGTCGATTCCTCGGGTGCACTTTCTCTGGCAGTACGAGAACCTCCAGGTGAGCACATGGGAGCAGAAGGCTCAGATGCATGCTCTGTACCACTTTTGAGACCCTAGTTGGTGTTAAAGCTTTACAAGGACATAAATCCCTATGGTGGGAGTAATGTAAAGAACTGAAAATTTCAAGGGAATTTTTTTTGTAAATTTTCTTTGGGATTTTACAAGATCGCAGTTTCAGACGGCACCTGATTCCGATGCCCGGTGTGCCCGGAATCATTTTCCTAAGTTTGGCTCAGGTATGTTCAGTGAACGAATGAGTGGGTTTTTCAAACATTTGAACCGGTGCTCAGAATCGAATTTAGAGGGCACCGATGGAATCGCAGCGTCGGTATTTGCTTAGAAACGCCTCGTCCAGAGTTGCGATTGCTCGGGTGTGTTTTTTAAATTTTGGGCTTTAAGTTAAGAAATAAAATAGTGTGGTACGACAAACTTTATTTGATTTCACTTAAGGCCACTTGAAATCCACTTAAAGCTACTTAAGCTGAGTTAAAGAGGACAGGGTAAAATTCAAAATATTCTACCCTCTTGGTAAGATATTTGTGAGGTGGGGCCCGCACGAGCCCCACCATTTCTTTTCCGCTAAGTAACGCACCCGCGAAAACCCCTATTAAATGAAATTCAACTGGGGAGTTTCTTAAACTATTAAACGCTTCTATTAATTGGACGGTTAATTTGTTGAAATTAATTCTATGAGTTAATTTGTTCGTTTTTTAACCTGTTTTCAAACCGTTGGCATGTTAATAAAATAAGACCAACACTTTTCTTCATTAGTGTTGTTCATTGAGTGGATTTGACAGAAACTTTAAGTCCTCTATATTCCTTCGCGAAGAACGCGAAGAACGTCGGCCTTCGACGAAAGGTAATGAAGAACGCCCGACACCGGAGATCGACGCGACGCCGACGCTTCTTCCGCGACGTTCTTCCCCCGCGACAATCTTCGATCAACTGCTTGAGGTAGGATATTTAAATCTTTTAAATTATTTTGTGGTTTCTATCCTCAGCATGGATTTAATTGTTATAATTAAATCCGTGTGTTTCTTTAACCCTCGTAGATCATTGACACGATGCCCTTCCGCAACGACGGGACACCCTCCCGCGATGACGCGACGCCCTTCCGCGACGCGATGATCACCTTCTCCCGCGACGGTCAATTCTGCAAAGAACGCACGCTCGATGACTACGGTGAGGTAGGGATTTTATTTGGAGATAATATTTTATTCCCATTGTTATTCATCTAAAACAAAGATCAAGTTCAATTTTAATTTATTTAAAATTGTGCCTTGTTGTTTTTCGTGTGTTGAATATTTTATTTCTCGTTTTCTATCACCTAACGCGGAGGGTGTGGGCCAAACAAACACGGACCGACAACCCTCCGCAGTTTTTTGTTGGTGTGTGGAACAGCGGACAACGGTAAACGGGGCCGCAAGGGTTATTTGAGGGCCTTGTAGTGAAGGTCGGGTCCCGGGAGGACCACTGGCAAAGACCGCACGTAAAACGAACCACTGGAGCGCGTCCGGCGGCCAGGCGACAACGGCGCCCAGCGTGTCGCCGGAAAAACCCACCACGGTTGAAGCCGTGATGGCGAGGTAGTTCCGCGGCCACACAGAACCGGGAGGAGTGATGCGGCCGGCATGCTGTGTCTGGGTGCTGCGGAGCGGCCCCCACGCGGGGGCCGCAGTTCCTTCGCTCGGCCGCTCGGCCGAGCCGAGCCGAGCCGATCTGACCCGCAGGGCCGGGTCGCGCCCAGGCCGAGGTGGTCCACCCTGGCCGAGATGGGTCGCACCAAACCGGGTCAGACCCGGACCCAGTTTGGGCCGACCCAGGGGGGTCGGGCCGGGTCGGTCCGGGCCCAGACCCCCCTTTTTCGGACTCCTTTGGTTTTTTGCCCATATCTTGGGCTACGGGCCTCCGAACGACGCGCCGTCAGCGGCGATGCGATACTTGGATCGAGGCCATCGTTTTGGTATACTACACACAAGGTTTTGGAATAATTGGGGTTCTTCCGGGTTGGTTCATACAGGAAACAAACTGGGCCCTCAGAGAAGAAACGCTCATATCTTGAGCTCCGGACATCCGATTAACAAGACATCGACTTTGATGGATTCCTCTAAGTGAGACGGATATTTGGGCTTACTCCACTAGAGGTTTTGATGCCATCGGAATGCGGTCAGGTTGGTTCGCTCACGAAACCAATCGGGCCCCTGGAACGAAAAATCCAATAACTCACAGACCGGGCGTCCGATTGACGCGCCGTCTATCTCATTAAATTCTTCTTGAGGAGGCAGAACATTTGGAGTACTTCGCCCGAGTTTTGGTTGCTGTTGTATAGTGGTCGGGTTGGATTGTACCCGAAATCCAACCGGGCCTTTGGAACGGGAAAACTGATATCTTTCAGACCGAACGCCCGTTTGACGAACCGTCAGCGGCGTTGGTGATCACGTTGAGAAACGGTCCCTTTGAATATACCCTATGGGAGTTCGGGGTACAGTTGAGATATGACCGGGTTGGTTCCCACATGAAACTAACCGGGCCCCTGGGACGAAAAGTCTAGTAACTCACAGACTGGGCGTCCGATTGACGCGCCATCTGTTGTGTTGAGACCCCTGTGACGAGGCGGTCCCTTGAGATACTTCTTCGTGGAACCTTGTGATACATGTAGTATCGAACAGCAGCTCATGGAGCGGACCCACCTAGAGATGAGAGGGCAGAATACGGAGACCGTGTAGCCGGCTGAGACCTGACGACTGCTTGACCGATCGACTCTGTGTGTTTCGGATAGCCCAGTGGGGAGTGCTTGGTTGTAGTGGCAGGCCCACGGCGGAGGAGCGCTTGGTTGTAGCGGTAGACCCGCGGTACTCAATAGAAGGAGTACCTCTGTAGGCTATGAGTGGGAGCGCTTGGTTGTAGCGGCAGAACCATGGTGGAGGAGCACTTGGTTGTAGCGGCAGACCCGCGGTACTCAACAGAAGGAGTACCTCTTGAGGCTATGAGGGGGAGCGCTTGGTTGTAGCGGCAGACCCATGGTGGGAAGCACTTGGTTGTAGCAACAAGCCCATAGTACTTTACAGGAGGAGTACCTCAGCAGTATTAGGTTAGTGATCAGTACCTCGGAGTCGTGACAGGACTACTGTACACTCCAGAGACGGGGTTCTTCAGCAGTTACGGTTTCGATAATGAAAATCCTGGTTTGAGTTGAGTCTATGAACTTTGTGTTTCTTCATGATTGAGATGGGTTACATGATAACTTAGGTATATGTATGGGCATATACATGGGTAGTGTATATCCGTTGATTTCATAATCCTTGTGTTTCCTCATGATTGAGATGGGTTACTTGATAACATAGGTATATGTATGGGAATATACCTAAGTAGAGGTTATCTGTTGATATCTTCTTTCTTTTTATCCTTGTTGGTTTTAGTGAGATCTTGAGGGTCTCGGGATCCCTACTGAGTATCGTTATACTCACACCTACACGGGATATGCCCGCACCTCGTTGTGTTGGTTGCAGACGATAGGCAGTGCTGATGGAGGCTGAGTGTTCGAGGACTAGACGGTACCCGGAGGTAGACTACACGACGAGTCAGTACCCGGAGGTGGACTAAATGATGAGTCAGTATCCAGAGGTGGACTTCACGGCGAGACGATACTCGGAGGAGGTTGACGGGTGAGAGAGTTGTGGAGGCTATCTGTACCCACCCTTTAGGTAGGAGGCATGGTGGATGATCCAGGAGCTGCGCCATCTGTACCTACCCTTCAAGTAGGATCCGAGGAGGACGACCTAGGAGTCGCTTCCGTCCTTCCAGCTGTTGTCTTTTTCCGTTGTACTTTGTTCAGCTATAGTTGTACTTTCTTTTGGGTTTGTATTCTGGCCCATTTACCTTTCAGCGCTTCTCTTTGTACTTAGTGTTTTACTTCCGCTTGTACTCTCTGGTGTTTTGTTTACTTCCATAAAGGCAATGTCTTCCCAGTTATCAGGATTTACGCCTTTGGTGCTAGTCGCCAGCCCCTGGCCTATGGAAGGCGGTCTTGGGGTAGTCACGGCACGGGCCCTGAGGACGGGTCGTGACACAGGTCGTACGTCCTCATGAGTAATGTTCCCATTTGTCAATTATCATTATAAAATGAAGGAAAGTAGAGTTTATCTTTCTAGAATGACCATAATATCATAAATACCATATTATTTAATTATATATACTTATATATATATCATTATTCATATGTGGTGATGAAAATGGAAGAATCACATCATCTTGAGGAGGCAGTTGTCTACACGTCTACAAACAACTTTATCACTTTTTCAGTGTATGAAATGGTAAGGAAAAAATGATAAGTTTTATGTATAGATAGATAAAAATCTCATTAATATCATAAATATTACATAAATATCATATATTTTTATTAAAACCATCTTTAATGCATTCCATGTAAAGGGTGGACGTATAACATCACTTTGAGGAAGCGGTAGTCCATACATCCATAAATGATGTTATTGTGTTCCCACAAAATGAAAAGCATGAAGGTATGTGTTATATAATAATTCCAAACGTATTAAGAAATTATAAATATCCTATATACCATAACAAATTATTTCTTTCATTATGACCAACCATAAGAGGTGGTAAAGGAAAAAATGAATGACATCATTTCACAAGATGGTAGTTCATCATACACACAAACGGTGAGCTCATTACCAATTTGATGGAAGTGTGTATTAGTATATGTATAAATATTGACATAAAAACATATGGGTATATTGTAGATAATAATTTTATTATATAATCACAAAATATTAATAATAATATATTGGGTGGAGAAAGAAACAAAACAAAAGTCATTGTTGATTAATGTTACCTCTTTTTTAGGTAACTCCATTTGGTTTACACTAAATGACTTACTTGGATTGATTTTTTCCAAAATTGAGGGTTCTTGGATGTGATTAGGTATTTTTGGAGATTTTATTAAGGTTTTGGATGATCCCAAAAGTGTTGAGAGTTGTGAATAGAGGGGGACGAGAGTATGCCTTTTATAAGTGGAGAAAAGAAAATTATGTGTTCTTGAAATTATTTGAGTGCTCCCCAAGTTTTATTTGTCACTAATGGGTAAATAATTGACCATTATAGATAACTATAGGTTAAAAGGTAAAAATATGTCCAATTAAAAAATTTAGGCAAGTGTAGGGTCATGTTTACAACTTATATTCTAATTTTAATCGTTAACTAATCTCTTTTTTACCTTAATCTCTTTAATTAATTTTAATTACCTTCGCTGATTCTTTTGGTCAAAAAAAATTGTTCTTAAAAGAAATTATAAATTATTATCATTCCAAATATGGAATCCATTTTTTCAAATTCTAATTACATAAGTGGTATACATTAATTTAAAATTAATCCCACAGATGATATGAGACAACGAGTTTTTAAGAGAAAATTTCAAATGTTCAAAAAAAAAATTCATAAAATTTAAATGTGAAATTGATTCCAATGGAATAAAATGATAAAAATTATATAAAATTGATCTATTTATACTTTAAATTAAATTAAAAATATAATTTAATAATTTAAATTATTTAGATGAAAAAAAGTTTCCAATTAAAATTCAATGTCATTCATTATTCATTAAAATATGAATGTTCTCGGAAAAATACCAAAAATTAACCCTAAGTAAATTTTTTTGTTAGTATTTAAAAAATTATATTTAATTTTCGAATTTAAAATTAAAAATTTCAAAATATTTAGTTTTAAAACATGTCTTTTATCAAATGGCGGAAAAATTTATTAATAAAATATACATCTTTTAGGCCTAAAATTGGATTTATTCTTATCTTAAGCTTATCAAACACATTGGATGAGTTTAAAATAACTTTATCAAATAAATAAGAAAGAAATTTAATTAACACATTTCACTAATATTTATTAATTTCATTAATTAAAAAATGTCATTATTATCATAAAAATAGTTTTTCCATAAAAACTCATCCATTATAATCAATTGGTTTTTATTTTAATTTCCATTTAATTGGACACCAAAGGATTAATTATATAGACATGTGTAGACCATATATTCATAATATTGTTAGTAATATTCATTCAATCCATTCTAATGGCTATGTTAAAACTATTATGTTAAATAAATATTATTAATAGTATATTGTTGTCTAGTAATTGTTGGCCTTGTGTTTAACCCAAGTTATCAAATAAACATAATTTTACATGAAATGAATGATAAACATGGTGTATCATACAATTAAATAAAAACTAGGCATTTCATGTAACACAATCTATCAAATAATTTAAATTAATTTGAGAGAAGATATTACTTAAAATATCTCGATGTTAGAATGAGTATAAGATGTGATGATTAGAGATATTCTTAAAAAAGACATTATAGGCTTATGAGATGTATTTTAATCTTCCTACTTTCTTGAAGGTGGTGTAGAATTCCATCCTTGATAAAAATAGTTCTAAATGGGGATCAGGAATAAGTATCTCGTTACTAGGATAAATCATAAGTGATAATTCCCCCATTGGTCAGAAAGGATGATGAGAGGATATTAGCATAGGTTTATCTTTCTAGTGAAGCCATAGTAGTGGGCACATATATATACCCATTCAGAAAGATAACTAATTTAATGTCACTATTGTGAATTTTTTAGTCATATAAACCTAAAATTTAAATTCAAATAATATCAATGTGATTCATGTGATCAGAATAAATATCATTAAATGATCTATCATGATAGTTTTTTTGAGAGTATTAGGTACTGAATTCAGAAAACCGAGGTGTAACAGGTGCAATTAGTGGCATAATCAATAATAGGAAACTAACCACATTATATGATATTGGATTAAGAAGGATGAAAAAGTAGTTTGGTCCATGTATCTTTGATGTCATCTTCTATATAGTAATTTCCTTGTCAAGTTTATTATAGTGATATAAGTAGAGTATATACAATGTTGAAATTCACCACTAATGTTGAAGCAGATTCCTATATTGTAAGAGGTTCTATTACCATATCCTCTATATAATATTCTTTATTATTAAATATAGTTTCCTCATATTATTTTAAATAGGTTCAATTATTATCACTTATATAACTTAAAGTTTTTTTCATACCTTATTATATAACAAATAAGACTAGCATAGAGAAGAGAGTAGAGTGAACCATGAACTATACATCATGTTCATTAGTTTATGTACATTTCTTGGATCTCATGGTTTCATATATGGGATTCTTCAATATCATTATGGGAAGGTACTAGATAGATAAGTTCTAATTATACATCAATTTTTATTCACAAAGGGTATCATTATCTTATTTAATTGGGATACAATATACCCTCTATGGATAATGGGAGATTTATGTCGAATGATATGGTCTCGAACAATGGTAGTTTTTTGTTATCACTACCAAAATTGATTTTAGTTTATTTAATGTTTTACAATATATAAAGAATTAGGTTTTATCTTATGTCATAGAACAATATCTAAAGGACTTCCATGAAGAATTATCAAGCTTATCTATGAGGTAAGAGATGAATTTTTCCATTGAACTTTTTCTTAGAAATAATCCTTTCTCAATATTTATAAATTGTATCAATCCAACTAAGATTATGGAATTAATTATCCAGAAGGAGGATCATGAGGTGAATGGGACTTTTATACCAATAACATCTCATTGGAGTGCTCTAATTATTTTTTCCAATAAGTAAAAATGAATTTTGTATATTTTTGTAAACTATCAGAAATTGATACATGTAATCATCAAGAACCATTACTATTTTCTTAAAATCAATAAAACATTTGGATAGATAAATGGGTAACTATAGTTTTATAACATCATCCTTCACTAGAGTTATAATAAATTATGGTCGAGGCTAGAAGAAATTTCTAAGACAGCGTTCTAGAACCAGAACAGAAATTTTAATTATCTAAGCATTCATGTAGGGTTGATTAATTCTCATTCTATGTTCATATTCATAATGAATATTACTTTCCATCCATTATTAGACTCATTTAATATGGTCTTCAAGGCATAAATCCACATTTACTCTAAATCACAAGATGGTCATTCTTGGAATCATGTCATTGTCTTGGGTGCCTTATAAGGATGTGAATTTCATTCTATGTTATCGAAATAATACTTATTTTGGTGCCCATGATTGATTGAATTATTTTAAATGATAAATATATTATAATTTTTTAATATTTTATGGACACGTTTTATTGTTTCCCAGTGATCTACCATCATAAATTTCAAGAAGAATATTTGAGTGTGGGTGGTGGTTCTTGGTGACCTTAACAGGACAGCTTCAATGTAGCAATATTTAGTTTTGATTATTGATGTGTTGATCAAAATGAAGGTATTAAAAGTTCTTATGGGTATTAAAGAACTATGTATATCATATTTGAGTAACTATTTGATTCTTTGAATAACTTTTTTAATCCATTACTTAATAATTTTTATAGATGTATGAATGAGAGATGTAAGAGTTGAAGTAATGGATAATCCATCCATGGTTAGTTAAGATTAATGTATAGTTAAAATATATGACATATAAATTTTTTAGAGGTTTGATATGTCTTTATAATGGTTTGTGGATGTTTTAAGATCATTTGGAAAAAGTCTTCATTTTGGATCTAGATTTTAAAATGGAAAAGTCCTTCATTATATTAATATAAGTCATATCATATGACTTTGGATCAAATGAATTCATCAAAATACATTTATCTGGAGTTATAAATTTTGAGTTTGACTATTAAAATTCATCATATGACTTCAATAATTATTTTAATACATCATACTGTTACTTTTTTTATCACCGGACTTCATCATACAACTTTGATGAATCATAGGACTTCACTATATAACTTGTATTATGAATGTATGATTACTCATATCATATAGATTTGTGAAGGGAGCTTATGAATTTGGTTCATTATAAGACATTGAGTTCTTGTTTTTGACTTTGAGGATGTCATTATATGACTTTAGACAATATACGAATTGTACGTCATATGAAATGAAAGAAAATGACATCATGTGACTTTCAATATGATACAGAAAAACTAAAAGGTTGATAATTCTATAATTTCTATTCTAAAAAATGATATGTAAAATAAATAAATAAAATTTAATTGATCGTCAAGGAATTAAAATATCATGATCAATTAATTTCTCATAATTTTACTATTGAAATAAAGAAGACCGAGGAGGTGTTAGATTCAAAGAAGTTTTCCATGACCACTAGTGGAGATGCCACATCAATGTTCTCTGAACAAGTCGATGATGTTATTCTACAGTTTATTTTGAAAATAATATTCAAAAAATATTATTTGTGAATAAAAAATACATCAGTTATCTGAATAATTTGATAATAAGATATTGTGATAGCTCATGACCACCATATGTGAGAATTATAAGAGAAACCTTGATACTGGAGCAACTAAATATTCTATGTATATCAAATGGCTTGAATTGACTACATTATAAATCTATATATTTCAAGGAATAATTTAAAGAAGTCCCACAAGAAAAAAATATTGTGTAAATTGATTCAAAATCCATTGTGATTCATAATGATAGTGATTTTTGGTGAGGCCAAATAATCCAGGAAGAACTGGGTGTGTGTAATTTAAGAGAACTTGGAAAAATTTATACTGTTAGGAGAGATAGAATCCAAATACCTATTCAAATAAAAAATTGGAAGAACTTTAAGATTATGGACTATGAAAGGAACTTTCAACCATCTAAGAGGGATAAGTTTCATGAGACAACAATAAGACCAACCCATAGGCTATATAATGTTATGAACATGATTTTATTTCATGTAACAATGGTTTGAGTCTATGTTATTATAACCACTTATGTTAATATTGGAATAATTTTTAATTGAGGAAAAAATGTAGCAAAACATGGAGTAGGTTCTCATTAAGAATAAACCATTTAAATCATTTTTTCGTGTTCCTTTTACTTAGTAAATTATCTGGGGAGGTAGTGAAACACAATAAGATTATATCAAATCCATATCCTACTATAAAGGATTAATTTATAATAAAAATTCCTTAATAGAAAAAGGGAAGAGTGATTCACCCCTCCCCCTCTTAATGATCTGGCTAGACCTCAGCACTACAATCGATATCAATGAAAGGTTCCATCTGAAAATAAAAATGAGAAATAATCATAGTGAACCTTAATTATTTTATTAGCTAAGTAGTTCCCATGTATAGTGGAAATAGATTCCATCGATAAAAAACAGGCTGATTCTATACTTACTATCCTATGTCCTTGAGGTTATTGATACTGTTATAGAAGGATTTACTCCACCAAGATGAGTAGCACTCATAACCCTTGAAGATAAAATTAATCATGAAGTGGATGGGAATTCAAGGAATTCCATATAATCATTACAATCTGATAAATTATACCCTTTGGTGATGTGACCTAAAACTAATGATAATAAGGAGTTGTGTGGGATATGGAATAATATTGGTCAAATTGAAATTTTATATATGACAATCCTACTAAATTAAAAATAAATATTTTAAGAAAAGAATCCAGCATATGATGAAGTGTGTTCCTTTATTTCTCAAAAAAAATGAAATACAAGGGTAGTTTATTACGAAAAATGAGGAGACCATGATATCTATGAATAATCATGATTTTAAATTCAATGGAAGGGGTATGAAGACATCATAATGTCCTAAAATAGAAAATCATGGAGTATCCTTTTTGACAGAAATATCTCAACCTTGTTGTTTTTATTAATAATGAATAAAATTCCACTTTATTCATTTTATATATTTATATGAACTATCTTGCATGGAAATGAAAAAAATCAGAAAAAACTAAATCTAAATGAGGCTTCTATAATATGAATAAAAGGGAAGTTTTTGTGAGGAAGATAATGTGAGTTCATCCCTCAAGGGGGGAAAAATCATAATATATCTATCAAAAATTTCAAACTACATGGAATCGAAAGTTTTAGACGACCCAAAAAAATAATAGGAGGAAGTATTCCAATCACACTTTTCTTCCTTATTTTGATAATGAATAATATGTTCACAAATCATATATCAATTAATGTGTCTTTTACTAGAACATAGGGTATCATTTCTTACACATAAAAATTTATGATACATTTTTTGAGCTAAGTATAGGATATTTATTTCTTGATAAATCTATTAAACAACCCCTATATTGATATTTTTTTATATTGTGTCACCTGATGAATTTATAATAGGTAGTTTTTTCTTGTTAAAGTATCTCATGTTGTATATATTTTATGCCTCTACATAGACTTAGAGTGGACCATCTAAAGGATCGTAGATAAGTTATATGTGGTGATATCATTCTCCCACAAGTAAATCAGGATAGAATTTAGATTTAATGTGAGAGAATATGCTTTCATGTAAAACCCTTTTTCAAATTGGAATAAGGATAAATTAAGTGAGGTTCAACCCATATTTGAAATTTTCATTTGATTATTGGTAATGGTAAAATGAATTGAGCACATATATTTACTTTATAGATGTGTAGTGGCATTGAAAAAAATTAAAAAGGGGGAGACCGAATTTCCCATTAATTATTGTATTTTTTTCAAAAAATATTATATAAGAGACATTCAATATATTTACGGATATTTTCTAGAGTTTTCTAGTGGTATATCATCATAAATTGAAAGGAGATTGTTTGTTTATACGAACTGCTTAAATATCGTGGATGGATTGCTTTAAATTATTAGGAATTAATTATGACTATTGATGTTTTGATCTTCATAAATATATGATAAGTGAAAATGGAGCTGATAGCATTACCTATATCAATTTCAAAAAATGGTTGGATAATTTTAACATGTTGTGTATGTTGTTATTAATGAATTCTCATATATAGGTGAACGGAATATGGAACATATAAAGTAATAGAGAATCCATCCATGATATTTTGAGATTGAAGTATATTGTGAAGATACCTTGGATGATGTTATGGGGTGTTATATATGGTTTATGAATGGTTTTTGTAAATCTAAATTATTTTATAAGAAGTATTGATTTTAGATATGGTGATAAAAATGGGAATTTCCATGGTCATAGGACATGAAGTAATAAAATATGAATTATGGGTAATATAACTTAATTATAAGAATTTGAGTTTCACCATGATAATTAATCATATTATTGTAATAAAATCATAATATTTCATCATATAAAATTTTTTGATCATCAAACATCATCATTCAACTTTTATAGAACATAATGCATCATTTTAAAAACATTTTTTTCAATCCTAAGACTTCATAATGAGACTTTCATTCTAATCATATGACTTTTATCATCATGAGAATTTATAAAGGGATTCTGTAAATTTGGATTGTAATATGAAATTGAGATCTAGTTTCAGACATTGAGGATTCCATAGAATGAAATTAAACATTGTATTACATGAATGTTATATAAAATAGAAGAAGATGAGATCATATAACATTCAAAGCCATTCTGAAAAACTAAAAAGATAATAATTCTAAAATTTTAATTCTAGATAATTGAAGATTAAAATCAAATTATGTCACTACAACACAAATAGGGTTTAGTGGCGGTTTTGTGCCAGCGGTTCACAAAACCTCCGCTAAACGTTTTCCGAAAAAGGTTTCGCGGCGGTTTTTAAAAAACTGCCTCTAATCCCATATTTTTTTTAAAAAATTCCCGACACTTCCCTACCCCAACCCCCGTTTTCCCCAACCCTCCCGACCTCGTGCCCCCTTCTTCCCGCACCCCCCCTGGTGACCCCGCGATGACTCCGGCGAACGCACGACCTCCATCTCCAGCAACCCCGCGACCAACACCTATGGCGGAGCCCACAACCGGCGACCGACGACCCCGACAACCCGTGACCCCCCTTCTCCCGGCGACCCTTATAACTGCGATCGTGACCCCAAAGTAAATTTTCCAACATTTTTCATGTTTTTTTTCAGATTTTTGTGAAATATATGTTTATTATTTGATTATAATGTTTGTTACATTAATTTTTAGCATGTTAATTTGAAGAAAATTGTTAATTTGATACCTAATTTAGGTTTATATACATTGGGTATAGGTAATTTTTTAATAGATTAATTGATTATGAATTTATATAATAAGTTAGATAAATAAGCTTTAGGCTAATGAAATATGATATTTCATATAGTTGATATTTATTTGGATTGAGTTTAAAAAGGAAATTCTACTATTTTATATCATGTTTATCTCACTACTGATTTGAATGATATGTTTTTTGATGCTCAGACCACTAAACCTATAAAATGATTGAATAGTTGGCTAAAATTAAATCATGAGGAGAACATTGAGGGAAGGTGGTTATATAAGAAATATTAATTGTAGTTTATATATCAAATATTCGTTCATATAGATTATTAGGAATATATTTTTCATAGCTACAATTATTTTAGATGGTTTGTTCATATAGGATACCAGAAGGTGTATAAAGGTTTTAAAACAAAATATTGGTGGGATAGTGAAATGTGGAATTTTCAAGGGTTTGTATCATGATTCCAACCATGTTAATCTTTCATGGAAACAAGCCAACTCACAGTGGGTACATTAATCTCCTTACTATTTCTCTGTTGGGTATGGGATCATATAACTATGGATGGTATCATTAGTCTACAAAGAATAAAATGAAAAAAAAATTACATATGGGTGACTATGGATTGTCTCCAAATGATGTCCCACCACAACCCTATTTTTATATATATTACAATGGTATATTTTTACAAATTCAATATTTTAGAAATTAATTTACCCCTATCAATTATGTTTAACCAGGTTCTTAGGATTATATATCAGTTTTGGTATGCATTAATGTAATCTCTATGTGCATAGTATTCAATGGAATATATTAATCTTCATAAATTGTATGTACAATCGAAATGGTTTATCCAACCATTATAGGAAATGATAAAATATTTTGTGATTTATTTTAGAGGCTCATATAAAGATATTTTACTACTAATTGTGCCTTTATACAATAAATGATTTTTATATAGTGATGAATATGGATATAATAAAACTATTTTATGGATTTACTTCATGTTCAAGTCATTTTTGTGAGAAATTTTTTGATAAATTTATTATTATAACTATTAGAGTTTTAGAGACAATGACAAATATTCATATCATCAAAATGAGGTTGTTGATGGCTCAATGTCATCTAAAATCATATATAGATCATCCATGATTACCATTATCATTTGAGGTGGCTAAGGACACTATATTAATAATATCTCCATTATTTGGAAAACAACATTTTGATTACTATTAAATGTTTCTCCCTAATATATTATCAATTTTTAGATAATTGAACTATTGACTATTGTGAATTATTAGTTGTCTTCTCCACCAAAAATTAATTTTCTAAACAATTTGTTTCATGGATCTTAATTGATGATATTCAATCCTGATCTATATAATGCAATTAAAAGGGAAATCTTCCAATAATACAATATTATAGCATACTTTCTACTCAATTTGTCTTCATATTTTACGATGAAACCATACTTTGATGAATAATATAATGGAGGTATTTGTTTCAGCCACTCGACAATGTTTCTTAGTGTACTTCATGATTTCTAATCGTCCAATTTCTTATGGAACCTATGGTAACATTCTTACATCAATGTTTTTCCCGTCGAGTTCTAAATGTTATAATGAATGTATGGAGTTCAGTTAAACCATTCAACCATGGGATTTATTTAAGGTGTCGGTTCATTACTGAGTTGAGTGACCTATGAATTAAATAATCAATTATGTCTCAAAGCATTGGAGGACTTAAAAAAAAATAAGCTGTGTTGGCATACTGGTTGGTTTTGTTTTGTCCCTCTTTATGATTGTTATGACATAATGAGTATGCTTGAGGGGAGAATCAAATGTATGTTTGATGTGAATATGATTTAGATAACTTATTAGTGGCTAATATATCACAAATTTTGATAACTAAGACACTCTATAAGTGGGGAGATTCTTGTCATTTTTGTTAAAAATGTGTCATTTCCGGTAGAATGAAACAACCTAAGATGTCAATTGAAAAATGGAAATTTTTTCTAGAATTTATTTTGATCTCTCATGTCTTAAATCTCTTCAGTTATTTCTTGTAAATACGACTTTGATATGGTTGGTTGTGTGCGAAACCATAAACATCATTTCTATTGGATGACATATAAGGTCAAGCCTAAACAATCACATAATGTCTCAGGTTTAAAATGCATTATGATTGGTTTCGATCACACATCAATGGGGTGTTGTTTGAGGAAACATATATATGTGATCGGTCGTGTTATGATATGTTTGTAAACTAATATTCTTACTGCTCCTCAATGAGTTTTTGACGATGTCTCCTATAGATCAGACTTGTTCGGTTGGTCTGAAGTGGTAAATTTGATCAATGAATCAACATTATTATATTGTGCATACTTTATGATCAATGGGTCATCTTTATTATATTATGTCTCTGTAATCTTACAATATCATATATTTTTTGTAGGCACATTGTGATATACATGGATAAAAGCTGGATAACATTGCCGAGGAACACACCTCAGTATATTAAAGGTTTGAATGAGTTTTTAGATTTTTCAATTTCTAATCAATCCGTTGAAGGGAGAATAAAATTTCGATGTCCTACATGTAAATTTAGAACATGGTTGAAGAGAGATGAGGTTAATGAACATTTAATACTGAAGCAATTCCCTACCCAATATTTGTGTTGGATTGGGCATGGAGAATCGAACGTTACAGAAAGATTGATCACTGATGTTAATATGAATAATGAGGTACCAAGTTCGTCGACAATGGAAAATGAAATGAAAAACCTAATAAATGATGCATTCGGCACTGCAAGACACCACTATCAGCATCAAAACATATCAGACCAACCAGAAGAGGGTGCTACAAATTGCAACGTGAAAAGTGATGATTTTGAGACTGTAACACAGGAAGATCAATATTTTCACATATTATTGGATCCTCCTATTGATTCTGTGGAGCCAAATGTAAGAGAAAACTTCACTGAGGAAAATATGTTTCATGATTTAGTAGATGATGGAAATCAAGAGTTTTATAGTGGGTGTTGAAATATTCAAAGCTTTCATTTTTTCTGAAGTTGTACCATATCAAATGTCTATGTGGAATTACAAATATGGAAATGTCCATGATATTGGAATTGATTTGTGATGCATTTCCTGAAGCACAAATCTCACAATCCTTTTATGATATGAAAAAAGTTGTTAACAAGCTTGGTCTGAATTATACAAAAATACATGTGTGTCCCAATGATTGTATGCTTTATTGGGGAGAAGATTCAAGTAGACAGAATTGGAAGAAATGTTCTTCTTCTAGATGGTAGGAAAAGGGTGATGTTGGATGTCTGAATGGACATAATTTCATGGAGAAGAAGAAAAGGAGCACACATATAAAGGTTTTGTGTTACTTTCCTTTGAAACCTCGATTGCAAAGATTATTCATGTCATCGAAAACCGCCGAAAACATGAAGTGGAATTCTGTGGATAATAACAATGATGGGTTAATGAGACATCCACGAGATTCCCAAATTGTGGAAGACATTTGATTCATTACATCTCGATTTCTCAGCTGATCCATGGAATGTTTGATTGGGATTGTCTGCCGATGGATCCAACCCATTTGGGACTTTGAGTACCAATTACAACATTTGTCAAGTTGTTTTGATCCCTTATAATCTACCTCTGTGGATGTGTATGCAACAAACATCTTTTATCCTTTCTATGATTATTCCTATAAAACAAATTCTTGGAAATGATTTTGATGTATACTTGCAGCCTTTGATTGAAGAATTATAGGAGTTATGGAGAAACGGTGTTGAGACATTTGATTCTTCTTATAAAACAATTTTCAAAATGCATGCTACTTTATTGTGGACCATTAGTGACTTCCCTGGGATTGGGAATTTATCTGGTTGGAACACTTACACGGGTTTGGTTTTTCCCATTTGTAACTTTGATTTTAGGCCCAAACGGCTACCTTAATGTAGAAAATGGTGCTTTTTATGTCATCGAAGATTTCTCGATGCATCTCATGGATTTCGGCTGAACAGATCAAAATTTAATGGTTCCATTGATCTTAGACCACCTCCAATGTTGTTAAATGGTTTTGAAATATTGGCACAACTTGAAAATGTTGAAACAGAATTTGCGAAGGTTCATCAATTGAATGATAGCGGAAAACGGGTCCGAAGTGCATCGTCAAGAGAAACCGGAACGCAACAATGGAAGAAAAAAAGTATATTCTTCAAACTTCCGTATTGGGAATTTAATTTGTTGCGTCATAATCTTGATGTGATGAATATTGAGAAGAATGTATGTGACAATTTTATTTTCACATTGCTTAATGAGCATGGAAAGTCAAAGGATCATCTCAATGCTTGCAAGGACTTACAAGCAATGAACATAAAACGTGATCTCTGGCCAGATGAGAATGGAAAGTATCCTATGGTAATTTTTGCAATGAAAAATAGGGATAAAGATACATTCCTTAGAATGTTAAAGAATGTTAAGGTATCTGATGGGTATTCAAGTAACATCTCGAGTTGTGTTGACTTGAAGAATTGTAAGTTACATGGATTGAAAAGCCACGATTCACATATTTTGTTACAACAGTTACTACCATTGACATTGCATACATTATTACCTAATAAAATCACTGCTGTTGTACTTCAGTTCTGCACATTTTTCAGAAAACTATGTGAGAAATCTCTACATCCATTTTATCTTGACAACCTCCAGGAGAGGTTTGTATTGATCCTTTGTGCAATGGAGATGATCTTTCCTCCTTCTTTTTTACTGTAATGATGCATTTAACTGTGCATTTGGTTGAGGAAGCTAAATTAAGAGGCCCCGTTCATTATCGATGGATGCATCCAATTGAGAGGTACTTTATTTATATGTTTTCTAGTTAAGTAATCAATTTTTGTTACTTAATTAAATTCATAATTATGTTTATTTTATTTCACAAATATCTTGGGTATTTGAAATCATACATGAGATATAAAGCTAAACCAGAAGGCTCAATTGCTGAAGGCTATGTGGCTGAGGAGAGTCTTACCTTTTTTTTCTCGATACTTGGATGATATTGAGACAAGATTTAATCGAGTTAGACGTGTTGACGACACATCGAATCAATCTCAAATACATCATAAATCCAAATTATTTCCTGTTATTGGTCGATCAGTTGGGAGGACCTCAAATGTGACACTAACTGAATTGGAATTATTACAGGCATATAGATATGTGTTGTTGAATAGTGAAATTGTAGATCCATTTATTGAAGATTTGATGATAAAAAAAAAGATACGAATGAGAGGCTGAACACAAAATGATAAATATATAACAAAAGATGTTAATAAAGAGCTTGTAGAATGGTTTTCACGACGTGTAAGTTCATAAATATTACAATAAATATGAATATTAGTTTGACACATACATTTTGTAAATCTAATAAAGTATATTTCTTTTTTCAGATCATAAATAATGATACTCGAGCAGAGGTGTCAGAAGAAATGATGTTTCTTGCTAGAGGTCCTCTAAAATAATTTAGAAAGTTCGACGCTTATAATGTGAATGGCTTTAGATTTCGTACAGTCGATCGAGAAGTGGGTTTGAGAACACAGAATGGTGGTATATTTACATTTGCTGAAGTGGAATACTATGGAAAGTTTCATGATATTATTTAATTAAACTACCGCGTACATTTTTCAGTTTTTTTATTCAAATGAAAATGGGTTGATATTATCGGAGGCGTTAAAAGAGATTCCTTTCAATTTACTTCTGTGAACTTCTCTCGCTTGATGGATGTTGGTGATCATGAACTACATGATCCATATATCTTAGCATCGCAAGAAAAAATGGTATATTATGTGAATGATTTTGCTGATGAATGGTGGAGTGTAGTTGCTCACATAATACAAAGAGATTTGTATGATATGGGTGATGAAGTGGAAAATTTGACCTCTAAAATTGAATTTATTCAGCAACAGGAAGCAGAATTATTTGTCCATCATGATATTGAAAATATTAGTCTAGCAAGGATGAATGAAGTGGATGAAGCAATAGAGCAGGAAACTGATATGATAGAAGGGTAAAAAGATTGTATGTACACTTATTTATTTATTCAGTAACCACTAGTTTCATTTCTGAAGTCATTCATTATCATTTTTATATATATATTGTATGTTAGTACTCCATCTATTATCATTTTTAATTTTTTTCTGCATAATTGTTTTGAAATATATATTCAAAATTTAATTTTATGTGATTAAATGATAGGAATTCCAAGGAAGAAGCGTTACATTATTTCATCCAGTTCTGCGATAGATGAATATCCTTCTGGCTCCCTCCCCACGACATCTGATGCACCAACTGCCGACACCCCTTCTCCATCTCCCCACGCACCATATCTCACACCATTTGTGGATGTCCCAGAAGAGGCTGAGTCGTCGACTCCCCCTTTAGGAGCCTCAGCAGTGGGGCAGCGACGCGCCCCTTCCAGTTCATCCAGGGCATACTAGAGTGTCACTATCATAGGTACAAATTTTAATTAAATAAATTTATTTCATTTTGTTTATACTAATTTTTTTCTCATTGAAGATGACAAAAATGAAACAGTGGAGAAAAAAATAAAAAGTTCAGATGTTTGGCATCTGAATTTCAAGAAGATTTTTGTGCCATTTGATTCTTACGGGGTCCCTATGGATGATGCCGTGGGGTTGCTTGGCTAGATTCTAGGTCAGCTGGCAGCGGAGCCCATTTCCCTTCCCATTTCATATGACGATTGGAGACATATGCCTCCAAGCTGGAAAAATGAAGTGTTTGATTCTCAAATCAAGTTAAATTTATTACATTATGGTTTAATTGAATGTCATGTTACTAATATGTTCAAAATGAATTTCTGTATACAGATGTTCTTCCACTTTACCGTTGCTGATGTGATAGCACAGAAGTGGACGTTGAAAAATCTAGGTAAGAAGTGGAAATATTTTAAATGTAGATTGTGGTGTGATTTCAACGATGCTTCGTTGACCGCGCTGCAAATGTATGAGAAGCTACCCAGTGGGGTACCAGAAGAATAGTTGAAAGTGTTTGATGACAGGCATCGAGATCAAAAGCGGATGATATTGAAATATATATATTATTATATCATCCTCATTTTACATTTACACATGTATATGAAAAGGAAATGGAATTAAATACATCAGTATTAAATTGCATTTTATTTATTTCAGGATCTATCAAGACCGAATGTGTTAAACCGAGCGAAGCAAGTCATCCCGCACATTGCGGGCTCAAAACGTTTTTCTAGAAATCGAAGTACATTGGTAATCTTATAATTAGTTTAAATATTTATAAGAAAATATTATCTATTTAATATATTGAATTGTTGATTTATCTTTGATTAATGTAGTCACAGAGTTTAGGCCATGAAGCATCCAGAACTGAACTGTGGTTGGATGTTCAAAAGAAATGAGATGGATGTTTTGTTAATGAGCCTACTAAAGATGTTGGGCTATGAAGTCAATTTTTTATCATAACAACTTATTATCAATTTTATCTGTGTTAATATATATTGATATTTGATTTATAGGACAAAATTAAAGAACCATGGGATGCCAATCCTACGCATTCCTACTCTGTCTCCCAGGATGACCCGGTTTCTAAAGTATTTGGGAAGGAGCATCCTGGGAGAGTGTGCGGGATGGGTTTGGGACCCGTGCTATCTGAGGTTTTTAGCAGGCCACCAGGGATAGGTGCTGCATCTACTCTTGACTATAGTCAGCCCATACCCGGAGATGCTAAGAAAGAGATTGTTTCTTCATGAAACACAGTTCACCAGCAGGGGGATCAGATATCTGCTTTGCAGAAAGAGTTGACTAAACTATGTCAGAAGATGGGAAGATATGCCCCTGGTGGGAGTGCATCGATTGGTGGTATGCAGGTAAATCACATAAAAACAAAATCATTTAGTTTAATAACTTTCATTTGTTTTAATATTTAATATAAATATGTAACAATATTTAATTTTCAATATAATGTTCTTACAGGTGACAGCACAAAGTGGAAATGAAGGTGGAGAGGGTGACGCTGCATCATCGAACCCTGAGTAGTTGTACTGTTTATGTGTTGAACAAAAATGGAAATAGTTGGTTTGTATATGTAACATTTGTGGCACATATTTTCCACCACACATTTTCATGTCCTAAAATTTCCTTGATTTTCATGTTTCTTTTTATGCATTTTATTGATTTCTGATGTTTCTTTTTATGTCTTCATTTCTCGAGTGTGGTATACATCATTCCATTTAGGTCTGTGTTGGAATTGGTAGTCGATATTTTGGATGACTAGGAGTTAAACCCATTGTTAATGTGTTGAACAAATCGGGTCATTTCATAGTGATCAAGGGGATAGTGTTCTGGACACTTTGGTGAGGCCCATTCTTGAAAATGTATGATTTAAGCATCAAAAGTATCTAAAAATGCTCTAGCTCTTCTAAAATGTCATAAGAATGTTCTAAATCAAGGGTGGTTCACTAAGATATAGGTGTGACTGAGGGGTGATAAATTAACATAAGTCCATGAATATAGGCAAGAATACTTTATAAATTAAAATATAATCTCGAAGATGGATATCGACTTGATGCACAATTGGTATGTCTTATAAAAACATGAATTTTAAGAAACGAACTTCTACCAAATACTTCAATATTAGGATGGTTAACTCATATATTTATGTCTCCCGATTCAATAAAAAATATATGAAAATGGATAACCAGAAAAAAGAAATAAAAATAGGGAATATAAGATTACACAATGATAACACTTAGAGAAATGAAAAAAAAGAGGTAAAAGGAGCAGAATCCAAACCCCTATCCTTCCTCTTATTTAAATGGATGAATAAATGGAGGAATATTTAGTTTTTTATTGGAATTGTTTGACGATACATACCTCCACTTACTAGAAACACAAAATAAAATTGACAGGTTACAATAGACCATTTCCAACCATAACTGTTTTGATCACTGAACTGTTACTACATGACTTAAACTGCATTCCCAACACAATCTCC
The DNA here is from genome assembly GCA_963277665.1 of Viscum album. Taxonomy (NCBI): domain Eukaryota; kingdom Viridiplantae; phylum Streptophyta; class Magnoliopsida; order Santalales; family Viscaceae; genus Viscum; species Viscum album. Next base: position 761,616,379 of record OY728126.1, on the reverse strand, counting down.
ACTTAATCATGGTCATTCTGGTAATTATTACCTATCATTATATCCCTGAATTATTTATATTATGATTCTTAATTCCATTTTTTGATTCATTACAAGCTATCCGGTCATGGAACTTTAATTACTGGAATTCCAGAACTTTCTTCTTTACCAACACTAGGCCTTATAGGGAGATTTCATAGGTCTGGTACAAAACACTTCTATCCAAACATACTCATAAGAAACCATAGTTATACTCCCACGAATCCATGTAATGATCGTATTGAATTTGACCAACACCCACATCTAGAGGATGTCCAATTTAATAAGACCCCCAAACCACCTCTCATCACCTGTCCCTAGTTTTCTTTTCCATTTGAATTTAATCAAGAAACATTAAACCAAGTGACACCACTCAGACACATTAACAATGAAAACTACTTAAACCGAGCACCACATGATTTATAGGTCCATGGTGTCATCCCACCATAGTAATTCTCACACCACTAAACCATGAGCACTATACTACTATACATCACTTCTAGTTTCACATTGACATGTTCGAGCTTTTCTTGCTTTATTTAAGATAGATCTCAGTTGAGCTCACTTGAAAACTCTTTATGAAGCGGTGCCACATGAAAACTGCTATGTCCATTTACAAATCAACCATCACTGTTAATCTAGTCCTAAAAATTTAAACTAAAGGGTCATAACCAAAACACACTCTTCATTATTAATACATCTTACACAAAGAAATCTTAGCTTACAATGTGCACTAGTTTACTGAAATTCCAGTCAGAACGCTTTAGGTTGACCTGTTTAGAGGACATCCAAATTGATGGCCAATGACTTTATTTGAAACCTAAATCATATTAACATAAATTGAAAAATTATATTTTGATAATTGAGATGAACCCACTGAATTCCAAAATTGACTCCTAGTGTGATTTAATGGGTGCATGCTCATCCAACCATTTTAACATCATGCTACATTACAAGAAAATATGTGATATCAATCTATCACATTTCCTAGATTTCACATGCAGCCCGAGTCTGAATATAATTTCCATAACTGATTCAAACTCATACTTAAGTCTTAAATTCAACACCTCCTCCATGTCTGGAAAAATTTAATTTTATAGCTCACAGACTTCTGAAATTCATTTTGACCATTCATGACTATTCTTTCTACAACCACTCTCCCAATGGTTACATTTTCCATGACTTGAGTGATTCTCCCCACCATAGGATTTTAATATTCATCATTTTAATTAAAATATGAATCTAATTCCCATGAAAAATACATTGTCCACCAATAAACATGGTTTCTGGATGTGAGTCAACATAATTATACCATGTTCCATCACGACAATCCATCCTTGGCATACGCTGATGCCCCATCTAGAACTAATATTCCATCCTTGAACAACCTGTGGTTCACTTCCTACCACATAGATTTACATCATCCACTTAATAATAAATATTAATGGTCTATTCATAATCACATGCATTATGCAATACTTATTCCATGCGCACACATTCAATCAACATCAATAACTACATCTTGAGCTTTAATACAAATTGATGATGTTATAAAACTCGATCCTCTTACATAGTCATCCATATAACTAGGATAACATAGCTTTTCTACTCAAAACTATGGTCTATATGACTCACCACAACATAGTTAATACCTATGTAACCTCACTCAGGGATTGATCAGTTAACACAACCTTTTTAGATCCCACAACCCTAAACCAAGTAGTTATGTGATAATACCCCTCAAGGTGTTACCAGTGATTTCATCCCTCAAACTCTCAGAGACTAGAAATTTTTTCACAAAACACCACACAAGTCTCTCCACCAAACCTTAGTTAAATAGGAAATTTATATGATAATGAATACTAAATTGATGTTACATCAATGAAATGGGAACACCCATTTCATATAATTCATAGGAACAGTGACACTGTGCATTCTTGGTATTTTCTAGCCTACTCAAAAAATCAAACCCAAGGGTCACGTTATCCTACATACCCAATTAACATGGATGATGACTTCTTGAGTCATACACCTTTGAAATTAAACTCACAAAATTAATTAAACTAAATAAAATTAGATTGGCATGTCAGTCCCATAAATCTCAAGCATTAAAGATGCTCATAACACCTAGAAGTTTTACTTATCTCATGATTGCCTGCCAACTTGGGGAATCATTCCACAACTAGAGTCATACTCAATCCCAAAATACATAAAAAATACATTATTTGACCAAAAACTAAAAAGATGCATCCAATGATGCTTAATATCTCCAAGGATGCTAGAAAAATTATGTTAACCCCTCACATAACACGAGGAATCAACTCTAATTCTAGGTTTATTCCTAAAAGGTCACTAGAATCTCCCACCTAACCTATATTCCAACATAAAAAGATGTCAACTAAGACTGACTAGAAATATCCACATTCCTATAATATTTGTATACCAATGTAACTCTAAAACTATTCCCACAATAGGATTTTTTATAACAATATATTTCTAATGTGTTATTTAAGCTATTTCATCAGTTCAAATTTATTATAAGTATTAAGGATGGTTTCTAGGCCACAAAACCAAAAAAATCATTATATAAATGGGATGGTACTATTATAACTACTAATTCATCAATTATCAATTTTTATAAGTAGAATGGAATCACTATGGATGATCTATCCTAATAAAGTGAAGTTATAAGATTTAGTGGAATCCAGTTTGGGATGTTACAATGTTGTATCAATGGAGTTTTATCTTCCTAGTATTTACTATTTAGGATATTTTATACATGAGAATGAGGATTGTGTTGGAACCTTTTATGGATATTGGAATGTTGTGTTAATAATACTTTCTCTAATAGGAAGTCTTATTTTCCAGAGTTTCAGATTTTTGTTCTATTTTAAAATATTAAAGTTGTATATGATTTCTCATTGAGAGAAAAACATGTTTTTTGGATGTTGTGATTTATTCTGGATATTCAACTCTTGGTCATTGGTGGGAGGCCAGGGATGGTTTTTTCTGGTTTTATTTGCTTTTCAGGGCAGTGGTGCAGCAGAAGCAATGAATTATTTTTTTTATTCTGGGCAGCATTTCGCGGTGGTTTTAACTGCCTTGAAATTTATATTGGCGGCAGTTTAAACCGCCACTAAAAGTAAAATAAAATTTACTTTTAGTGGAGGTTATAACCGCCGCTAAATAAAAGAATTGTCGCTGCCTCATTCCACAGCAGTTCCTGTGACTTTAGCGGCAGTTTTACGGCCGTTGGAATTTGAATTTATTCGCGGCCGTTATAACCTCCGCGAATAAAGTGATATCCAGGGCTCGTAAAAATGACGCTAAATTTAGGGAAACCGCCGCGAAATGAGGCAGTGAAAACACATTCCTGAAACTACTGCAAAACATAAATAACCACTGCTAATAGATTTTCGACGCCCTATTAGACAACGGTTTCAATAAACCGCTATCAAACAATGTAGTGGCGTTTTAAACCACTGCTAAACGAAAAAAAACACCGCTAAACGGCGATTATATTGTAGTGTGTTTTCAATCATATATTCATGGAATTAAAATAACATGATCAATTAATTGGTTTTGATTTAATAAATGAAATAAGAATCTTGGTTATGAGGTGTTGTATACTGAGAAGAGTTTGACAACTGTAAGAGGAGATATCATGTCATAGTTACAAGAATACATGGATGATGATATTTCATTATAGTATAAAAGTATAGATGTTTTTCAATTAAAATATGAAAATATTTGAGTCTTTTTAGGGATTTTATCAAGTATTTATAATAATATTTAAAGGGTGAATTCAAACATAAAATTTCTACCATATTTGAATGAGAAGATTTTATGCCAACCAAATCATATGTGAGTTTCTACAATATATTTGAAAATAATATCGGGATGATATTTTTTGGGAATATAAAATACAACAGGTACCTGAATTAGTAGATATGAATATATTTTGAGAGATTGGGATAAAAATATGAGAAAATTTTGAGATTATACCCTGATACTTTTTTGATTCTACATTTTATCTGTATCGAAGTGGAAAAGTCAAAATACATCCAATAATCTCTATGAATTAAGGAATAATAGAGAAGAAGTCCCATAATAAATCTATATTATGGAAGGATATTGAGAATAAACAATGATTCATCATCAGAGTGAGTTTGATTAAGGTAGAATGGTCTAGAAAGATCCTGGCATGAGTACTTGATGATAATGAGAAAAACATTCTATTATAATGAGATATAGAATTAGAAGACCAATTTAAAGGAGTCTATGGAAGATCTTTAAGTTCATGGACTGTGTGAGGTAGTGAAAACCATCCAATAAGGAGGAGATATGTTTGAAAACAATAAAAACAAGTGGGAGGTTGGACAGTGTGATGTAGTATAAATATCATTCAATAGGATGTTAGAGCACACAATTGGATTTCAATGAAGTATTGTGTGATACTATTAAATTGAAACCACTTAAATTAATATTGTAAGAATGTATAATTGGGGCGAATGACTAGTTTTAGTAATTATTAGGATCACATTGAGACCAAATTTTATAAATCCTTCTTTCTTGGGCCTTTTACATATCACATTATTTAGCTGAGCTACTGAAACCCAAGAAGAGAATATGGAATCCTTGTCTAATTATAGAGGTTTAATTTAGATGGAAATCATAAAAATAAAAAAATAATCATTTATTTACCCATCCCCCTATTAGTGATCCTTGTTAGACTATCAATGCGCATCTAAATTGGGGAAGTTAGGTTACTTGGTTATGTTATATAAGAAGCATTCATATTAGTACACCCAGAAAATTTGGAATTGGTAAATTCACGTGATGTTCTAATGAATGTCTATGAGATTCATTGTTTTAAAAGACTCTTAGTGTACTGTCACTAATTTATTTCGGATTTCACAAAATAATCTATTCCCACAATATCTTTGAGTAAGAAACAAGATAAATTCATAGTGTCTATATAATGTGAAATTAAAGGAGAGAAGGTTAAATTCTTCTCCAATTATTATCTTACCTTAACCACATTAATTATTTGAGGTATATTATGATCCATTGTCAGCGTAACTTGTTATTCTTCTCATGAAAAATCATCAGGTGGTGGAATTGGTTCTTTATATCTCTATACTCATTAAAATATCATCCCTAACCATGATTTAGATCATGATTCTATGGTTCATTCATTAATGTTCAAGAGTCATTATTTGTTTGGTGGGTGATTTCTAGTATACACTGATAAAAAAATATTTAAGTGTGCATTTTATAAAAAAACACATGAGAATAATAGATAATTTCTAAGTGGAGTATGTGGTGTCATCTTATTTTTGAAATTTAGTATGCTCCTAAGAAAGGAAACAAATTCATTGATGCTCTAGATCATAAATTCAACCTCAAAATATGATAAATGAAAAGGAAAAAATGTGTTCTAGTTTCACTAAGGGATAAAATCAACTTAGATATGATTTAGGATTATATATGATTATATCAAAACTATATCAATCTCACCACATCTAACCTATATCTTGTCAAGGACTCCAAGATAGTTGACTCAAAAATGTGTAATTATTTTGGGGAATATCCATAGTGGGAGTATACACCAAAGTTGGTTCTATGATCCCCATTTCTTATTCTATGTTTATAGAAGACTCATTTTCCTTGTTAGTATCAAAGAGGAAGTGATGAAGTAGTACCATTCTTCTTGGTTGGATATATATGCTGGAATCACCAAAAATTATTGTGATACTCATTAGTAATTTGTGTTTCCAACCATGAAGAAGGATATCATTGGTTTAATTTAAAACTACCACACCAATTAGCAAGTAAATGAATAGAATAGAAAACTAGTTGGTACTATTCATCCAATCCATCTACTAGTGCAGAAATTGGATGAGATTACAGTAGAATTTGTGAGTCATTTACATAAGTCCTACAATTGAAAAGAAAAAATGTGGGTGATTATGGACTACACGACTAGGATATCTTAATTTTTAAATATCAAATTGGCTTCATCAGTTATTAATCACATTAAACTTTATGTCATATATATTGTGAAGAATCATGGTGTGGAAATTATAATCATAACTGATAAGGAATCTAGGATCATATATCATTTCTGGAATGGGAATTAATAGGAATTAGGTTAATTTTTAAATATGACTGCAATATTCATCCAAAAAATTGATATCCAGTACAAGTAAACTAACCAAACGTTAAAGTATATACACTGAACATGATATTTTTATTTTGGTGGATTGTGGGAGTATCACCTTTCCATAATGAAATTATCCTAAAATAACAACTATCATTATATAATTAAAATGGAATTGATTGAATCTCTATATGGGTGACCTATTCATTATTATCCCTACAAGATAAATATCATTAAAACACTAGTGATCATAATTAGTATCATATAGAAGACTGTTAGACATGTGAAATCGATCTAAAAGTGGCTCATCACTTTTCAATGATGGAAAAAATAAAATTTCCATCATTAAAGAATGTCCATGGAATTCATAGTGGGTAATAAAATCAAGGTTCCGTTTTCACAGATATTAGTTCATCAGTGTATGGGAATGTACAGGAAATTAACTTCATGATATATCATGTCATTCAATGTCTTAGGAAAAGATGAGGAAGTTGACTACCAGTTGGACTTTCCCATGATGTACTATGGGAAAATTTTGTAAGAACCTGGTTCATCCTTTGAGGTATGGATCTTTCCTTTTCAGTTTGTACTTAAGAAAATGGGGGAAAAGTGGTCAAGGGGATGGTTCTAGGCCTATTACACAATGTGATAGGGAACTACACATCATGTATTTATAGGTACACACTGTGTATGTAAGACTAAATTCCATGTAATCCTAGTACACGACCACTTAAAGGTCAGTCCTAAAAATGGTACGTACACAGCATGTAATCTCATTTATACACCTTTTATTTTTATAATTTTTTAGTAAGTCCGGTTGAATGTAATTTTTTTAGACAGACAAAAACAACTCACCTTCAACATAAGAAATTCCTAGAAAATCATAATGAGTGTTTGGATCTCGATTCATCATCCAATCTCTGATTCAAACACCTTCAGATCAGTTGGATTCCCCTCAATATAATCTTTTCTAGGGAGAATCAAAGCCTGAAACAAGACGATGAGAGTCATACTATAAAAGGGTAGGTGGTTTTTGTACCTTTCACAAATTGTCTTTATGTTTATATATATTGGGGTTTCGCGTGCCCACTTTTAGGGTGTCGCTTGATTGATTAATGAACCTTGTTAGTTACTATTGATTATTGGGTAATTATTTACATATTTTGAAAACATGTTTAGGGTTGTGAACCTTGAGTTTGGTCCACTCCATGGGTTTGTTTCCCTTGGATGGTTGTGTGGAGAAGAATTCCAATAATGCTTGACTTAAATTCCCATTCATGGGTTTTCAAAAATGTATTTCTAATTATATGAATTTCCCACATGAGTTATCCCTGTTTTTCCATGTAATTGTTTAATTTACATGTGTTTTTTATTATGTAATCTATGAACACGTGATTTGTTTATGTTAATTCTATGTGATTGTTTAATTCATAGGTGTTTCTTTTGAGATGGAATGTGAAATTGAGTTAAATGATAAAAGAGGTAATTAGTAGGGGGTGAGCCATAGTCTTGGTAAAAAGAAGATGTTAGGATCATGTGACCAATTGAATCTTATATACCTTGGGTGAACCATTGGCTCAGTTAAAAGATAATGGATGGGATTGAGATGGTTAATTATGTAATGTTCATGAGAGATCCACTGATAGGGTGGTCGGGCTCATTGATCCTTATTATAAATTTTAGAGAAAAACTAGGATCCATTGAGGGAAACCCAGGTCAGGCTCTATTGTCAAATGATTAAATGATTATTATGTCACGAGTTGAAGATTACTTTTATATGGGGGTAAACATGCCTAGGATGGAATTTGAGACATTATATAATTCCTATAACTTGAATAAGGAAATGGTTGACTTATGAAATTTCTACCAAACCAAAGCACAAGCTTAGATTCGATCTTCACTTGTACATATTTATCACAGTCTTATGATACATATGTTGCTTTTACTTTAGATTACCTATTATTTACTGCTTTCACTTTTGTACACTAACTGTTATATATATTCACAGACAGATTAATACAGACCTTTGGTGGTTTCCTACTGTGATTTAGTCTCGCACCCAGTTCGGGTCATGTTCTGGGCTCAAACAGATTATATGATTGTATGTATTGATCAGGGAAAAATCCCTACTATTGGTAATTGATGTGTTTCTTCGGATTCTGAGGGAATGGGACTGGGCTGAGGCTCGCGATTCTTGCAAGTATCTTTTATAAATTTGAGTTTTGGAGACATAGATTGTATGTTACTTCAGGGTACATTGTTTGGTTGTTTCCCTATAGCATGTGGCACGCTTCATCATATTTTGTATGGAATGATGATTGGTCATTTATCTTATCAGTCGTCCACTATTTATTTTAGTTGAATGTAGTTTAATTCATTTGTAATTGTATATTATTATTTTTCTATGTTACACTCTTCCAATGAGGGAATAGTTCCCCCACTATCACACCCTGGTCCCTCGCTTCTAATTGGAAGCCTTTGGTGATTAGGGAAATGCACTTAAGTCCATGTGGCCAACCGGGTATGGGGCACCAGTTGAGTGGCACCCGAATCTGGGATGTTACAAAGTGGTATCAGAGAATTTATTTTCGGGTTTGTAAAACTATTTGGTGAAATTTGAAAGATATATGAAGGAAATGGACTTTGGTAATTAGTTGTGCCCAGGAGTAGCTACCACGTGTATAGGTAAAATCCAAATTACCTAGAATTGAATTGAAATTTTTGTTTTTGATCTATTATAGTTGATTTTATTTCATATTTGGGTGAGACACTTGTTTTGTGTTTTTATTATTGATATCATTGTGGTTCTATTTTGTTGCAACTTGATGAGGTGAGGGTATTCCATCTCATGCATCATATAGGCACTTCTTAGAAATTACATTCCATTAATTCTTTCCATGGGAGTTAGAGAGCATTACTAATTGCATGCTGATGTGCTAGATGTCATACTAGATATTCATGATGTTGTGATAAATACCGTTATAAATATGTATGTTGTTGTGATAGGTGTATTGATACATGTTATGGTTGAATTGGATGGATGCAAAACTTTGGTCCTTGAGGAGTATGTGATGTATTTGATTGGAATTTAGTGGGTAACATTTAATCCATGGATATACATTGGGTTATTTGGTGTTATATGTGGATACCAAGATTTGATTCACAGGGAGTATAGACCCTTGTGGATTGGAATTTGGCACACTGTTGCTTTATTTTGAAAAAATAGGGGTTCAAGGAAGTTTATGAGGCTTATTTTCTGGAAACCCAAACAACGCAGCATGTGGTCCTATGAACAAACTCCATGTGTTCTTCTATTCAGGAATAGAGAACTTTTCTTAAGTACACATCATGTACTTGGAGTACATGTCGTGTGGTTTTGGACCATGTATCTGGCTATGTGAGGGATAGCATGGATTGTTGAGTTTTGATAAGAACACACATGTACCCTATTTACATCCCATGTAGTCTTACTTAGGCATACTTGTGTATCTCTGTCCATTTAAAAGTACATGGCCATGGCAGAGACTTGAGTACACGCCATGTTTATGATACCTAGACACCGTGTACCTAGGGTATTTACATGCCCAGGCCGGTGGGAGTACACGACCATGTATGGAATTAAGAGTACATGTTGTGTATTGTCCCTACATGCACATATTTTGTAACTTTTTAGGCTTTTCTTATCTTGTTTTGTTCTTACGCTCTTGAACTATGTAGCTGGATAAATAATCTTATACTGAGGTGAAGGTGATGTACTTTAATGATAGATACTACCGTGAAGACCTCTAGTAGTACAATAGGAGGGTGGCGATGATCATACCCCAGAGGTGGTAGGCCATGAGCTACAAGTGGACCCTCCAGACGTGCCAATTGTGGCACCAGCTATTATATCGGATGCAGGTGGTGTTGCACTTTTCTATGAAAAATTTAAGATGTTAGTGAAATACATTTAGGGAGAACCACAGCCTACCACGTCTCTGGTAGAACTGAACTTGGTGTTCCAACAGTAGCATCTTCCCTCTCTATCTAGGTAAGGTGGGCCACAGGATACAAATCATGGCTAAGGGTTATTTTATTGATCTAAAAGCATCTTGAGATGCCTCCTGAGAGGAGGGTCCACCTCGCAACTTCTTTGTTGTTTGATTCTTCCAAGATGTGGTGGGATGATACAACATAGATATAGTGTGAGCGGGACATGTCATAGTAAGACTTTCAGATAATCTTTTATGACTACTTCTATCCTGATTCGCTGAGAGATGACAAATCTTATGAGTTTATGCATCTAGATCAGGGCACTCTATCAATTATGGATTACTCTACCAACTTTACCAAACTCCAGAACTTCTCACCTATTCTACTGGGTGAAGATCTGTCAATGTCTATGAATGGACTATCAGAAACTAAACTAGCTACTGATTAAAAACTAATATCTCTTTCCATGGATATAGGACTTATTTTTTCAACTTCAAGAGCCCAGGTGTTCTCAAAAATCAACATAAGTTTAGGATATCACCAGGTATGTGATCAATATTTAGAAATACCTCAAACCGCATTTCATAGTATGTATGGTCTATATGAGTATAGGGTTATGCTGTTTAGTCTCACAATCGTGCTACCAATTTTCATGGCACTGATGAACCGAGTGTTCCATCCTTACGTGGATTCTTTTGTGGGGGTTTTGATGGATGATATCATGGTATATTTTCACAATAGGAATAACCAAGCCACACAGCTTGAGATTGTTTTGAGTACACTAATAGAGCATCAGTTATATTCTAATCTCAGAAAGTGCCATTTATGGATGGATTAGATGTATTTCCTATGTCACTTCATCTCAAAAATAGAAGTATCAATGGACCCAAAGAAGGTGAGAGCAGTAGTTACCTAGGAGCAACCTAAGAATGAATTTCTGGGGTGAATTTTTCTAAGGATGGTTGGTTAATAAAGGAATTTCATACAGGACTTTTAAAGCTCACTAATGTTGATAATGGGCATGAAAAAGAAGCATGTGAAGTATGTATGGTCAGATTCTTGCGATGCGGACTTTCAGGAGCTAAAAGGGGGAATAACATCAAAACCAATACTGATTTTTTCAGAGCTAGGTATGAGTTACACTGTTTTTATGACACATCAGGTGTCGATCTGGGAATAGTGCTTATGCAGGTGGATCAATTCGTTGCCTACAGGTCTCTCAATACTAGAATTTGAGGTATTTGCGATAATCTATTTGTGAAGGGATCTAATCGCAAATGAGCTTTTGCGACGGGGTCCCATCGCAAATAGCCGGTTGTCGAAAAAAATATCAAAAATATTATTTTTTACAATAGACCTGTCGCAAATAGTTCTTCATTTATATATATATAAACTCGTTCTGATGGGCCTGTCATAAAAAAGTATTTGTGACGGGCTCATTTTCCCATTGCAAATAGTTATTTAAAAAATATATTAATAGTGTGTGATGGGAACACATCGCAAAAGGTCATGTGGCCAATACATAATAAAATAATACATATATATATATTCAATAAAATTATTAGAAATCAATATTAAAATAAAAATAAAAATATTAATACTATTAATATAAATAATATAATATTACATAATAATAATACTAATATTAATATTACTAATATTAATAATAAAAAATATTATTATAATATTAGTAATAAAATAATACTAATAATATAATAATGTTATTATTATTATTAGTATTTATTAAAAAAATAATATTAATATTATTAAAATTATAAAAAAATTATACAATACTAAATTTTTTAATTTTCACAAAAAATATAACAAATTAATAAATTATTTTTATTAGTAGTAGTAAAATAAATAACATTAAAAAATTACACTAATAATAAATAATAAAAATAATAAAAAAAATAGATAAATAAAATAAAATAAAATTAAGCAATATTCACACCAATATAAAAGATAGAAACTGTAAATAGATAATATTTAAACATTCATTTAATTCAAATGTTTTTAACATAAAAAAATCCCTGGGAGTGGTCTTCTGGAAAAGCTGGTGGAGATGGTGAAGAAAACTCCATCACTAAACTATGAGTTAGATAGCGCATGTACTACATCTACTCATATTGCTGCTACTCCCATCGAAACATCTACTCCTCGTGCTATTGTTCCTATCTTCATTGCTCCTCCTCATGTTGTTGCTAGTGTTACTGCATCTCCCCTTGCTCCATACACAAACTACCTATAAGCTCACTCTGAGATCACAGTTTCTCCGGATACTGTGAGCCATAAGATGATGCCTCTCTACGAGATCCTCTCGAGTTGGATGTTGACATCATAACAGTACCAAAATAAGTCCCAGGAGTCAATCGAGAGATGATACTAACTAATCAGACCTTCTCGAAGGCATACTAGGTCGCCTGCATCCATGTCGCATCATCGAAATAGTGGGCACTAGTCTGATCATCCCTCTCGGCCTGATGTTAAGCCTGTTTCTAGGAGTTTGTGGCCTCATATGACTCCTTTAGTTCCAATTTGAAATTAAAATAGTGAAAATATTATACAAATTTAATTTTTAAACTAAAAAAGAAATAATACAGACCACAATTTGACACTGGCGATCACATCTAATTTCTCTAGTGGCTGGATCACTGTACATCCTCTGATAAACGTCATACTCAATAATATTGGGATGCTTGACTTCCAATATGAGTATAAAATAAACTATTTATATTTAATGTTATATAAAATATTTAAAACTTAGTACTTACAAGATGCTCTCTATGTGTACTGAATGTACGACTACTAGCTCGGTGCATCACCTCCTGTCTCCCCCAGTTCTGTCAGCCCAATAAAGATCTCCTCTGAAATCCACCACCCAACTAGTGTGAACATAATCTATCCCAAACGTGGGAGTAAATTTACTCTATTCTTTGGGATCTACATGACTCATCAAATACTTCTGCTTCTTCCTTCTTCTTGTCCATCCTTCCCAAATAGTGAAAAAAATGACGGAAACAGCCCCGCATAGACACCTCCCTTGCCACGTGGATAACATCACACTTATTATCTATGGGATACCATAAACCCTAAAAAAATTATAATACCATGTTATTAATGAAATAAATATTATTTATTTATGTACCCACTAATCATCAAATATGTCGAGATGCACATTCAGAGAAATTTATTCCCATGTGATCCATGGCTGAGAAAAATATTTTCTCAAGATAATGCTCCCCTGTCCAACAGCTGTATGCACAAAACTGTGAAAAAAGAAAAAATAATCAAACATTTAGTATATAAATAAATTAATGAAATCTAACTAAAATTCATAGGTTACCATACCTATGTGTGCATGGATCGAAGCCAATATGTGGATGTCGCTAAGGGATAGGGTCAGGAATCATTAGTCGTGCAACACATCACCCCCTCTACGTACCCCATGAACCTCTAGTAGGATGAGGTTCATATGATCCCAAATACTCATCATCAAAAGGTAGGTCACCCTTCTACAACTGATGGAATAGATCATCATCCATCTGAATCAAAAAATGATTGTTATTAGCATATAGTTAAAAATAAATATTATATATATATATATATATATATATATATTAGTTATGATTATAACCAGATTTTAACTGTGTCAATGTTCACCTTCATCATCATATTTATATATGACGATGTCAATGTATTCATATTCATCCCTGATATCATCAATATCCATATGAGTTTCAGTTTCATCATCTCTTTCCATTTCAAATTCATTTGTAACATCATTGACATCATTTTCACCATCGACCCATAATTATGGGGTGTCACCATCAATATTCATGTCTCTATGAAAAATATTATTTTTTAGTGGTCTCTAGATAATTTCCATTCCTTTCACTTTAGTGAAACCACATTCGCATTGAGTAAAATGATTTTCCTAAAACTTCATTTTTATTATGCTCCACCAATCACTCTGGTCTCTTTAGGTAGCACAGTACTTTTCGTAATAAATTTTATGTTCTTATTGATCCATTAAAAATAGTTCATTATACTACAAGAAGACTTTTATATTTAATATCAATGATTCCATGAGTCGGATGAACATTCAAGCCTCTATTAGTATTTAACCACCGACATTTAGAAATTGTTATGTAATTTTTTCCTAGATAAAACAGTTCAATAATTTGATCCAACATGCCATAAAATTCAACTTCAGTTTATCTCTGATTAGATCCTCTCAAAACAACTCCACTGTTTATTATTTTTTTATTCCCCATATGCATGTGTATGAAATCAAAAATTATTCACCACATATGAATTATAAGATTTTACAATTTTGGATGGTGGGATAATCAATATACATTGTCACATATCAATTTTATCTGCAAGTTTAGACACCTAACAATTTTTGAAAAAAATATCATTATAATAAATAATAAACTGAATTGATATGTCAAACCATCAATAATTTATGTTACCAGTTTTTGAAACCATTGAGAATTTTTTTTCGATGTTCTTCAAGAGCAGTTGCTATAATTTGGGGAAGTTTTTTCCTGATTTCATTAACATATAACCTAAAAATAAAATAATTTTACTTATGATAACATAAATTATATAATAATTCATAGAAATACTCATTGTACAATTGATTTTATTTCTTCACAGTTAAGAAGAACATCTGTATCAGCTCTGTGATGTTTATCATCTGAAAGACATAGTTCATGAACTCCACCGATGCCAATATCTGGCTGATTAATAACTAATAATTGATAGGCCATTTCATCATCAACATTCTCCTCATTCCATCCCATGAAGTTTTTTATGAGGTATATTCATATTCAAAATTATGAGAGTATATATAATCAATTTCCTCATTTATATAAGCTTCAGCAATTGAGCCTTCAACTGATTCTTCGTTATGTACTTTTTTCTTCAATTTATGCATGAATCTCTCAAATGGGTACATCCATCAAAATTGTACTAAACCTCCACATTTTTCTTTATGTGGAAAATGTAATATCAAATGTTCCCTTGAATCAAATAAATCAGGCAGAAGGATTTTTTCCAATTTACAAATAATTACAAAAACTTCTTCTTCTTGTTTCCTTAGTGCATTGTAGTCTATTGTCGCCAAAAAAATGTATTGAAAAAATGTAATATGTCTGTTATTGAATCCCAAATCATATAATTCATCAAACATCTTAATCAAATCAGCATAAGTATTTTCATTATAACATTACAATCATGCCTTTTTAATATGTTATTATGACCATTCCTAACACATCTTCCCAAATTGGAAGCATAGTTATCTATAAGTCTCAAATCTGCAATCCACTGACAAAATAATGATTGAATCTATTTGTATAGTGTATAAGATGATTTTGGGTTCATTAACCTCTGTGATCTGAAATTTTCAAACAGTTTTGTCACCAGTAAATTTGGGGAATATCTAATTGTGGCTTTAGATTATCTTTGTTCTTACCTTGTGTATCCAAACCAGTATGAAATAAATTATCAAAACAGTTATTCTCAATATGCATGACATCCGACATGTGGCAAACCAAAAAATCATACCAATATGGAATATCGCAAAAATTTATCCATTTTATCTAATTGGGTTCTTCCATAAGGATATGAATTTTCTGTTTGTTTATTTTTGGTCTAAATGTGATGGGAGGTAAGGAAAATACAATTGATTTTAACATTGTCTCTAAGATCGTTCTTGGAGTTTTATACCTTACAATTATTCTTTTTCTAAAATGAGATTTTTTCCTCTAAAATGGATTATTTATTGGAAGAAATATATGATGAAAGTAAAAATAGAAATGTTTTTTTCATTAACAATCATAAACGATTTGTTGTCTCTCATACAGTAAGGACATGATTTCCGACTATGTGTGCTCCAACTGGATAACATGATATTTGTCAGGAAGTCACTAATTGTCCACATAAATGCATCTTTTAGTAAGAAATTTTGTTTCGCATCAACATTATATGTACTAAAACCATTACTCTACAACGAATTTAACTCATTAATCAATGGTTTCATATAAACATCAATATTCTTTTTCAGATGTCCTGGGATTAATAAGGACAAAAATACCTAAGTCTCCTTCATCAACATCCATGGAGGTAAATTTTACAGAGTTATAATGACAATCCAACATGAATACTGACTACTATAAGAACCAAACTGATAGAAATCGTCAGTAGAAAGACCCAATCACACGTTCTAGGCTTCTAAAAAAATATGGCTTCACTCGGTCAAAAATTTTCCATGAATCACCATCAAATGGATGATTCAATATTTTATTAGTTGAAATCAAGGTTTTTCCCATGAAATCATTATCAGTATGATCTATGAGATTAATAAACATTGTAAATGGGTGTAAGTGGAAAATATCTCTACTATTTTAGAGGAATCGATCTAGATTTCCCCGGTTGAGCTTCTTTATACCTTGATTGATCACATGTGAGACAACTATCCAATGATTCATTTTCATCAGAATCAAAGATGACATTATTTGAACATGCATCAATCTTCTGATAACGAAATCTCAAATTAAAAACCAACCTCTTGCTCTCACAGTAATTTACAGGCAACACATTTTTTTTTCAGTTAACAGTGTTTTAACCAAAGAAAATATCATATCAAAATAGTTGTTTTACATTTAATTTTCTGATTTAATAGCCTTAAATTTTTTAATTTCTTCTAATTTTATTATCTAGAAACCAAGATATAATGCATCCTCAGTAGATATCAACAACTCATAAAATTTATATGGTGCCAACTTATGAGTTAAATCAATATCATATAGAGTTTAAGTTTGATGCACAGATGGACCGAAAACATTATGTACTAAATTTTGAAACTATGAAAGACCTAGGATCAAATTATTAGTATCTTTCCTGGAACTATGTTCATTGTGTTGTCACCAAAAAATCTTAATTTTGTTGAAAACCAAAACACAAGTGATGTCCCCCAACGTTGCCAAATGTGTCAAACGTTCTCAGAGCACATTTTTTACAATGAAATTTAATTTTTCTTTCTGAAACAAATTCTGGTTTTGATGATGAAAATAAAAAAAGGCCTCAACACCCTCAATATATAGAGGATTTAAACCAGAACCATTTGGATTTCTGTACTAATTTATCTAAGCGCAATCATCTGATAATGACTATTGTCAACTTCCCTGCTCTATATTTTTCTACAAAATAGAAAATCATTTCTATTTTTGAATAATTTGATATAAGAAAAACACTATACAAAAAGGATATTATAGATAATTTCATCTACTTCTTACTAATTATCACTAATTACAGGTGACACAATTTCTAGTGGATTGGCAGATGCTCTTTTGTTTGACCGCTCATTTATTTGTAACTTTCTCTCACTAAAATCACAATGAAGAATCAACATAGTGGTACGCATATCCATTCTCATTTATTCAATAATGAATAAGCGTACATCCAACCAAAATTTTCATTGTGATTTCAGTTTGAGAATGATGCAATTAAAGGAGTTGTCGGACAAAAGAGCCCCCTTTTCATTGACAAATCATCTTCTTACAACTGTCACCACCTAAACAAATTGTGAAAAATTTCCTCCTACGTATGCATATCCAATTTCATGCATACAAGATTGGATATGCATACGTAGGAGAACATTTTTTTGAATGTTTTCTAGTAGTGAAAGTTGCAAGGAGAAGAGTCATCGAGCAAAAGGAGTGTCGCCAATCCAGTGTAAATTGTTTCAAGTTCTTACAATTTATTACAATTATCCCTATTTATTACTAATTCTTTCAATTTAATACTAATTCATTCAATTTATCACTAATTCATACAATTATTTCTAATTCTTAGTATTTATTTCTAATTCTTACTATTTTTTCTAATTATTACTATTTATTGCTAATTATTACTATTTATTGCTAATTATTACTATTTACTTATAATTATTACTAATTATTTCAAATTCTTAGTAATTATTCATAATTATTGCTAATTATTGCTAATTTATGCTAATTATTTCTAATTATTTCTATTTATTCCAAATTTTTACAATATATTGCAAATTATTATTATTTGTTGCTAATTATTACTATTTGTTGCTAATTATTACTATCTATTTCTAAATATTATTAATTATATATAATTATATCTAATTATTGTTAATTATTACTAATTATTGGTATTAATTGCTAATTATTTCTAATTATTACTAATTATTTCAAATTATTACAAATTATTGCTAATTATTACTAATTATTGCTAATTATTGCTAATTATTTCTAATTATTGCTAATTATTACTAATTATTACAAAGTATTACTAATTATTGATAATTATTCTTAATTATTGCTAATTATTCCAAATTATTGCTAATTATTCCAAATTATTTCTAATTATTCCTAATTATTTCTAATTATTACTATTTATTACAAATTATTACTATTTTTTACTTTTTTTACTAATTATTACTATTTTTTACTAATTATTATTATTTATTACAAATCATTAACATTTGTTACTAATTATTACTATTTTTTACTAATTATTTCTATTTATTAATAATTATAACTATTTTTTATAACTTTTTACTAATTATTACTATTATTTACTTATTATTACTATTTGTTACTAATTATTATGATTTTTTACTGATTATTACTATTTGTTACAAATTTTTATAATTTTTTACTAATTATTACTATTTTTACAAATTATTACTATTTATTTCTAATTATTATGATTTATTACAAATTAAAATTATTCATTACTAATTAACACTATTTATTACTAATTAACACTATTTATTAATATTTATTACTAATTAATACAATTTATTACTATTTATTAATATTTATTACTATTTATTACTGTTTATTACTATTTAATACTATTTATTACTAATTATTACTAATTAAAGCTAATTATTACTAATCATTACTACTTATTACTACTTATTATTATTTATTACAAATTATTAGTGTTTATTACGATTTTTTACTAATTATTACTATTTTTGTTACTAATTATTTATATTTATTACTAATTATTACTATTTATTACTAATTATTACAATTTATTTCTAATTATTACTATTTATTGCTAATTATTATTATTTATTGCTAATTATTACTATTTTTTACTAATTATTTCTATTTATTGCTTTTTATTACTGTTATTGATAATTAATACAATTTATTGCTAATTATTACTATTTACTACTAATTATTACTATTTTTTTCTATTTATCAGTAATTATTACAAATTATTAGTAATTATTGCTAATTATTAGTAATTATTGCTACATATTGGTAATTATTGATAATTATTATTAATTATTGCTAATTATTATTAATTATTGCTAATTATTATTAATAACTGCTAATTATTATTAATTATTTCTTATTATTACAAATTATTGCTAGTAATTATTAATTTTTCGTAATTTTTACTAATTATTCGTAATTTATTCTAATTATTATTAATTATTACTAATTATTAGTAATTTTTACAAATTATTACTATTTATTCCTAATTATTACTTGTTACCAGTAATTATTACTAATTAACTTTAGTTAAAATTAATTACTACTAATTACCGCTACTAATTACTAATTACAGCTAATTATTTATATTCATTAATAATTATCATTAATAATTCCTAATTACCAATAATTATTAATAATTAGCACTAATAATTTCAATTTATTACTATAAATAAATACTCATAACAAAACAATCTAAATATAATTTAATTATAACTAATAAACCATAATTAAAATTAATATAAAAAATAGAATAAATATTAAATTAAATAAAACATAAATACCTTTAAACTTGATCTCTTATAGGTGTAGACGACTGAAAAATCTCTTCATAAATAAATTAACTCAAGGAAATTTTAACTCTAAAATTAGAGTTTATAGAGAGAGTGAAAGTAAAAACAGAGAGGAAGAATGAAAAAAAAGGATGGGGGTATATATAGGTTATATTATTTGCGATGGGACCCGTCGCAAATACATTCGGCTGCATTAATTATTGTCTGCGGTTAAAAGGGTATTTACGACGAGTCCCATCGCAAATAGTATTTACCCCCTCTGGGTATTTGCGAGGGGGAAGCACCCCTATTGCAAATACCCTTCCCGCGGTTTGGCGCACAGATGGCGCCAAACCATTTGCAATAAGACCCCTTTTCCCATCACAAATGACAATTTCGACGGACTATTTGCAATGGGATCTATTCCCATTGCAAAAAAACCTATCACAAAAGGTAGATTTTCCCATCGTGTCGGAGTTGAGGCAACACGAGAGGAACTATCTGACACACGATCTCGAGTTAGCGGTAGTTGTTCATGCTTTATGATGTTGGGGATGTTACATGTTGGGAGAGCATTTGTGGTGTACACAAACCACAAAAGTCTCAAGTATATCATTACTCAGTGTGATCTGAATTAGAGGTAGCGAAGGTGGGTGGAATACCTCCAGTCTTTCGACATCGAGCTTGCCTACATGCCTGGAAAAGGAAATGTAGTGGATGATGCACTGAGCAGGAGGAATCGAATGTAGGTAGTGCAAGAGGCAATTAGCGAGTGGAAACATATGGTGTTGTTCTCTAATATGCATTTGGAGGTTCACAATAGTCAGGGATAGAAATTCCTTTTTTATTTAGTTGTCACTTCTACCGTCTTGGATAGAGTGAGGACGAGACAGCTATCAAATTCATAGGGACTTGTCTTGCAGAAGAGTTTAGGTGGTTAGGATCCACCTCCTGGTTGGATGGTAAGTGATGATGAGATCTTGTGGATCCATAGACATGTTTGGGTTCTATTGGACATTCGTGAGAAGTTGATGCGGGAGTTTCATGCTTCAGCTTGGGCAGTGCAACCTGGAGTTACCAAGATGTATAGTGACTTGCTCCTTCTGTACTAGTGGTCGGGTATAAAGATAGAGGTGGCTGGTTTTGTTACGATATGTTCCACCTTTCAGGAGGTGAAGGCAGAACAACAGCGGCCGACCGACCTTTTACAAAAGTTAACTATTCCAGAGTGGAAATTGGATGATGTCGTGATGGATTTCATTGTAGGTTTTCTGAGGTCGCCCTGAGTTATGATGTAGTCTGGGTGGTGTTTGATAGACTTACAAAGGTTTCTCACTTCATTCTGATCAAGGACACCTTCGGTGTTGATGAGCTTGGGAAGATTTATATTCATGAGGTGGTATGACTACATGGGTTCCCTCATTATATCATTTTAAACAGGGGCACCTGGTTTACATCTCATTTCAGGAAGATTTTTTAAAGGGAAATGGGTACATAGTTGATTATGAGCACAAAATACCACCCTCAGACTGATGGCCAGTCAGGGCATATGATACAAGTGCTGGGGGACATGCTCTGAGCATGAGTCCTAGACTTTGGGGGATCTTCGGAGAATCATATTACCCTGGTTGAATTTTTCTATAAAAACTGTTTCTAGGAGACTATAGTGATGGAACCTTATGAGTCATTGTACAGTAGGCCATTCCAATCACCCATGTACTTGAGGGAGGCAGGTGAGGAGGCTTCAATATGACCACGTCTTATGCAGGAGACTTCTGAGTAGGTCCAGTTGATTCAGAAATGGATGGATACTGCGTACTCTCATTAGAAATCTTATGTCGATCACTGTAAATGCCCTCTAGAGTTTGTGTTCAGTGGTTGAGTTTTCTTGTGTGTTGCACCAAGGTTGGGACACAAGAGAATCAGGATACATGGAATGATTTCACCAAGATAAATCAGTCTATTTGATATTCTGGAGAGGTTCTGGCTGGTTTCCTATTGATTGATGTTACCGTAGAGGTATGGGTCTATGCATGACATCTACCACATTTCTCAGTTCCAATGTTACTTTTCTAACCCGTCTCACACCTTTCAGCCTAAGGAAGTGGAGTTTCAAGAAGATGCATCCTATGAGGAGCATCCCATTCGTGTTGTGTATTGTAGCATGAAGGTTATCTATGGCTGGTATATTCATTTGGTATAGGTTCAATGGCAGCACAACCGAGTGCACGACAAAACTTGGGAGAAGGCGGCCAATGCACGATCATTGTGGCCGGAATTTTTCTCAAATATTTATTCACCACCCTTGGAAGGGAAATTCGGGGATGAATTGATTTAAGGGGGAGTTTTTTAAGAACATAATTCTTCATTTGAGGTATGGATCTTTCCTTTTCAGTTTTTACTTAATAAAATGGGGGGAAAGTGTTCGAAGGGATGGCTTTAGGCCTATTACACGATGTGACTGGGTACTACACATCGTGTACTTATAGGTACATGACTTGTTTGTAAGATTACACACCATGTAATCCCAGTACACGACCACATAAAGGTTGGGCCTAAAAATTGTCCGTACATGGTGAGTATTTTCAAGCACAAACTGTGTATTTTTTTAATTGATTAATAAGTCATTTTGTACAGAAATAACTTACCTTCGATGTATAAAACACCCAAAAAATCTGAATGAGGGTTTAGCTCCTGATTCATCATTGAATCTTCAATTCGAACACAATCAGATCGATTGGATTCCTCTCGATATACTTATTTATAGTGAGAATCTAAGATCGTTGTTGGATGAGTAGAGTCTTACTACAATGATATAGGTGGTTTTGTACCTTTTTCAAATTGTCCTGATGTTTATATATGTCGAGGTGTCACACCCACTTTTAGGTTGTCACATGATTTCATAATGAATCATCTTATTTCCTATTTATGATTCAATAATTGTTTTGTTGATTTGAATGAATGTTTAGGTTTGTGAACTTTGTGTTAGGGCCACCCCATGGATGTGTTTCCCTTGGATGGTCGTGTGTCCAAGAATTCATCTGAGGCTTGACAGAGATTCCAATTCTTGGGTTGTTAAAAATTTATTTCTCATTATATGAATTCCCCACGTGCAATAATTATTTTGTTAAGCCTTATTAATTGTTTAAATTAAATAATTGGCTTGTCATGTGTATTTTTACATGTTTTTTATCCTTGTTAGGAAATGTAATAGTTTAGTTTAAATGTGTTTGTTATTATGTAAATTTTTTCCACATGGGTAGTTTATGTTAAAGACATGTGTTTGTTTAATTTACTTAAGTTTCTTCTAAAATGGAATGTGAAATTGAATTAAATGAGAAAAATAGGTAATTAGTAGTGGGAGAGACACAGTCTCAGTAAAAATACAAGGTTGGGATCATGTGACTAATTCATCTTATATACCTTGGGTCAAACATTTTCTTGGTTAAAAGATAATGGATGGGATTAAGAGGTTAATTATGTTAAGGTCGTGAGCGATAAATTGATAGGGTGGTTGGTCTCATTGAGTATATATTTAAAATGTTGAGTGAACCTAGGATTCATTGAGGGATACCCATGTTGGGATCTATTGGAAAGTGATTAAATGAATATTATGTCACAAGTTGGCGGTTACTTTTATACAGGGGGTCTACATGCCTAGGATCGACTTCGATACCCTATATAATTCAGGGAACATGAATAATGAAATGGTTGACTTATTACGTGTCTACCAAGCCAAAGAACATTCTTTGATTCAATTTTCACTTATACCTATTTACCATTGTTTTTTGAGACATATATTGTTCGTACTTTTGAGTAACTACTATTTACTGCATTCACTATTGTATACTGCCTATTATATATATTCATTGATAGATTGGTATAGACCATTGGTGGTTTCCTACTAGGATTTTGTCTCACACCGTGTTGGGGTCATTCTTTGGGACCGAAAAGATTATATTATTGATGTTATTGATTAGGGAAACTCCCCTACAATAGGTACTTGATATGATTCTTAGGAGTCAGAGAGAATGAGACCAAGATGAGGCTTGCGATACTTCCTAGTCTCTTTATTCTTCTTTTGTGCTTTTGAGACATATATTTTATATTATGGTAGTGTACTTTGTTTGGTTGTTTTCCTAGAACATGTGACATACTACATCATCTTTTGTATGGATTGATGCTTGGTTATTTATCTAATTATCCTTCTAGTATTTATTTCAGTTGTATGTTATTTACTACTTCTGATATTATAAATTATTATTATTCTATATTACACACTTTTAATGAGGGGATATTTTTCCCACTATCAAACCCTAGGCCCTCGCTACTAGTCGGCAGCCTCTAACATTTGGGGAAATGCGCTTGAGGCCATGTAGCCAACCGGGTATAGGGCACCATTGGAGTGGCACCCAGATCCATGATGTTACAAAGGGAATTCTTATGGTTTGATTCAAGATGCGTCATGGGAATATCTAATATGAAACATCATATTGGTAAGCTGAGTGAAGTTTTAATGGGTAGGTTTATTTCCTCCTAAAAATGGATGAATCTTCTTGAGGATGAGAAGCCAATAGTGGAGAAGTTATAATGACCCTGATTTCTCTAAGAAGTTAATTACCCTTAATATTAGTTTCATAATTTCATTTTGTGTTTTCAATTAAGTAAAAAAATTGGATTAAAGGGATTTTAGAGGGAGTAGGTGTGAAAAGGAGAATGGTGATAGGTGTAGAAGGCATTGAGTATCAGGTGACCTAATACCCAATACCTAGTGAGGTGCATGTATTTTTGGTGGTTTTTTCATTACCATTAGGTAACCGGGGTACTGTATCAAGTACCTAATAGATTAATTTGAAGAATTTCATTAAGGAGTAGAATTTTGGTCTTTTAATTCACTTAATTAATCCATCAGAGCCATAGGGATCATGAATTCATGTTCCTTTCCAATCTACAAGACCTATTCGGTGAACTAATTCATCTCATTATTATCTATAGTGCTCCACCTTCAATTCATAGTTTAGATTGGGTCCTTTATTCATAGGATCATTCCCTTGGGGATGTGGGTCCATGGATCAACCCCTTCTTCTTTTATTTTATTTATGTTAATAACTGTGATCTATATTATTTTAATATAAAGTATTATGGGATCAGTATTTCAATCTACACATTCTCTAGAAGCTATGGGTGATTAAACTAGTTGATGCTAGGTAATTTGATTGGGTATCTTATTCAATTCCCTCATTTATATTAATAATTGTTTAATCCATAATACTATGTGAATTTAAATGTTTATGTGGTGTTTTATCATCTTTTAATAGACCATGAAGGGTCATTATTCAATTTAATTGGTAGGAAAACTCCTTACATCTCTCATATTAATAAAAATTATTCCAAGAAATGACATAGGTTTAAGATAAAATAATTTATCCAAATGTTCTTCTTTGAATAAATGTCTCTTAAAATTTTTTTATGGAAATTTGAATTAGCTTAATTTCTTTTAGTTGTTTATTCTTATTGTAATACCATGTTTCAAATATATTTATTTATTTCATATTGGATAAAATATATTACATGCCTTGAATATAAATTTTTTCTATTATTTTAAATGTTATATGTACTCATATTATTAGTTGTAATCTTGTGTTTTTATATTATAAGGATTTTCATGTTGATTATGTTATGCTTATGAGCTTTAATATTAATTTTATTATCATCAGTTTTAATTTTTTTAGACATTTTTTATACATATAAGTGGTTTACATTATAATGTTTAATAAAATATTACTAATTATACCATTTAATGATGAATAAGTTTATGGAGAGGGATAAAATCACAACACACTATCATTTTTATACCCCTTACCTTATTACCTTGAGGGATGAGAATCTCGATTATCTTGACCCCTATATACATGATCACCTTTCCAATAAAATTGGATGGGTGTTACACCTTGACTCATTCCGATTATTTATATAACATCTCAGGTTAATACTGAAGTGGGAATGGCAGGTATAGACCCTTCCATCATTATGAGATTATTTTTTTCGATAAACATTAAATTATAAATAATTGTTAAAGAATGTTAAATACCAGATACCTATTCTTATAGACTTTTTTTATTATATAGGCTTTAACTTGTGATATGTGGTTAGGGGTGGATGGTGACATCCTATAGTTTATGTTATGCTTGTAACCTGCACAAACCCTCTTAAGAAAATTCAAGATCCATTTGTTTGTAACCAAGATAAATGAAAAGTTCATGAACATAGGTGGTATTCATAATTGGAATCTAGATCATGGTTGGTTGAATTTTTTATTTTTTGAGGACATGTATAGCATGTTCATAGGGGTTCTCCTTGATAATATTTATAGTATATTTTAATTAGTAGATCCTTTTTTTGGATACTTAGTCCACATTTGAATTTTCCCATATTGTGTATATAGGTTTTGAAGAATTATTTCACACTTTGAATATCATTTTGATGTTTTTTGACCATTTTGATGTATATAAATGTTCATAAAATTAAAAATTTCATACCTCTGTTTCTTTCTTAATTCCCCATGATTTCATGTTATCTGAACATACACACATTTTTTGTATGTCATGTTGGTCCTACCAATGTAATCATTGATCATGTTGAGTATGTACCAACAATTCAAGGGGTAAACTATCTCCCATTGATCCACAATCAACAACCCTCAACATTTAACCCATAATCTTGTAATATAAATATATGCTTGAGGATGTTTTATGATGTTGTATGGATGCTGTATAGGTCTTCAGGTGGATGTTGTTACACTAATTATGAAAAATCATGGTTTAATTAAATTCCACTTACATGTACAAAAAAGTTAGTAAAAATTGTCCACCATATAAAATCTCATCCCTGATAAGAATCCTAAAACATTCATAAAATCTTATATTCCATCATGAATACAAAAACCACATCTCACCCTCAATCTCTAGAAAAACTCTCTCATATTACAAATACACCAGATTAAAATAATATATTTATCTCTAAAGCTTCCCATTGTGACAATTAATAACAATTACAATTTTCTTGAATAATGCACCTGATAACAGAATCATTTAATTATAGATGGGAATGTGTTAATTGAACTAACTAATACCCCACCATAACAATTTCTTTTAAATTCTATAATATCCTATAAACCAATATTCTAGATCATTTCATCCATTAGCTATAATGATAGATGAACCCTACCCTAAAAACTCCTAATAACCAATGTAAAACTTGTACTTATCAATGACACTAGATTGATCTATATTATGGAACCTCTAAAACATTCTTATATAATCACTCTTCTATCCCTAATAAACTATTAAATTCTATCTTTAAATATGAATCATATTATAGTTCATAAATTAAATGAGATTACGATCACACTTTATCAGTGTGCACTGACTTTCATCTCAAGATTAACACCATCTAAAATATTGAATTTCATATATGTCAATTACAAAATATTATAACATCCCTTCAAAAATTGAAAAAATATCCCCAAATATGGATATCATTTATATACTATATATTCATTTAATCACCTGGTACTGTAATAGTTCATCCAATATATTTTATCCAAATAGTTCAATGTGATCTATTTCCCATAGAATGTTACTGATCAAAACTCAAATCAAACACTATTTTACATTCCTAGAGAAATTTACAATCTTATATCATGATTTCGATGTAAAAACTCAACTAATCCTAACATGATATGTCCCAACACATCACCCACAAGGTTCACCTCACCACACCTATGATAAAAATGATATTCTTTAAATTAGAGATGATATACTTCTCACAATAGGATTGTATTTATCTCTCAATCCCCAATTAACATATATATATTTGTTTACCTTTTCCACTTAAGATTCATTAATCATGATACATTATAATATTAACTGAAAAAATTTCTTGAGACCCACTCTAAGTCAAAGGATTTTTTGGTCATTAGCTCTATTATTTATGAAGAATGAGACTGCTTGTCTTCACAATATCCTGATCTACACAAGACTTACATAGTAATTACATCACTTTTATCCTTTGGTTCACAGATTCTATACATTCCATATCCTTTTAGAATGGAATTAATCCATATGATACCTTATTCTAGGATGAAGAGTTTTATATTCACCTCATCAGCATGTATGATTTCCAATACCCCAAAGATCATCACCTCACATTAGTTTTTACTCATCCCCCAAATTATCTCTGTAACATTTAAGTGTAATGAAATATTTTTATTTACTAATAATATCTTCCTAATTTCCTTGAGGTAGGTGTCGAGCTAAAATTGAGTTATACAATCTTAATGAATCATTAATTCCCTTTTAAAATAGAAAAATACCTATATTTGATTCTGTATAAGGATACTATGAAATAGAACTATATTTTAACCACCATAAATTCATATATTATTGATCATACAAAATTTTTATATCCATGAATTCGTGAAACCATCTATGTTGTGTTGTCTCTTGATATAATATTTTGTAGAAGAGAAAGTTTAAATTCTTCCCAGATGATCTTCCACTAAATATTTCTATATCTACAATCATTCTATATTTAGATGTATTCTTTTCCATTTTAAATAATTTCAATGTCATATAAAACATCTAAAAGTAAAAAAAATTCAAATAAAAATGTTGTACCCTCAATAAAAATTTTATCATCCAAGGGTATCAATTTCCCTTAAAAATATAGAAAGGATCGCTCCTTGAAATCATAAATAAACCTATCCAATATTCTTTTTCTTTCATTTATCCCATGTCATAGTCTCAAAAAACCTAAAAAATAATAAATTTTTTTATTCAATTACATTATATTTTCTATAAAAATAATTGGTTAGTAATCGCATAACTATAATTAAACAGGGTCCCAACATGTCCCCCAAAACCTCTCGATCCTAAAATCTGATCATCGTGATTTATAAAGCTTTAGAGACTAAAAAAAGTGGAATCCATTTTATTAGATTGATATCCACTTATTTTACCCCACGATGAGACTAATAACATAAATCCTAGAATCACACAACAAATCAACCACATTAGTCATCCCACATGCCTACCTTCCATCACACCACTCATTATCTACCACAATAACTATCAGTTATTTTAACCGTAACACACTCAAGTAAATATATGTTCTTAAGATAACCAAAAGGTGAAACCCCTTAATTATGAACAAAAATATATTATATCTAAATATGGTATCACAATATATCTCACCATAAATAAAAAATTCCTAACTAAGATAGTTCACTAAAACAGTGAGAGACATAACCCAAGGACATTTGATTTTTATTTTAAACCTTGGGCTTTAACCCGTGTGTGTATCTCACAAATACTATTTTCCAAAAATAAATATTAAAATGGTGTTCAAAATTTAGATTTAGTTAATCATGGACCAACTAATATATTATTTATGAAAATTGTTATTATTTTACTACCAAAGTTTTAATATCTGAAACACTTTCAAAAAAATCATTAAAAAATTTTTATATTTAAAAAACATTTTTAAAAAATAATATACCATCCACACATAAGAATGTACATGTAATGTGAACCTATATTCCCAATATGATGTATGTACACATGGATATTTCTACCGCACACAAATAATAATTTTAAAAAATAAACATAACATTAGAATTTTAAAATAAAAAATATATTGACCTCAAAATACAAGGACTATAATCCCATTCATGGTGACATGGAAATTTAACATAAATGTGTTGATAAAGCATAAGTATGGTCTTAATTCCAGGTCCCAACTAATTTTATCACCCACAACCTTTTCCCAAATAAGTAAAAAAACAAAACAAGAAAATTTTCTTATACCACTTTTAAATTTCCCCAACATGGACACCATCCATATGGATCAAGAAAAAGAATCACATATCTATGGAATGCCACCCTATATGGAAGAGGGTTTAAAATAGTAACAAGGGTATGATAATGTCATGTTTGAATATCGTTCCCTTTGTATCATGACATACAATAGTCGATAAATAAAAAAATCCCAAAATATATAAATTGTCATAGTATAATAAGAATTTACATTATAGCATGATGAATATATAACCATCATATAATGACATAATAGACCCAAAATTTTATACAGTCATAAATTGTAAAATAAATTTATAAATATGCTAATCATATTTAATAGTAATAATAACAGAAAAAACAATAAGGTGACAATTCTATAAGGGATTTATTATCATTAGGGCATTGTCTCTTAATCCCAGTTGAGATACCTTAGCTCATACCCTATAATAGAGATCATATACCATCTTTTATACCATATATACATTTTACACACCCACATAGGTACATGTGAAAAGTTTGATTTAATAACTCAGTAGACCACCAGTACTGTTTCCCCTAACATAATCCATTATATATTCACGGGCATAAATTATATTAAATGCAGTAGAAGCAAGAAATATGTAGAGAGACAATGAAATACAAGAATCCATTAATAAAATACTACTAAAATAAAATAAACCCCCCACATAAATAGTATTTCTCAAAATCAATAAAACAAATAATGTTTTTGTTGGTTCCCCACATGCTAAACAATCAACCATGGAAAACAATAATACCTTCTTCAATTTATTTTCATAATACTTGAAGAGTAACTATATTATCATTAGTAGAAACAAGTGGTAAAATTTAGTACATATATAAGGATGGAGGAATATATCCTTCAAGGGGATGAAAAATATCTCAGAGAAGGGGAAATATAAATACTATATAGAGAACCTCAAAATCCGAGATAAATCCCTCATTGGACTTTCATTATCTTGGTATACACCCATTATGGTCATTATCAAGGAAAATAATGTAACATCCCAGGTAAATGAAGAATAAATAATTTTCATATTTATTAATATTTGAGAATTAAATATGAATTTTAATTAAAAGGGGTTTCTATGTTCGATAGCGTACCCGATACGCAACGATGAGTTTCTTTGAAACTTACGTAGCACACTAGTAATATAATAATATTATTTTAAATGTTAGTTAACAAGTAGCCGTTGTACTGGCGGGAATGAATAGAAATAACTAAAATATGAATAGATATGTTTTTAGATGTTTTTACATTTACCCAATAAAAGATAAAGGCTTAAAATACGGAAAGAGTTCAATTTTAGGCTTTTATACTCTAATTTTCACTAAAGGTTCACTTATCACCTTTTAATGGTGAACCGTCATTAAATATAGTTTTGATCACTCTTATACATTCTTTTGGACCAAATAAAACTTTTATTAAGAATCAGGACATCAAATTTTACTTTGTGTAATTTTTGGTACCTTTCTGATAAAGTTCATTTTTTTATGAATAGTGTAAAATGTTGCATTTTAATTCAAAACCTCTTTTTGATCTAATTTATTTATATGATTAGATTATCTTTTGAATTGGTTTTAAAGTGAAATTAGAAAATATTTTTACCATTAAATCCAATAGTGGTCATTGGAATCAATTTCACTTTAAAATTAGACTTAAACTGGTGTCAATCTTTTGATACTTGTTGTTTTGTAAAAACACGCTATTTGCTCTGGCAGCGGGAATTAATTATTAAATTAATTAATGTGACTTATATGATTTGAATTTTGTAAAATGGACTTCATTTTTGAATTCGTAATATCAAATATAGCTTAGGGTGAATTTTTGGTAATTTTCTGAAAAACTTCTATTTTTGATGAATAGTGAAACCACTAAGTGGTAATCAAGCAAACTGATTTTTCGGTTAAATGAAATTTTACCACTAATGTGTGTTGAATTTTGAAAATCTGACATACATGGTTGTCATTAAGAAGTAAAATGTGGTTCAATGAGATTAAAATAATTTTTTGGTGAATAGTAACTTATTAAGTTCTTAATCGCGATTAGTGGTAATTAGGGTAGTTTAATGTATAAATAATGCTTTAATAATATAAAATGACCTAGACACATGTCCCAACCTTATTGGTTGTGTCATGGCCGACCAAGACAAGACATGGCCTAACTTGGGGACCCCATGGATCCACTTTTGTTGGGAAATGACATAAATTACTTTTTATTTAATGTTAAAGTGAAAATGACACAAACATAATATGTTTTGCGAAAACAATTTTTAAGTGGGGTTATACAAGTCCAAATTTCGATTATAAATAGTCATTGGAAAGATAAAAATATTTCCTACATCATAGTAATTGTTTTAAAATTTTTAGACATTAAATATATTTAATTATTTATGACATAATAATGATGCAGCGATGACATCATTATTTGACGATTTAAATAAAATGGAAAGATAATATAAAATCTATGAACTACACATGGCCAAAACCAATTGGATGAGTGGATTTCGATGCCTTATAACCTTATCCACTAATTATATCAATGTGGGACCTTTTAAAACCGAAACACATTTTCAAATAATGTAATGTTTCTTAACTTTCCAAAAGTGCCCCTCCTCTCCTCTTATAAAAGGCCCCCACCTCTACCTCATTTCACACACTCTTCAAGCCTTTGGCTCGGCCAACCACTGCCCATTTGCTC
Source organism: Viscum album (assembly GCA_963277665.1). NCBI lineage: Eukaryota > Viridiplantae > Streptophyta > Magnoliopsida > Santalales > Viscaceae > Viscum > Viscum album. The sequence goes on along the minus strand of OY728126.1, from coordinate 761,583,824 downwards.
TCTCCACATCCCTCTCCTCAACCTAGAGGATTCCCTTTGGGCAGAATCCTTTCAAAGGAAGCCTTTAGGCTCAACTCAAAAGGAGTTACACTTTTTAAGGTAATTCATTCTCTCATGTTCATTTGTTTTATTTTGCTTCTCCAACCCCCTAAACTCTTTTTATATACTTATTTTGTAACAACACCAGTATCATCAATATACTAGGATGTTGTTATAAGATTTATTTGATCTACACTCTCACACAACTACATCAAATGGTTAAAGAACATACGGTTTCTGTGGATGGCGAAATTCTGCCTCCCGAAACGATGATTGTTCAATACTCATTTAACACCTTCAAAGGTGGCCATTATGATGTCACTATTTTTATATATGATATGTAATATGTTTATGTTTTACTTATGCTTCTGTATTTTTCATTTGTGTCTTACCTTTATGGCTTCCATTATGGGTATACGCGATATCTTCATTTAAGGAAGTGCGGACTACCGCCCCCTCAAAGTGATGTGATTCGTTAATGCCATATGTGGGACGTGTAAAGGATGGATTTAAAGTTATTATATATGATGTTATACTGGAATTATAATATACCTATATATATCATTATCATTTATTTCCATTAATGTATGAGATAGAAATGAAAGTAGCGTTCATGCGTACGTACGGACTACCGTCTCCATGAACGGTGCATTTCATTTCTTATCCCCAAATGTAATGTACTATTAAAAGTACATGTATATAATGGATATATATAATTAATGATATATCTAAATGATGAATATAATTCTGGAATTAAAATATACATAAGTCTCATTTAGTTTTAATTCCATTAATATGACAAAGAAATGAAAGTAGCGTTCATGCGTACGTACGGCTTACCGTCTCCATGAACGGTGCATTTCATTTCTTACCTCTAAATGATTATGTAATATTTTAAATACATGTATGTACTGTATATATATGACATATATGATATCTACATCATGGATACCATTCTGGATATAATGAAACATTGACCAAATTAACAACATGTAAGTGTAAGAAGTCTATTTTTGACTTAAGAACCAAATACCGACAAAATGAACATTATTAACTTAAATGATTAAATGATGTTCATAACATGGTATAAAAGGAATAATGAACTTGAAAAAGATTCATAATCAAGTAGAGATTAACTAAATTTTATTATTCAGGAGTTTAAAGAACGGTCAGGTCAAGTCAGATACGAGGTATGGGAACTTCTTAACCCAATTTCCATTCTTTGGGTTAATCTCCTACTTTCAAATTATGTCATTATATTATTATGTCGTATCTTGTATTTGTACTTTATTTATGTGTACTTATATTGAATACACATAATGTATCTATTTTATTTTAAAAATTATCTTTGTATGGGACTTCGTCTCAATCTCCTTTCATTGAGGCATATTTTATTTTATACACAACTTTCTTTCATATGGTGTATAAACCCCTTTGACTTTTACGTTTATTCAAAAGGAATATTTTTTATACGAAGCGTTTACTAAACGACAAAAGGGAATGTTTTTGTCGTACGTATGCAGCGACAACGACTTCTCCGTCGTCGTGACCGTTATTTGAGTTTCGGCTTCCTCTACAAGCCATACCTTTTTTTTAAAAGAAAAATAAATACCATGTTTTACATTTCTTTTATTTTGGTATTGAAAATGGTTTTCATAATGTTTTTATATCAAAGTGTTGTATTGATATCTTGTGATTGAAAGGTGGGAATGTTATGTTTCCTTTATGCATGTTTTATGTGATATGATTATGTTATGGTCCTTGGGCATTATTATGAAGACGGGTGGTTCCGTGATAAACTAAGGGCGGGTGAGCCCGTTATAGCTCTCCAATGCATTGGGTAACGCGAAGGAGTGAAACGTTAAGGTTTCTCCGAAGAGATTTTAGGGAATATACTGTGATGGGTATTCCATACGTAACCAAGAGGGTTACTCCCTACGTAAGAATGTTATGAATGCCTCAAGTTACCTTTATGTCTTATGATTTCTATGATTTATTCATGATTTTATGAGGTATGTTAAAGTGCCTATGTTTTATGGGTAAAGTATGATTTCATTCTTATGTATATATGAACTCATGTTTCCTTTCCATGTTTTTTTTATAACCCATACTGAGTTTTTATGCTCATCCCAAGTTTTTGAAATGTTTTTCACAGGTCAAGGGAAAGGTACATGATAAGATGATAGAGTCAAGGATGTGTCAAGAAATAATCCATGTTTTATTTTAAATATGTTTCCATTGATGGGAATGAAGAATACTATCTTTATGTAACCACTTTGTTTATATGTGGAATGTAATGCAAGTTTTATGATCTAATTCACTAAAACTCTAAACCCGAAAAGATCCTCAATGTGTAATCTTGTAATAACTCAAGATTAAGTAAGGTTTAAGGCTGGGGCCTTATAAATAAGGTACCACAAGGCCTCCCACTAGAAACACCACTAAATTATACTAGTTGATGTTCTAATAGTATAACTTTAATTGAGATCCCCAAGCCTAACCATAACACTCACTCAAGGAAGACACATCTCTCTCAATGGGTTATTGAACATCTCTTCAGAAAACTTCACAAGAATATAAAATGTGAAAACTAAGGTAGGATAACCTTCATGGGTTCAACCTGAAATTCTTCCCAATGAATGAACATTGTCATGGATGAGGGACATCAACAAAATCAAGGTAAACCATATATAGTACAAATATCAGGGCTATATAGGGCCCAAACTAACCTCACATGAACTCACCAATCCCAAATAACTCAATTTTAGTTAAACATACCCACTTTCCAACATTCTCTGTCATTACATCAATAAAATCCAAAATAATTTGATGGTAGAAAAAATTTAATAGACATCCTATATTAATAAGAGTAATACTATCTAAAATCATATATTGAATCACCCATTATTTCATGAAATTAGAGAAGATGAAAAAAGAAACTGAATTTTTGGGATTTAGGATGAATTAAGTATAAATAGAATAACAAACAAAAAAAGGGTGTGGGAAAATATAATATCCCCTAGGTTACTAGTTCCATAGACTTATTGTTGATTAGACAAGAACAAGAGAAGTTAGAGGTGTAAGAAATGAGGATGGAATGAGGTTGGGTGGTTGGACAAGTAAATAAGTGAGTAGGGTATGTGTTAATATTTTATACCCATATCAACTTTAATTAAAATTTCAAAACTGTTAATGGGTACCAAATACCCTACTAATTGGTACCTAGTAATCATTAAAAGACCACCCCTACCTCTAAATTCACTACTATAGGCATGATATGCCAACACAAAGTCCTCAATTGTATCTACCATAATTTTTAGAACCGCGTCAGCTTTATTAAGTAATAAATACCCTTATATTAGGTACCTAGTGATACTAATATTATTTTAGTGTAATTATAACTTATTCCTATATTATCTCGAAATACAAAATTGTCATTGAAACATATAAACTATTTATAAAACATCCTCAATCCAATCCTCAATCTTTAACATTTAAATTTCAACCCTAGAAATAAAAACAATACTATAGATAATTTCCATAAAGATTAGTTTTAGTATATTCCACCATCATGTATGGGAATAATTTTACACATACCATACATCTTCAAAATATAATACACATGATCTCAATATGTCCTCTGACATCTAGATTTTTTTCTTAGTCTATTGACTAATCAAGGGATGGAAATTTGAAGTCATATATTGAATCATACCAAGCCCCTATTTTAATCAATTCCATACTCCCAACATAAAGTATTCATTCTAAGAAAATAAAATCATCAGTGGTATACTATATCATTTCACTATCACATTAACATATAGTCTCATTATATTATCCAATGAAATATATATTAGAGTTTGCAAGAAATTAGAAGACATTCTTAATCTATAAACAATAACCCAAATTATATCATAACCACTAGACATATGTATTATAAATATATATATATATATATATCATTCAAATTCCATTATAGAATTATAATCATTAGTAACAATCTATATAGAACATAATTCTTGACATTAACCTAATAAAACGTTAGACGTCCCACTAAAAAATTCACTATTTAGAATCTCATTCCTTACCAAAAAAATCACCTCATTATATACTAATATATATTACAAAATTATAGATGAAATTCCAATTATTAATTATGAAACTATCATAAAACCCTTTTCAGATAATTAGGGTAATAAATAGATTCCCTAGAAATTGAATCTGATACTCCCCGCCTTCATACCAACCCACAACTGACTCTCTATGAATGATAAGATCATGAAACGCTTCATTCTTAGGGTCACCCAATTGTTCATCAATGACCTATTGTATAAGAGTAAAATTAATTGTTATCTGTAAGATACTTACTCATCAATTGATATCTTAGATATTAATATGTAATGAAACATACTGCTTCATCGCCTTTTACTCATCGTAAGTCTTCTAATACATCACTCTATAATAATTTAAACTCAAGGAATCTCCCACAAAATTAAATTTCCTTGGAGTATAAGAAATATTAATGTAATAATAAAAAAGAAACACCACCTAATTAAATGTACATAAATTCATGTCCTTCGAATAAAATACATATCAAAGACCCATATAGTCTATGAACACCATGAATCATTCTCTAAGAAAGTAATGAATCCATAAAATAAAATATAATACTAACATTTTAATGTCTAAATCATTCATTTTATAGTTTTGTTCATGCTTCCACAAATTACAAAATTCATAAGAAACAACTATAAAATACTTCATTAATAAATAACCAAGGGATAAGAGAGAACTATCCCAATACACATCATAAAGCATCCCCTTGTATGTGAATCTAATAATAGGTGAACATGTCAGCATATCTATCAAAAGATAAAAGGTTTTCTTAAGCTAATTTACCTAAATTAAATCTATTTCATTACTATTAATGAAAAAATGAGTCAATATCGAGAAAAAAATTCAAATAAAATTGATGATAGTACCTTGCTGATCCTAATAAACTTTTAAACTCAATAATTCTCCTAGGTGGATCCCAAGTCAATACTACTTCCACCTTTCTATGTAAACTGCTAAGCCATATTTAGATATTACATGTCCTATAAATAAAAACTAATAAATCTAAAATATATATTTTGATAACTTCCAATAAATATAATCCTCCCCAGTGACCTCAAATACTACTCATAATTAGCATAATTCTCCACATCGCATGAGTATACCAAAATATTATTGTTTAGTCCAACAAAAAGAGATGTCCATGGGTGGATTAAATCCATTTTTCATTAAAAACATTAATACTAATAGAAAATTATTCATCCCAAATTCAATAACTATGAGCACTTAGTTCCCTTTTTCACAATATAAATATTTTATCGAGATATCATATTCTAAAAAACATAACAAATGTTACTCGAATCTAAGATCAATCATTTAAAATACTTGAGACCCTATAATATTGTTATATAATTCCTCAAAATATGGTAACTTGTTATTTTTATATAAGTTTTCCTAATATTAAAAACATTAATGTATAATTATTCATAAACTCTTTTCATCCGTGTAATACCCATAAATATTTATACATAAAAGACTTACTACACAATTCCATAAGGGAGACCTTGATTTTCAAAAACCTGCCTGATTTAAAAGTTCACAGTTTATTGTGCTTGTCATGTAGTAGTGTTAGGATGGGTGACAACCAAGGATGTTTCCCATAATTTGTATGATTAAGGAAAAAACACACTAAAAGAACATGTCTTGGCTTAAAGTTATAGTTGTTAGTCTAATAAATGAACTTTCAGACATGTGGGTGGGATGATAGATGGGACAAAATGTGTCTATAGTGAAATTGATTGTTCTTGGTGGGACAATAACCAAGGGCCATACATGATAGTGGGGATTTCTGTAGGTCATTGGGGATTATTTTTACAAATGATATTATAGCAAATACATAGCTTAAAGTGAAGAGGCAGTACATAGGTTTGAGGTGTTCTTTATACATCAACTATGTTTCACTTTGAGTGTGGAGTATAATATCATTAAAAAAGTTATACTTAAAATAATAATTGGTACATATTATTTAAAAAAGGTTTAAATTTATTTTTATCATTATAAATGATTAAAAACTATATAGTTAAGAACGAATGTCTTGAGGTAAGGTTTTGATGGGTGACATCATGGGAAATTTCCCATGATGTGTGTTAGTGAATAAAAATAATAATGAAAGAACATGTGTGGGTATATAGTGATAGACATTAGTCTTTTTAATTGAATATTTAGGCATGTGGGTGGGATTATATGTAGAATGATATGTGTCTAAAAGAAAACTTTTGTGGTTAGAGAATTAGGAATCAAGGAGTATATAGAATGGTGGGAGTACCTATGTGGGTTGGCAGAGCTTTTTTGTTACAATCCTACTTCAAAAATTATATAGGTGAACCCCATAGTAAAAAAGTAGGGAATATTAATCCCCTATGAATTAAATTATCTTCCCCCAATCGTAGCTTAGAATGTAGCTGGTTCCATCTGCTATAGTTCCATAAAAATAGAAACCACTCCTAGGAAAATAATAGTGATCAATTCTACACCTCATGAAGTTTGTAAAGTGACTACCTCTTAATAGAATATGTTAGAATGATCCCTCACTACTTCTTGAAGAAATATAGATTCTACATATGTATCACACATGATTAGACTCACTAAATTCATTATGATAGTTCATTATCACATATGAATCATCTCTATGAAAAAAGACTATATCTCTAGTAAGTACTAATCACTCTCTATTAGAATTGGTGTGAGTAACCCTTCGTCAAAAACATCAATATAAGAAAGAAAATATTCCAACCAATTAATTCTAAGAATGAAATTATATGAATGTATCTCAAAATAGGATGATTTACCAAACTACCCTATCACAATCATGAATTATGACATAGTCTTAGAAAACCATCATTATGTTATGGATTCTACTAGTTAGAGTTGGTAGATACATTGAACTCACAAGTATCATCATTTAAAGGCAATGTTCTTCCATGACACTTATGGTAACAAAAGAATATGAATCCCTTATATCTATAAATATGTAATATTAAGAATATTATATAATAATAGTGCCTATAATTCCCTCAGCTTCTAAAATATCTAAAACCTTGGATACATCCACTACACGTAACTATCTGTGACCTACATTTTCTCTATTCTACCTTCCCTATGTAGAACCCTTCCATCCTCCAGGCCCACATGCTCCCAATCATTATCCCAATAGTGGTAGCCATATATGATAATAACTATAATGTATTCATTCCCCTTATCGACCCTTTTTATGTCCTAGAGTACAATGAAAACATCTCATTCTCATCATATGATGTTGAGTACTAAACTAAATATCATTTTTTGAAGGTTATTATACTATCAAATCCCTCAGTGATTTCTACTAGAAAAAATAATACATGCATAGCTTGAAAATATGTGTCCCATTTCACTATAGGAAATAAATAATCTAACAACCCAAATCCATATTTTTTGTCTTTTATGAAAACACTTTTAAATGTTAAGTGTGAACCTTAACAAGTTCAAAACAATTGGGTAAAATTCAAGTGAAATTACCATAAACCCAAAAAAACTTACTATTTGGAAACAAAAAACTATTTTTTAAATTATAATCACTATTTAAAGAGTCCATAATCATGTAAAAATTAATAATTCAAACAAATCCCAACCTTTAGGAATGCTCCACGGGATCCTCGGGCCACTACACTTGATTAACCATCAGCCTTGAGTCACAACCCGAGATGCAACAACCATCATCAAGCATTGAAAGACCACAACTCTTACACACTGCTGCATGAACATAAAACCAGTACCACCCCTGATGAACCTTCTCACAAGTAACTGAACATCACTATCACTAACAGTTTATGTTCATAACCATCAATGCCACCGTTAAACCTTGAAACATACGCATCATCTGAAAACATGTCGCATGAGAGACCATTTTCGCCATCATCACCTGATCACCACCTAAGATGATAGTAAAAATAGACCCTGAATAATTGAAATAGATGGATCCAATGTATATTATCCTCTTTAAACCTTATAAATATCTAAAATATCACATCCCAAATATTCCTATAAACCACTAATCCAGGCTGACAGGGAGTAGAGTGATAGAATTATGAATCCAGGGAATATATGAATTAGTCATGTCCTCAATAATGTGCCACGACCTACACCAGGACACCATACCAAACTAATAATCTTAAAATTATAAACCCATAAAGAATCTCACATAGAAACAATAAAATGAGGACCATCGCAGCTCAGATTAAGGCCAGTATTGGACGCACCTCGTGGAACACCATCATCTAATTGAACCAAACATCCTAAAGACTCTAAGAAACCATCAAAGTGGGTTGACTGGGAGAGAAATAAATAATCCAAAATCTAGAGAAGTGATTAAATTGGGCTGGGGACTCAACATAGAAGCACTTACTCGACTGGGATTCAAACCCAGATCATCAAATCCACTTCCTTGATAAATTAATAATATAAATATGAATGTTAAATATCATGGAAAATAATAAATACCTACCTATAATAGTTTATATATTAAAAATAAAAAGATGAGATTATGAATATGAACCTCTACAGCCCCTGCATCATTACATTCTAAATGAAGAATTTACTCAATCTACTATCCAAAAACACACATAATTGGGTCTATCACAAGTACCAATATGAATGCTACTTTGAATCTAACTTATCCTATGAACTAATATCTCATTTACCATTGTGTTCACTATGACCTCAGAGTAAATAGATAAGCAAAGTACCCCAACTAGGAAATGGATTTCTGGTCACAAATGAACCTCAATGTTCCTCACCCTCGTCTATTCATTTAGTATCTTTTCAATATAATAGAAAGGAAATTTGATGAAACTATAACCCAAATATTGTATGGTAGTGTCTCTTTGATTGACCTTTAATAGATATTTATTTCTTTAATTATAAAAATCCACTAGTAGATATTATTAATGGATGATTTCATGAAATTACCCCTTTATATAATACTCATACATACTATATTAGCATCCACCCTAGAATCTTATGAGCCCCTACCATTGTAAGAATGTGAGTGTTGCAACAAAATAACTCTCATAATCTACTATAGCCTCGAATATTTATTTTAAATGATTGTTTTTCAAAGGTACATTTGACCATATCCTCCAATATTGTGGCCTCTAGTGCTTAAAATATCTCAATATGTCTCCTCTATACAATAGTTCCCTCAACATGATGCGTCCTAATTTCATCTTATTCAACTATAACTAAGGCCTGATTCATAGACTCATAGTACTAAAAAATAATTGTTTTTCCTTAAGGTATCATAATAAATATGGTAAGAAAAAATGTATAAGTCTACATCATGTTCAATCATAATGTATATGGGGTGGAATTATTAAGTATATACTCCATATTATTTACCCCATGTAAAACATATTTCATGATATAAACACATATAAAAAAATGTTTCTAATTTATATGAGGCATTATTCTCTAATGTACACCATAATTTTTTATCACTAAATAATTATACTCAATATTAATCAATGAGAATACCTCTCTAGAATATATCAGTTTCTCATATACTTTGTTAAGCCATTTATTATAACTAATAAAATTGGAGTTCCTTAGTTGAAATTATTTATGTCTTATCAGCCTTATCCTCACTATATACATACTGCAATATTAATCATATTATCTAATTCCCAATTATCGTGTCTCGATTAATTAGTTAGTGATCTACCCAGATATGCCTCCCCTAGCAAGAGAATAATGACTAGTGTTGTTGTATCCACACATTAATCGCTACAATATTTAAATGAGAAAAATTTCTAATTTTAAATAAGTCATCCTGGAAGAATATATAATAAAATGAAACATTTTTCTTTGTGATTTTTTCATAAATAATCATGTTTGTAATGTGATTACTACAAATTCCTCTAATAATATAACCAAATCCAAACTCAAAATACATCCAATTAAATAAACAAACAACAATCCAAATACTCTTAATAGCTAACCTATAATCACATCTCCACTAATCTACTCGAGTCCCAATACAACTCCACCAAACACCTAGTGATCATTATAAACACAATGAAACTTTTTATAAGTCCAAATACAAAGGTGAGAAATAATACCTAGTATGGCCATCCTAAATATTGAATAACCCTTATAAAGAAATTATTTTTCATTCTTATTAACATAATATATCACCAAAATAAGATTCCATGGGAAAAAGGAATGAGTATTGTATATGTAAAAAACAATTTATAATTTATAATTTTCTAATCTCACTCAATAAAATGTCATTATATACATGTGTTGAAATTTTTTTGAGACTAATTGGTTTCAAAAAATATTTTTATTGGTGAATAAGACAGTGAATAGGATGTGGGATTGTTTGTAGTGTTATCCTTTATTGAAAACACATAAATTAGTATGTTATTGATGGAAGAGTTCTTATTTATGATTCATTGTGTATTGTTCATCCTCTAATGTTTAAAAAGAGTTAGTCGATATTATAGTACTATCATCCACATGAGAGGAGTTATTTCATAATTATTTTTGATTCCTTCCATAAGAACATAATTGAACATCTATAGATAAAGAATAAATAAAATGATATTATATATAATGATAATAAATGAATAGAGCTTCTATGGAATATTAATTGGTGAATTAATATTACATGGAAATAACTTTTATATAACGGGATTCTCTGAGTGATGATGATCGACCACATGATGTTTTCTAAGATTCTATAAAATAAGTATCTATGTCATGAATATTACTTACTAAAAATATCATGTTATCCCATAAAAAAATTTCATTCCTACCATGTTGCATGAATTCTTCTGAGTGTATTATGGGAACATATATCATTTGATAAACCTACAATGACCATCCATACATATGTTAATAAACTAACCACCAAAACCTCTATGAGTATGGACCTTCTATGAGTATAGATGTTCTATGAATTCACCATTAATGAATGTAGTGTTTATTTAATTCCTAAATTTTGGTTAAATATATTACGATGTTTGATGTTAAATTATGTAAAACAATACATATTAGTATATAGGTTTATCATGATACTTGGATTCAATAAAAGAGAAGTTGGAGAATGGTAAATAAAGAGCAGAAAATGTGTCAATCCATGAACGAAGGATTCCACAATAAGTGTTATGCATGAGTTTGTATATTAATTTCATGTAGTAGATGATGAAATTATTTTCTAGTGACTGAAATTTGGTTTTGATGGTATTTAGGTGGATGGATGACAACATTGAAGTTTCCACACGATTGTGTCATTGTTCCGTGAATGTATGGATTCAAATATGGGGATTTAGTGGGGAATAAATATATTTCCAATGAATAATGAAGAGTTATGGATTTTTTTTAATTTCAACAACTAGTTACCATATTTTATGGAATATTTTTATCTGAAACCATGAGATTTTATGAAATATATTTTTTTCAAATTAATTTAATTTATTCGATAGCTTGAAATACATGTAACCTCAAGTCTAAATAAACCTAAATATAGTATATTTTTGTTACCTAGCTTTTAAATTAGTGGGAATGTATAGTAAAAACAAAATAAGGGAATTTTTATGTTTTAAAAATGTATAAAATAAATATTTTAGTTGTCAATTAGTTAGAAATAAAAATAAAAAACCAATTGGAAATAAAAGAAAAGTATTTCGAAAAAACTGTTTTTATACAGTAATGTGTATTTAAAATATTTAATTGAATTGATAAATATTTTTTAATGACTATAATGAAATTTTTATATTATATATTCAATAAATTTCATTATCATTCATCTGATATTTTTTACAAAGTATGGGATATGAATAAATTGTGTTTTATGCTTAAAACTATATTTTTCAAAAAAAGTTATAGCATTTCATTCTTCAAACATATTTTAAAATTAGTTTATCCACTTTTAAAAAATTTAATGACAAGATAAAATTAAGTTTTGAAATAAACATCTCAAAATTATCTTACTGTAAATTTATGATAATTTTCTAAGAAAAATAATTTTTTGATGAATAGTAAAAAATAATGATTTTTATTAATAATTTTATTATCATTTAAAGATTATAAAAAGTTCCATTTAGTTTTAGATGTTTCTAAAAGTTTTATTAGTTCAATAATACCATTATTACTCAAATTAGGTCATTAGAATAAATTTTAGGATCAATTTAAAAATAAAAAAAATTATACTTCTGAAAACGTTTCTTTGGAACAGCTTCTTTTTCATCACACTTGTGGGTTTAATTTTAATATAAATTCTACCAATTTTGTGAATTTAATTTTTTAAAGTATATTAAATATTTTTAATCCTTATAATTAATATTATTTAATTATTTAAAATTAATTTTTGGTCATAATGACTAATAAAATCATTAAAAATTAATTACTATGGTTAAGGTTAAAATATGTTTAACAGTGTCCAAACTAAAATGATAAGGGATAAAATGAGATTAATATTTGACTAATTTATACTGTATATAATATTTTCTTACTTATCATACGTATTTATTCATAATTTTAGATTTTAGATCCATTTTGTGTGTGTAGAACATGGGTATATTTAGTTTTTTCAAAAATTTCAAGTGTATCATATCCCCCACTTATAAAGGGAACCCCCTCTCCTCTCCTCTCCACACATAGAGAAACTTTTGTTTTAGTAAATCCCAAAAAAACATTTAATTATGAAATAATTATATTCTTATAACTATAATATCATATCTTCCTTCTTACCTTCCAATTTTTTGGAAGATGATAACGTTGCTTGTGCATACACGTGGACTACTGCCTCCATGAAGAAATGTGATTTGTTTTTAATTTAATTTTGTCTTAGATAGAAATAATGATAAATTTAATGAATATAAATGATATATATGATATAAAAATATTTTTTAATGGTGATTTACTATTTATCATTCTTCTATTCCTCCCACTGAAAAAATTTAAAACAACGTTCAAGTTTACAGGCGGCCTACCATCTCCATAGACCGTGTAAATCATATTTATATAGGTAGTTTTTTAGATTTTCTAAATATTTTTATAATGATAATATATGATGTTAATATGTTTATTAAAATTATTTATATTATTTAACCATGATCAAAGAATAAGGACCAAAAATTCTAAATCAAAACATAGATGAAATACAAAGTAGTTATTACACAAAATAGTGATTTTAAGAAAGAATTGTTAATAGTAATGTGATAAAAGGTTATAATTAAATACTATATCATATAATACATATTATTATTGTACATTAATATATTTATAATAAACTAATATTTGTTATAAATTATTTTTGAATGTGTATGAAAAAATTTGAGACTGAGGTTGTGGATTTTCGTCTCACTTTTATTTCTATGGGACACATGGGATGTTCACAAATTATATATTTTATGTGATGTAAATGAATATTAATTATAATTATTTTTTTAATTTTATGTTTATTTACACCCCCATAAAATATTATTTCCTTTAAGGGGATTATGATTAAAATTTACCAATGTGGTAGGAAATTTTTGTTACAATATCATTATTTATCGGATTGATTTTTATTACAGTTCGGATGATGAAGTTCTATTGTCCATATCCCAAAAATCTCATGAATTTACTTGTCCCTTCGTTATTTATTTAGAATTTATTTTTTCTTTTATTTTTCAACACTTAAGAATAAAATAGGCAAAAATAAAGTTATTAAGTAAAAGTGACTTTATTTCTCTATTCGGTTGAAAACCCTTTCTCTTAGATGTGAATGTTTTATAAAAAATTAAAAAATTGATTTTACTATTCTCATATGATTTTAAAAATTAATTATTTTAGATGTTTTATATATTTAAAAAATGGTTTAAAATGTAATCTTATTTATACTTTTCAAAACAATGTACATTTGACTTTTTACTGAAAATGGGAAAGGAAGCCTTATTTTAATATGTACAACCTGAATAGCGCCTTCCATTTTTAAGACAACTAAATGATTTAAGTCATAATTTACAAGTTTAAATTGTTACATTGAAATAAAATATTTTGTTTAATATTTAGTAAAATTTTATATTAAAAATATCTAATTTCATAGTGGAAATGATATTTTCCTTAATAAATATTCCAAGTGATCTTTTAAAATCATTTTACATATAAGATAACATCTCTTGATGTTACATAATAACTACTAGTTATGTAATAAAATGATATTATCCTTGTTATATCTTTTTATGGTTTATGATTATGAAAAGAAGATATTTATGAAACCAATTCCCTTTCCAGGAGTTATGATTTGATGAATTGAGAAAATGGTTATAAAACCTGTTTCTTTTCCATGGGTTACACTATGATTAGATACTTATGAAACTAATTTCTTTACATGGGTTGTGATCTAAATAATTATTTATGGTATTTTGGAACACATTTTTATGATTTTAATTATGTGATGGGTGGGCCCAGAAATATATATTCCTCCAATGAATTGGGTAATTATTTATATATCAGGAGATAAAGAGGACTAGAATGGGGAGTTAAACAGGTTTGGTAAGTGAATTTGTACACTAGGAAAGTATTTTGAGTAAAACATGACTACTAAAATGGTTTTGTGAGTGAACCCAGTCCACTATGATATCCTTAGAAATGATCCTTGAATATTAAGGAAATGATTTTCTATGCTTATGAGTATACCACAAATCTAAAATTTATGCCAATGTTATGCAATTATGGCTCTTGTTCTTTGTTTCCATTATGACTCATGTCTTATGAACTACCAATAATTATTCATTTACTAAATTTTATTATCTATGTTATTCATGTTATGTTTTTTAAATTTTATTCTCATTTTTTCATACCCTTATGATCACATTAGGATTTGGTGATCATTATCTTCATGGATTATCCTTACTAAGAATTTGATCTCAAACTTTCTTATATTTTCTTTCCCCTAGTTTTAAAGAAAGGTATTATGTATTATATTTATAATAAGGGTTTTATTATTGAAAAACATAGTGGGATATTATGTTGTTTACTTATGAACCAATTTTTTATATATCTATGTTTACAAAGACATTAAATTTTTACAATCCGAAAACATGTTTTTTTAAAGTGAAATTCAAATTCATCAATTAAGATATAATATCTTTGAATAAAATGTCTGGGTAAAAATAGTTGGTATCATATGACATGTTTAGTCAACCTTTGAAAACTAAGATAATAAACATTAGGGAGAACCCTCAGGATAATACAAAGTAGAAGGGGTAGTCCTAAGTTAAGGTAAAAGAGTGTGGTTTTCCTACAAAAAACATTCATGTCTAGATACAACTAGTGGACATGGTTTTGGAATAGATTCATCTTGGTCAATAACTTCAAAAAGAGTTGATCGAGTCTATCTATTACATCATTTCAGTTCATGGGAAGTGCTCCTTTTCTACACACCTTGTCTGACACTCCCTAGTGATATTCTTAGGTTAATTCAAATTTTCTTATGAACCATCATGATGAATTTAAACACCAGATGACCATGAATGACTTCCTTTAAACCTTAGGTGTCAAAGATTTAAAAGAATGTGTCATTATTTAAAAATCATATGAATGATTAATCACTTT
Organism: Viscum album; assembly: GCA_963277665.1. NCBI lineage: Eukaryota > Viridiplantae > Streptophyta > Magnoliopsida > Santalales > Viscaceae > Viscum > Viscum album. The sequence goes on along the minus strand of OY728126.1, from coordinate 761,568,095 downwards.
GATCAAACATGCTTGATGTTCACGTTGTCTATTTTTTCGATAAGGGATTGAAGATAGAAAGATAAGTTTGTGCGGTAACACGTACACTCAAATATTGAAGTATCTTGTTTCTTCTTAGTTATGCAAATTCCCTTATATCATGAAAATTATCTAGGAGTGTTAATTATTATCCTTAGAAATTAGACTATAAATTAGTAGCGAAAACCCTTAATAGTGAAATGATCGCATCCCATGTCTGTGATACTTATACAATTGAAGTTTGTGGGAATGTGCTTCCTAAAAATCTTGTTATCCTCCCTTTGGTTGAGTTTGATGTTATCTTAGGCATGGATTGGCATTGTCTGAATAAATCCATCATCAAATTTCAAGTTCGAGAAGACGTGTTTGATATTCTAAACCAATTGAAATGATTAATATGTACTTTTGATGGAGATATCATCCATTTTATGGGTATCAGTTCCTATTAAAAGGGGGTGTATATCTGTGATAGTTAGGAAAAAACTCAACAAAGATTATATTACTATTTTTGGGCAGTTTTTTATTCTTTTCTGGATAATATTCATAATCTTCCACGAAATGTTGTGGTTAAGTTCTCAATATAACTCATACCATGTGTTACACTTATTTAAAAAACTCCCTATATAGTTTCCCCAATTGATTTTTTTTAATTAAATAGGTAACACTATGATTATATTGATATAGGAATCATTTAGATAAGTTATTCACTATGGCGTTCACAAATTCTTTTTATTTACAAGAAATATGGATGGATGCGACTCTACATTGATTATAAGTAATTGGAAAAGATCATAATCAAGTACATGTAACCTTTTCCACTATTGATGACTTATTTAATCATCTGTGTAGAGCTCAATAATTTCTCAAGTTTGATCTTTATTCTTGACGTCATCAGTTGAGGGTTAAAAATTAGGATACACCCAATACAATATTCTACACAAGGTATAGACACTATGAATATATAGTGATTCCATTTGGAATTACTAATTCCCCCTATTTATTCATCGATTTAATAAATAGAGTTGTTAGATATTATATTGATCAGTTTTTTGTGGTTTTATAAATGATATTATTATATATTTAAATATAAAGGAAGATTATAAATACCATTTGAGTATTATATTAAATACCCTAATGAAGAATAATTTTTATGAAAAATGTACAAAATGAAAATTTTGGTTTTTAAGGGATTCATTTTTTGTGTCATATAATCTCAAGTGAGGGTATATTAGTGGTTCTATAAAATACAAAGGTTATTGAATGTTCATCCAAGAAAAACATGATGACTGATAATCATAGTTATATTGGTATGCTGTATATTGAAAATAATTTGTGGAAAATTTCTCACGGCTATCAAATTTACTCACAAAGTTATATTCCAAGGTAGAAAATATCCTTTATATAGATTAATGAGAGGAAAATTTCAAGGAGATGAAGAGAATATTAGTCGGTGCACCAATGTTTACATTACCCTACAGTGGGCAAGGTTTTTTAATCCATAGTGGTGCATCAAAAAAGGTATTAGGATGATTTCTCATGCAGAATGATATGTTGATAGCTTATTCGTCATGAAAATTTATGTTCCATGGGAAAAAATACCTAAATCGTGATTTTTATTTAGTTGTGGTGATTATATCATTAAAGATACAGTGTAGTTATGTTTATAGATTAATTTTTGATATATATACTAATCATAAAAGTTTATATTTTATATTCACATAGAATGAGTACAATATGAACCATAGAAAATGGTTGGAGTTGATCAAAAGATTATGAATACTCAATAAATTACCCCCATAGATAGGCGAACAAAGTTTTTAATGCTTTGAGATAAAAGGATCATGCTATCTTATCTATAATATTTGTGTATTTTAAACAGATGGATCGGTAGGTCCTAAAGGAAGTGAATAATCATATCTTTCTAAAGTGAGTGTTCAACTATCTATCCAAGTTATGGTTAAAGAGGAACGGAAGGAAGATTTCTAGCTATAGAATAATGTAAATACTCTTCATAAGTTTAACCATGATTATGATGGAATGATAAGGTTTATAAACCATATATGTTTTCCATCCAAACAATATTTGGAAAATGAGATCTTAAAGGAGGTTAACAGTCTTTTATTATATATTCACTCTAGGATCACGATGGTTTATAGATATATAAAAGAGTATTTATAGAGAGATGGAATGAAGATATATATTCTAAAGTTTGTTTCTTAGTGCTTGGTATGTCATTAAGGTATGGTTAAGATAAAAATTAAAAAGGGATTTAACAACCATTACACATACTATAATTGAAATGGGAAAACATCACCCTATATTTTTTCATCAAACACCCCAAAATTTATATAGGGCATAATGCAATTTGGGTTGTTGTTAATCACCATACAAAGTTGGAATTTTGCAGTGCTATTATAGAATATATTTTTTCGGAACAAGATCATAAGGATATGATCATATTCAGGTATTGTCTTTTTTTATCTATAAAGTTTAAGAAGAAAATAAATCACCTCACATTGTATTTGGTGAAAATTGGACTAACCATCATATTCCAGAAATTATACTTAAAATTATTTAAAAATCCATCATATTTAAGAGAATTTGGAAGGAAGAAAAGGTACATCTTATTAACACTTAATCCAAAATGAAAGGTTTGATCATAATTGGGAAGAATTTGAGTTTTCATGACTATGATATAAATGTGGTGATTCTTTACTGGTCTTGGAGTTCTCATAAATCACATGTTTTGAAAACTGTGATGTAAGCTTGATGAAAAAAAAGGGTAGAAGAAGTTTTCTAAATCACACTTATATTGATCATATATGGTTAGGAGAGAAAAAAAGGAGTGTCCTATTGTATTCAGTCTGATCACAATCATGCTAATAATATTCTGGCTAAGAAAGAAAGAAAGACATTGTTGGATGATTGGAAAGTCCCAATATTTTCCATTTAAAGTCAGATGATGCTAAATCTAATCTTAAACATATTCAAAGTCATCATACATTCTAGTAGATTGAAAAAGATGATTTTTTGTGAAAAAAAAGGTTTTCAGTCTGAAAATCATTATAATGAGATCATTAGATTCATTTTTTAAGGTTGGGAAGGCTTGTGGAAAATGTGAGTAACCAAAGGTGTTGTTTTTCAGGCAAAACAATAACCCTAAGATTTAATCTTCATAGAATGAAGTTTATGGGTATCATTGATATCATATTCAAAAGAGTTGAAGTTTTAAAGGCCAACACGAAAAAAAAAATTCATAGTTTATCAACAATATAGTCAAAAATTTATATCATTGAATTGTTTTCATTAAAATTTGGTCAAGTTGATCAATAGAAGAGATAAAGTTGATGTGGTTGAATGTTTTAGAAAAAGGAGGTGATTCAAATTCGAAGAAGATGTTTTGTTTCTTTATTTGATGTATATAAATGTAATGAAGCAATCATATCAAGAAATTGAAATGAAAAATTAGAATGGATTTTTTTGAAGAATATAAAAGATATCTATTTATTCATATGTTTAACTGGTATAGAGCATTGTAATGAGGAAATTAGACTGATCTTATTAGAATGGAAAATTTGAATTTGACTAGTGTTTATAAAGAAAGTTTGAGGAGATATGAAGATAGATAGAATATTTGAGAAGGATTAGAAGGAAATGAAAAGAGTTATGAAATGATGAAAATGTCAAGATGCATCCAAAATTCAAGGAATCCTGAAAATGTGTGTAATTTGGTTGAGTGGGAAACAATTTTATATTTCTTCCAAATCCACTTCTGGGTCACCTATAAAAGAGGATAACTACATTGTATTTTTTAGATCAAATTACTATTCAGAAAGGAGTAGAGAGAACCCCTAATTTTTAGTGAGAAATAAATTTCTAAAGTGATCATTATTCAAGAAGTTTCTCAAATAGAAGTGAAAGGATAAGATGAAAAATTGAAAAATATTTAATTGATCATCATATGTATTGAATCATCATATTCATTTTATTATTTCATCATGTTTTTCATCGAATTCAATTAGTTATCTTATCGGGCTGGATAATTGGAACTCGATTATCGTACTGGGTTTTCCAGAACGAGGAAGAATGTTTTCAAATAGTCTCAACCATATTATGACAGTGTTATATTGTTTATTGAGCAATCAAACTAGGAAAATCTTTTTGGGGAAATCAGATTAGGTAATTGGACTGAGTATTATATCTATGTCTTTGAAGTTCTTACCAGATTCTAGGTAAGAAAGTGAATAATTGTCTTAAAATAATACATTTTGGGATGTTGTTAAAGAAGAATAGGTAATATTTTTTCTTACAAAAACTTTTCGTTACATAATTTATGTTATGAGGGAGAATACACACTATTTTATTGTTTATGTAGTGCTACACGAGTAAAATGGCATATCCAACTTATTCTATTCCACACAAAAGGGAATATTTTCTAGTAGATTTAGTGGTATTAGATAATTTCAAAACCATACCAAGGACATAGATATTCTTATTGATTAGTGTACCTTGTAAATTTTTATGTTCCTGTGGATGTGTTTGTGAATTTTTTTCAGTATGGAATGAAATCTTTAACATGAGGTGAAGGTTGTTTCATTTTCAAGGAAACATAAAAAGAAAATATATCACTTATCACCCATCCCACTCTTAGTGATATAATTATCTATACTAGGCTCTTTCAACTAGTATCATACCAGAATTTTCCCTTCACTTATTCTTTTATGATGTTTTGAAGAGAAGTAGACGGACAATCTGAATTTTTTGAATAATAAAGGTATTCCAATTTTATATGGAAATAGTTATTATATATATAATGATAAAATGTTTCCTTATCTTATGTATATTGGATATGATGCTCGTGAAACTGTAAAAGATTTATTTCCTCCAATTGACCATAAATTTTCTCTTACAACTATTGATAAGAAAAATCTTCAGAATGATAGAAGGGCCAAGAATGCCTTATTATCATCACTTTCTGAATGTGAATTCATATGGGTGAAAGGTGTTTCCACAGTTAGAGGTATATGAGAGATGCTGGAAAGCTTATATGAAGGAAATAGAAAAGTGAACAAGGAAAAATTACAAATCTAGAGGCTAAACTATAAAGAATGGAAACTAGGTGAGTGTGAATCATTTGGGGACTTCAATCCCAGGGTAAGTGAATGGTTAAGCACTATCAGATGTCTTGGTGAAAATTTATAATATTTTATAGTTTTTTTAAAAAAAAATATTTTGAATACTTCATGATAACTTTTATGAAAAAGATTCTTCTTTGGAAGATAAATACACTAGAACATTATCTCTATATGACATTCATAACATTATCATCACTTTTGAAATGAGAACGGAGAAATCTATAAAAAAATTTGATAGAGAAATGTATTTCAATTATAATAAGAAAGATAATTCAAAGAAGATTATTATTAAAGATAAATTCTTGTGATTCTTATTCTGAAAATTAGATATATAAAAATCATGATAACATTTTATACTTATTTTCTAAAAACATGAAAAGAGGTATAGGGAAATACAAATGGATTCTTCCCTTTAATTTTTTTGGATGTGGGGTTTTTGGTCACTTTGCGGATAATATTACTCTAAAAAAGATAGAAGTGGATAGTTAATAAGAATAAAGAAATCCAAGAGTATCTAGTATAAATTGGGAGATAATGATAAATCTATTTCTAAAGGGAACATAGAAAACTCTTAAAATACCAAAGAAAAAGTTTTTATCAAAATATTAAGAAGAATAAAATAGTGATGGTGATTTTGAAACATTTGTTGAGTATGTTGGGGAGAATAATTTTATTGAAATATGTAATAATGATGAATTTGGATGTAATAGTTCTGATGAAGAAGAAATTCAAATTTAATTTCAGTTCAATGAATAGTTGAAATAATTTCTGAGAAAGATTGGAAGGCTAGGGAAAGAAATTTGGATGTTGGAAAATTAAAGTTCCTCATCAAACAATCAATAAGGATTCCCTAATGATAAATTGAAGATGGTGAATGAAATAGATTATTTAAATAAATCGATTTATTAAGAAAAAATTTGTAATAAGCATCTAGAAGCGAAGATGAAGGAAAAAAGAAGAAGAGTTGGAACTTTACCAAAAAAATATTCAAAAGCCGAATAGAAAGATAGAAGTTTCAAAAACTCTATCTCTAATGTTATTTAAAGTTATCATAATGGAAAAAATGATAAGGTTCAAAAAAATTCCTTCAAAAGGTGAGAAGAAGCTGATATTATTTTTCAAAATAAAAAATTTAAGAAAGTCATTTATGTGGCTGAAATTAATAAAGTGGAGAATTCAGAAGGTTATGCAAACCCACAGTCTGAAAATGTTTCAAGAAATTATGAATTTGGAATTTTTTTAATAATTTTGGTTCTAAGAAGGATGAAAAGAAAACCAAACTAAAACTGAATATTCTGATTTATAACACAAAAGTTGGTGGTTTAGATAAAAAATACAAGAAAGGTAAAGTGAAACGTATCCACAACTCCAGTCAGTATTGAAGTTATAAAAGAAAGTATTCATTTTATGTATACTTATATTATTATGTGGATTTTTAATCCAGGAAAATATGTGTAGATTCAATAAAAAATTACTATTATTTTGTAGGTAATGAAATGATATAAATGAAAGGGATTCAATTTCTTCAATGAACGAATTCTGAGAAGGTTTTTTTGAACAAATATGATAAAAATGATGTAAGAAATGAAAATAGGCTCTAACCTTTGGAAACTAATTGAGAATAATTTGAAAAAACTAGAAACTGTGAAAACGATTTCTTGTTTTTCTACTGTCACAACAGAATTTGCATAGAAATTTATAGAAGTCGGAGATGATGAAAGATAATAAGGAAGGGAAGGCTCTTGTTTTTAAACCTTCTTTAAAATCTATAAAATCATAAGGACCTTGGATTCTTGAAATCGGGTATTCTTCTCATATAAAAAAAGATTTTATATTGTTAATGAATAAAAAATATTTCAAATAATGATTTGTGACATTCGAAAATGATGAGTCATAATGAATCAAGGTGTTGCATCATCTATCATTGGAAAAAAGTTTCAATATAATAAAGATTTATATGTTGATGGGATGAAACATAATATATTAATTGTGTAAAAAATATTTTAAGAATTTAAAAAGTATACTTTTAGAAAATATAGATTTTTTTTGAAAAGTGAGAACAATGGAAATATAGTTACAAAAGACCTACGTACAAAGGAAAACTTATTTAAAGTTGGTGTGGAACAAAACTCTTATTACTTGAGCATGGTCTAAGAGACTCAATTATGACATAAAATCCTAGGAAAAATGTGTCAAAGAAACATGAGAAATATATATAAATGAAAAAGTGTATGAGATATTCATGATTTTCCAAGAAGAAGATATTTGTGTTGCATTATTTTTTATAAACAAAAGATTACAAATTTATACATAAGAAAGTTGAGATTTTCTCAAAAAAAACCAGAGCATATACATTCTGATATATGTGGTCCGATGAGAAAAAAATCAATAATTGGATATAATTATTTGATTACATTCATTTATGACTTTACTCTGATTACTTTTGTTATCTATATGAAACATAAGTTAGATGCTTTGAAAATGTTTAAAAAATTTAGAAGGAAAGATGAGAATGAATTTGAGTCTTCTGTGAAGAAGATTAGAACCTTTAATGGTGGTGAATATAGAAGTGAATAATATTAATGTTATCTTGAGAAACATTGAATTGATAATGAGTATATTTCCCCATAAAATCTTTTGAAAATTGGGTTTTTGAAATAAATCATATATGTTTGGTGTAAATTGGAATAACTATGTTACATGAACATGGCCTTTCTCATTACTATTGGAGGCAGGCCATGAAAACAGTTTTGTATATCCAAAAATGATGTTTCTATAGGCCATGTTATAATATGAATCCATATAAATTATTTCCTGGTAAAACTATATGTTTTAAAAACATAAGAGTTTTTTATAGTCCATGTATTGTAAATAAGTATAGTGAAAATCATGGAAATTTTGAGAAGAAAGGTGAAGATTGAATTTTTCATTGATATGATCTAGAAAAAAGAGGATTTAGATATTTCAACAAAGAAAAATGAATAATTTTTTATTAAATTGATAATAAATATGTTTAAAATGTATAGGAGGATATACATTCTCATCCAGGTAAAGAAGTTGAGCAGGATAAGTGAAACAATTCTGATAAGGATATAGACAATTGTAATCCTACTCATGAAGAATCGAACTCATAATTTTCTAGCAATTAGGAAGATACTCTAAAATTTCATCTTAAGTGGATGAAGTAGGTGGAAGCTCAGAATATCATTGGTGATCAACATAAAATGGTTCAAAAAAGAAGAAAAAAATGATATTACACATACTTCTTTGTATTCAAAAGTTGAGCTGAAAAATGTAAAAGAAGCTTTTGAGTATCAAGAATGGGTTCATGCCATAAAATAATAGTTAGATCAAATTGAAAAGAATGATACATGGGAACTCTTACCTAATCCAGATAAAAAAATATTATTGGTAAAAATTATTTTTTCCAGAACAAGTTAAATGTGGAAGGTGAAATAATAAGGAACAAGGAAATACTTGTTTATAAAGGGTATTCACAAATTGAAGAATTAATATTGATGAAATATTTTCCCCAATGGAAATATTAGAAACTATCCAAATATTTCTTAGTATTGTTTCCCAATGAAGTTAAAAAAATATTTCAAAAGGATGTAAAATTCGAACTTCTTAATGGGGATCTGGATGATGAAGTATACATAGAACAACCATGTGGATTTGTCGTTGAGAAAGGTGAAATTTATGTTTTCAATTTGAATAAATATTTGTATGGACTAAAACAAGCTCCACTGTAATGGTACTCCAAATTTTATACTTTCTCAAATAAGATAAGTTTCATGAAGTGAAGAGTTGATAGAAATATTTACATTAGAGAAAGTCAAGAATCTTATCTCATTATAATTCTGTATGTTGATGACATTATCTTTGCTGGGAATGATGAAAGAACATGTGAAATATTTTTGGAAGAAATTAATTTTTTTTTTGAAATTTCCATACTGGGGGAATTGAAATACTTTATTTGGATACTCATTTTACAAAATAAGAAACACATTTTTATTTCCCAAAGAATTTATGCTAAGAAAATTCTCAAGAAGTTTGGCATGGATAATTCCAGACCAGTTTCGACAAAAATTTTATTGGAAACCAAGTTGAGTAAATATTGAGAAGAAAAAAAGTATAACAAACAGAATTTCAAAAACTAATCAGAATTGTGTTATGTTTTACTACCTCAAGACACGACATTATTTATGTTATTACACTATGTGAAGGATTTCAGAGTAATAAAAAAATATTCACATTTGATGGATGGAAAAATAATTTTGAGATATATAAAAGGAACAAAAAAATTTGAAATCAGGTACGATAGATCAGAAATTATTTATTTTTTTGGTAGCTATATGTCGATTGGGTAGGAAATGTTGATGATAAAAGATCCATATCTGGTGGAGTATTATTTCTAGGAAAAAATTCTGTTAGTTTTCATAAAAAGAAATATAATTCAGTAACTCTCACAACATATGAAGCTGAGTATGTTGTTTCTACTCAATAGGCAACTCAACTCATGTGTATTAATACCCAATTAGAATACTTACTTGTTGAAGTGAAGTTACCCTTGCTCTTGGGTTGTGATAATCAATGTGAAATTCACCACACTAATAATTCAGGTTAACATTTTCATTCAAAATATATTGATATCAAATATAATTTCATTGAAGAAAATTTTTAAAAGAATTAATTATAGTTGGAGTGTATTCCTACATCAGAAACAGTTGTTGACATTTTCACAAAACCATTACCAAAGGTAGATGTTTCAAAATTGAATTTGATCATGGTCATCCAACCTTTTTCTCATCAAGGTTGAGGTATGTAACTTTGTTCCCTATATCAAATTACCTTTGGATAGTATTGTTAGGGGGGTTCACAAATCTAGCCTATTGAAGTCATGTATAAAGGGGGAGTTATGGGTAAGTTGTGAATCTGTCATTTTAATTATGTGAACTATTATAACTGTTTTTTTGGAGTATTTTTAGGAAACAAAATTTTTCTATTCTAGGGAAATTGAAGATGTGGTGTAAGATAAGAAATAAAGGATGTGGAAGAAAATTTGAAGAAGGTTTTCATGGTCAATACTTCTGGAAAACATATCATTGCTTTCAATAATTCTTATTCCCAATAATGAGTTAGCTCATGCTAGATTAAAATAGTTGATAAGTAATCCATTTCTTGAGGATAAAAAGTCCAATGATTTATGAATCTTTGTTGAAAACAAAATACAAAGGGGTAATTGTTAGGACTATGTTAAGAAGTATGATTATCGTATTCAGGTATTTTCGTTTATTCAAAAATGTTTAAGAAAAAAAGAAATCACCTCACATTGTATTTGGTGAAAATTGAAATGACCATCAGATTCAAGAGATCAGACCCATAGTTCTTGAAAATTCCATTATATTTAGGGGAAGCTGCATAGAATAAAAGGTTAATCAGATTAACAATAAATCAGGAATGAATGGTTTGAATGTAATTGGGAAGAATCAGAGTCTTCATGACTATAATATAAATGTGATGATGCTTTGATGACCTTGTATTTCTCATAAATCACAAGTAAGTTGTGAAACTTGTTATGAAATCTTAATGAATAAAAGTTATAGAGGTAGTGTTTCAAATCATACCTAGATAGATCGTATCCAGGTGGAAAGAGAGAAAATGAGGAGTTTCTAATCATATTCAATCTGATTGTAATCATGTCAATTGTATTCAAGCTGAGTAGGAAAGAAATACATTACCATAATATTATAAATTCACAATACATTCCATTTCAATTTAGGCAATGATAAATATGATCTTCAATGTATTCAAAGTAATGAATTAAGTCATGATACATGAAGATATGTTGAATTAGATGAAGTTTGGTGAAGTCAATGGTTTCCATTCTCAAAATTATAATAACGAGTTCATCGAAATTTTTTTTATGGATAGGAAGGCTTGTGGAAAATGTAAGAAACTAAAGGTGTTGGTTTTCAGTCAGACCAAAAACCATGAGAAATGAACATTCAGAGAATAGAGTTAATGGGAATCATTGGTATCATGTTCAAAAGTGTTGATGTTGTAAAGGAAAATACAAAAAGGAAGTCAGAGTTCATCAATATTTAAGTCAACCATTCATCTAGTTGAATTGTTTTGATTACAATTGGGTTGAGTGGATCAACAGAAGATATGATGTAGAAGTGGTTGAATGTGTGGAAATGAAGGAGCTTCAAATTAGAATAATATTATTTTGTATTCATTTGATGTAGAAGAATTTAATGAAAATATCATATCAAGCAATCTAAATGAAGAATCAGAATAGATTTTTTGAAGAAGATGAAAAATATCTATTTATACATATGTTTAAATGGTATAGAGAATTGTATTGAATAAAATGGTCTGAAATAATCAAAATGGGAAATCAGAATAGGAGTCGTGTTTGTGAATAAATTATGAGGAGAGTTGAAGACTGATAAAATATTTTAGAAGGATCCAGAATAAACAATAAGAGTTAAGAAACAATGATGAAGTCAAAAAGCACCTAAAATTCAAGGATAAATGAAAATACATATAACTTGGTTGAGCAGGAAACATTTTTATATTCCCACCAAAGATACATCTGGGTAACCTACAAAAGGTGATAAGTATATTGCAATTTTTAGATTGAATTAATATTCATAGAGGAATAGATAGAACCTCCACATTTTTAGTGGAAAATAAATTTATGTATAGAGCTTTTTTAAACAAGTTTCTTCAGATATAAGTGAAAGGATAAGAGACAATATTGAAACGCATTCATCTGATCATTGTATTCATTGAATCATCATATTTGAATGATTATTTCATCCTTCCAGTTGTCGTATTTGGATTCTTATTGTATCTAATAAGATAATTGAAACCAGATTATCGTATTGGGTTTTCTAGAACATGGAATAAAGTGTTCATAATTGTCTCAACCATATTATGATAGAGTTATATTTTCATATTGTGCAATTATACTGGGATATTCCAATTAGTTGAATCAGATTGGGAAATTATACTACATTTTATATCTAATTCAATGAAGTTATTACCATATTCATGGTAATGAAGTGAACAATTGTTTTAAACTAATAAATTTTGGAAGTTTATAATGAAGAACCGGTGACATGTTTTGATTCAAAAACTTTATATCACATCATTTTTTCTAAAACAGAGCACATGCACTATTGGATTGTATGCATAGTTCTACACAAGTGATAGGACATATTATACATGTTGTATTCCACACAAAAGGGATTATTTTCTAGTGGATTTTTTGGTATTGGATCATTTCCAAACCATACCAAGGATGTTTCTCTTCTTATTGAATAGTGAAACATATAAATTCTTGTGTTCCTATGGATACGTGTGTGAAATATTTTCAACAAAGAATGAAATATTTAACAGGAGGAGAAGTTTTTTTCATTTTTAAGGAAACTAAAAACGAAAATATATCATTGATTCTCCCCTCCACCACTCAGTGATATAATTATCCTGACTGGGCTCTTTCAATTTCGTTATAGATTATCTTGATTGGATATACATTAATGAAGAAGTAAGGTCACCAGTAGTATAACATTATATTGTATCTGATTAGGATATGAGGTTTACCTCAAATTTTTGGGGAAGTCATTAGCAGGATCTTGATATAGAGTTATGTTTCAGACCATTGTATCCCCCTCAAGAATATAGTTTTCCTAATAGGACTATTCAAACCATAGCAGATATTCTAAGATAATTTTTAATGGATTTTAAATGTGTTTGGGATAAATGCATTCCTCTAGTTTAGTTTTCTCGCAAAAAAAACATCCACAAGGGATTTTTGATGGCTCCTTATAAATATCTATATGGAAATAAGTGTAGAACCCCAACATACAAGGATGAAGTTAGAGAAATAAGGATATTGGCACATGATATATCTTTTGAAATATGAAAGAATTTTAGATTTATTCGTCATCACTTCAAGGCAACGCAATAATGAAATAATGTTATCCTGATAATCCTCATAATGATCTAGAATTTGAAGTTGGTGTGAAGTTGTATCTACAAATTAATCTATGTAAAATGTCCATGATATTCGAGAAGAAATTAAAGATGATCCCAAGGTAAATTTTCTGCTTTAATATTATTGATCAAGTAGATATGGTAGCTTATTTCTTGGTGTGTCCACTGAATATCTCTTAGGTTCATAATGTTATCCATGTATTTCTCTTGTGGAAGTAAATACATGATACATCACACGTACTAAACCAAAAGATCGGACCGTAGGAGAAAAATATATCCTATGAAGAAAAAATAGTACAAATATTGGATTATAGATATAAAGTGATATGAAAATGAGACTACTCATCTGGTTAAAGTTCTTTGGGGGAGTCAAAAATTCAAATCAGCTATGTCGGAACCTGAGGATTAGATAAGGAAGAAGTATCTTATTTTGTTTATATCAGAATAATATGATTTCATGGTTGAAATTATTTTTCATGGGGTATAATATAACACCTTAATGTTTTAAGAAATTTATTTTTTCAAATAAATTTAATTTCTTTGATAGCTAATATTACATGGAACCCTGAGTCTAAATGAACAATTATATAGTATAACATTATCATTTAGCTATTAAATTGGTGTGTATGAATATTAATAACTAAATTATAAAAATTATTTAGTTTACACATGTATAAAATTAATAATCTAGTTATCAATTAATTATAAACGAAAATTAAAACCAATTGGAAATAAAATATATTTCTTTTTGAAACAACTTTTTGTATATGTGAAATATGTGTTTTTATATATAAATTAAATTGATGTCTATTGGTTAATTTTTTTATTTAAATTTTTTTATTATATATCTAACTAATTTTTTTATCTTTCTTCTATTATTTTTACTATGTATGGGATAAGAATAAATTCAGTTATATCCTTAAAACTCTATTTTTTTAAGGTATTTTTTTTGTGTTTTGTTAACTTATTTAAAAATTAATTTTTTCTTCTTAGAAAAAAAATTGATAAAATGAAATTCATTTTTAAAGATATATTTCAAAATTATTTTGCTGCATTTTTTTATTATATTTTTAAATTTAATTTTAGAATGAATTGTAAAAATTATTCATTTTTATTAAAAATTATTTTTTCATTTAAATAATTTAAGAAGGTTTATTTTGTTTTAAATAATTTTCAAATTAAAATTAGTAAAATTATATTACTATTAATCAAATTATTTCATTTTAATCAATTTTATGTCCAATTTTAATATAAAAACATTTTATACTTGTGAAATATTCTCTTTGGAAAAACATTTTTTCATCAAGCTTGTGGGTTAAATTGTAAATTAAATTATACCACTTCTATGAATTTTATTTGGTAAAATTTATTATATATTTTTAATATACATAATTAATATTAGTTAATAAGTCCAAATTTATTTTTGGTCATATTGAATAGTAAACATTAATTACCATGGTTAAGATTAAAATGGTTTTATCGGGGGTTAAACTAAAAAGATAAATGTTAAAATGACATGATAACTTATCAAAGATATATTTTTTAGACATTTATAGACATTATATAATATTTTTATATTTACTCGTCCATTTTGTGGTCCATTTGATGTGTGTAAAATGTGGTTATGTTTTATTCTTTTCAAAAATTCAATGTGTGTCATCTCCATCATTTACAAAAGGCCCCTCTCTTCTTTTTTCCACAAATAATGAGACTTGTTTTCAATTAATAACTATCCAAATCACTTCCGTAGATCCCTAACCATGACTGATATCCCATTATTTTATTATAAAACCATTTTAGGAAGGATTTAGGTTTAAACCTAAAGATATTGTCTTGATAAGAGGTCTAGTACATAACCATGAATTTTTTTATTAATTCTAATACCTTCTAAAAATATTCTTCAATTATTGTGGAATAAAAAAATATCCCATATACATAGATTTTATTATGTTAATTTAATAACCAATATCTATCTTTGTTGGAACCAAGGTTGTTCATTGCTAAAAAAGGAGTGTGGTTTGTGTTTGTTGTCTATCCTCTAATGGATTATTAGGGATCATATAGTTCAAGCAATAAGTAGTTTTTTTGGTGACATTGTTTCCTAGTGTTTAAAAAAATTTTGTGATCCAAAATTTGGAGAATGGAAAGCATTGTAAAAAGTGGTTTTTCTTGAAGGCCTTAATAAAATATGGAAAAGGCTTGAGTTTTGCAGAAATGGGATTCATGATGTGTGTTTCGTGAAGACAATGAATATTGTGACAGTGTGCTCTGTGATTACAAGAGTTTGATCTCTCAGCTCCAGGAAAGGTATTTTTTTGAATCAAAATTTATTTTATATGGAAAAGTCATGTTTTTTATGATGACTCGCATGAGTATTTCGAAGATATGAAGCTATATGATTTGAGACGGTGTTTCTTTACGGTTATGATGAGATCTATGAACCATAAATTTTAATGGAGATTTACTAGATAGAGTATGTCCCACAGATATGTTTTGACCAATCCAGATTTCTCACCAGAATAAGCGGAGCCCCACATTCGACCATGCCAATAAATAAGAGGCCGCCTCTCTTCAATATGAACAATTTAAAAAGAGAGATTCTGGGATCACTTTGACTTTTTGAAGAAAGGGTTTCTCTGAAAAGAATATTTTTCTATGTGATATTGATATTTGTGAAGAAAATTTTAATGTCTTCGATGATGTCAATGCTTCTAAGTCATGAGATATTTGTGAAGATGGGATATTCTTCATTGGCTTAGTGAGATCCGTGAAGTAGGATGCCCTGTGCGGAATTGCGCTCCACGAAGAGTGTTTCACTATTCGGTAGTGAGCTCTGCGAAGGGTTGTGCTCTGCGAGGCAGAGAGCTCTGTGAAGGGATGAGCATTGCAAAGGGGCTTTGTAAAGGGTTGTTTTGAGTATCAGTATTGAAAGGTCAAGCCTTTTAGGGAGCAACTACTTTGGTATTTGATACATGTAGTGTCTCATGTTGGATAGAGACAAACACTTCAATGCCAGTCTATTGAAGTGACCTTCAATTAGATAAATAGAGTTTGACATTTCTCATAGTAGTGAGCTACTGAGAGTTTACATAAGTGTTCTGAGGGAATGGTGAGCCATCCCTGAACATTTATAAGGTCATTGTTCCTAGAACAGAGTGACTATGACCAAACTCTTTTACTACACAACTAGTGAAGATTAGTGTATTTAGGTATGACTAAAGAACTGTCAGTGTATTCTCCTTGTACAAAGCCCTTCGTAGCGAACTTATTAAAAGTGTTCTGTCATCTTTTTTTTACTTTCATTTGACTGACAGATTTAATGAGTTCTTATAAATTTGGGAACAAGATCCACAACTTTAGAAATAAAACATTGAAAACCTAATTCACCCCTACCATGTTAGGGTGTTCTAGGTTCCTTTAATATCCTCTTCTATAAAATAGGGAACAAAGTTATTAAGCATGTGTATAGTAGACTACCACCTCACGAACTGATGTAATTTGGTTTAACTCACCACCTCCGATGATTGGATATAATGGTGAATTTAATGTCAATATATTATATTTTTTATATAATTATACTAGTTTAATTGTAAGATCACATTTACCTTCAAACATTTACTCCATTAGAAGAAGAAAACAGCAGTTGTGTCTGCGTTTTGAAAACCACCACCACGAAACAATGTTATTTATTATTCATTTTATTTTGAATTTGATGTTAATATGGACAGATTTAATAAATATATATTATATATATTATATAAAATTATTATATAAAAGGTAATAAGTATTTACCTTTCTTTCATTCCATCTATCGAAAAAATGGAAAACACTTTCATGTGTTTGTTCAGCCTACCATTTTGTGAAAGATGTAATTAATTTTTCAATCAAAAATTTTATTACTAAACATAAATATGTATATAATAAATATATATGATATTTATATCATGATTAAAATTAATTATATGATTTAACCATGATTAATGTACAATGAAAAAACTAATGAACCAAAACATATATGAAAAAAAAGTAGTTATTACTCGTAATAGTGATTTTAACAAATAATTGTCAATAAAATAGTGATGAATGCTTATAAGTAAATCATATATGGTATGATAAATAAAATTATTATTCTTTAATATATTTATAATAAACCTATATTTATTATATAGAAGGTTTTATGTATAAAAATAATATTGAGACTTGAGGTAATGGATTTTCAAATGACACTTATTTACGTGGGACACATGAAAAATTCACAACTTATTTTAGTTTATGTGGTTTATATTATAGCCATGAATTAATTTTATAATTCTTATTATTAAGGTAATGGTGATTCACATTACCATATAATTTTCTTTCCTACAAGGGGTATGGGATTCAAAAGTTACCAAAGTGGTATGGCATTTAGGTTACATTATTATTGTGTATTAGGTTTGTTTTTATTATACTTTTGATGATGGAATAGCTTGGTCTATATATCAATAATCTCAAAAAATTTCGTATCCTATGGTTATTTCTTAGGAATATAAGTTTTACATTCATATTACTCTATTTATGAACAAAATATTCCAAAAGAATGTTTTTAAGTAAAATTATCCATATTTCTCTCTTCGATCGAAAATCTGTTCTCTTCCATGTGCATGTTTTTTAGAAATTTTTATAATTTTTTTACTATAATCCTATGATTTTTATAATTAATTTTTTTTCCAGGTTTTAATTATTTTACTAAATGGTTTAAAAATAATTTTCTGTTCATTTTATAAAATTTGTTTCTTTTTACTTTTTACTGAAAATGAGAAAGGAATCTTTGTTTTAGCATGCACAATGTGAAGGGTATTTTCTGATGTCCTAACTGATCAATGATATAAAGATTAATTTACAAGTTTCTTGGGTTATTTTCAATGATAAAGTTTTATTAAATATTTCTGATATTCTGTGATTTTAAATAAGTTATTTCAAATATGAAATGATATTTTCTTCAGTAAATGTTCCAAGGGATATGTAAAAATCATTTTCCATCTAAGATGGCATTCGTAGATGTTACTTAATCATTAATGGGGTTATGATCCAATGACATGATACTTATTATTTATCTATATGGTTTATTATTATTATGAAATGATTTTTATGAAACTCATTTATTTTCCATGGGTAATTCTATAAGGAATTGAAGAAATGATTATAAAAATGGTTACTTTTCCATGGGTTATGACAAGATGAAATAATTATAAAACCAGTATATTTTCATGTGTTATGATATGTTGAATGATTTATGATATTTGGATCCACATATTTATGATTTTCATTATGGGATGGGTGATTCTTGAATTATATATCCCTGTAATAAATTGGGAAAATAAGGATATCTCATAAGATAAATAGGAATTGAATGGGGAGTGAACCCATTTCAGTAAGAGACTTTGTCCACAATGAAAGTATTTATCGTAAACCTTAACTACTATAATGGGATGGGGGAGAAAACCCAAGAAACTATGATATTCTTATAAATGATTCGTAACATATAAGGAAATTATTTTCTATACTTATGTTTATGCCACAAATATAAGTTTTATGATAATATTATGCTCTCATGATCCATTATTTTTTATTCATTTTTATGATTCAAGTCTTATGAGCTGTCAATATTTATTCTATAAATCAATATTATGATATTTTTATATAAGGTATTTATTTCAAATTTTATTCTAATTTTCATAGACTCTTGTTCCCATTATATGTTTAAGTGATCATTGATATCACCGTTTTTTACCCATACTAAGCATTTAAGCTCACCCTTTTTATGTTTTTATTCCTCCAGTTGTAAATAATGTTATTATGTATGATATTTCTTTGAAGGGTACTGTTTATGAACAACATAGTGGGAGATAGTGTAGTTTACAGGTAAACTACTATTTTATGTATCCTAGTTTCTAAAGGAATTAAAAATTTATGGTCCTCATGTTTTATATTTTTTTAAAATGAAATGAACATTCATATATTAAACTTTAATATATATGTATGAAAAGTTTTAGTTGATATAGTATCTTATGGAAGTTATTGTGATGACCAGATTAAAAAATTATTAATATTTAAATTAAAAAATTTACATAGTATTGTAAATATTTGAATTAATAAGAAAGATAATAAATAATCAATGTATCATGTTTATATGTAAAATTATTTTAGATCGTGATGAAGTCTCTGTGTAGTGGTTAAGAAAGTTTTTTGTGTAATAATAATTTTTATAGAAAAAAATTAGATAAAGAGTTACTTTCTCACTATTGTGCTAGAAATAAATAATGAATAAGATCTATAATGTAGAAGAAAAGTGATATGAAACCAAGAAAAACAAGTGATGATGTGTTGAATCCTATTGGTGAATGTATTTTATTTAGTTTCAAAATATCATTTATTATATCAATGATGGGAGTATCAAAATCATTTACAAAGTACTACAACTCATCATAAGTGATAGATATACCATGTTTTTGTATCCACATGGACTATTTTCTAGTGAAATGTGTGTTCTAATATTGATTCTAGATTGTTCCAAGGACTAGCTACACTTGTTGATTAATGAACCTTGTAAATTATTTTATTCTTTTGGGTGTGATTTTGTATTGTGGTTTAATAGATTTATCTCTCTTTAAAAAGTGGAAAATGTTTTTTAAAATGGAAAAATATAAAAAAAACATACCACTAATTCACCACCCCTCCCCTCTTCTACCTATCAATGGTATCATATATTCTAACTTGTCCTATAATATTTTTTAAAATAAATACTACCCGCATAAACTGCATTATACTAGAGTCCACCATGGACCCTCTCTCTGAGTCCAATTATTTCTCCAAACCCTCAAACTCAAAGAGGGGTAATAGTAACAAAAAATTACCCTCTATAGAATAATTATAAACCAATAACAATATTTTTTTTAACTCATTCACCCAACATGTTAAAGTAATCATGAAATAGAGGTATCATATTTGAAAACTATTATATCATCTCACATCCCATCATAAATTCCATATATTACAAATCACCTAAGATATACTTATATTTCGTGCATGATAGGTAAATCTTCAGTTAGTCTTATACTACAGCATCAGCTATATGGATAGTCTACATCAAAACATGATTTATGGTTAATAAAAATTTATGTTTTTATTACATCAATATTGACCTCGATCTCAAAACTATGGGAGATAAAGAGTGTAAACACTTGGGTAAATAATTGTTTATATACTACCTATAAAGACGAGTGAGGTTAATATTAATATAATTTCGATCATTAATATCTAATCAAATTTTATAAGTGAGGATAATATTAAACACACCTGTATGTATTTTTCAATCACTGACCCATATTAATGAGTGAGAAAATAATAAAACTCATATTCTATCATCTGACTCTATCCTAGTGTAATGGGTCAAAAATAAATTTGTCACTCTAGTGTACCATATTCATCAACATATCCCATTAACTAGTTTACATCACACATATAAAGTGACATAATAAAAAATCAATCATATGAAAATTCATAAATGGGTTTGATACCATGAGCAAGAGTTGTCACAACTTCCATTGACTTAACGATATTCCACACATCTTCATAAGTAATCATGTCATATGCATTTCCCACAAAAGATCCACATTATATCTAAAAGGTTAATATCATCCATGTATTTACATACCATATCATTATCAATTATAGGCTTGTAAAATAATCCATTTCATAAGATGATTTCTATATCATCAATAGATACCACAACAAAAATATGAGTGATTATGTCTTCTTTATAAGATGTAAACATCAATATAGTTAAGTCCCTTTCAATAAAATACTACCTCACCTTTATAACATATCAATAATTTCTTTACTTAAAACCATTAATGATATAAGTAATCAAATTAAAATCATGGTGATCATGTATTCTAGGAATATTTCACACAATCTAATTAAATTTTGAGCCTTAAAAATTTTCCACTCTGGGTTAAATTAAGAGTTTAAGAAATAATAACTTATTAAA
This sequence comes from Viscum album, assembly GCA_963277665.1. Lineage (NCBI taxonomy): Eukaryota > Viridiplantae > Streptophyta > Magnoliopsida > Santalales > Viscaceae > Viscum > Viscum album. Next base: position 761,546,906 of record OY728126.1, on the reverse strand, counting down.
ATCAATATTTGGTTAAAAATAGTATCTGATATCATTATCATAATTAAAATTCATCACCATAGTTATTTATATTTTAAATTAAGCATAAAAGTATGAGAATAATCCCATAATGGGATTATGAGTCTATATTGATGTAAATTAGTGAAAATTGACATTAAAACATTATCAAAATTAATCTTAAAATTTTATTATCAATAGGTGAAAAAATATTCAAATATAATTTTCAAATTAAAAATATGATGATCTATAATTCCCCACATTCCCATCATATTTACAATTAATCAGAGGGCGCCACATGCTACCCCCAAATGATAAGGGTCTATATCATCTCCACTAAATATTCCATCCACATCCGCCTCAATATCTATCATTTATTTTTTGAGATATGTGAACTGATCAATCATGCCTATATAGCTCCATGAATCTAAAGACACACCCTGCGCTCCCCTGATGGTCATCTGATTACACAAATTGGATAATCACACATAACCTATGAAAGTGTTTCATTACATTTTAAATTAAGTTCGATATGTCAAATTTTTTTCATACCAATAAAATATCAGACATCTTCAATTATCCCACCACTCCCTCATCTCCACCATTGAGCTAATAATCATTCACTGCCTTGTGTGGCACAAATTCTAAAGAGATAATGTTATTTTTGTTCCAATTTTTCAACGTAGATTCTTCTCATTATAAAAATCACATAAATATAATTTTTTTGCGATGAATTGATTTTTTGTAGAATCTTTTTCCCATCATGCTCTTAGTCTTATTAGGTTTTTTCATCATAATGTAAACATAGGTATATCATTTTCAATTTAATTTTTCATAGATTGAAGTTATTCTCAAATTTATCAAATACATTATTAAAATTAATCATTAAGATATATATAAAAATATATTTAATATTTGAAAAAAATTGATTATATTAAAATCTTTTAAATATAATTAATCAGGATATATAAGTCATGTTTGAATAATTTCATGTTTTATGCATCAAAACATATAGAGAAAATTATGAGTGTACAACTTCCCTCTGATATTAACCTAAATTCATATGATAGATTAATTTCAATCCAGTTTAATTGTCCTTAATTTAGTTTATAGTTCAATATCTATGAATACTATGATATGAATAGAAGTATAGAATATAAAAGAATATATATCATTTAAAGGATTATAATCATTAATAAAATAATGTCAACCCAACTCCCATATAATGTTCTGTATATATTTCTTAAACACACATGGAAAAAATCATCTTATCAAGGCTACCTCCTTCTTTGGAAGTGTTTTATTGGGTTTTTATTTCATGGGATCCCATAAAATGTGAATATATATATACCTTTTAACATTTTATAGTTTTTAAAAAAAAATTAATTCTAACTATTCAATAATTCCTTAAATATTCTCCTAGTGCTAAAAAATTATAAACAAATCCCCAAGATGAAAACTCCATATTCCAAATTCAAACATAAAATGCATTTTAAAATATAATACACCAATAGGTATAATTTTAATATTTCACTTTTTGTAGTTTTAGTAGTTAAATATAAAAAAACTCCCTTCAAAATGTAACATGTGGCTAAAATTTTTGATTTAAAATAATATTACACCATAAGAGGGTATTGAAAAGTCCAACATAATCATCCTTTATCAAAAAGAGTTATAGATAAAGTATTTGTTCTAGATAAATATGGGATATTATATATCTTATTTCCATTCTTACCGATATCTTTGATATTTCCATGATATCATTCACTCTATTTGGGGGATAACATTTTAAATAAAGGTTGATAGTGGGAAAGAATGTTATTTGATATATTGTAATGTATTTATCCCATTATTTTCCAATTAATAGTATATCAATTAAAAATTTATACTATAATAAGAGATAAAAAAGTATTTATTATTCCAAAAATAATTACATTGGTGTTTATTTACATGTAACACTCACTTATAGGGAAACCTATAAAAAATAACCCATTTTTTAAGGTGTAAAATATTTTTATATTATTTTTAAAAAAATTGAGATAGTTTGAGTAATTTTTCTCTTTTTTTAGATATTTTCTCTTATGGTGATGAATTACACTCTTTTACTAAGAATAAGAAAATTATTTTGTGTGGCGAGTGAGGTTTGATGGTATCTCAAAGATTTATTTTCCATGTTTATATATGAATATTTTCATAATAACTTTTAACCTTTTTTTACACAACATATTAAATTTATAAATATTATTTTCATCCTTTTTCTATGTCCTCATGATCAATGCACACTTTTAATTTATTAGGAGCACATATGTGATTTTCACAGAAAGTGTTTCGAAATCATGTTTTTCTCTTAGAATGAATGATATTTTTCTTATTGAATTTTCTTGAGTGATGAGATTGGTGGAAAATCAGGTCATAATTATATTTTCATATAGATATTTTTTTTCAAAATAATACAACTAGAACAGATATAATTTTTACAAAAATGGATTTTAAATGAGGCATAATATTATATATGGTAAAACAATTAACAACTTTTGAAATTTTAGGGTTGTTTTTTTAACTAGGGTAGTTGGTTTTCAATTTCAATTATTTCACAATAAAGAAAAATGTTTTAAGTGAGGGATAATTCTATGTAGCTATTATTATAGAGTTTTAGTGCATTTTTATATTATATTTTAAGTCTATTTTTTAATTAACATGTGTGTTTTTAGTTTATTTTGATAGATTTTTCATAAAAGAGATTCTGGTCTATAAAAAATATAAAAGGGACCTAAATTTTGCAAGTTACAAGGTTAGGATGTAATTTTACCATATAAATTTTAATAAAGGAGATTTTTTTTGGGAAATCAATGGGAGATCCATGGTGGTCATATCATTATTTGTAGGGATGTTCCATATACATTTACTAGAAGATAGTCAAGGGATAATAAAAATACATATTTTTAGCCAGATTGTAATGATATTTCACCACTTTATCATGGAGAAATGTAAAAAAACATTAAAAGTAATTTATTTAATATTAATGAGGGAGACAATGAAAATGGATAGATTCATTCAGAAGAAAAGATCAAGAAGAATAAGAAAGAGAAATGGATTAAAAATGGAGATAAATACATGATAATTATGGAAATAATTTATCATTTCACTTACAATATCTCTATCAAAACTATGTTAATGGTCTAATAAGACAATTTATATAATGTCTAAGACAAGACATGATGAACATTTTTTATGATTTATTATTAATTTTTTTTCATTATTAATTTTTTTTTTGAATTTTGATAAAGGGATTAATGTGAATTTATTTTCATTAAATACCTATTGAATGACTTTTTAATTCTATTTAAAATGAAAAATAAAGAGAAAATGAGTTTATTATGAAGATTAAAAATGTTTTTCCAAGATTAAGTTCCATATTAAACAATCCTAAGCATTGGTGCCAAATAAATATTGTGAAACTAAGTCTAGGTGATAAAAATTATTTAATTAAGTGGGTTTTGTCCCCCATAGTTGATATTTATATAAATGTTTTAAATTTTATAAAAAAATAGACCATTATTTTGAAAACAAAAATAATTTTGAAATATGATGGATTTTGGAACATTGATATATCTCTAATCTTAAATTCCTTAACTCACTTAACTTCTTTTTATTTAAATAAACACTATATTTTTCATATCTATACCTTTTTATGTTAAACAACATAATTTTTCTATATGGAATCATTAAATGTTGAATGTCCCAAGAACTTCTTATATATTACCATGTATAGGATAGTCTGGGCATATAAATTTATAAAAAATCAGTGTGTGCTTGCAAAAACTCCACCAATATTGTGCTAAAAATAATTATTTCACATGAATAATGGATTATGATTAATAGAATTATTTTTCTATATATTGGATTTTTTACAAATTTGAAAAATATATTTCCCTTTTGGCATAATGAGTTGTAAATAAATATATCAAAAACAAGTTCCTAAGTGATCTAGTACCAAATATTGTCCTAGGTGATAACTCAATCAGGAGTGAATTAATATTTAAAATTTAAAATATTATTTCAAACAAATAAATTCCCCTCAATTTAAAATCACATTATTCATTAGAAATAATATATTTAGTATTTTCTTAATTCAATATATTTCTTTGAAGGAACTATCAAGACCTACTTATATATAAAGAGAGAATACCATTAAAATTATTTTACACAAACCAAAATTATATCTAACATAATATGTTATTTATTATCAGGGAAAAATAATTTTGATTGTAAAATGATCTAAAAAAATTAATAAAACTTGTATACGTAACTTTAAAAAACATATTTTTGAATGAAAAAAAATATTTAATGAGATGGATTGAATAGATGAAAAAATAGAACGAAGTAATGATTTTAGTTGATAAAAAGACAGTAATCTATTCCACCTGACTAAACCAGTTATTAAAATCACTAAAAACAAGATATTTCAAAAACAATCTATTCATAAGAGTGATTCTACAAACTAAACTACATATACTTAAGATTAATAGGCAAAACTATTTAAGTTATATCCAAAAAATTATTTCAAAATACAAGTGGGATAAAAAGTATAAATAATGAATAAATAATGGTTTTATAAACCCTTAGATAAAATATATATAATGTTTGAAAATAAATAAATAGATATATAAATTTTGTATTAATATCATTGAAATGAGTAATTATAACTAAATATCATTGAAAGAAACTCTGAATTTTTTTGGTATATTATTATAATTTTATTGATAAATATCCTCTTTAAGATCTTCGTCCATTGAATAATAAACTATTATTTTGTGAATAACATGTAACTTCTATCTAAGTACCTATGATTGAAAAATATAGAGTAGTAAATAGTTCTCTTTGAGAAAAATGATCACTTTAAAACATTAATTAGTAAGTGTATTCAGTGTCTAACTAGTATATTTACTAACAAATGTTGAGGATTTTACAATAATTATTATTTTACCTTTGATATTTATTTATTAGTGTATACTTACTTTATCTATGTTAGAATATTTTGAGATTTGGTTATCTTTTTTTCACAAAATCACACATTTATTATGATTTAAATATTTTTTGTGATTATTGTGAATTATCTATGGTGGTTCCTGAGTAGAAATTATCTTTTAATCCTATATAAAAACCTCAAGATGTGATATGGGTGAAGGATAATTTCTTAGGTATTATCACATTATTGTAGTAGGTACGATAGTAATATTGTGGCAGCAAAACTATGCATCAAAATTAGGATTGTAGGCCCAAAAATTAGACCTCAAGGCCATAGGGACTCCAGAACATCCATGGTCCTCCAATTCATTGGGCTTACAGGCCTAATGTTCAAATTCAACATAATAGAGAAATCCTAAGTTAATGGATTAAAGTAGCAATAGCCACCATGTATAGCATACTAGACTTAATATTGAATGAGGGATATGAAGAGTACACTATCAGCTCAAGCAGAACTATAAGCTATTTGTAACATCTAGTGGTGAGTTTCATTAACCAGCCAGGATTACCTAACTATTTGTCACTTGATCTTGTCCAGACACATCCTGAAGGGAATTCGAAATACTCATGGGTTGGAAACAAGCTTCTAGGCTTCCAGATCTACCTTGGGGATGGATTTAACACAATTAATATAAAAAACGAAATGTAGATATAGAAAATTTCAATATTCTGAAACCATAAAACATTTGAATACATTTAACTGTCAACCAAAACATGTGAAAATATCAAAAAAAACCCAAAGTACCAAAGTTCCATAAAAACCCAACTCCATGTGACACGACATCATCTTCAAAATCCCACACACTACTAATGAAAAAAATTACTTCCACCCTATGGTAGCTTCCCTTTACCTAAATTTTATAAAACCAAATCTATATAATTCTAACAGTGTATGCAGGGAGTGAAAAAAAGATCCATGTAGGATATTGCCACATTTTTTATAAGAAAACATTTAAAAAAAAATTATTATTCTCATGAAAATAAAGACATGTTGTGAGATACAATTCTATAAATTATGATAAAAAATCATGGATATATAACCCTTTTCACAAATCATAGAATGTAACTCAAATCCTACTTTACAAATAATTCCCATAAACATACCAAATATGCATTTCAAGGATAATCACAAGATAAAACAAACCCATGGGTATCAATATTTTCAGGTCAATGAAGATCCTTATACAATTCATGTGATTAATATGCCACAAAATGTGCACATTACCCTTGCAGAATAGGTCTTGGGGTAATATTTTCCCTATAGAAAGTGGATCCTTGCCCCAACATAGGAATCTTAGGGCACACATTACCCTAGAAGAATAGGTTTAGTGGAAAATTATTCATCCTCAAGGATGGATCTCTGCATCATCATTCATCATTATTGGGATTACTATATCAAAAACATTCAAAAAGAACTACATCTCTAAAAATATTCAAATAATGATTTAAAAACAATTCTCTTACCAAATCCAAATGGAAAAATTGATTTTCCAAATCCATAACAAAGACCACCACATTCAACAAGTCATGCCTTACAACCAACATCAAAATCCATTTTCATGATAAATCCATAAAGTTCATTTTCAAACCATTTAGATGGATATTCTGAAGATCAAGAAAGAAAGGTTCAGAAGATAAAGACAATTCCTCAAACCACCAACCTCAAATGCCTTCGAATTAAAATACTCACATAAGACAAACAATCCAAGAGAAACCAAGGGTTTAAGAAGAAAATGGGGAACCATAATCCATGAATTTTCAAAAAGGAATCTCCAATTCAATATTTCTATAATAATGAAAGAGATATGTAGAGAATTCAAATACCATAATTATTCATAAAGAATGAGAAAAAATCATATTTGTGATGGGTTATTTGTGACAGGGAGGGGTCGTGTCGTAAATAGTTCTATTAGGAGGGACTATTTGTATGGGACCCAATTCTCATCGCAAATAAGTAGTTATTTACGAAGGAAATTTTGTTCCCATTGCAAAAGCTTTGGCACAGGTTGTGCACCAAAATGCAGGAAGGGTATTTGCAACATTTTTTTTTTGTACTCGTCACAACTACATGGTGGTGTTTTTTAGTATTTGCGATGAGGTGTATCACCCGTTGCAAAGAGTATGTCGGTAGGTGGGTAATTGTGATTAGACACATCGTAAATACCTTTTTAACTGCCCCTGTAATTAATAGGTGGGTTGGAATTTGTGACGGTATCCATCACAAATACTCTAACCTATATATTCCCCGATCTGATTCTTTCCTCATTCCACTCTTTTCCCTACCCCTGTCAACCTCTCTTCCTCCCTGCTTAAATTTTCTCTCTAAAAAAATTTCAAAGATTAATATTCTACATCGGATCAATATTCAAGTCTTACATCATCCAAAATATTCAGTTTTAAGGTATTTATCATTTTCTTTTATTTTTTAGCTAATTTATTTTATTTTATATTATTTATAATTATTTTTAATTAACTATAATTAAATTACATTAGAATTAGATCATTTTATTTTTCATTATTTATTATTACAAATAATTACGTGCCATTAGTATTAATTCGAAAATTTATTAATAATTATTAATAATTCGTTGTAATTAGTAACAATTAGCGATAATTAGTCATAATTACTTACAATTAGTGATAATTAGTATTAACTAGAAATAATTCATAATAATTAGTGATAATTAGAAATAATTAGTAACAATTATCTATAACTATTAGACATTAGTAACAATTAACAGGAATAAGTAATAATTTGCGATAATTTGTAATAAATAGTAATAAGTAGTAATAATTAGAGATAATTCGTTATAGTTGTAGATAATTAGTAATAATTATTAATAATTGGTAATAAATAGTGATAAATAGTGATAAATAGCCACAAATAGTACCAAATAGCAATAATTAGCAATAACTATCAATAATTAGGAATAATTAGGAATAATTAGAAAAAAATAGAAAAAATTAGGAATAATTAGCAATAATTAGAAACAACTTGAAATAATTATCAATAATTTGCAATAATTAGCAATAATAAGTAATAATTAGTAATAATTAGTAATAATGAGCAATAATTCGTAATAATTAGCAATAATTAGTAATAATAAATAATAATTAGTAATAAATATGATTAATTAGTAATAAATAAGAATAATTAATAATAAATAAGAATAATTAGTAATAAAAACAAATAATTAGTAATAAAGACAAATAATTAGTGATAAATATGAATAATTAGCAATAAATATGAATCATTAGTAATAAATAAGAATAATTAGCAATAAATATGAATAATTAGTAATAAATAGTAATAATTTGTAATAATTAGTAATAATTAGTAATAATTAGTAATAATTAGTTATAATTAGTAATAATAAGTAAGAATTAGTAAGAATTTGTAAGAATTACTAATAAGCAGTATGAATTTGAAATAAATAGAAATAATTAGTAATAAATACAAATAATTAGTAATAATTATTAATAATTAGTAATAAATATTTATAATTTGAAATAACTATGAATAATTAGTAATAAATATGAATAATTATTAATAAATGTGAATAAGTATTAATAATTAGAAATAATTAGTAATAATTAAAAATAATTAGTTTTAATTAGCTATAATTAGTAATAATTAGAAATAATAAGTAATAATTATCAATAATTAGTAATAAATATAAATAATTGATAATAAATACAATTAAATAGTAATGAAATATGAATAATTAGTAGTAATTATTAATAATTAGTAATAAATATGAATAATTATTATTACTTAGTAATAATTAGAAATAAATACGAATATTAATAATAAATATGAATAATTAGTAATAAATATGAATAATTAGTAATAATTAGTAATAACTGGAAATCAATAGTAATAATTAGCGATAATTAGAAATAATTACAAATAATTATAAATAAATATGAATAATTAGCAATAAATATTAATAATGTAACACCCCAAGCTTCCACGGTACGCTTCTCTTTGAAAAATACAATAGCATGTGTTGTACGCAACTTCGAGTTCTAACACACACCACAACCAATCAAACTAGCTGTTATGAATAGTAATACCAACATTTTGAAATTTTATAAATTTTATCATTCAAAATGAACTTCATTTTTGTATTTGGAATATCAAAATTATCCTAGGCTGAATTTTTGTATTTTTCTAAAAACATTCAATTTTTGATGAACAGTTAAAAAACACTGAGTTATAGTTTAAAACCGAATTTTTATTTAAAAAATTATTTATTTTATTTAAATTTATTTTAGGTCAAAATAGATAAATAATACATATATATGTTCAATGTAATTCATTGCAGTCAGTTTATAATATATTTAGATATATAAAAATTTTATTGAACTTTTCACCGTCTTTAACCCATCTCCTAAGAGAATTTTCAAATTCACGTAAAACTGTATTTTACCACTTCTGTGAGTGGAATTTCAAAAATCTGAGAGACAAAGTTAATATCAAATAGTAAAATTTGAGTCAATAAGATAAAAATAATTTTTGGTGAATAGTAACTTTTAACATTTATTTACCACGGTTAAAAGTAAATAGGGTAATTAAGGGTAAAAATGATATTATTATTAACCTAACACATGTCATAATTCTATTGGATAAGTATTATTTGACCAAAAACAACCTTATGAAGAAAATATGATCCTCTTTGGTCCAATTGGATAGATTAGGACATTTATTGTTATTTAATTCCAAGAAGAGTTAAAAGAGTTAAAATCAAAGATTAATAACTAAATAATTTTTAAGACAGGGTTATACATAATATTAATTAGATTATAAATATTCATTATAAATATAAATATATTTCCTACGTAATGGTATTTTATTTATAATTTTTAGACATTATATAATTTAATTTAAGTATGACACAATAATGATGTAGTAATTACAATATTAGTGAAATATTAAACTAATTGATATTATAAATACCCAAATAAATATACTTTGAGAATTTTAATGAATTAAAATAATTTTATAGGTTACTATGACATTTTATGTTTGATTTAATGAATTAGTTTGGAAGTAATAATGGTTTTATGAATTTAGAAAAAACAAAACATCAAATAGTGTCAAAATTGATATAAAAGAGTTTTTAAAACAAATATTATATTATTAATTGATATTCAACTCCTAAAAATCTATGGTTCGGCCAAGAGACTTATATAATGATAGGTGTATAATTAATGGACCACTTTGGTGTATCTTGGAAGTATATAGTAAGTTTATTAACTATATAATATAAAAATACAAAGGGACATGGTAAATGTGAAACTAATTAACTAAGAGTTAAGAATAAAATATATGGTTAATATAGTGACTCAAACCTATCTAAAACCTATTGGTTGAGTGGTTTTCGACCCATCCCTACCTAATCCTTTAAATAATCTACTTTGGAGCCATTAGAAACCAAATATAAATTTATTATAATATAATATTTCTAGCTTTTTCGAAGGTGCCTCTCACCCCTCTTATAAAAGGGCACTCCTCCTTCTCTCAAATTCATACATTCAAAGCCTTTTGGTTCGGCAAAACCCTACCCAAATATCCTCTCAACTTCCCTCACTTAATCCTAAAGGCCTTACTTTAGTCAGAAAGAAAAAGTATGGAGCCCTTTTGATCAAATAAAATAGAATAACCCAGAGAAGAGGTAATAATTTCACCACCCTCTTTCAAGCTCCTTTCTTCTTTCACTTCTTATTTATTTGTTATTTCCATTATAAAATAACAACTAAAGTATCATATATATATTGTGATGTTATTATAAATTTGGTACAACCATATTCAGTATTCTATCCATCCTTTGAATGACATGCCACCATACGTGCGTACGTACGGCTTACCATCTCCACATCATGGTATAATTGTTATTCAAAACATTATTATTTGGATGGGTATGATAATGATGTTTAATTGATGTAAATAATAAATATAAAATGATAATTATTATTTATATATGATATACCATCCAATTATATATTATTTTAATATCAAAAGAATGATATTGTCGCTCGTGCGTACGTATGGCCTACCGTCTCCACGAACGTGATGAGATTCATTTCCCATCGTATCCATTCAAGTATAATTATCATTTGATGAATAAAAATAATGTTTAAGGACTTGATATAATTCTAGATATGAATATGAGATAACCTATCCATAAAAAACCTGTCTTATGTAACAAAATATATAAAAGAAAACGTGTAAGTGAACACCCGAAACAACGATAATACTAAGATATTATTAACAAAACAATGTTAAAAGATCATATATGATATCATATTAATGTATATGATTCTTTTATAATTTAATAAAAATTATTTCACCATTATATAGGAGGTTAACCTACCCTCGACCAAGGAAAAGTACAAGGTAAGGGTTTATTTCATAATCTCTTCATTATCTGAGGTTGTTTACACGTAATTATCTATTGGGACCTCTTTATCACACACATCCATGATTCTTAAAAATATATTTCAAATAATTCTTATTATTTTATAGACTATGGGTTAAAGTAATTTATTCCCTTGTTAACTATTTATAAGATGTTTATAAAGGAATCTTTTTGTCACTTTCCAAACACGACCTTTTTTAACCTTTTCGACAAAATTAAGGTAAGAATGTTTTTTCAACTTATACAGCGGGTGCGGCTATTTTACACCATTATAAAATCGTCAAAGCTTACCTTACAAGATTATAAGAATATTTTCAAAGTAATTGTTTTATATAATAATTATGTGGCTTTGAAATGATTTAAAAAAAAGAGATATTTCTCTCAAATAGTTTTGATTTCATCTATGTCAACATCCTTTTATGGATTTTAAGCTTTTTTGGAGTTGATTTGTTATGATACAAAAATTCCATATAGTATTGAAGGTATTGTGATATGATTGACTATGGATGTGTTATCTTTATACCATTCATGGTTTATGGAGAAAGTATTGACATTTCGTATGCGAGTTTTAATACAAATGTTTATGTTATGTTTAAACCAGTTCATATGAGAAATGCATTGGACTTAATAAGTGACGGGTGGAGCCCGCTATTGCTCCTCTATGCATCGATAGGTCTAATGAGACAAGCTAGTGTCTTGTTAAAATGCCTTGAAAAAATATTATTTGTTGTCTAAGAAAAAGTCCTTTACTATGTGGTTATGATAGTCTGGCATTATGCATTCCATCATTATGATAGTGGTTATTGATATTGCATGTTATTATTCGACTAGTAGAATATCCATGTGAATAAGTAAATGGAATTATTTTATTTTATCTTTTCCATATTATGCTGAATTTCAAGTTTAAAAGCCTTTTGTTTTAGTAATACATTGCCTTAGATGTGTATGTTTATTTATGAAAGTTTCTGCTATATTGTTATCCTTATTGAGCATCTGAGATCACCCCTTTCAATGTTATAATTTTTGCCAAGAAGTGAATAACTATTTTATGAATGACCTGTATGGATAGTATGAGGGGATATGAAGACAATATTTTGTTGTAGTTTTTTTCACTTTATTATGTAATGTAAGACTTATGAATGAATCTAGTTTTTCCAAGGATACTAAACAAATCGGAATTTTGAGACTTGATCTCTTGTGATCATGCCAATATTACGTAATAATGCACTGACTCTGGGTATCTGGGGTCAGGGAATTACAAATAATTAATAATAAATACGAATAATTAGTAATAAATATGAATAATTATTAATAAATATGAATAATTAATAATAATTAGTAATAATTAGTAATAATAAGCAATAATTAGAAATAATTAGCAATAATTTGAAATAATTAGAAAGAATTAGTAATAAATATGAAATAATACAAATAATTAGCAATAATTATAAATAATTAGCAACAATTAGAAATAATTAAAAATAATTATCAATAATTAGAAATTATTAGCAATAATTAGTAATGATTAGTAATAAGTAGCAATAATTAGCAATAATTTATAATAGTTACCAATAATTAGTAATAATTAGTAATAAATATGAATAATTAGTAATAAATATGAATAATTCGTAATAAATATAAATAATTAGTAATAATTAGGAATAATTAAAAAAAATATCAATAATTAGTAAAAATTATCAATAATTAGTTATAATTAGAAATAATTTTATATAATTTGTTATAATTGGTAATATTTATAAATTATTAGTAATAATTAGTAATAATTAGCAATAATTTGCAATAATTAGTAATAATTATTAATAAATTATATTAATTTGTAATAATTAGTAATAAATATAGATAAATAGAAATAAATAATAGAAATTTTCGTCAATAATTAGTAATAAATTGACATAATTTCCATCAGAGTAATAATTACTAAAAAATGGGTACAATATTTAGTGGATTGGTGTAATTTCTTTTAGTCTATGACTAATCTCCTTGAAACTTTCTCCCACTGAAATCACTATGAAAATTTTTCTCCCATGTAAGGATATCCATTTTCTTATGTATGAGAATGGACAATAGCATTGTGAGACCTCCCGACTCTCCATTATCATGAATAATAGAAAAGGATATGAGTACATCAGAGTAGATTTTCTATACTGGTTTTTTTCGTAGAAATTTTCAAGCAGATGATCCATTGGGAAAAAGAGGCTCTTTTTTCTGACAACTCATCTCTTTGCAACTTTATCCCATTGAAATCACTAGGAAAAATCGGGTCTGACATACAGATATCCATTTTCATATGCACGAGAAAGGATAGAAGCATGGTGAGGCCTCTCTACTCTCCATTCCCATGCATAAGAAAACAGATATTTGTATGTTAGTGTTGATTTTTCATAGTGATTTCAGTCGGAGAATGTTGCAAGGAGTTGAGTCATCAGGAAAAAGAGTTGTCACTAATTCATGGGAAATTTTATCACCCATAATTAGTTTAAATTGGCTATAATTACAAATAGTTAGTGGTAATTAGTATAAATTGTTTCAAATTAGTATAGATTAGTTTAAATTTTAAAAAATACTATAAAAACTATGAAATAATAAAAATTATTATAAAATGATAGAGAAGTGAATTTAATTTTATTTTATTTTTTGGATATTGTTTTACTTATATCAAATTATTAAAAAACTAATTAATTTATATTTTTTAGAGTAATATGGAACAAGGAAGTAAACAACTATCATTATTTAATGATCAAGCTTGGATAAATAATCACATAAATCCAATTGGTTCTGGTTTAAATCCTATATATATTGATGGTGTTGAATTTTTCTTATCATTTGAATCATCAAAACGAGAATTGGTTTTAGAAGGGAGAATTAAGTTTCCTTATAAAAAATATGCTTTGAGGACGTTTGACACATTTGACAACTTTGGGGGTCATCTATTGCATATTTTTTTCTACCAGATTATGTTTCTGGGTATCGACATGGTGAACGCAGTTCCAGAGAAGATTATAATAATTTGGTTCTAGATCAATCAGAGTTTAAAATTTATTACAAGATATGGAAGGTCCATCTTTTAAAAAAACCGAAACTCGGGATGATACTGATTTAACTCCTGAGTTGGAACCAACTCAATTTTATGAGTTATTGAGGTCATTTGAGGATTCCTTATATCCTGGTTGCAAGATAAGAAAATTTTAAGCTGTTGAAAATTATATGGCTATTATATCAGATAATAGAATTACAAATAGCTATTTTCATTAGATATTCTATTTTGATAAAACAAAGTTACCAAAATTAAATGTGTTGACAATAAATTTCCATGAGATGAATAGTCTGGTTTGTAATATTTGTCTTTATTATTAGAATATTCTTATATGTTCAGATAATTGCATCTTATATTATAGTTAAAATTTATCATTGGATAGGTGTCCCGCATGTGGACAATAGAGGTATAATGAGGCCTATCTAGGTATGTTTGGATTGATTCATGTAAAATAGTTGTGATATTTCTCATTTACACCCATATTGTAACATTTATTTCTATCTCAGAACATAGTGGAATTGATGTCATAAAAAAACCAATATTTCAATCGGTAAAAGATTAAATCATCCCTCTTTTTGTGATTCATGGAAACATTTTGACCAAGTGCATCATTCTTTCTCTTTAGAATCATGAAACATGCTATTGGGTTTTATACTGACGGTTTCTATCAATTTAGTTCTTATGGTAGTCAATATTCATGTCATCCTATCTTTATAACTCCATACAATTTAACTCCTTGGATGTTGATGGATGATCCATATATCTTTTTATATTTATTAATTCCAAGACATCTGAAAAAGAATATTGATTTTTTTCTGAAACCATTGATTGATGAGTTACATTCATTGTAGAGTAACGATGTTAGTATATATGATGTTGTTAAGAAAAAAAATTCCTTCTGAAAGATACATTGATTTGAAAAATTAGTGACTTCCCATGATATGGAATGTTATTTGGATAGAGTAAAGGTAGTCCAAAATAATGTACATATTGTATGAGAGACAATAAGGCATTATGATTTTCAATGAAAAAAAACTTTTTTTCAATTGTCATCATAAATTTCATCCAACTAGTCATCTTTTCTAGAGGAACAAATACCATTTCAAAAAGGGCATAATTGAATGAGATGGACCTACAACAATGATCTCCAGTTCATAGTTAAAATAAATTGTCTCTTCATTACCTTCCATCACATTTGGACCAATAATAAACCAACATACAATTTATGGCTTTAGGAAAGAACACAATTGAATAAAACTGTGCATTTTTGGGGATCTTCCATATTGGTCTGATTTTATGGACTCTCACATGTTAGATGTCATGCATATTGAGAAGAATTATTTCGATAATTTATTTCATATAGTTTTGGATACACCAGGTAAGCCCAAAGATAATATAAAGGCATAATTAGATCTTTCCCAAATTTATAGGTGACCATAACTTGAACTATTTCTAAAAGTTAGATCACAGAAGTTAATGAGGATAAAAGCAGCTTATACATTGTTTAAAGAAAATAGATTATTATTTTGTCAGTGGATTTCAGATTTGAGACTTCTAGATTACTATTCTTTCAATTTGGGAAGATGTTTCAAAAATAGTCATATTACTAGATTAACAAGTCATTAAAATAATTTTATAATGGAAGGAATTATACTAATTTTATTAAGATAATTTTTAATTATATGATATGGGATGGGATAACAAAAAAATAATATTTTTTCTGAGACATTTGTGTAGTGAAAACAGACTACGATGCACTACGTAGACTACAAGAAGATGTTATTTTAATTTTATGTAAACTAGAAAAAATTTTCCCATCAGCTTTCTTTGAATCAATGAAACATTTGATATTACATTTTCTACATGAAGAAAAATTTAGAGGTTCGGTATAATTCTGATGGATGCACCCATTCAAGATATGCAAGTAAAAATTGAAGAAAAAAGTACATAATGAAGCATCAGTTGAAGCCTCAATTGCATAAAATTATGTGCAGGAGAAATTTATTTTTTCATCTCACATTATTTCAAATATGTATATCACTCAAAACACAAATTCTTGGGTCATAATTGAAGTATCAGTGCGTAGTAGAAGCTCATGGGTGGATGTGCCCACTTGAATTTTTTTCATTATAAATGATCAATCTGGGATCAATACGATGATAAACATCAGACTCCATGGATCGAATCACATAAATAGACACAGAAGAAGAATAGTCCCATAACCACAAAGGATGATCATCACTGGTTGATTATAATTACTTTAATTAATTGACAAGAAATACGTTTTGTGGCATTCTTTGTTCATTGATATTTCTGATCATGCTCCGATGTGATTCATCCTTGCATCATAGAATCCAAGTGTATACTTCCTCTAGCGGTGATCCACACGTGCACCATGTATCTCTGGACGTCGTCAAAGGAATCTCTGAGTGCTAGAATGGAGAATCCTTTGTTTGCATTGCCCGCCTTAGATCATCTTGATCTGATAGAGTAGGATCTCTCTCGGTTTTGAGAGCTTTCTTAGAGGAAGGATTTCTTTCAGCCATGAAATAATTCTCCAGAATTGTTGTCCACAATTATTGTGAAAAAGTGTTAGGGTTGTGAGGATAATTATAATCAGGTTTGAGGTTATAGATTCATGATAATAAATATACGTGTTAGACATTTTATTTATTTTATTTACTCTTATTGAAAACCCCCAGGTCGAATTATTAATTCCTTGACATGGTCCCTTGCTAATTATATTAAATATCATTAAATAAAACAATATTATATCCTCAAAATCCCAACTGGAAAAACAACATGGGGTGTAATCATTGATACATGGTGTGTACTTTTTTTTCATAAAAAACTACACTGCATGTAATCATTAATAAAAAACATGTACTTGTTTTTCATTTCCTTTCAAAAATGAAAACTACACAGTGTGTAATCATTAATACATAGCATGTACTTGTTTTCAAAAATAAAAACTACATGGCATGTAATCATTAATACACGACGTGTACTAGTTTTCATTTTATTCATCATCCATTATTAAAATGATTTAGGCTTCCTTGAATAATTATTAAACCATGTATGGGAATAATCTTTATTTTAATTGAGATACGTGCATACACTTAGTGTGTGACCCCGTAGGCCTCTTTCTCATTGGAATTAGGTGGGCTTGCCTAAAGTCCAAAATTACTATCTAGAAACTGTTAAAGGCACCCAAGAGAAAGTAGTTTACGCCACATTGATGTGTCACCTCATACGAACTCCTACAATTTAATTTAATCCCTTTGACTCAATATCTCATCATGTAGGTTTCATGGCAGTGTCATAAACCTATATGGTTGATCTGTCATTCTTTGACTTATAGAAATAAACTAATTGTGACACCATGGCCATGGAATTTGTTCGACATTTCTATTTCAATAAAAGGGCCCGAGATATTTACTTCCATAAATATGGAAGGGACAAATCCTTCCTTAACTTATCCATTAACAACATGTCATTTGTGACTCACCCAACATACCCTACTTGTAACGCCCCGACCCCAGCTACCCAGAGTCGGTGCATTAATTACATAACATTGGCATGATCACAAGAAAGATCAAATCTCGAAAGACCGATTGGTTTAGTAGCCTTGGAAACACTAGATATATTCATAAGTTTTACATTACATCATAAAATGAAAAACTACTACAATAACATAATGTCTCCATAATCCACACTCATATCCCCACATAATATCCCTGCAGGTCATTCATAACCTACTTCTTCACTTCCTGGGAAAAATAAAACATAGAAAAGGGGTGAGCTCAAATGCCCAGTAAGGATAACAATATAGCGGAACATTCAAAATAAGCATAAACATTTAAGGCAATGAATTACTAAAACAAAAGCCTTTTAAAATTGAACTTCAACATAGTATGGCAAAAGTAAAATGAAATAATGCCATTTACTTGTTCACATGGATATTCTACTAATCGAATAATCACATGCAAAAATCAATAACCACTTTCATAATGTTGGAATGCATAATGATAAACGTTAATTTCTTTATCTAGGCCTCATCCCAAGACCTAGGGGTTACTTCTAACCGGAACCCAACCCGGAGTGCCTCTAATAACCGGACACCAACCCGGAGTGCCTCTAATAACCGGACACCAACCCGGAGTGCCTCTAATAACCGGACACCAACCCGGAGGGCATAATTTTACCAGTCCCTAACCTGGAGGGCTTACTTTAACCAGTCCCCAACCTGGAGGGCTTACTTTTACCGGTCCCCAACCCGGAACATACTTGTTTAGCACATTCATCTGAAGAAAAGTTTGAAATATAACATAAACATTCGGATTAAAACTAGCATACGAAATGTCAATAGTTTCACCATAAACTATGAATGGTATGAAATAGCACATCCATAGTCAAACATATCACAAAACCTTCAATACAATGTATAAGTTTTGTATTATAATAAATCAACTTCAAATAAGCGTAAAATCCATTAAAGGATGTTGACATAGATGAAATCAAAACACTTTTTAGAGAAATATCTCTTTCTATTTTTGAAATCATTTAAGATCCATATAAAATAAAACATTTTCTTTGAAAATATTCTTATAATATTGTAAGGGAAACTTTGAAGATTTTATAACGGCGGAAAATAGACGCACCCGCCGTATAAGTTAAAAAAAACATTCTTACCTTAATTCTGTCGAAAAGGTTAAAAAGCACCTTGTTTGGAAAACGACGGAAAGATTCCTCTTATAAAAATTCAAACAAGGGTATAAACGACTTTAACCCATATTCTTGTAAATAATAAAAATGTTTTGAAATACATTTTGAAGAAACATGGATGTGGATGATAAAGAGATCCCAGTAGATTATTACGTATAATACAACCTCGGATAATGAAGAGATTGTGAAATAACCCTTACCTTGTACTTTTCCTTGGTTGGAGTAGGTTAACCTCCTGTATAATGGTGAAATAGTTGTTATTAAATTATACAAGAATCATATATAATAATATGATATCATATATGATCTTTTAACATTGATTTGTTAATAATATCTTAGTATTATCATTATATCGGGTGTTAACTTACTTGTTTTCTTTTATATGTTTTGTTACGTAAGACATGTTTGTAAAGGATAGGTTGTATATTATTCATATCCAGAATGATATCAAGTCCTTAAACATCATTTTTAAATCATCAAATGATAATTATACTTGAATGGATACGATGGAGAATGAATCTCATCGCGTTCGTGGAGACGGTAGTCCGTACGTACGCACGAGCGACAATATCATTCTTTTGATATTAAAATAATATATAAATGGATGGTATATCATATATACAGAATCATTAATATGTTATATTTATTATTTACATGAGTTACACATCATTATTATACCCATCCAAATAATAATATATTGAATAACAATTACACCACGACGTGGAGACGGTAAGCCGTACGTACGCACGTATGGTGACATGTTATTCAAACGGTGGATAGAATACTGAATATGGTTGTACCATATTTATAATAACATCACAGTATATAAATGATACTGGAGTCATTATTTTAGAATGGTAACAACAAAGGAAGAAGAAGTGGAAGAAGAAATGAACTTGGAAAAGGGGTGGTGAAAACATTACCTCTTCTTCGGGTTCTTCCTTTTGATTTGATCAAAAGGGATCCTTAGGATGGCTTTCTGATCAAACTAAGGCCTCTAGGTTGTAGTGAGGGATGTTGGTAGAGTATTTGGGCAGAGTTTGGCTGAACCAAAAGGCTTTAGAGGTGTGAAGAAATGAGAAGGAGGAGTGCCCTTTTATAAGAGGGGTGAGGGGAACCTTTGGAAAAGCTAGAAATATTAATTTATAATAAATTCATATTCGGTTTCTAATGGCTCCAAAGTTGACTATTCAAAGGTTAAGGTGGGGATAGGTCGAAAAACACTCAACCAATAGAATTTAGACAGGTTTGGGTACTTATATTAACCTTATCTTTAAGTATTAACTCTAAGTTAATTAGTTTCACTTTTACAATGTCTCTTTGTATTTTTATATAATATGGTTAATAAACTTACTATATACATCCAAGCAACCCCCAAGTGGTCCATTAATGAGGAACCTATCATAATATAACTCTCTTGGCCGAACCTTAGATTTTTAGGAATTTAATATCAATTAATAATATAATATTTGTTTTAAGAACTCTTTTATGTCAATTTTGACACTATTCAATAGTTGATTTTTTGAAACTCCTAACAGATTGATTACTTCGAACAAAGTCAATTAAATCAATCCTAATATATCATATTATCATATAAAATTAGTTTAATTCATTAAAAGGTTCATATTATAATTATTTGGGTATTTATAATATCAATTATTTTAATTTTTCACTATTATAGTAATTACTGCATCATCATTGTGTCATATATAAAATAAATTATTCAATGTCTAAAAATTATAAATAAAATATAATTATGTATGAAATCTTTTTATCTTTCTAATGAATATTTATAATCTAAAATCCAACATATATAACACTATGTAAAAATTGTTGTTCTAAAAGATATATGCTTGTGTCATTTTTGTATTCATTTTAACTAAATTAAAATAAAGTGTCATTATCACTTAAAAGTGGATCCATGGGGTCTCAAAATAGACCCAAAGATGCCCATGGTCGACCATGTATCCACCAATAGGGTTAAGACACGTTTTAGGGTAATTTAGTATTATTATAATATTATTTTTTAACCCTTATTTACCGGATTTACCCTTAACCATGGTAAATAAAATATTTACCGCAGTAATTATTCAAAATGTCTAAAAATAAAAGTTACCTATTTACACAATTTGAACATCCTG
Organism: Viscum album; assembly: GCA_963277665.1. Lineage (NCBI taxonomy): Eukaryota > Viridiplantae > Streptophyta > Magnoliopsida > Santalales > Viscaceae > Viscum > Viscum album. The sequence goes on along the minus strand of OY728126.1, from coordinate 761,525,538 downwards.
ATTCCAAATATGGAATCCATTTTCCAAAATTCAAAACACAGAAGTGGCAGAAATTAATTTAAAATTAATTCCCGCTGTCAAAACAAAAAGCGTGTTTTTAAGAGATAATAACTATCAAAAGATTGACACTTGTTTATGTTCGGTTTAATTGTAAAATTATGTCCAATGACCAACATTATATTAAATAGTAAAAATATATTCTAAATATACTTTAAAACCACTCAAATTCATAATTTATCACTATTAATTATTTTGATTAAAAAAGTTGTTTTTAATGAACATTTAGTAATTTTCACTATTCATCAAAATATGAAAGTTATCCGAAAAGTACCAAGATTTCACCTTAGGCTAAAGTTGATATTCCGAATCCAAAAATGAAGTCCATTTTAAAATATAAAATATATATAACTTCAAAAAGTAGGTATTACTATTCATAACAACTAGTTTGATTGGTTACGGTGTGTTAGAACTCGAAGTTGCGTACAACACACGCTACTGTTTTATCCAAAGGAAAGCATACCGTGGACGCTTGGGATGTTTCATTTTAAATTTTTTGATGTCTCCATTTAGTCAAAAAGTTTAAAATATTGTATTTAAAAAGGTTTCACTATTATAAGTTGATAAAAGTGAAATACTGAAAATGAATTTGTTCTTGCATTATGACTAAGAAACTCATAATAGGGATTCTAAAATTATAAGGATTATATAAAGTTAAAAATGTAGTTAATACTATTCATGACCTCTTTTAATGGTGTGATTGAACTCGGTGTTGCGTGTAGTGCAAGTTATTGAATTATTTTTAAGAAATAACACACTCTGAAATCCTGGGGTGTTACATTCTCCCCTCCTTCAATAAATTGCGTCCTCGCAATTTGAAATTGTTCTTCGAAGATAAAAGGTTGAAAGTAGAAAATATATTTGTGGGAAAACCCACATTGGAAGTTGGGTTACTAAAATTTAGTCTTAATATGAGGAAAAGAGAAATTAAAGGGTCACCACCAAATTATGATCTCGATTAGGAGAACATTGGTGGCAATTAGAGACATATAATCGGAGGAAAAACGTAAATATTTATAGGTAGTGATTGAGGTCATCAATCACAAACAAGTGTATAATTGAGGTCCTTAAACTCATCAATCTATGATGATTTGAAGTACCATCGGTTCAACAAAATATAGGGTATTGGGATAACACATTTTTGACGTTTCAAAATATCTTAGTTGAAATCCCACATCGAAAAATGAATTAACGAGGCCTCTATTTAAAAATAAAGAGTCGAAAGTATGAAGATTACCGAAAATAACACATACTAGGGTTCCATGTAAGAAAATATGGATATGGAAGAAAAATCTAGCCATCAATTATCTGATGGAGAGTGGTAGAGAACATGGCTATGAAAAGGCCAACAATCCCAAAGCCATAAATTTGTGATGATTTAAGGTACCATCTAGGACAACATTTTTGTTCTAAGTTTCTATTATTAATGTTGAGGAATTTATTTATGAGATTGGATAAGATAATAAGGAGATATACTTAGTTTATAATTAGAGTTTTATCCATTAATAAATTTCTACCAAAACTCATCATTCACTCGTAAAAAAAATTCTATTTATACTATTCATAGAGGGTTCCAAAATAAACGAATTTATAATTCATCTACCAGATCTTTTAAAAAACTACTTTATTTAATCCAGGACATCTCGTGGGATAGTGTTAGGTGATACACCCTTGTCTCCCTTTGGTTGCGGGTTCAAGCCTCGCAGCCTTGCCGGACGCGACGGGTTGCCGCCCGACCTCCGGGTTGTCCTTTTATGGCAATCCAAAATAATCCAAACTAGAACTATCCAAAATACTTCTGTCCAAACTCACAGTCCAACATTCATAAGGAAGGTAAACATAATATAGATCCTTTTTACCCCGTAATAGCATATGAATACCTTCATCATGTATTACCATATTCCTTATTGATTACATTCATGCTCCCTTATTCCATATAGAATGCTGGATATACTTCATTAATCCAAAAATGTTTTAAACCCCAACAATGATGGAATATACAAATCATTAATCAGTTCCAAGGTAGTCAAGAATATCCAATATAATTTATCCAAAACAATCACATATTATTCCAAAATCACTACCTCAGTATCAGAACTATATTATGGTTTATCATTCTCTCAACCATATATTTTCCAAAAATCTATCCTGCTAATGAGTCACTTTTCTTTGTTCCACACAATCTCAAGTCCTTAATGAAATAGTACTGCAGTACAATCCTTATATACTCCATAGTTATTATAACAAGTACATTGTTGATACAAAGCTCAATTGACATAATCAACATAAGAACTCTAATCATTCCTCTTCATCTGTGGTAGTATCATAACTTGATTATTATCCAACAACATCATTTGCGGCATAGTCTGATGACTGGGACATAGGTTCGCGTAGTGTCCAAACTCCTTGCAAATGAAGCATTGTACATTTAAAACCATTTTCTTACCCTTGCAGTCACGTACTTTGTGCCCTTTTCCTCCACACTTATAACAAACTCCCATTCCTTTCAGGCAAGTTCCAGGGTGTTTCTTTCCACAGTTAACACATATGGGAAAATTCTTCTTTTCCCTCTTCCCTTTATCCATCTTTCTCTCTTCCATCCTTTTCTTCTCTTGCTTCCCTTCAAAGCCATAGGACTCAGTAAACTCTTTACATATCTTATCAACACATGATATTATTTCTTCATATGATGATAATACATGGGAGACTATTTCTCTTATAAATTCTAGCTTAAGACCATGAAAGATATGATCCTTCCTTCTCTTTGAATCATGTGTATTTCTGGAGTTCTCATTCCTTCTACTGGGCGCCATTTCTATACCATGGCATAAACTAGATCAGTTTATGAATAAAAATACATAATCCCATACTTATAAAACACCTAACATAAATTGAACTATTTATGGATATAATCCATAATCATAAGAATGTTTTCATTGAGGAAGTATATACTCATAATCCCTTCAAAATGATTTGTAAAGAAAATGAGAGTTATCCTAAGCATATCCCCCGGGAGTGTCGTAACCAAGAGTGCAGCAAGGCCCGTTGTCGTGCACCAGTTCCCGTTCGAGTCTAGCTCAAAGCGGTGTTTTCGGGTTTTACCCCTAGGTACATCTGTGCCAGAGCCGCCTCTACCTGCTCGTATCCAGACAGGGATGTATTGCTTGGAAAACTCACGAAATCTCTACAATACCAATATTCTAGGAAGTTCTTCTATACTAATCCTCAAAGTTCATCTTAGGTCTATGTGCTCTAATCAGAGTTTATCTAAATCTAGCTTCCAAGGTTTGTACTAAACTTCCTCTGATACCAACTGTAACGCCCCGACCCCAGCTACCCAGAGTCGGTGCATTAATTACATAACATTGGCATGATCACAAGAAAGATCAAATCTCGAAAGACCGATTGGTTTAGTAGCCTTGGAAACACTAGATATATTCATAAGTTTTACATTACATCATAAAATGAAAAACTACTACAATAACATAATGTCTCCATAATCCACACTCATATCCCCACATAATATCCCTGCAGGTCATTCATAACCTACTTCTTCACTTCCTGGGAAAAATAAAACATAGAAAAGGGGTGAGCTCAAATGCCCAGTAAGGATAACAATATAGCGGAACATTCAAAATAAGCATAAACATTTAAGGCAATGAATTACTAAAACAAAAGCCTTTTAAAATTGAACTTCAACATAGTATGGCAAAAGTAAAATGAAATAATGCCATTTACTTGTTCACATGGATATTCTACTAATCGAATAATCACATGCAAAAATCAATAACCACTTTCATAATGTTGGAATGCATAATGATAAACGTTAATTTCTTTATCTAGGCCTCATCCCAAGACCTAGGGGTTACTTCTAACCGGAACCCAACCCGGAGTGCCTCTAATAACCGGACACCAACCCGGAGGGCATAATTTTACCAGTCCCTAACCTGGAGGGCTTACTTTAACCAGTCCCCAACCTGGAGGGCTTACTTTTACCGGTCCCCAACCCGGAACATACTTGTTTAGCACATTCATCTGAAGAAAAGTTTGAAATATAACATAAACATTCGGATTAAAACTAGCATACGAAATGTCAATAGTTTCACCATAAACTATGAATGGTATGAAATAGCACATCCATAGTCAAACATATCACAAAACCTTCAATACAATGTAGAAGTTTTGTATTATAATAAATCAACTTCAAATAAGCGTAAAATCCATTAAAGGATGTTGACATAGATGAAATCAAAACACTTTTTAGAGAAATATCTCTCTCTATTTTTGAAATCATTTAAGAGCCATATAAAATAAAACATTTTCTTTGAAAATATTCTTATAATATTGTAAGGGAAACTTTGAAGATTTTATAACGGCGGAAAATAGACGCACCCGCCGTATAAGTTAAAAAAAACATTCTTACCTTAATTCTGTCGAAAAGGTTAAAAAGCACCTTGTTTGGAAAACGACGGAAAGATTCCTCTTATAAAAATTCAAACAAGGGTATAAACGACTTTAACCCATATTCTTGTAAATAATAAAAATGTTTTGAAATACATTTTGAAGAAACATGGATGTTGATGATAAAGAGATCCCAGTAGATTATTACGTATAATACAACCTCGGATAATGAAGAGATTGTGAAATAACCCTTACCTTGTACTTTTCCTTGGTTGGAGTAGGTTAACCTCCTGTATAATGGTGAAATAGTTGTTATTAAATTATACAAGAATCATATATAATAATATGATATCATATATGATCTTTTAACATTGATTTGTTAATAATATCTTAGTATTATCATTATATCGGGTGTTAACTTACTTGTTTTCTTTTATATGTTTTGTTACGTAAGACATGTTTGTAAAGGATAGGTTGTATATTATTCATATCCAGAATGATATCAAGTCCTTAAACATCATTTTTAAATCATCAAATGATAATTATACTTGAATGGATACGATGGAGAATGAATCTCATCGCGTTCGTGGAGACGGTAGTCCGTACGTACGCACGAGCGACAATATCATTTTTTTGATATTAAAATAATATATAAATGGATGGTATATCATATATACAGAATCATTAATATGTTATATTTATTATTTACATGAGTTACACATCATTATTATACCCATCCAAATAATAATATATTGAATAACAATTACACCACGACGTGGAGACGGTAAGCCGTACGTACGCACGTATGGTGACATGTTATTCAAAGGGTGGATAGAATACTGAATATGGTTGTACCATATTTATAATAACATCACAGTATATAAATGATACTGGAGTCATTATTTTAGAATGGTAACAACAAAGGAAGAAGAAGTGGAAGAAGAAATGAACTTGGAAAAGGGGTGGTGAAAACATTACCTCTTCTTCGGGTTCTTCCTTTTGATTTGATCAAAAGGGCTCCTTAGGATGGCTTTCTGATCAAAATAAGGCCTCTAGGTTGTAGTGAGGGATTTTGGGAGAGTATTTGGGCAGAGTTTGGCCGAACCAAAAGGCTTTAGAGGTGTGAAGAAATGAGAAGGAGGAGTGCCCTTTTATAAGAGGGGTGAGGGGCACCTTTGGAAAAGCTAGAAATATTAATTTATAATAAATTCATATTCGGTTTCTAATGGCTCCAAAGTTGACTATTCAAAGGTTAAGGTGGGGATAGGTCGAAAAACACTCAACCAATAGAATTTAGACCGGTTTGGGTACTTATATTAACCTTATCTTTAAGTACTAACTCTAAGTTAATTAGTTTCACTTTTACAATGTCTCTTTGTATTTTTATATAATATTGTTAATAAACTTACTATATACATCCAAGCAACCCCCAAGTGGTCCATTAATGGGGAACCTATTATAATATAACTCTCTTGGCCGAACCTTAGATTTTTAGGAATTTAATATCAATTAATAATATAATATTTGTTTTAAGAACTCTTTTATGTCAATTTTGACACTATTCAATAGTTGATTTTTTGAAACTCCTAACAGATTGATTACTTCGAACAAAGTCAATTAAATAAATCCTAATATATCATATTATCATATAAAATTAGTTTAATTCATTAAAAGGTTCATATTATAATTATTTGGGTATTTATAATATCAATTATTTTAATTTTTCACTATTATAGTAATTACTGCATCATCATTGTGTCATATATAAAATAAATTATTCAATGTCTAAAAATTATAAATAAAATATCATTATGTAGGAAATCCTTTTAGCTTTCTAATGAATATTTATAATCTAAAATCCAACATATATAACACTATGTAAAAATTGTTGTTCTAAAAGATATATGCTTGTGTCATTTTTGTATTCATTTTAACTAAATTAAAATAAAGTGTCATTATCACTTACAAGTGGATCCATGGGGTCCCAAAATAGACCCAAAGATGCCCACGGTCGACCATGTATCCACCAATAGGGTTAAGACACGTTTTAGGGTAATTTAGTATTATTATAATATTATTTTTTAACCCTTATTTACCGGATTTACCCTTAACCATGGTAAATAAAATATTTACCGCAGTAATTATTCAAAATGTCTAAAAATAAAAGTTACCTATTTACACAATTTGAACATCCTGATTCCAAATATGGAATCCATTTTCCAAAATTCAAAACACAGAAGTGGCAGAAATTAATTTAAAATTAATTCCCGCTGTCAAAACAAAAAGCGTGTTTTTAAGAGATAATAACTATCAAAAGATTGACACTTGTTTATGTTCGGTTTAATTGTAAAATTATGTCCAATGACCAACATTATATTAAATAGTAAAAATATATTCTAAATATACTTTAAAACCACTCAAATTCATAATTTATCACTATTAATTATTTTGATTAAAAAAGTTGTTTTTAATGAAAATTTAGTAATTTTCACTATTCATCAAAATATGAAAGTTATCCGAAAAGTACCAAGATTTCACCTTAGGCTAAAGTTGATATTCCGAATCCAAAAATGAAGTCCATTTTAAAATATAAAATATATATAACTTCAAAAAGTAGGTATTAATATTCATAACAACTAGTTTGATTGGTTACGGTGTGTTAGAACTCGAAGTTGCGTACAACACACGCTACTGTTTTATCCAAAGGAAAGCATACCGTGGACGCTTGGGATGTTTCATTTTAAATTTTTTGATGTCTCCATTTAGTCAAAAAGTTTAAAATATTGTATTTAAAAAGGTTTCACTATTAGAAGTTGATAAAAGTGAAATACTGAAAATGAATTTGTTCTTGCATTATGACTAAGAAACTCATAATAGGGATTCTAAAATTATAAGGATTATATAAAGTTCAAAATGTAGTTAATACTATTCATGACCTCTTTTAATGGTGTGATTGAACTCGGTGTTGCGTGTAGTGCAAGTTATTGAATTATTTTTAAGAAATAACACACTCTGAAATCCTGGGGTGTTACACTACTTCCCGCCAACTTTCTTCATGAAGGTTTTCATCAGCAAATCTAAGTGTGTGAGTCAAGACATGAGTTAATGATAATCTTCCAGTCTAAGGATTATTACACATGCTCGTAGATAGCAATGTCTGATAACACCAAGACATGTGGAATTGCTACTGGTGGGTATATTCTCTTAATATCCCATCATGGAGATTACCAAGTGAAAACTCTATGAGAGAGAGTCTCGTCTTCTTACGAGTACTCGCACATGACGATCTGTATACCATGTGTCCTATCATAGTATGTCATCCAAATGTAGAACATTATTTAAGAATATTATTATAGCATTTCAAGGTTCTCATTATAGCGGGGATCTTCCATGACCTTATTAATTCAAAAAATATTCCAGGACATTATTATATTATAGTCATGCAGAACAATGAACAATATATAATAAGTGTACATTCATGTAATCAAAGTACAAATAGTTGGTTCTCAAAACACCTACTCTAACAAACTCCCACTTGGACTAGAGACAACTGCCTATGACTTTCAGTCTACTAGACCTCGCATAATGATCATGTTTTTGCTGATTCAAGGATTTAGTCAAGGGATCCATCGCATTGTCTTCCGTGGAAATACTGCTCACTGTAACTTGACCTCTCTGAGAAAAATCCATCAAGAGATGATACTTCTGAAGTATGTGTCTTGTCCGCTGATGTGACCATGGTTCATTTGAAAGTGACACCACTGCAGTATTATCGCAATAGAGTGTGACAGGATCTTTAATGCTAGGAACTACAACCAGCTCTTGGAAAAAGCTTCACATCCATACTACTTCTTTAGCTGCCTCAAAAGCTGTGATATACTCGGACTCTGCTGTAGAATCTACGACCATGCCTTAATTTGAGCTCTTCGAGCTCACTACACCTCTATTAAAACTGAAGATGTATCTAGTCTGTGATTTCATGTCATCTTGATCAGTCTAGAAACTAGCATCCACATGTCCTCTGATGACTAGTTCCTCATATCCTCACTACTAGAAAAATACCCTATCCAAATGGTTTGAAACTGTTGGTATAGGCCTCCAAACTATTGGTATATCGTATAAAAACAGTTTGGAGAACTGTTGTCTAGTAAGCCGTGGGGATAGGCCTATACGAATTGTTTTGAAAAAACCATTGGTATAAACTTATACCAATGGTTTTCAAAACCGTTGGTATAAGTAATATGAAAAATCTATACCAACGGTTCCATAAAACCTTTGCTATATGTATTTCAACAAAGAAGAATTATGTCAGTTTTGACCCCAGTACCTCCGGTTTATGATTAAACAACCTAACCACTAACCTAACATGACTTTTGTGAACATAATTTTATAAATATATATATATTTATTATCATAAATATTTTAAATTTTTATTTATTTAATGTTATCTATAAAAAGATTCCATAAAAATAAATGTAAATATACCAACAATTTTGAAACTGTTGGTATAGATTCATTGATTTTGGGTCTTATACCAACAATTTTTGACAAACTGTTGGTATAGGGGGGGACCTATACTAACGATATGGCCAAAAAGATTGGTATATGGTCTATATTATGGACCTATACCAACGGTTTGGCCAAAAAAACCGTTGGCAAAGGTCCATATAGGTGACCTATAATAATGTTTTCTCCAAACCATTGCTATAGGTTCCCCCTATACGAACAGTTTGTCCAAAACCATTCGTATATGTCCAAATTAGTGACCTATACCAACGGTTTTGGCCAAACTATTGGCATAGGTCCATATAAGTAAATTATACCAACATTTTTTCCAAAAACATTTGTATAGATCTTATTTCTAGTAGCGCCTCCATAAACCAGGAACAAATACTTAGTATGCCTCAGATACTTAAGGATAGTCTTGACGGCCATCCAATGGCGGTCTCTTAGATCAGCTTGATATCTGCCTACAACACTTAATGTGTAAGAAACATCTAGCCTTGTACATAGAATAGCATACATGACTAACCAAATCGCGGATGTGTAAGGGATAATTTCCATTTTCATTTTTTCCACATGTGTTTGAGGACACATTTTCGTAGAAAGATGAATGCCATGTGACGATGGCAACAATCCCATCTTGGATTGTTCCATACTGAATCTCTTCAGTATCTTGTCAATATATATACTTTGACATAGGCCCAGCATTCTCTTGGATCTATCATGATGTATCTTGATCCCAAGAATATATGATGCCTTGCCCAAGTCTTTCATAGAGAATAATTTATCCAACCATGCCTTAACTTACTGTAATACAGGTACATCATTTCCAATTAGTAATATGTCATCAACATATACTATTTTGAAAATGACTACACTTCCACTAAACCTTTTGTAGACACAAGGTTCACATTTTTTGTTAATAAATCCAAATTCTGTAATGGCTTCATCAAAGTGAATGTTCCATGACTTTGATGCTTGCATTAATACATAAATGGATTTCTATAACTTGCATACCTTGTTGGCATCCTTTGAAGTCACAAACCCTTCAGGTTGTGTCATGTAGACATTTTCCTAGAGGTTCCCGTTAAGGAATTTTGTTTTGACATCCATTTTCCAAATTTCATAGTCATCGTAATCCTCAATGGCCAATAGGATTCTGATGGATTTCAGCATCGCAATCGGTGAAAAATGTTTCATCATAGTCAATTCCTTGACACTGTCTAAAACCTTTTGGAACCAGTCGTTCTTTATAGGTGCTGACTTGTCCCTCCATGTACAATTTCTTCTTGAATACCCATTTATTACCAACAGTCTTTATGTCAATTGGAGGATCTACCAAAATCTAGACTTGGTTTTTGTACATGGAATCCATTTCAGAATTCATGGCTTCTTTTCCACTTGGTAGTGTTTGTGCCTTCAACTGCTTCCTTGTAGGTAGGAGGATCATCATTGTCAACCAATAATGAGTCACCATCCTCAGTGACAAGAAAACCATATCATTCTGGTTCTCTCACCTCTCTCATGCTTCTACGCAGTTCTTATGTCTCTAGAACAAATTTGTCTTCCACAGGGATTTGTGGAATCTATTCTTGTACCAAATTCTTTGTATCTTGAGCCTTGAATTCATCAAATTCTCTCTCGCTCCCAATATCTCTTTTGGAGATGTACTCCCTCTCAAGGAATATGGCATTTCTTTCCATTGTAACCTTTTTATCTGAGGGGTTGTATAGGTAATATCCCCTTATTTCTTTGGGATATCCTATAAAGGTACACATTGAGCCTCTGGGTGCAAGCTTGTTACCTGAAGAGGCCTTAACAAATGCTTTGCTACCCCACACATATAAATTTGATAACATGGATTTGCGTCCACTTCATAACTCATATGGAATACAATCTATCGATTTAGCTGGTACTTGGTTTAGTATGTGTGATGTTGTTATAATGCATATCCCCAAAATAATAATGGAAGACTCTAATGACTCATCATTGATCTCACCATGTCCAATAGGGTGTGATTCCTCCTTTCACTTACACCATTACACTAATGCGTGTAAGGAGGAGTGAGTTGAGATAGAATCCAAAACTCTCACAAGAAATCAATGAAGTCCTAATTAAGATATTCTCATCCTCTTTCTGAGTGGAGTTTCTTAATCTTCTTACCAAGCTGGTTCTCAACATCATTCTTGTATTCTTTGAACTGATCAAAATAATCTGACTTATACCTCATTAAGTAAATATATCCATATCTACTAAAATTTTCAGTAAAGGTTATGAAGTACAAGAACCCAACTCTTTCTTCAACTGGAAATGATCCACACACATCTGTGTGAACTAATTCTAGAAGCTCTTTAGCCCTTTAACCTTTCCCACTAAATGGGGCTTTGGTCATTTTTCCTTGTAGACATGCATGACATAAACCAAATGGTTTTAGTTCGAAAGAATCTAAATACCCATCTTGATGTAATTTTGTCAAATGGTTCTCATTAACATGACCAATATGGTGATTCCAAAGATGGGTGTTGTATGAGTCATGTGAATTAAATCTGTCATTGATTTCCATTACATGGTTTCTATAGTCTAACACATAAAGGTTGTTATATAATTGTGCACTACCAAAACAAATTCTATCTTTATAAAAGTAGCAACATTTATTTCCAAACATGAAGATCAATCCATCATTATCTAATCTGGATACTGAAATAATGTTTTTAGTAACATATGGCACATAATAAAAACCCTTTAATAACAAGATCATTCCAGTTGGCAATGTGTGGTGGTAGTCCCCGATAGCTACAGCAGCAAGTCTGGCTTCGTTGGTTACTCATAGATTTAACTCTACATGATCAATATTCTTGAATCTACTTGGTTTCTGAATTTGGATACATATGTGAGAACCAGAAACTGTATCTAATACTCAATTTTTAGAAACAGATAGATTGCATTTGATAACAAACACACCTGAAGCTTTCCTTTGCTTCCGTACCTAGGTGTAGTTTTTCTTCCAGTGGCCCTTCTTTCCACATGTGAAACAAACAACCTCTTATTTTCTTGCCTCCACTTGGATCTTCCTTTTCATGGAATTCCTTAAAGAAGTTTTGGGCATAATGTATTTTCCTTCCCTTTCCTTTTATTCACCATAAGTACATAAGGTTTTTCATGCTTCAAATCATTGTCCACTTGGAGAATAAGGATATGAAGATCAGATACAGACTTCTCAATGTTGTTCATGTTGAAATTTAAAAGAAAGTTAGAGAAGCTCTGGGGGAGTGATGCAAGAATGAGATTAGTACCCAATTCTTCAGGGAGTTTAAACCCTAGAACCAACAAGCGCTCAATGTAGCCAATGAGCTTGAATACATGAGGCCCAGTTGGGGAACCCTCTCCAATATTTCTCTGAAATAGATCCTTGGAGATCTCAATCCTTTCCTCTGTTGATCTCTCCTAGTATAGACCATGGAGTTGCCCGATCATGCTGTAGGAATCCATGTCTTCATGAGACTTCATGAGATCATGTGACATTGATGATAGCATCAAACATTGAATGTTGAGTGAATCTCTCAAATGTTGATCATAGACTAGGAAATCTTCATTACTGGACCCTTGGGCAGGTGAATCAAGAAGTGAGGACTCAAGCACTTAAAACATTCGTTCATGGCATAGGATAACCCAAAGACGCCTAAACCATTCTAGAAAGTTACTATTGGTGAGGATATTGTCTTTATCCAGAATTGATCGTAGAGGAAATGTGGTTGACAAGTTTTTCATATTAATTCTAAAAATTAAAAGATCATATTTATTAGTACTTTCTTGATTACATTTTATGAGAGATAATAAATTTTATAAAGTCTCCCACTATTTATTAAGTCCCAATGGCCCTCACCATTGAACTTGGAATGTCAAGTTCCTTTGAAATTCTAGTGGGAAGGATCTATATTCCCCATTGCATAACCCCCAAAAGGTGGGTCAAGCTATTATAAGGTATTTAAGTAGGTAGGTCTTTGCCAACTATGAGCTTATAGTTCTTTGGTCCATTGAGTGGACTCCCCAATCCTGAAAACCAAACTTTGATTTCCTCAACACTAGCCTCCATTTTACAACATGTCGAGAAAGGGATACTCCTCTTGATGTACAATTTTTATGTCAACCGAAAACATTCATAAGAGATTCCTTTATAAAATTAAGTTTCCCAACAAGGGTTGGTCAAACACCTAGTTTTATTGAGTCTTGCCCTTAATCCAGTAATAGAAGGCTTGGTCTGATTTAATATGGTATTTGAGAGATTTTATTCTATATGAGTAGTTTTTCATTATCACATTCTTGTTAATATTAAGTGATTCATGCTTAAGTGATTAACCATGTTCTGATAATGTTTACGCACATTCCGTTTTTTATTTTATTCTATCTTTGCATGTTTTTTTATTTCATTAATTATGTGATTGCAAAAACTCATACATAATAAATAAACCATGAAATGATACAGAAATAAAATAATATTTCATGATCATGATATTCTATTGGTTAGCTTATCTAGTTGTTTTGATAAGCTATCCCTGACCTAAGGAAAACACCTTGAACTTGATGGTTCGTGTTTTTCAGCTCCCACCTGTCCACCTTTGTATCTTATTATGTTAGTTTTCACCTCGGATTCGGTTTTTGAACTGTCTCCTCTAGCTTGGGAGATCCTCCATTACATGGGGTTTACATTAAATAAACCATGGGCATGCAGGCCCTATATTTCATTAGAAGAAGGTGTGTAGTCCAACGAATGTAAATTAAATAAATTTAAATGAAACCATAAACACAAAGGGTCTTTGGTCTAGATCACGATCATCTATAGCCGGAAACAACATTTACGCATATTTAGTATTCAAATTATTTTAATCATTCTTCCATTCCAGACAAGTCATGCTTGAATTTAATTAATTATGATCTTATAATTATTTAATTATTTATCTTAAATTCCATTTTTAAATTCCTTGAGATTATCCTAATCTATATTTCTTGTACGGGTCTTTTTACTTTGGAGGAAACCGAGTGAAATTCCATTTCTGTAAAGTACACAGCATTTAGGCTATATTACACGGCGTGTATTTATTCACCCTGTATCCAATGTACATGTCGGGAGCTTTGGTGTGTTCTTTGTAAAATGGAAATTTTGGAGTACACTGTGTGTAGATTAATCTAACATGGCATGTACTTCCTTGTTATGTGGTTACCGGCCTGACAATCCCATGTACGCGGTACATGGCTTCTCCTTGTACATGGTTTTCCCTGGTCCGAATCAGACTACACGACGTGTTGAATCAACATAAAAACCATATATTCGGATTTACACATGCCATTCATTCCTGTTCAACACGATGTAACAAATACTTAGGAATTCTCAATTCACACGGCGTGGTTTTGCAGACCAGTACTAGTTCGTTGAACCTAAGTACATGGCTTGTAGTTTTCACTACACGTTGTGTATTCTTGTGTTGTACAGACAGAAAGGGCAGCTCCTCTTGATGAGTTCCTAAATTTTATTTTAATCAAAATTAAAATTGAATGGTCATTTATGTGATGTGAATATAAAAATGAAGGTGTAAGAACTTATAACATTCATTCATATTTATAGAACGAGTTTTCTTGAATTGAATCAAATATAAATGTGTAAATTATAAATGAAAATTAAATAACTATAATCAATGTTGTAACCTCACTCTAATACCAATTGAAGGTTCTGAGCATAGTGGAAGCTCGTTGGTGGATATGGCCACATGGATTTTTGTCATAAGAAATGATAAATCCGGGATCAATACAATGATAAACGTCAGACTCCACGGATCAAATCACAAAAATAAACAAAGAAGAAGAATTGACCTAGAACCACAATGGAGGATTTTCACAGGTTGATTATAATTAATTTAATTAATTGAAAATAAATAACTTTTTGGCATTCTTTATTCGTTTATATTTCTGATCACGCTCTGATGTGATTCACCATTGCGTCGCAGAAGCCATGTGTAGACTTCCTCTAGTGGTGATCCACATATGCACCACATATCTCTGGACATCGCCAAAGGAATCTCCGAGTGCTAGCATGGAGAAGCATTTTCTTGCGTTGTCCACCTTAGATCATCTTGATCTTATGGAGGAAGGTCTCTCTTGTTCTTGAGAGCGTTCTTGGAAGAAGGAGTTATTTTGTCCTTGAAATAATTATCCATAATTATTGTGCATAATGATTGGGAAAATGTGTTGGGGTTGTAAGGATATTTATAATCAGGTTTGAGGTTATAGAATGTTGAAAATAAATATATGTGTTACGCATTTTATTTATTTCATTAACTCTCACTAAAAACCCCCATGTTGAATAATTAATTCCTTGACATGCGCCCACACTGATTAGAATAAATATCATTTAATAAAACAATATTATATCCTCAAAATCCCAACTAGAAAAACTACACGGAGTGTAATCATTGATACACTGTGTGTACTTTTTTTCATAAAAAACTACACGGTGTGAAATCATTAATACACAGCATGTACTTGTTTTTCATTTTCATTCCAAAATGAAAACTACACGGTGTGTAATCATTAATAAATGGAATGTAATTGTTTTCAAAAATAAAAACTACACTGCGTGTAATCATTAATACATGGCATGTAATTGTTTTAATTTTATCCTTCCTCCAACATTAAAACGATTTAGGATTCCTTGAATAATTATTAAAACATGTATGGGAATAATCTTTATTCTACTTGAGATACGTGGATACACTTAGTGAATGACCCTCTAGGCCTCTTTCTCGTTGGAATTAGGCGGGCATGCCAAAAGTGCAAGATTACTGTTTACCAACAGGTCAAGGCACCCAAGAGAATGATGTTGATGCCACATTGATGTGTCACATCATTCGAATTCTTACTGTGTAATTTAATCCCTTTGTGTCAATATCTCATCAAGTAGGTTTCATGGTAGTGTCATAAACCTATATGCTTGATCTGTCATTCTTTAACTTCCAGAAACAAACTCGTCGTGACACCATGGCCATGGAATTTCTTCGACAGTTCTATTTCAATCAAAGGGCTGGATATATTTACTGCCATTAATATGGAAGGAACAAATCCTACCTCAAATTATCCATTAACAACATGTCATTCATGACACACCCAATGTACCCTACCTCCCGCCAACTGTCTGTGTGACGATTTTAATCAGAGAATCTAAGTGTGTGAGTCATGACATGTGTTAATGATAATATACCAGTCTAAGGACCATTACACATGCTTGTATATAGAAACTTCTGATGACACCAAGACATGCGGAATTGCTACTGGTGGGTTTGTTATCATAATCTCTCATCTTGGAGATTACCAAGTGCGAGCTCCATGAGAGAGAGTCTCATATTTTTACGAGTACTCGCACATGACGGTATGTATACCTTGTGTCCTATCATAGTATGTCATCCAACCATAGAACATTATTTAATAATATTATTATATCATTTCAAGTTTCTCATCATTGCAGGGATATGCCATGACCTTTTTACTGAAACAAATATTCCATTACATTATTATATTATAGTCATGCAGAACAATGAACAATATATCATTAGTGTACATTCATGTAATCAAAGTACAAAAAGTTTGTTATTAGGACACCTGCTTTAAAAATAACAAGGTAAATGTTGATGATGAAACGGTAAATCAATTAACAATTTTTAATCAGTCTAAACTTGGCTTTGGTGGAGTTCATGAATGATTGATTTTAGATGATGAACATCACAGAGCACGTACATATGTTCTACTTAATAGTGAAGAAATAATACAATTTTTATTGCGAGTTATCCTATCACTAATTCTATAATATTTGTTACAGTAAATTAATATTATTTTATTTTTATGTTATATAATAGTCATATCAAGAAATAACTTCCACAAATTACAGCAGTGGATCTTGAAGAATGTCGGTAAAATAATTTTTTCTACTGGTTTCAAAAATTGGTAAAATAGATTATTTATGGTTTAACATATAATATAAATTTATTTCTTTTTATATTGATAATTTTTTACAAATATTTAGGTATCTCAACATTTTGATAAAATTAATAATTGATTGTGTGTATTGAGTAACCCCCCATCCAAAATGATAAAATTTTATAATTCATATGTGGTGAATGGTTTTTGATCTCATACACAAGCATATGGAGAATAATAAATAATGAATAGTGGTGTTTTCTTGAAAGGATCTCATTATATATAAATTGATTTTGACTTTTATGGCATTCTATAAGGAATTATTTAATGATGTTATCTAGGATAGAATTACATAACAATGTTTAAATGTCAGTGGTTGGATACTAAGAGAGGAATGTGTGTTCATCCGAGCGTTGAATTCATTGATATTAAATATATAATTCTTCTTGTAGTAAATGAACCATTTTTATCAGCTCATGAGGAACATAAAAATTATTATGAAATTTACCGTGCTTCTTTAAAAGAGTGGGTTGATTGGTAGAGAATAATAAGAATGAAATCTCCAAAAAATTAGTTTACTCGAAGTGAATTTGGTTTCGCTGAAGTGCAAGGAATTGAAATTTTTCAAGAGACTACTCCAAATACATCTTTTTCATGAAGAGAGGTGAATGTTAATGATGACACCCCATGGTTAAGGGTCAAAGGTTCTGATGATGTTAATGATGTTACAAATGAATTTTAAATGACAAGAGATGATGAAAAAAAACTCGTATGGAAATTAATGATTCTAAGGAAGAATATAAAGACATTGACATCGTCTGATATAAAGATGATCATGAATATGAATATTTAAATGGTTAAATAATGGTTATAATAAAATATAACATATATCTATATATAATATTTGTTTTTAACTATTTTAGAACAATAGTCATTTTTTGTTTTAAATGGGAAAGGATTTGTTTCGTTAGTTGTAGAAGGTTGATCTACCCTTGGACGAGTAAGATGTTGGATCATCTGAACTTCAAACTGCTTGTAGTTTAGGGAGGACTTGGATGGCGGTGGTCTTGCCTGATTGTTGATTCCTAACCCTATCCTAGAGTGGCATCCACATCTAGGTTTCAATCTATGCATGTAGAGGTATCTTTTCCTGTGTATTTTAGTTAGTTTTCATTAATTTATTTATATACTAATTTTTTGATTATTTGTTCTTTTTTTCACATATTTTTACATATAGTTGTTGGATAGGGGAGTTCTATATTGAGAAATTATTTTTTTGAAGCATTGGTCACATGGGAATAGATTCCCATTGACATTGAGCATCACATGTTCGATCATTAGATGATATGTAAATAAATAATATTTTTTTATTTTTATTTAATTGATAACTTGATATTATAATTAATTTTTAGGTTTTATGGTATACCATTGATGATAAAATGTGTGGTGTTATCTGGAAGGAATGGGAGGGGTTTATGCATGAGTGTTGCCATCATTTTTTGCACAATTGTATATGGAAAGAAATAATGGAAGCAGGAGTGACATATTTTGACGAGTCTTGTCACACCCACACACCTGATTACATTTATTATAAGGTTAGGGATGGATTATGTTCACACTAGTTGGGTGTTCATTTTCATAGGAAATCATCGATAAGTCGACGAAACTAGGGGTGATAAGAGGCAACACATCGAGCTGGTTGTCGTACATTCAGTACACATAAGGAACATATCGTAAGTAATTATTTTAAAAAATAATTTATATAACTTTAAATATAAACTATTTATTTTATATTAATACAAGAATTAGAATATATTGATATTGCAGAGTTCAACATTTATAGGAGGATGCACATCAATTCAGTCACTAGAGATATTAGAGGGGATCTCCAACATCAAATTGTGGTAAGTGATATTTTTAGTTTTAAAATTAACTACAAATAATATTTTATCTATTTTAATTTTAATTTGAAATTGAATGAGTAATATTAGGTTGTGACATCTTATAAATAGACTGATAGTTAGGTCGAGACTAAGGGTTAGACCAGTGCCCACCAATTTGATGAGGCAACATAGATGCAGGTGACCCATTATGGCTTCAAGAAAGGCCGAGTTGTTGGTATCGGATCACGATTAATAGATAAGAGTTATTATAGGACCATTGTGATGACAGTGTCCAGCTCAAGAAGTGCTTGTGGAGAGTCATCATCATCTACTACACATTATCAGGAGTAACTGTGAGCTCAGAGTGAGCTTATAGAGAGCATGCATATAGAAGAGGAAGAGCTCTGTTGATCATAGTATCAGTCGCTAGAGGAGGAGATTTGTGGATGGTAGCAGCAGCATGAATAGATGATAGAGTACATTCATTTTCTGACTCATGGTTTAGGGATGAAGTTCTCTTCACCATCTCCTCCATCTCTTCCAAAAGACCCTCCAGTGATGTCAACTTCTCCAGAAGACCCCCCAATGATGTCATCTCCTCTAGAAGACCCCTAGTAATATATTTAAATTTTATAATGAAACATTTAAATGTCATTTTTTTGTAATATTATATATCTATATTTTTATATTTTTTATTTTTTATATTGTTTTGAATATTGTGTTTTTAACTTGTTTTTTAATTTTTTTTATTATTTTATTATTTTATTATTTTAATTTTTTTATTATGTTACTTATTTTAATATTTATTTATTATTTTATTAAAATTATTATTTATTATTATTTTATTGTTATTATTGTTATTATTATTTTACTTATTTATTTCTATGAATATTGAGGTTTTTATTATTTTATTATTTTGTATTATTTTTTATTATCATTATTCTTATTAATATTAATATTATTAATATTATTATTATTATTATTATTATTATTATCACTATTATTATTTATATTATTAGTATTATTAATATTAAGAGTATAATTTTATTATTATTGTTATTTATAATATTCTCATTTTATTATTATTATTATTATTTTATTAATTTTATTTTTAAATTGTTATTATTATTATCTTCTTATTATTATTATTTAATATTATTTTACTAATATTATATTATTATTAGTAATATTATTTTTTAAAATTTTATTAATAATATTATTTTATTTTGTTTAATATTTTTTGCGATGGACCCGTTGTAAATAAGTATTTTTTAAATACCACGAGTTATCTATTTGTGACCGGTGAAGTTGTTGTCACAAATATGGTTTTTTATGATGGTCTTTCACAAGAAAACATATTTGGGATGAGATTTTTGGCAACGAGTAATTAATGACGGGTTCCCATTGCAAATAACTAAATTTTCAGTAGTTTAACACACAATGATCAATAATGCCCTATACAATAAACCCCAATTTAATATTGGATCTATAAGAAAAAAAATTAGATCATATGAAAAACCATAGATCAAGAATCAACATCTCTAATCTATGGTTATGTTCAAGGGTAGAAGAGTGGATCTAGATAAAAAATTATGTATATTGAAGAACAAGAAGATAACTTTGAAACACTAGATAAAAAAATAAGGATCCATAAAAAATTATCATCAGGAGTAAATGATACTTCAAAATCACTAAGAGGGGTCTACTTGGTCAAGATAATATTCCACCATAAGAGGATGTGGTAAAATGGATGATGTTTTAGTCTTAAAATAAATAATTTTGATTAATTTAATCATATCGAATGGTTTGGACTTATGGTTTAGAAACAAGTACACCAACCATGCCCCCCTTTTTGGGATGCTATAGTATTTTAATGGTTTGGATAAATGTTTTGAAAAACTATGCACCAATCAAGTGAAATGCCTATGTCCCAAATTATAATATCTAAGGAGGTGGTTGTATAGTTTTTACTAACTATATTCCCTCCTTTAGAACTCCAACAAAAGGTTAAAGGTTTTTTGAGAAGGCCTTCATGGTTTTCCCTAATCATGAAATAATCATTCAAATGTTCAAAAAACTATAAAGACATCCAAAAGTCACTACAAATGACTGAAGAGAAATCTCAAATAACATATTGTCAAAATAAGGAATGTAAGTACCTAAAAGAAACACCAGGAAGAAATATTTATCCACACCATAATTCATTCTAAACCCAGAAGGATAAGTCAAAGAAGGTTATCCCACAAAGACATGTGTCCATTACTCCCTCAATAAAGACCCCCACTCCCAAGTCTCAATTAGAACCATGATACCACAATACTCAAACCAATGGAATAAACTTTTCAAATAGAACCCTTACATGAGAATAAAATATTTATAATGGTTTCTCAGTCACATACATATCAGGTTTTATGTCAATATTATCACTAATCAAAACATAAGATGAGTCATACTTATAATTCTTGAACTGGGACACATATAAAACATTGTATATTAGAGATAACTAAGGTATTTAATCCATGTATAATGACACATTTTCATGTCATTAAAGGGCCATGAATGGTCCCACATATCTAAGAGTGTGTTTACCTTAATTTCTAAGAATTCAGTGAGTCAAATGGGGTGAGACATTCCAGAAAACATGTCAACCAACCAAAAACTCGAATGAATGCTGGTGGTGGTCTTGAAAAGAATTGTACTATATCTTATACATCACTACACATTGATGATTCAACTGTATCTTCATCATTGTATCTTAAAATAGACTTTTTTCTTCCAAGTAATCCTCTTTAAATTGAGATCAATAGAGATAAAAGATTGGTAACTATTATTATAATCAAATTCAACCAGTCCAAAATAACTATCTCAATCCACTATGCAGTCCAAGACACAATAATGGAGCATATACTCTAGATTTTATTATCACTCACCATATTCCCATAATTCTAGGGTTGATATGTCATGTTTATCCTAACCTGTCACACCCGAACATCACTTTGAGATATGTTTTTAATTTTAATTTTTATCACGTAAGATTAATTGAATTTTTATAATTGTTTTGTTAGAATTTAGGATGAGCATGTAATTATTGTTTTCTTTTTTCACTGATAAATGAACGCTGCCTTGATAATGCCCGACGAGCGGGAAGGGCACAGGTGAAGCCAAGCGGCCAGCCTGGTGTGCGGGTGGACCTTTTTATTGTTAATATTTTAAACACATAATTTTTTTATTAACATCGTTAGTATTATTATTATTATTGACCCCTTTATTAATTTATATTATTAAATTTATTTATCATTTTTATTTATTTATTTTATTATAGGGTCGTTTAGTTTGTTTTTTATTTTTTATTTTTTTGGTTCATATTCCAATATTTTTTTATTTCTATTATTTTTCTTTTCCCTATTTTTTCTATCTGTTATTTTCAATTTATTTTTTTCCACTCTCTCTTTTATTTATTCTCTCCATCACACTCTACCCCTCATGTGGTCCCCTATTCATTTTTGTCTCCTCCTAGTTCACACACAAGAAGCTCTCCCTAACCCTAGCATCCGCATCTCACCTCTCACTGTATCAGCTTCCGCACCACTTCATCAGCTGGATCCCATACAGGCGACGTCGCACCTCCCTCCCTCTCTACCCAGCAGTGCCAACCACACCACACCCTCCCTCCTCCTCCTCCATGCTAAACCGCAGCTTCCTCCTTCTCTGCCTAGCTGCACCGACCGTACAGCACCCTCCCACCTTCTCTTGGTCGCACCTCCCTTCTCTCGTGCCTCCTCCCTCGCTGGTCGCTTCCCTTAAAACTCTCTGGTCACAACCACACCTCTTTCCAATGTGGTTACTTCCAGTTCAATTATCCTTTTGACACCCTCCACCGCAACCAACCAGCCTCTTGAACCTTTCGCCTTAAGTGTAGAGTAAACTAATTTTGATTTCATCCATTTTGGCAGTGTTGCGGTTATGGCGTAGTTTGTATTTGGGTTATTTTTTATTCATTTGTCTGATACCTTGTTTTAGGGTTTCACGTGGTCTATTTGAGGTGTGGTGGGAATGAAATTGTCTTTTCAAGTCGAGTTTCTGAAATCTACTACACATTGGTAGGTGATTCCATGTTTAAGGATTTATTAATTATTTGGGTTTCTTGTTTAATTATTTTAACATATTCATTTATTAGTTTCCAATGGGCATAGTCAGTTTTATTTGGAATTTGTTATGTTTTTGTTTTGGTAGTACATATTTATGAAATACTAGTGTCTATTAAATTTATGTAGTTGTTTTGTTAGAATGTGTAGGATTTTTAGTTGTGTGTTTGATGTGTGTTAGTGTGTGTTGTGCTGTAAATAGGTTATGATGTGGTTTTGTTGGACACCTTGAGTCATGAATCTTATTTTTTAAAAACTTTAAATATATTTTTCTAGTGCTAATTTATTTTAGTTATGACCTTGAAGGTGGCCCCTCGCTTGGGTCACTGCCACTTGGGAAAGCAGGGAAAGCTGACATAAACGTATATTGGGCCTTTCGAGATTACTAAGAGGATTAGAATGATGGAATACGGGTTAGATTTACCTTCACTTTTGACATCGATTCATGATATATTTCATGTCTCCCAACAGAAAAAGTAAAATCTCAATCCATCACATGTGTTGAATTGAGAGGAGTTGGAGATAGAGCCTAATTTATTAGAGTTTGAGCAGCTTTTCTGGATAGTGGATTCTCAAGAGAAGGTGCTTCATGGAAAGTCTATTACTTTGGTTCGCATTCATTGGAAGCATGGGAATGATGAGCATGAGAATTGGGAGCATAATTCTTGGGTTGAGTAGGAGTACCCATTTATATTCTCTGATCAGGCTTCGAATTGACTTTTGGAGGGTGGAAAGTTTCTATTGTAGAGAGAATTGTCACACCCAGACATCGCTTTGAGGTCTGTCTTTAATTTTAATTTTTATCACATAAGTGTAATTGCATTTTTATAATTGTTTTGTTGGAATGCGGGATGATCACGAAATTATTTTTTTCTTTTTAAGCTAATAAATGAATGTTTCCTTGACAATGCCCGATGAGAGGGCAGGGCACGGGCAAAGCCGAGTAGCCTACCTGGTGTGCGGGTGGACCTTTTTATTATTAATGTTTTAAATGTATACTTTTTTTATTTACATTATTATTATTATTATTATTAAACAATTTATTAATTTATAATTTTAAATTCATTTATCATTTTTATTTATTTATTTTTTTTAGGTTGGTTTAGTTTATTATTTTGTTTTTGGTTCCTATTCCACTTTTTTTTATTCTTTTTGTATTCACTCTTTTTTTATTATTTCTTTTCTATTTAATTTTTCTCTCTATTATTTCTTATCCCTATAACACTCTATCCCTCACATGGTGCACTGTTCATCTCTTTCTCCTCCTGGTTTTCCCCTAAGTAGCTATCCCTAACCCTAGCAGCCGCATCTCACCTCTCACCAGATCTGCTCCCGCACCACTTCCTCAAACGAATCATGCACCAGCAATGTCACACCTCCCTCCTGCTCTGCCCAGCCTCTCCGACCGTGTCATACCCTCTCCCCTTCCTCTTCCACCACATTGGCCTGCACCTTCCTCCCACTCTGCCTAGCCACACCGACCGCGTCCTAACCTCCCACCTTCTCTCGGTCGCACCTCCCTTCCCATGTACCTCCACTCTCGCTGGCCACACCCCCAGCAACTCTCCGGTCTCGACCAAACCACTTTTTTTGTGAGGTTCCATTCGGCCCAATTCTCCTTTAGGAACCCTCCACCACAACCGACCAACCTCTTGAACCTCTCACCTTAGGTTTAGAGTAAACTAGTTGTGATTTATTTCCTTTTAGTGTTTCTACGGTTAGGGTTTAGTTTGTGATTGGGTTATTTGTTATTAGTTTGTGTGATACCTTGTTTTAGGATTTCTTGTAGTCTACATGAGGAATGGTGGGCATGCAACGACCTTTGAGCGTCGAGGTTTTGAAATCTACTACATGTCGGTTGGTGATTCCATGTCTAAGGATTGATTAATTAATTGGGTTTCTTGTTTAATTATTTTAACATATTCATTTATTAGTTTCCAATGGGCGTAGTCGGTTTTATTTGGAATATTCTGAGTTTTTATTTTGGTAGTATGTATTTATAAAATATTAGTGACTATCAAATTTATATAGGCATTTTGTTAGAATGTGAAAGAGTTAAAATTATGTTTTTGACATGTGTCAGTGTGTGTTGTGTTATAAATATGTTCTGATGTGGTTTTTATGGACACCTTGAGTCATGCATATTTTATATTTTTTTAACTATTAAATATATTTTTGTAGAGCTTATT
Source organism: Viscum album (assembly GCA_963277665.1). Classification (NCBI taxonomy): domain Eukaryota; kingdom Viridiplantae; phylum Streptophyta; class Magnoliopsida; order Santalales; family Viscaceae; genus Viscum; species Viscum album. The sequence goes on along the minus strand of OY728126.1, from coordinate 761,500,398 downwards.
TATTTTAGTTTTGAACTTTAAAAATTTTACAACTGGTTATTTGACTGTGTGGATAATATAGGTTGAGTTTTGAACAAAATTAATGGTGTTAATAATGTTTTAAAAATTAATTTTTGTATGGGAAGTGTGGTGAAACACTTAGATAACATTATCTGTGTTTTGTGTATGTTACTTTGTCATGAAATGTGGCATGTTTGACTTAATTGAACACAAAATGGGAACCTGGGTATTAGGTTGGCGGACTAGGTTTATTGTCCTAGTGACACAGAAGTGGCCTCATCCCAGTTTCACTCAGTTGGTTTGATGATTACAACACTAAAAAAACTATGGGTGATGTTTGGGGACAACTAGGTAATGGATGTGTTTCCCTACCAGTGGCTCATGCACAAGAGTGTATATTGTTGTGGTTCTTACTCCTTTGTTCACTGAGACATGAAGTTCTAGGGTCACTTTTTATGCTAGAACCTATAGGGACTCCCCCACTTTGGTGCTCTGGGATTACATTTCACTCACCTAGGACATATAGTGTATCCTTTGTGGTGTTATAAAAAATAAAGTGTTATATTTTCTTTTTAAACTGTTTTCCCTTAATGTTTTCATTCTTCATACTTTTTTATTTTAAAAAATTATGCACTTATTTTTATTCCTTAATTAAACTTGAAACTATTTTTGTCTGTCAATCTTTACATGTGGAATATCTTATTGGTCACATATTATTGAGCATTGTCTCACACCCTACATACACCCTTGGGTGTAAGTAGATTTGGTTATGTCTAATGCAGGTAAGGGTAAGGCTTTTGGGATTGGTGGTTCAGGTTGTTAGCTGACACCTTGGCGTGGCATTGTGGAGATGGCATGAGGGTGGTCTCCTCCAGCCAGGGGTGGTTTTTGAATTGGTTTTTGGACACCATGTTTTGTAGTTGTTTGGGTTTTGTGTTGAACTTGTAACTAAAATCCTGGTTTTTGGAAAAGGCCCATTTGGTTTTGACTTTTAGTTTGGCATATTTTACTTTGTTCATTATTTTTTGTATGTTTTTCCTAATTAGGTAAATCATTCCCAGAGATTTATTTTGATACTTGGGAACTTGTGCCATCCTGTGGGGATCAGGAATGCCCCTCGGGCCTTGTTGTCGACTGGTTCGGGCATCGATTAGATAGAGACCCGATTTGGTTCATGAAAGAATATTATTATAGGTTTGGTTTAGGATCTTTGGTTATTTTATTGTCGATGAGTCGGGATGGATATATACTTGGATGGTTGGGGATTAGAATTTTGGTTACGAGTAGGGTGCCTGGCCAGCACACCTCATGACAGACCCTGAGTCGACATGGGGTGTCAAGATAATTGTTTTACTTCTTTTCTAGGTGGGACGTGCAGGCTATATATTGTGTGTGGAAATCGGATGGGGAGGAAGTGGTTTTGACATGATGTTACTCTTGCACGTTTGGTTTACTGATGATTACTGTCCTTGCTGAAAATTTTATTTTTCTTCAGAAATGATGTATTAATGATGTTGTTTTTGTGACTGTTGCTTCTTGCAGCGTGATTCCTCCCCGAAGAGATTACACACACCCACTGGAGGATGCCAGAGAGCGTTCTCCCTCACCACTTGATCAGAGATTGGTTGAAGTTGTGCTCTGAGCTGTTCAGGCTTTAAGACAAGGGGTGACTCCTACTCCTACTATTATTTCAGCCATAAGAGATGAGTCAGGCTCCAATAAGGACAAGGCTCAAGAGTTTATGAAGAATAAAGCTCATTCATTCTGAGGTAGCTCAGAACCTCAAGAGGAATATGAATGGCTTGGGAAGATAGAGCGTATGTTTGAGTTCTTTGACACACCTGAGGAGGTGCGGGTAAAGTGTGCCTCTTTTTCAGCTAGAGGGTCCTAGTCGTAGAGGGTGGGAATCAGTTATCCAAGCTGGGAAGCATGAGATGATGGGTTGGAAGGATATCAAGGCCATCTTCAACAAGAAGTATTGTCCTAAGGTTTTGACTTATGCCAGATCTCGAGAGTTCAGGGATCTTTCATAGTGTAATCAAACAGTGGAAGAGTATGCAAACCACTTTTCTGAGCTAGTTCGGTACACACATGAGATTGTTTCAAGTGAATACTATACATCTCAGAAGTTTGAGAAGGGGCTTCGACTAGAAATATACTCTCTGATAATTTTATTCATGCTGGGAACTTATGATGAAGTTGTTGATCGTGATTTCATGGTCAAGATTGATCATAGAGCAAAGTCGATATTTCCTGGAGCAGTGTCAGTGTTTGGTAGTATTTGTTCATCTGAGAAGAAGATAAAGTGTGATGAGCAAGGGAAGAGGGGCAATGGCATCTTAGGCCATCCTTTTAGATAGACTTCATTTGTGGCTCTTGTTAAAGGATTTATTGTGTTCCATCCATGTGGGAAGGCAGGGCACATCCGACCTGTGTGTCCCACTCTGCCAAGGCCTTGCTTTCGATGATGATTTGTGGGGCATGTGCAGCTCTTTTGTAGATTAAAATGCCCTTATCAGAGTGGAGTACGGTCTATGGCTTCTAGGGGAGTACCAGTTTAGTTAGAATCGACCATGACTATGGGATCTTGGTTTGGTGGTCATCGTGGAAGAACTAGATCATCCTCGAGGTAGAGCCAGGTTAGGGTAGATCCACAGGTGAGATGTCATTCTCAAGAAAGGACCAGACATCTTCATGTTGTTGATCAAGCACCAGTGGAATCTGATGCATCACCTTCTACTATTCAAGGTACCATTCTTGTTGCATCTTCTTTAGCTGTCGTCCTTTTTGATACTGGTGCATCTAACTCTTTTCTATCTACTCATCTTGTAATCTTTTTGAGCCTTCCAACTGAGATTTTATCTATTGCAATGGAGTTAGTGACACCTCTAGGTAAGAAAACGGAGTAGGGTCTTAGGTTTCCATCATGCACACTTTCTGTGTTAGGAGTTGAAATGGTAGGGGATTTATTGGTCTTAGATATGGAATTGTTTGATGTAATCCTCATTATGGACTGGCTGGTTTGATTTAAAGCACATATTAACGACTATCAGCACCATGTCGGCTTTTTGGCACAAAATGAGAGTCCTTGGTTATTTCATAGAGAATGGTATCCTCGGTCGGGTCATGCGAGACCTCCACTTCCTGAGTTGGGAATCATTTTTCTCAGTTGTTGTCATTCGCATTGGAGGACGATGGTGGTTCTTCTTAGAGTGGGTTACCTCTTGTAGTGGATGATTTTCTAGAGGAATTTCTATATGATTTTCCAGGCATTCCCCTAGAGAGGGATGTAGAGATCTCGATTGAGTTGGCACTGGGAACATAGCCTATATCACTTCCCTCATATCACATGGCCCCCACCGAATTGAGGGAATTAAAGATACAGATGGAAGATTTGGAATCTAAAGGATTCATTCACTCGAGACTCTCTCCTTGGTCCGCCCTAGTTTTATTCACGAAGAAGGCCAGTGGAACCCTATGGTTGTGAATTGATTATTAGAAATTGAATAAGGTGGACATCAAGCATACATACCCTTGGCCCCGGATTCACAATTTGTTCAACCAGCACAAGGGGGAAAATGGTTCTCCAAAATCAACTTGCATTCAGGATTCCAGTAGCTCAAGGTGAGAGAAGAATACATCCCATAGACGGCTTTCCAAAGCAGGTATGGCCACTTCATGTACTTGGTCATGCCTTTAGGATTGGCGAATGCTACAGAATTTTTCAGGGAACTCATGAATAGGGTGTTCCACCAATATCTCGACTCCTTTGTTGGGGTATTTGTGGATGACATTCTGGTTTATTATGGATCTAAGGAGGAATATGACAACCACCTGTGCATTGTTTTGGGAACTTTTTGAGACTACCACCTGTATTCCAAATTCTCAAAGTGCACATTCTGAATTAGAGAAGTGAAGTTTTTGGGGAATGTCATCTCAGAACAAGGGGTTTCGGTGGATCCTGAGAAGATCAGTGTAGTGATGTCATTGGAACAACTGAATAATGTGTTTGAGATCATGAGTTTTCTTGTCCTATCATGTTATTACAGGAATGGTGTTTGGGATTTCTCACGGCTTTCCTCCTCCATGACTGAACTCACCCAGAAAAGGGTGAAGTTTGAATTGATCCCCCAGTACAAGTAATCCTTTGAAGAGATGAAGTGATGATTGACCCCCACACCATTTTTGATCTAACTAGAGTCTGTGAAGGGCTATGTGATTTATTTTGATGCTTCAGGTATAGGATTTGGGTGTGTACTCATGCAGGATAATCATGTGGTGGATTATGATTCTCGCTAGCTCCGTCCGCATGAGAAGAATTATCTGACTCACAACTTGGATTTGGAAGTAGTGATGCATTCCCTGAATACTTGGCATCATTACCTCTTTCGGAGAAATTTTTGGTCTAATCAGACCATAAGATCCTTGCCTATATTTTCTCTCAGAATAATCTCAATTTGAGGTAGTGTCACTGGATCAAGTATCTACAGGGATTCAACTTTGACATTGTCTATACTCGGGAAAGGGTAATGTGGTGGATAGCTCTTTGAGCAGGAAGGTACCAGTATAGGTGTTGAGTAAGTCTAGCAATGAGTGGAATTTGATGGGGATATTTACCCAAAAGCACTCGAAGATCAGGGAGCACAGCGGAGGTACTTTCTAGGATATCATTCATTTGACTCCCGCTCTTCTAGATTTGATTCAGCGGGATCATCCTAGTGATGAGTTATGTCTATGATATATTCAGTTTTTTCGTGGTGGTGAGTCTCTTCATGATTAGTCTTTATCTCCTGAGAGGATCTTGTGCTTCAAGGGACGTGCAGTGGTGTCGTTGGCTCTGCAGAAGGTGGTGATACGGGATATCCACAAGTCTCAGTGGGTCATCCATCCTGGTATTACCAAGATGTATTACAATGTTCGTCCCTAGTTCTGGTTGCCAGGTATGAGATGGGACATATCCAACTTTGTATCGGGATGATACACTTGTCAGTAGGTGAATGCAGAGCATCAGAGACCATCTGGTTTGCTTCATCCATTACCCATTACAACCTGGAAGCGTGATGAGGTCAACATGGACTTCACTATTGTCTTGCCTCGTACACATTGGGGAAGGAATGATATTTGGGTAGTGATTGATCATTTTACAAAGTCATATCACTTTATCCTAATTAGAGATACACTGAAGGTGGATGAGTTGGGCCATCTGTATGTTCAGGATGTGGTCAGACATCATGGAGTGTTGTCAGCAGTTTTTTCTGACAGGGACCCCTACATCATCTCTTGGTTTTGGGGAGGCGTCCATAAGGCTTTGGGGTAGCAGATTAAGATGAGCACAATACACCATCCTCAAAAGGATTTCCAGATGGAGTGAGAAAATCAGATTTTGGAGGACATGCATCACGCATGTGTGTTGGATTTCGGAGGTTTATAGGATAGCCATTTGGTATTGGTTGAGTTTTCTTGTAATAATAGTTACCAATCCTCTATTATAATGGAACCCTACAAGGCGCTCTATGAATAGCCTTTTCAGTCTCATTTGTGTTGGGATAAGGTAGGTGAGACCTCACTTCTGGGACCAAACCGAGTTTAGGAGATGTCTGAGTAGGTCAAGTTAAATACATAGATTTTTTTTGACTTCCCAGAGTTTCCAAGACTCTTATTCAAATAAATGGAGATGGGATCTTTATTTTTTAGTGGGTGTCCAGGTGTTCTTGAAGGTGGAACCTTTCTTGGGTCACTACAACTTGGGAAATCAGGGGAAGCTGACACCGAGGTATGTTGGTCCTTTCGAGATTATTGAGCAGATTGGCAAGGTGGGATACAGGTCAGCTTTACCTTCACATTTGACGTCAATTCATGATGTATTTAAAGTCTCCCATCTGAAAATGTACAATCTCGATCCTTCACATGTGTTCAATTGGTAGGAGTTTCAGATAGAGCCTGATTTATCAGTGTTTGAGCAGCAAGTGCCGATAGTGGATTCTCAATAGAAGGTGCTTCGTGGGAAGTCCACTCTTTTGGTTCTCATTCTTTGGCAGCATGAAAATAAAGAGTTTGAGACTTGGCATGAGAAGTCTTGGGATGAGTTGGAGGGCCTATTTTTTATTTTCTGATCAGGCGTCGAATTGACATTCTAAGGGTGGAATGTTTCCATGGTGGGGAGAATTGTCACATACAAACTTCGTTTTGAGGTATGTTTTTAATTTTAATTTTTATCAAATATAATTAATTTCTATTTTATATTTGTTTTGGTGGAATGTGGGATAATCACAACATTAGTGTGTGATTTTTTCTCTGATAAATGAATTCTGCCTTGACAATTCCCAATTAGGTGGTATGGCACGGGCGAAGCCGAGCGGCATACCTAGTGTGTGGGTGGACCATTTTATTATTATCGTTTTAAACGTGTAATTTATTTATTTACATTATTATTATTATTATTATTGAACCCTTTATTAATTTATATTATTAAATTCATTTATCATTTTTATTTGTTTATTTTATTTTTGGTTGGTTTAGTTTATTTTTTCTTTTTTTCTTTTTTTCTTTTTTGGTTCCTATTCCACATTTTTTATTTCTATTCTTTTTATTTTCCCTCTTTTTTTATCCTTTCTTTTCTATTTCATTTTCTCTCTCTCTCTTTTATTTCTTATCTCCCTCACACTCTCTCCCTCGCATGGTGCATTGTTCATCTGTTTCTCCTCCTTGATCACACACAAGCAGTTATCCCAAACCCTAGCAGCTGCATCTCAGCTATCACCGGATCAACTCTCACACAACTTCCTCGTCTGGATCCTACATCGGTGACTTCACACCTCCCTTCTGCTCTTCCCAGCTACGCCGACCACTCCATACCCACCCTCCTTCCTCCTTCACCACGTTGGTCCACACCTCCCCCTCGCTCTGCGTAGCCACACTGACCACGCCGCACCCTCCCACCCTCTCTCGGCCGCACCTGCCTTCTCCTGCCCCTCCTCTCTCACTATCCACGCCACCTACAACTCTCTGTTCATGACCACACTACTTTCCAATGAGATTCCAGCCAGCACAATTCTCTTTCAGGCACCCTCCACTACAACTAACCAGCCTCTTGAACCTCTCACTTTAGGTGTAGAGTAAACTAGTTGTGATTTCTTCTCTTTTGGTGGTGTTGCAGTTAGAGTTTAGTTTGTGTCTAGGTTGTTTGTTATTCATTTGTGTGATACCTTTTTTAGGGTTTCTTGTGGTCTACTTGAGGCATGGTGGGAGTTTGACGGCCTTTTCATGTCGAGTTTTCAAAATCTACTACACGCTGATAGTAGATTCCATGTTTAAGTATTGATTAATTAATTGTGTTTCTTGTTTAATTATTTTAACATATTCATTTATTAGTTTTCAATAGGAGTAGTTGGTTTTATTTGGAATTTTCTACATTTTGGTTTTGGTAGTATGTATTTATGAAATATTAGTGTCTGTCAAATTTATGTAGTTATTTTGATAGAATGTGTATGAGTTGCAGTTGTGTTTTTGATGTGTGTCAGAGTGTGTTGTGTTGTAAATAGGTTCTAATTTTGTTTCGATGGATACCTTGAGTCAGGAATCTTGTATTTTTTTAATTATTAAATGGATTTTTTTAGTACTCGTTTATTTTAGTTATGACCTTTAAAAATTGTGCAACTGGTTATTTGACTGTCTGGATAATGTCAGTTGAGTTTGGAAAAAAATTACTGGTATTCATAATGTTTTAAAAATGAATTTTTTTTATAGGTAGTGTGGCGCAACACTTAGATAACATGCTATATTTTTTGCATATGTAACTTATTCAAGCAATGTGGCATGTTCAACTTAATTGATCACAAAATGGGAAGCCTGGGTATTAGGTGGGTGGACTAGGACTAGTGCGCTAGTGACACAGAAGTGGCCTCGATTTGGTTTCAATCAGTTGGTTTGAATATTACAACACTAAAAAACTATGGGAGATGATTGGGTACCACTAGGTTATGTATGTGTTTCCATACTAATGGATTTTGCATTAGAGTATATATTGTTGTGGTTATTAATCCTTTTTTCATTGAGACATGATGTTCTAGGGTCCCTTTTTATGCTAGTACCTATAGGGCCTCTCCCAATTTGGTGATATTGGATTCAATTTTACTCACCAACGACATAGGGTTTAACCTTTTTGGTGTTATAAAAATAAAAGTGTTTTATTTTCTTTTTAAACCATTTTCTGTTAAAGTTTTCATTATTCAAACTATTTTATTTAAAATTGTTTAAGCACTTATTTCTATTCCTTAGTTAAACTTGCAACTATTTTTGTCAGTTAATCATTACATGTGGAATCTCTTATTGGTGGCATCTTATTGAGTTTTAGATGACACCCTACATACACCCTTGGGTGTAAGTAGATTTGTTTATGTATGATGTAGGTAAAGGTAAGGCTTTTGGAATTGGTGGTTCAGGTCGTTAGATGACACCTTGGTGTGGCATTGTGGAGATGGTATGAGGATGGTTTCCTCTAGCCTGGGGTGGTTTTGAGTTAGTTTTTGGACACCAGGTTTTGCAGTTGTTTGGGTTTGTTGTTGAACAAGTAACTAAAATCCTGGTTTCTGGTAAGTGCATGTTTGGTTGTGACTTTTATATTGGCATATTTTACTTTGTTTATTGGTTTTTATATATGGTTTCTAATTGATTAAATCGTTCCCAAAGAGTTATTTTGATACCCGGGAACTTATTCTAGCCCATGGGGATCAGGAAAACCCCTCGGTCCTTGTCACAGAATGGGTCAAGCATCAGTTAGATAGTGACCCGATTTTGTTCATGACATAACCTGAGTTCCCATTTCCTCCTATAGGCCCTTCCTAAATCAAGAAGAAAAAATAGGTTCGATATATATAATAATGTCTCTAGGAATTCCAGGAAACCCTATGATCTCTTGCACAAAAATCATCCCCAATACTTCTAATTTTTTGGTGTCATGGATCAGTATAAAATAAGCTAACTTAGTCAACCAATCAATAACCACCAAAATGGAATTATTATATTGTAGATATTTATGTAAACCAATAATGAAATCCATTCAAATATCATTTTATTTACTTGTTGGCATAGGGAGAGGTTTAAGCAAACCTGAAGGATTTTGGTGATCAGCCTTTATTTATTTTCATGTGTAACATTGATACAAAAATTCAGCTATGTCCCATTTCATATAAGGACACCAAAACTAGTTCATCATTCTATAAAGAAAATTATAGGTTCTAGTGGGTGCATCCCACAAATAATTATAAATATCTCCCAACACTACCATCCTTGCAGTAAATGGAGGAACATATCGATTTCATAGGAAAATTATACCTTCCCTAGAGATAGAACACTCATAAATGGCCTCCCCACTATATAATTAATCCATGAAATTCTGAAACTTGTTATATTTCCCTTCTTTTGGGAGAATCATCTTAATAAGATTGGATTCTAAATTAACAATATCTATAAAATTATCATACGCTCCCTCTTTGACTCCCTAGTGCACTTGAGAAAAGTGTCCCATCTAATTCTATTCTTCACAAGCTTCCTTAATATTCCTAGGAGAGAACTCCCACTGATAGTGTCTATAACCACATTTCCATTTCCCAAAGTTTATTTAATGTCAATTTAGAATTATTACAGGTAATCCCCCCATAGTCTATTATGAAGGTTCAAATATTTTTTAGAAAAGAAGTAACCTGCACATTTATAGCCAGATGAAATGATAAATGTTTTCCCAAAATAATAGTGATGCTAAATTTTAAGGTAATTCACAAATTCTACTATTTCTGAATCATGATTGGGATAATTATTCTTATGATTTCAAAGATAACATGAGTCATAATCCACCATAAGACCCCCTTGCATAAGGATGCATGATACCGAAAGCATTTCAATAAACCACATATCCTTGACCAAACTATGGTAGATGCAAAGTCAGTTTTGAGGTCAAACACCTCTTTAGATTACTAAATTGTGTATAAAAATTAGATCCCCACTTGAACTTTACCCCTTTAATGTAAGATACTGATATTTTAGGATATATTTATTTTAAAATAAATTTATTTTATATCTTAATTTGAAAACAATATTGAGTTTAAACGAAATGTGAAAACATATTAAAATATTATTATGTGAAAATTATATCATTTTTTAATCCATCATTTAAATATTTTCATAGGTTTAAATTTCTTTTATTTTTCTAGAAAGAGTGATTTTTTAGTAATTAGCTAAAAAATAAAGTCTTTTATAAAACTCACAAATTTTTTCTTAAATAAAGTTATTTAAATATTTATATTCCATTTTTATTTTCTATTAAAGTAATATTATATCCATTATATTTACATTATGATCATATAAATGTTTTATATAACTATATGTTTAGACTTAAAAATGCATTTTTCTAGTAAGCTTATATTCATAATACTTTCCTGGTTTATTTTTAAATTAATTTTTGAAACATTTGGGGAAGAAATTTGGTAAAATGGATTCCATAATTTGAATTCTGAGGTTCAAATTTAGAAAAAATTTCCCTTTTATTTTTTGGAATGATTAATAGAAATCATAGTATTGTTTATCATATCAGTTAAGGGTAAATCGGGTAATTAAGGTTAAAAAATGTGATAAGACATTATAAATATTTCAAAAATTTCCTTTATTTTATTGGATAATTCTATTTCATCCATAATCATCCATACTATTAAAATATGAACTTTTTTTCACTTATCATTGGTTTTTACCTTTACGATATTTATATAAAGGATAAAGTAAAAAATGTCACTCTCTTACATTTAATATATGAAATATTGTTTAATGTGCATAAAAAAATTAGGTTTTTTTATAAATGGTTATTTGAGAGATTAATGATTTTGTTTATCATGGTAATTTATTTTTAATTTTTATTAATTGGATAATTAATTTAAAATCTTACAGAACACCGATGTCGTATTAATTCAATTAATAAAAAATAAATAAATTATTTCAAAATTATTAAAATAAATATAATTTAGATGAATTATTGTATTCTTTGAATTTTATAGATAAATATAACATATCAGTAATGTGATAAAGTATAATATTTTAAATCCATCTTTTTATTGATGTTTTTAATGTCAAATTAAATGAATAATGTAAAAAATTTCTTTTATAACATTTTATGAAAGTATTATTTTATTAATTTATTGAAAAATTATAAAAATACTGAAGTAGGATAAGGGGGATAATATAAGGTCTAAAATTTTGTCCCATTTCTACTAATGTTCTCATTTCCGTTTTTTGGTAACTTCCCGAACCCCTATAGTTCAAATGTCTTTATTGTTGCAGTAATTTTCAAAGGGATTAAAGACGAGCTAAAATAAATTTATTAGAAAGAAAACATCACATATACATGTCCAAATTATTATTGTTTTAGGTTATTTAAACTCATAATAATATTATATTCAAATTATATATATTTATCCCATTTTTACAAGAAAAAAATTATATTAAGTTAATTCCATAAGAAATTCAAAGAATGGCCCTCCACTCACTTATAAAAAGACACCCCATTTATCTTCTTCTTACACCACAGTGAGCCAAATATCTCAACCAAAAACCATCCAATTATCTTATCCAATTCCTAATCCATGAATTATAGGTTCTTTGCTTCTTAAAATACATTAACTAGGGTCCTCAAGAAGGGCTCTAAAGGAATCCTATCGATGAAGAGGTAATCATCTTTACCAACTCTTTCAAGTTTATTTCTTCTTTTAATTCCTATAAAAATATTTTAATAATAATAAAATAGTAACTAAAGTATCAAAAATATACTAATTGTTTTATTTTTATTATGGTAAAACCATTTTACAACTCTTTTATGCCCTATGAAATGCGAAAACATTACTTGTGCGTACAAACGACCTACCGTCTCCACGTAGAAGTGCAATTTGTTTTTCATAACCACTTGACTTATATGGTTATAAATATGAAAACAATGAATATATATAATATTAATTATATAATTATTATTTGTTAATTATAATATCACATATACCTTATTACATTCCAATTCGTTGGAAAAGGATAATGTCGCTTGTGCGTACATGTAGACTACCACCTCTATGAACTGATGTGATCTGTTTTCCATTTTTCACATTACAAAGATATTAAAAAGGATGGATTTAATGAATATATGTGATTTATATGATATAATAATGATTCTACAATGGTTAATTATTATTTACCTATTTTCATTCCATCTATCGAAACGTAAAAACGACATTCATGTGTACATACAACCTACCATCTCTATGAATAGAGTAATTAATTTATATATATATGATTTATGGATGAATATAAATATGTATATATTGAATATATATTATATTTATATCATTATAAAATTTATTGAGGTTATGGAACCATAATTATCCTAGAAGGACTAAAATTACCAAACCAACATTCTCATGAAAAATAAAGGTGTTAACACACAAAACAACTATAATAATAACATATTGTTAGAAAACAGTGGATAAATGTCATAAATGTCATAAATGGATCATATATGATTTTAAAAATATTAATATGATTCTTTAATATAATTATAATACATCTATATTTATCATATATGAGATTATATCGCTTTCGAAGAAATTTGAACTTGAGGTATGGGATTTCATCTCAATTTCCTCTCAATTGACACATATTTGGTATTATGCACCTATTTATTTTAATGTGGAGTATTTAATATACAGTTGATATATTTAACATGAATATATATTTTTTCATGATGAAAAATTTTCCAATTAATTTTTTTTCTTTCAAGGGATTAAAATTTCAAATTTTACCAAACATGTAATAATTTATTTTACAATATCATGTTTTGTATTTCTTTTATTTTCATTAAAGAAATATGATATTATATCCTTCATAAAATTCATCTATTTTATTATTATATAAATTTTTAATGTTTTTATACATTTTCTTTTATGTTTTATTCTATATTTTACTTGAATAAAACAATTAAATGTTTAAAATATAAGCTGATCATATTTCTATTACGATTGGATATATTTTTCTTCCATATCCATATTTTTCAAATAAAAAATAAAAAATACCTTTTTTATTTAATCAAAATACTTATTAAGGAATTTTTTTGATAGAAAATAATTTTTAATTTTTTTAAGGAATATTTCTAATGTTTTTTATAGGGTTCATTTTCAAATTTCTGTATCAAAATTCAAAAGGAATGTTTTTTAACGTATACAGTGTTAACAAATTTTACTTCTTCCAAAACCACTTTTTGATATTTTTTCTTCTTATATAATATTTCAATTATTTTACAAAGAAAAATCTTTAATGAAATATTATGTTAATATTTTACTTATATTATTTCTTATTCTCTAAATAGAATTATTTTATTACAAGACCTATATTTCTCGTGAATTGGTGGTCATATTTTATATATTATAAATCTTATTATCATTAACTTTCTCTTGAAATATTAACCTTCTTGTGATCATTTGAAATTGGAAAATAAATTTCTCTTAAATATTAATATTATTTTTATCAAGGATATGGTTATTTCTTAAAGCGTATATCATTTTTACATATGGTGTTTTGATATGAAAGTTATTTTATTAACTGGGAAAATATTGATATTATGTATTCTTTAACTAATACATATATTGGTTGATAAGGAATATTTTTTGTAAAATATATTGATTGTTCATTATATAAGGAATGTGTTGGACATACAATGATGGGTGGGGCCTAGTTATAGATATCTATTCGATGCATTTATAAGTCTCATGAGAAAAATAATTTATAAAAAATTATTAAATTGATGTTTTTATCTTCTTAACCATCAATTAATGTGTATTCAAATAAGGACTTGATGGTAAAGATGTCATGATATTTGATATCATCACATTGAACATTAATCATTTCCTTCATTAAAAAATTAATAATTATTATCCATGAAATCACATCATTAATACAATACATGGATGCATTTTGTGCTCATGTTATTGATTAAATAGTATGTGTTTTCAATTATTTACCATGTTATATTAATTATTCATTATTTACTCATGATAAATTATACTATATGAAACCCTTTCCAAGAATATGATTTTTCCATGTATTTTCCTTCCTTTCCTTATGATTTGAATAATAATATTATTAATAATATCAAGGATAGAAGAATAATTCATTAGTTATCTAGTTTATATTTTTAATAAAATATGGGAATCGTATATGTACCTAGTTCTTCAAGACTACTAAGTTGTTCAATCCTACATAGTGAGATCCCTTTTATCTTGTACCAATGTAATAAATAAGTCAACAATTATGGGTTACTGGGGTAGGGGTTTCTAAATTCTATGTGAGAGTTGTCAAAGATGATGCAGGCTTTAGGAATCATTTAACAACCACCTATAATATCCTTTTAAACCCAAGAAGGGTTGAATCTCAAAGACATTTCATGGTTCCTCTAATGATATTACAGTGATCAATTTTTTCAAATCAACTAAGATACAATGTTCTCAAATCATGTATCCTAATAATTTAACCTCTCAGATCCATAATTGACATTTAGATAGTTTTTTATATACGTGGTGATCCATTATGATTATCAAACCATGTCTCAGGTGAAACATATAACATTATTTTGTATTATAATATAATATAATTTCATCTAATAACACCATGAAAATGTTTCAAGGTACCAGTGGAATGTTTGGATCATCAATTCCTTGAAGATAACATAAGCTTTGGTTAGATTGGAAAACCTCATGAGGAAATCTAAGTGGACATACATGATCCTGAAAGATCTCTTTGGAATATTTGATCCCTTGATTATGATATTATAATAACCATACTAAAGAAATATTTAAAAAAACCACATTCCCCTTTTCCAATGATCAAACAAATCATAAATATAGGGAAAGGGATATTTTTTTAACCGTTAATTGATTGAGCTTCTTATAATCATCAAAAAATAGTGATTCCCATAGTTTTTCAGGGTAGAGACCATAGGGGTTTCCCAATGTGAAATAATTGAGCATATAAATACCTCATATATTAAATCATCAACTAAATTTTAATCTATTTAAACCTATCTTGATCCATTTGGTAAGATAACATTGAAATTTGTTGAGTTCCCAACACCAAGTCAATCATGAATTTTACCTACCTTTCTGGAGGTTGTTCTGAAAAATAATATATGAAAACATTAGGATAATATTTGAAAAACTAATGGAAACACATAGATAAAATATTTATATCCCAGTTCAATCATAGACAAGGAAAAAAATACCAAGATCTAGGAGAGAAGGTACCGCCCAATAGGACCTCTAGTCTCGCTCACTATGAAACGCATGAGAGTTCCCATTAAGGGTAGTAAAGGAAACATGCCAATAATAATAATTGATTCAACCCTGGTGAAAAATTGACTAATAAATCCTAAGAATAACATTTAACTGGTCCAGGTTTAGAACCAGTACAACCCTATTTTTCAAATAAAGAATGATCATGAGGTACTTGAGAAACCCTTTTTCATCTTCTTTACTATAGGATTCGCCACTTTTATAATTAATGGAATGAGTTACATTGAAAGTTTTAAATGATCCACCGTATGTGTAAATAAAAAATTGTGATAGGAAATTGTATTAAATAAAGTAGTATCTTGGGTAGAATCAATAGAAATAGTATATCTCACAATTATAGGACCTGCATCAACTTCCAATGAAAACTCCTTAACTGCACGTAACTGCTTCATTCTAGAGACCTATGGTTGGAACCTAATATTCTAGAGAGAATATGGCTATATTGAATATCCTTTATCTGCTATAGATACTATTCCAGAGAATGGAAAAGATAAATCTTGACCAAAATTTTATAGGTGACAAGGGAAACCACGTGAATGGAAAATATTTAATGGCATAAGGAAAAATTGCTTCATCTGTCATGTGTCGACAAACTGATAACAATTTAACCCACTAACAGCTATTAATAGTAAAATAAAAAACTTCTGGGGAGAATTACCACTATTTCCTCTAAAATCTCACTCTTATCCCTCTTTACCTGAAAAGAACCACGAGAGATAGAAAAATAGAGAAAAATGAACTCTAAATAGTTAAGACATCCTTTCCAAGTTAATCTTTACCATCAATACCCTATCCACCACCTCAACATAAGTGTTCATAGTTATCATGAATACATGTGACCAAATACTTGGTGAAAGACCCATTAAAACCCTCCAAACCTACATCTTATGAATATACACATCCTTAAATGAAAACATTGACATCTCATTGAAGAAATTAGCATACTCCATCAATGTCTATTTTTAGTTCTCATGTTTGAGAAGATCTATGGATTTCTCCAGGATTATAGACTTTTGTTATAATTTCAAGGATAAATTACTTTGATGTCTTTCCACTCTAACTCCTCGTACTTCTATTCCAAGAAAACCAAGTCCCATCATCTCCTACTTGGGCCTTCAATGTTGAAAACAAATCACCTCACCTTAATAGAATCAAGAGTCTCCTTAAATGCATAGATCCTTTAAATCCTTCCCAAGAAATACACCATGTTCTGGGGATTTTTACTCCATTGGAAAAATAGTGGTTTTATAAAATAATATCCTGGACTTGATTACTATCCTCATACCTTCAATGTTTCACTTTCTTGGACTAAATAGGGGTAGGTTCCACACCTTCTTCCATAACACAGACTATGTACACAATTACTTTAATCGGATTTTGATCATATAGAGGGTTACCCAATTTTTGTTCTCCAAAAACACACTCTCAAGTTATTTTTGGAATTATTTTGGGTGAATGGTACTACACATTGACATAAAAAGGGACATAAAAAATAAGATCAAAAAATCAATTACTATTAATATAATAAAACACTACTGGAATTATTAAGAAATACATAATGAATGACTTGGTTCAAAATAATCTGGACCCCAAAGACACATTTCCAACCCAACCTTGGTATCCTAATGTTCATCATGATGGGATCTAGCAAGGAACTCACTCTCAATCCACCCCTTAAGTCCAAAAATTAAAATCTTTTATCAGCCAATAAATCCCAAAATGATTTCCAACAAAAGAAATAGAAAAACCTTTCAGTGATAACAATTTTCCAAAAAACTAACCTAGATTACCCAACTATCTATAACCCAAGACAATAATCACAGGGTTCAAAGGATGTTCCTATTCCACATAGGATAAAAACAAGAACATTTGCCTCTAGAACTAGAATTGGGAATGATTTTCCCACAAATAAGATAAAATAAGGAAATATTGACAAATAATATATCAGAATTCTAAAACAATATAACATGTGAAAAGATAAAAAAATCAATAAAAAAGTTCCAATATATAGAAAATATCTAAATTAAAATGGATTTATAAAAACCTAACTATTTATGACATGACAGGACCTCTAGACTCCCACTCCTTGCAAACAAAAAAACGTACTACCACCCAGTAGTTCCTTTCCCATACCCACATCAAATAAAATCATATCTACATACAACGAAAGGCGTATGTAGGGTGTGAGAGTAATAACTCGGTATAATCCTATTAATTTTTATGTAGTCATACATTAAAAAATAAACCAATTATGCTCAAGTAAACAATTATAATGAATTATATATACTTCTATAAATTTTGATATAAAACAAGGATAAATAACCCTTTTCACAAATCATAGAGAGAAACCCAAATCCTAGTTTTAAAAAAATTTACATAAACAACCCAAATATTCATTTCTAGGATAATAAATAGAGGTAAAAACCCCATAGTTATCAATATGTCTATGTTAATAAGTATCCTCATATAATTCATGTGATCTGTAGGCCATTTGGTGTGCACATTTTTCTAATAAAGAAATTTTAGGGGTAAGAGTTCACTCCTGAGAGTGGATAAATGCCAAAACACTGGAAACCTTGAGCACAAATCATCCGAGAAAAACTATTCTATGGGAAAACATTTCATCCTTGATGATGGATCCATACTGCATCATTGAAAATAATCATGTTAAGAGTATCAAAAACTTAAATAGAATTTTATGTTTGAAACCATACAAATCATGCATTAAAACTATTTCCATGAAATAAATTTAATATAGAAATCCACAATTATTCATAAGACAAATCCAATTCATGAAGCCACATAACTTAAAACACATCGAATTTTAACACTCACATGTGGCCCTTTGTAAAAGACAAATTAAGGGTTCAATGAGACAAGGAGAAATCATGATCAATTAATTATCAAATAAAAATCTCCAATTCATCATTTCTAGAATAATGGGAAATAGATAAATCGCTTACTATAATGATTCCCAAATAACACATAATGATCAATGAAGATATGAAAAAAAATAATTCCATATTAGTTCTATATGAAATCCAATTAGATCATATCACAAACCTTAAATAAATAATCATAATACCTGATCTAAGGTTCCATTCAAGGAGGGAAGAGAGAATCTATAAGAACAACAAATAATGATAAATAACGAACACATGTGTTTGAAAAAATATAGCCAACACACATAGATCCCTCAAAAATTATCATCGAGGGGAAATTAATCTCTAAAATCTCCAAGAAGAGTCTCTTTAATAGATATAATATTCCAATATAAGTAGAAAGGGGGGAAATGGATTATTGTTGTGTCATTAGATAAAAATTTGGATTAATTAAATCATGTAGCATTATTTGGATACATGGATTTGTAAACTGTGTTCCAAATATGTTCCCTATTTTAGGATACTAAAGGAGCTAAATTGTTTGGATACATCATTTGAGAATCCATACACCAACCATGTGAAATTGATCTATCCTATTGTCCATGGTATGAGGATGGGGATGCATAGTTCATACTAATTGTATTCCAAACTGTGCACCCTCCTCTGGAACTCCAACACAAGGTGAACCATTTCTTGGAAAGACCCACATAATTTTCCAAAATCATGATCTAACTATATAAAGATCCAAAAAATATCTTAAAACATCCTAACTTCATCAAAAAATAACTCAAGATAGTACCCAATTGAATGATTTTCAAAATAAAGACAATTAACTACCAAAAAGAATTATCGGGATGTGATAGAGAGTTGGGTGAAAACTTGAAGAGGTGTTGGGGGGATTTTCTAGTGGAGTAAGGTTAGATTATGTAAAAAAGTTTTTATACCTTTATGAATTTAGGATATATAATTCATGTTTCATGCCTCTCGACCTCTAAGTCGTATAAGGGTACCCTTTTCAAGCATTTAATAAGAGGTATTATCAAAAAAATAAAAAATATGAATTTGTGTGATTGATTATTATGAATAAATAATTAAATTTATTTGCCATAAATATTTTCTCTATATAATTTTTTTATTATATATTAAATGGACAAATAATTATTTTGTTATGGTTTATTAGAATGAAGTAAATTGTAATTTAACCCGTTAACTTTGTACAAGATTGTTGATTGAATGAATGAACATGTATTGAATGATAACTTCACTCAAACTAGATGATTGATTGGTAAATCATATTATTAGAAAAGACAAAATATTTCAATATGAGAACTTCATTTGAATTAGATGGTTTAGTTTTTTGAGCTGCATATTAATTTCAATTGTTATGAAAAGTAAATTTTCCTCTTCTAGATAACTAATTGTCACTTGATAATTCAACAAGGCTGAATACCCTAAGAGGGGGTGAATCAGGGTACGATAGATTTAAAACTTCTGCACCTTCGGATCTTGTTTTTTTGTTAAAAAAATGCAATTCTTTCTTCCTCTTGTAACAATATAAGAACATATATGAAATCATGCGTAGGGCACAATGATTTTTTCTTGTTTCATCCTCACTGGGAAATGTCCAAGGAGTATACAATGACTATGTAGGGATGTACCAAATTAACTACAGATTACTACCAATAATGAGTACAAAGTTAGGGATAGATCATCTATGCCTAGCCTCACAGCCTTCACAAGGTTCAGGGTCTGTTCACTACATTCCCAAGTGTCACTCCCTATGCCTCATTCTCTGGATCACTGTCAATGGAAAAGGTCATCGTCTTCCTCTTCCTTTGATCACTGCTCTTTTAAAAGAATCCACACATAATTTATAGACTTGTAGGTCGAACATAATTTATGGACATTTATAACCCTTTATTTTCCTGGATGTTGTATCCTAAACTATAGGTCGTTGCTCTATTGAAGTCCCTTTTTCACCCATAGATGAAATCCACCTTTCCAAGTACTGTTAGATGCCAAAAAATATTCTCACAAACTGATTTGAATCTCTTGAAAGATTCCTTATGCTAATCATGAACCACATTCTTCCACCACATACTGTCTGTCATAGATCACCTCCTCTATTTATTGATGCCACTTTTTTGAACCTCCCTTCATCTGTGGACTGCCTCCACCTTCATTATTGTGTACCACATCTGTAAAACTCATTTGTGAATCACTCTTTATCCCTGTAATGTTATCTTTTCACGGACTTCCTTCACCTCTACAGACCATCTGTCATGCGCGTATCAAGCTTCCTTCTCCATGTAATGGACTTCCTTCTCTCTGTACCGAACGTCCACCTCCACATACCAGACTTCCTCTTCCATGTACTACTTTTTTTTTCATGTTTTAGTTCCCTTTGAAAATCTTCGGTAGAATTTCTTCCATGCAAACCACTTCTCCTCTTGGGAATCCTCCTCGCAAACCAGTTTCAGATTTCAACAAATTTCTAGAGGAAAGATATATTATCTAATGATATTTTCTCTAAATTATAATTCATGTGATTAGATATCCTTATATAGTCAATGATATACACAAATTATGCTAATCCAATATTTACCAAATCATTGATTCGGTATAGCCTCCACCACATAACGATCTTCCAATCATGAACCGCACCCATTCTAGGAACCATTTTTTCACAGAGGGATGCATAATTCCATTGATCCTATGTGGTTCCATTATTTTATGTCATCTCACAAACCATTACGCCTTTTTCTAACCGCATTCCCTACACCGTAAACCATAAATGTGAACCATCTTTGGTTCCACAAACCACTCCCACGTCTCGTTCCCACTACCTAGTATGTGGCCGAAAACCCTTCCTGGACATGGTAAATGATCCATGTCATGGGATCCATGTTTCTCTTCATTTTTTTTATTTCATTCACCATTATTCACACCATTCAGTCCTATGAATAAAATTCTACATTTCCAAATGCAAATTTATGATTTCGAGGCCTAGAAATTTGGAAAACATTGGGAAATTACTCCACCTTAAAAACATGTCTTTGGAAAACAAAAACCATAATTAGTTGTGATCATATGGAGTTTTCAACAAACATAATCACATCCATAACATACCAAGAGGACACATTGTGGGATTTTTTCCCAATAATCCCACCCTTTGTGTTTGTTGACAACTCTTCTCATAACAATTCTTCGCATTGTGACACCTTCTTAAAACTCCTTCCATATTTAACCACCATTCGCTCCATGCGATTAAGATAGCGATTAAGGATTTACTCAACACATACTATAATCCCACACAATCCAAGCTTGACATAAGACACAAGAGTATAATGAAAAGTTCATCAATGATTCACTTCATTTCTGAAACCAATCTTTGATAGAATACTGACACCATTAAAAACCTTTCATCACGAACCTCAGCTGTCATGATATATATTCTTTGATCGATCGCTTCTAGAATCATCAGATTTAATACTCCCCCTATGTTGAACCTCTTCCAAA
Source organism: Viscum album (assembly GCA_963277665.1). Classification (NCBI taxonomy): domain Eukaryota; kingdom Viridiplantae; phylum Streptophyta; class Magnoliopsida; order Santalales; family Viscaceae; genus Viscum; species Viscum album. The sequence continues at coordinate 761,478,629 of OY728126.1, read as the reverse complement.
TAGATTCATCTCATCTTCAACTCCACTTATCTCGTTGCTCCACCTAACAGCTTCTCCCTGTGTCTTTTCTTCTCCTCCACCTAAAAGGTTCTCTCTGTGTCCCCCCCCCCTAAACTAGTCACACTTCCTCCCCCTTTTTCAACAAACTTGATGGCACATCATGGTTTTCTACAATAGAGTAATGAGAACATATCATCACATTAGGGGAAAACACCATACCTTGGGGATATGGGGGCCTACATCCAGACTTTTTCAAGTGAGAGAATTTGACTGAACTCATAGAACTAGAAGATTATTTTCAAACATTTATTTGGTTAGGACCTTCATAAGAATATCTTCAACTTTTAGCTCTATAAAAATATACTCCAACTTCACTATCCCTTGCTCCACCTTCTCCTTGATAAAATGATATTTGATCTCAATGTGCTTTTTCCTTGAGTGATAGACTAGAGTTTTGCTCAAATTTATACCTCTTGAATTATCACAATGGTTTCTGCTTGGAGATTTCACTTTAATTCCCATATCCTCAAGATGTGGCTTCATCCACAATAGTTGTCCACAATATTGAGTAGCCGCAATATATTTTGCTTCTACGGTTTTCAATGAAATGAAATCTTGTTTCTTTATTAACCAGTAAATACACAATCCTCTAAGATTAAAGGTACCTCCATACATTGACTTCCTATCATCTACTCATCTGAGCCAATCTACATCTATATATCCCAATAAATCCGGATACGATTAATCATTATATATTAAACCAAAATCCATTATACCCTTTATATAATGAACTATTCTTTTCAATATAATCATGTGTCTCTCCATGGGATTGCATTGATATTTTGATTATTGGTTTGTGTAAAAAATAGTATTAGCATTTTTTCTATCAGCTATAATAGACTTCCAATGATTTTTCTATATTCTGTGATATTAACTGCCATGTATTCATCATCCTGTGACATCTTCAACCTGGTAGAATCTGGAGTCATCATCCCCTTATAATTTTCCTTCCCAAATCATCTTAAAACCTCCTTGGAATATGTATATTGAGAAGTTAAAGTGCCACTCATTCCTTACCTCACCTGTAAGCCAATAAAAAACGTAATCTCTCCAATCATCAACATTTCAAACTCGCTTTTCATGAATTTAGAAAACAGTATGCATTGTACTTATTCTAATATGAAAAATATTATTTCATTGACATAAACTAGCTCCATAATCCTTAAAATACTGCCACTATGGAAATATAGATTGTAATCAACTCCACAATGCTGGAAACTGAGCTTCTTCAGAAACCATTCAAGCCTTTAATATCATGCTCTTGGTACTTGATTCAAACCATATAAATCCTTCTTTATCCCACAAACTCTATTATCATCTTCATGAATGAGAAAACCATCTAGTTTATCAATATAAACTTCTTCTTCTAGAACTCCATTCAAAAATACTTACTTGACATCCATCTAGAAAACTTTAGTCTTTATTTGCACTCCAATGTCCAAGAATAATCTAATTGTATCCAGCCTTGAAACTGCTGAAAATGTTTTATCAACATTAATACCCTCTATCTGGGAGTAACCTTTACACACTGCTTGTGCATTGTTTCTAATCACAACACCATGTTCATTCATTTTGTTGTGAAGGATCCATTTTCTCCTAATGAAATTCTTGTTTGATAGTCTCTAAACAATTTCCCATATCTGATTCTTCTCAATTTGGTCAATCTCTTCATTCATTTCCTGAACTCAATTATTATCTCCAGCTACTTTAAAAAATCATTTTCGATCCACTTGTGATAAGTATGATTTTTGTTTTAGAGACTCCATCCTATTTGCCTTCACTGGTGTTGTCTAATCACCAATTATGTTCTGCCTTTCAATTTCAAATCATCTCACTGGTCTCTAGGAAGACATTGATTTTTTTTCATCATCTGAGTCTTCATTGAAATAAATTTCTAGAGCTTAAGAATCTCCTGACCTGGTCATCTCTTCACCACTATCCTCCTGAGTATGATCATGTATTCATTAAGGATTATGTTAAATCTCTAAAATAGTCACATCATGAATTTAAACTATCTTTCCTAGCTGCTTATTGAAACATTTATACGATTTTCTTTTCTTTGAGTATCCAAGAAATATCCCATCATCCCCAGGGGATTCAAACTTCTTGTGTTTCTCTTTATTGATAATGAAACATTTACTTCCGAAGACTCAAAAGTACTTAAATGATGGAATACTTCCACACAATAACTCATATGGAGTCTTCTACTCTTTTGGAAAAAGTAAATATCTATTTGAAGTGTATACTAATGTCATCACTGCTTCTTTCCAAAATTCCTCCAAAAGGCCTTCCTCAATGAGCATAGTTCTGGACCTCTTGTTGACAATCCTATTTCTTCTCTCAACTACTAAATTATGCTGGGGAGTTCTTACTAATAAAAACTGATGTCTTATTCCATGTTTTTCAAGATAATACTCTAATTTTATATCTGTGAAAAATGTTCCATTATTTGTTCGAATCGTCCAGATTTTCTAACCAATCATCTTTTCACATTCTCATCGATATCTTGTAATGCAACTAAACACTTTAGATTTGTGGGTGATTATTGAAACCCATTCCATTCTACTATATTCTTTACTAAAGAGAACATAATAACTCCTCCCATCAATATCCATTGGAAAAATTGTCTCACACACATCAATATGAACTAACTCAGGAAATCTTGTTGACTTTTTCTGCTTTGGCATATATGTCTTTCAAATGATCATACCTTTTTGGCAGTCATCGAAAATTTGAGTACTATCATGTGATTATCTAGGGATATTTTGAACAACATCATATCTCCCCCAAGAATCCAAGGATACTTGGCTTCTTCATCCAATAAGCTTATGCAGTAACTTTTTTTCTTCATCCTTAGACAAAAAGCACATATATTCTTCTCCACTCATGAGGTAGAGATTCCCTTTTTATGATTTACAGGTAACACAACATTAACTTCCTATCCCTCGATGATACATAATTTCTTTTAAAAATTGATGGAATGCCCTAAGTCACACAATTTATAGACACTAAGCAAGTTGTGACTAAGCCCTTCAATAACCAAGAAATCTTCTTTTCTCATGTATTTTCCTCCAAACATGGATTTTCCTAAACAAATAATTTTAAAGCCCTCATCATTACCAAATATTATGATACCTTCTTTATTGTACCTGATTATGGTCATTATATCCTTATTTCCCATCACAGGGGAAGTGCATCCACTATCAATGATACATATACCAGTGTGATTTGATTTATTGAACGTAATTTCTGCAACTGTTACCTACTCTGAACATTTATTTTTGACCGAAGTATTTGAATTCATATCTGATATGAAATGATAATAATGATCTTTCTTAATATATGACAGAACAAATTTATCTTGCAGAGCTGCAAATTGATTTTGAAGTTTTTAGATCTCATAAAGATACATTTGTCTTCTTGTTAAGAACAAATGCAATCTGCCTTAGCACATTCCTTTCCATTGTTGATGTAAAATATCTTTCCTTGTTTCTGAGTAATTTACACCTGAAACAATGTCCATCAAATGATGAATGGAATTTTGAGCTTTGTACAACCAACTCTGTTGGTCTTATTCCCTTTTGTACCTATTTTATATGGAATATAAATTTTGAGTGTGTCACATCTTACCACAATAATAGAATCTTATGTGAGGCACATTCATGTGTGGAAATTATGAACCACTACTTATGCCTTATGGACTTTGAGTCTTCAGATTCTGCTTTGTACCAAAATAAATATTCAATCTTGGAGTGGGTTTTATTGGCTTGACTTGAACCATAACTGCTTTCTATTCTAGATCAAGCACTATACTAGCCTTATCATTCGTAGTTGATTATTGGTTCATTTCTTTTGTAATACTCTACTCAAATATCATCTTTTCTATTGCATGTATAATCATATTTCTTGATGTCAAACTGAGAGTTAATAGTTTCTCATGATCTTTAACTATTCATGGAATACTAAAAACTTCCTCTTTTAGTTCTTTGATACATTTTATTTGATATTTTCCAATTTTAGTCAAATTATCAATTTCTATTTTTTATTATTCAATTTTGATATTGTACTCAACCACATTTTCTGAACTTTTAGGCATTCAAGACCTCATCTTTTCAATTTCTGCATTCATCTATGATTTTTTTTCATCCTTTTGCTACATATAGAGTTTGGAATCACAAACAAATTGGTTATCTTTCTTTGTCTTGGCTCTCAAAATATCGACCTCTTCAAGGGAAGCTTCCAATTAAGCCTAAAGATCAACTCTTCATTCAATTTCTCCTACTTCATTGTCACTTTTTATCTTATCAAATAATTTTTGAAAACTGCCACCAAAGCATCTAATTTATGATCCTTGTATTCATCCAAATTGTCTATCTCATATTCCTTTGAACTTTAATATTTTTTTGAAAGAATATTTTTCTTTTGGAAGAACTTTCTCTTATTACTTCTCCTACCATTGACATTTTATGAATACTTCTTTTGGGGAATTTCATCATTGTATTCATTATCATCATCAAACTTCTAAGGACATTTTATTGAAAAATGCCCAGTCTTTCTGCATTTAAAGCATGAAAATTGAAGATTAACTATGAAATTCCCTTTTTCCCATTGCATATTTGAGGAGAGAAATGAAATAACATTATCCAAATTGTCCTCCTTAAGACTATCTTCAATAGTAATATTTTTCAGGGCCTTGAATTCCACTTATTTGGCCATACCCTTTTCCACTACATCATTATCATCATTTATAATTTCATATTATACAAGGCTACTGTGTAGGTTATCTAGTGTCATCTCTTTCAGGCCTTTGTCTTCCAACACTAAAACTTTCGAATTGAACCAAGGTGAAAGTTTCCTCAAGATAAATTTCACAATATTTATATCTTGAATTAATTCTCCAAGACCTTGCATTTCTTCCACAATAACATTTACCCTATCGAATAATGCATCAATAGTTTCATTGGGGTTCATTATGATATCCTAATACACATTCCACAAAACCTGAAACTTTTCTTCTCGGACTTTTGTGTCTCATTCCTAAATGTTCAGAAAAATTCCCTCATAGCATGTGATGTTTTAGATGATATCACCTTTGAATAAATTTAATTTTAAAGGGATCCCCCTAATGAATTTATCCCTTTAGCATCATCATAAAATTAAATTCTTTCAGCTTCTGATAAATCACTACTATTGATGTCAGCTGATATTCTATGCATAAATGTTGAGAAGACATCCATCCCTACAGATCAAAATTAGTGTATCATTCGATTCTTCCAAAGTTGAAAATTATTTCCATCGAAGATAAAAAATCCTTTATGACTAACTACTTACATTTCTTCTACTGATAGAGATACACTAACTTTCAACCTTTCACTAGGATAGAAATTGATAGGACCACAAGGATGAATAACCTAATAGGGGGGGTGAATTAGACTATGCGAGATTTAAATCTTATTCCTCTTAGTATTTTGTTTATTTGTTTAAAAAACTCAATTCTCTCTTCCTCCAATAAAAATATATGAACATATATAGAATAATTCATAGGACACGTTGATTTTTACTTGGTTCCCCCTCACTGGTCTACCTCTATGGATCATACAACGATGATGTTTCGATGTATAAAATTTACTAAGGCTTACCGCCAATATTGAGTAAAAAAATTTTCCTAGATATTCTATGCTGAGGCTCACTGCCTTTGAAATTTTTAGGGTCTACTCACTGCATTACCAAGGATCATTCCTTGTGACTCTTCCTCTGGCATACTATTGGTGGAAAGGGTCACCGTCTTCCACTTCATTCCCTCACTGCTCTTGGAAAGGAATCCATTCACAGTTTATAGACTTGTAGGTCGAACATAGTTTATGGACATGTAGGTCCCTTAATTTTCATTAATTCCACAACCTTATCTATAGGTAGATGCTCCATTGAAGTCCCTTCTTCACTTTTAGATGAAATCCTCCTTTCTGGGTACTATTAGATACCTGAAAATACTCTTGCAAGCTGATTTGAATCTCTTGAAAGCTTCCTAGTGAAAATTTCAATCCTCATTGTTCCACCATATACTGCGTACCATATATCACCTCCTTCGTATACTACTGTCACGTCTATGAACCACCCTTCATTCACGGACTACCTCCACCTCAATTATTTTGTACTACCTCTGTCAACCTCATTTTTGAATCACTCTATGTCCACGAACTATTATTTGTTCACAGAATGCCTTTGCTTCTGCAGACTATCTCTCCTTTTTGTACCAACCTTCATTCTACACATACCAGACTTCCTCCTCCATGTACTAGAATTCCTCCTTCATGTACTACATCCTTTTCGAGTTTGATTTCCCTACAAAATCCTTCATCAGAATCACTTCTGTGCGAACAAATTATCATCACAGAAATCCTCCTCGCAAACCAATTTCGGATTTCACCGAATTCTCAGAGCAAAGAGATGTTCTCTAATGATATTTTCTATAACATCTAATTATAGGGATTAGTTATAACAACCCTTAAATTTATTACACACTTAAAAATGATTTATTACATAAACATTCACATAAGATGACTCTAAGGATTGAGAGGTCTAGTGATTTATGAAGTTTGGGACATTAAATGAAAACTTAAGACAAAAAATACAAAATATTTATTAAAAATATAATTTACATGACCACAAAATTCCCTCATACATAGCATTTCATGGGATAACCTAAGGATATACATGTGAAAAGGGTGAGCTATAATGTCCAGCAAGGGAGTAAACAAGGAATAACATGAAGAATACAATAAATGTTTAGAAATAAGTATATAAATAGAGAATAATAGAAAAATTAACATAAAAGTATGATATAGAATGATTATCATAACATGGAAATGTGGCAACAACATTCAATGTGATATTAGCATGATCCAAGGCACATTGCACATGGATCATGATTAAACCCTCATTGAACTTAAATTAGCATGAGTAAACCCTCATTACCCTTTATTTGTTATGATTAAGCCCTTATTTCACTTGAATTTTCATGATTAAACCCTAATTTCACTTGACATACCATGATACTAATCTTTACCAAATTCACTAGAGTGCTATCAGGGTGCACCCTTCTTAATCATTTTATTTCATATATAAGTGGTCCACATAGATCATAGAACATGGATTCATGAAACCAGATAATTTATTCCACGAATAAGAGATTTGTAATACATAAATTTATGTCCTAAATAAATAATTACATGTTCATAAAGGTTAATACCCTTGATAGAGAAATTGATATATTATTCACTTATATGATGATTTTGGCTTGGAAATTTTGGTGTAAATTCGTCAGCATAACAACGTGAAATAGAAATCATAAAATGAGTTGATGAGATAGAAATTGTTCTATAATAATTTATACATTAAATGGATATTAAGGGGTTCATTTAACAAAATATCCCAACATATGTAATAGATTTATATGCATAATATAAAATAATTTCTTGAATATAAATGAGAAGAGGGAAATTCCTTACGGAATGTCTGCATGGTAACGGGTGTACATAGAAGGCATTAATGGGTCATAAAAATTTATATCATCAGTCAAAAATAAGTAGGGAAGTATTTTTTAGGTTCTAAATTATTCCCCCAACATTTTTAATTTAATATAAAAGGGTATAACAACATAAAGAAATTTGGTCAAGAATGAGAATGGAAGAAATCCCTAACTTGGAAGTGTAATCCCAAAGGCTTGGGAGAGGATTGAGAGAGGCTTCCTAAGAGCTTGGGTCACCTTAGGATGATTATAGATAGAGGATGGTAGGGTTTGGTTTGACATAAAATGGTTTTAGTGAAGAGGAATGAGAGGTTGTGTGGGTTTATATTGAAAAAGAGAGGAAATTCATTATTATTTAGGTTTTGGACACTACACATTAAACTAATAAAAATACAAAATTATCCAATAGTTTTTGCCCATTTTTTTCAAAATGGAAGTGAAAATATTATTTTATAATACCAATGGCCGAACATGTTAAAATATTAGGTTTTCTTATGTGGAGGTGAGTCACACTCTCAAGGAAATCATTTTAAAATGTTAAAATGTTTTATAAGTCCTGGGGGGTCTACTAACGCTCTTTAAAATAAATAAAACAAATCTAAAATAATATTATTTTTAATTTAAAACATATACTGGCTGAAAATACCTTTTATATTATTTTATTACATCACTATTGGGTCATTATAATGTCATAAAACACATTATATATTTAAACGGTAATCAATTTTTACCCAAAAATTCAACTCTCTCAAAAATTTATGAGAAAAATCACCATTGGATAATTTCAATGTATTGATTCCCAAAATAATATTCATTTTATCAAAATAATTTTTTAAATATGTGAATTTTCAATTTTAATAATGAAAATTGACATTTATTGAAAATTCATGGGTTTTGACATAAACATTTTTTAAACATTAAAAAAATTAAAATTGTATTCATAAAAATTATATGATACTTTATATTTAATAAAATGTAATTTTTTAATAATAATATTTTATTAAAATATCAATTAATTTAAAAAAATCATCAATTCATAAAAATATATTTCTTAAGTGAATATTAATAAAAAATACTATTTGTTCTTTAAAAACAACTTGCAAAGTAACAATAATAAAATGAATATATATTCTTTATTCTATACAAAATTAATGAACATAATCATAATTCTGGGGTCTTGTTATATAACCTCTTATAACACCCTCATAAGACCTAAGGTTAAGGTGGGTGATTGTGAAAAACGTTTGGGGAGGCTTAGATATCATTGTCTGGGTGGTAATCTCTATTAACTTCCACTTATCCTGTAGCCATCTCCATTCAAGCCTAATGTGTTGAATCTTAGATTGGGATTGGTCAAGATTGAATCCTTGTGATGCTACCTTCTTTTAGATCTCCAATAAATGGGATTTATATAGAAAAATTCTACTATATGAGTTCATCACATCATTTGTCTGAGTAAATTGGATTTTTTAAAGAATAATATTTATACTAATCGTGTGATCACTGTTCAACAACTATATTAGAAATAGTAACAATTATCAATGGTATTTTAAAATCCAAAAACATAAACCCAAGGAAGTGAGTATGTTTTTTATAAAAGTTTGGGTCATTACAATATTTCCCCCTTAAGAAATTTCACCCTCAAAATTTTCTTTTCCCATACTAAAACAGATGTGGGTAACTCCATCTTATCACTTCCTTAGGATCCCACATTTCTTCTTCAAACTTGTGGTTTCTCCACAATAACTTGACGAGAGGGATTGTCTTATTTTGTAGAACATTTTACCTATGATCTAAGATTTTAACTAGATTCTCTTCATAGGATAGGTCATTCTCCATTGGTACCACATCTGGATTGAGTACATTCGATGGGTTTGGTATGTACTTCCTCAAGAGTGATACATGGAATACATCATTAACTTTAGATAGGTTCGGTGGGAGTGAAAGTTGATAGGCCACTTATCCAATGCGATAAAGGATCTCAAAATAGTTGATGTACCTTAGACAAAGATTACCCTTCTTCCCAAATCTAACAACTCTCTTACACATTGATTTATGGAGGAATAACATGTCTCCAACATAAAAATCTAGGTCTCATTGATGATTATCAACATAGCTCTTTTGTTGACTCGGAGTATCTTTAATGTGCTTTTTGATGGTCTTAACCTTCTCCACCATTTCTTTGACCATTTATGGACTGAGGAGTTTTCACTCCCCAACTTCATCCCAACATGATGATGTTCTGAACCTCTTCCAATAAATCACTTCATAAGGATCCATTTGGATGCTTGAGTGGAAACTATTTTTGTAAGAGAACTCAACCAAAGGAAGATGTTGATCCCATCTTCCTTTGAAGTCCATCAAGTAATCTCTCAACATGTCCTCAAGTGTTTGGATAGTCCACTCAGATTGGACACCATTTTGAGGATGATTATCTGTACTGAAGTTTATCTCAGTATCCAAAGCTTGTTGGAGACTCTTCTAGAACATAGAGGTGAATATTGGATCTCGATTGAATGCAGAAGATAGTGGAACTCCATGAAGACTTGCCACTTATCTGATATATATCCATGCAATTTGATCCAATGAGAAATCCTATAGAGTTTCAATGAAGTGTGCAGTTATTGTAAGATGATCCATAATAGCCAAGATAGCATTGTTTCCTTTGGATGTCTTCAGAAGTCCGGGGACAAAGTTCATGGTGATGTTCTCCCATTTTCACATTGGTATGGGTAATGGTTGCATCGTCCCCTTAGACTTCTTTCTCTCATACTTCACTTCCTAAAATACATGGCACTCTGATGTATACACAATGATCTCATTGTTTATGTTATCCCACCAATAATTCTCTTAGAGATCTCAATACATCTCTAGGTTTCCTAGGTGAGGGGAGAAATTCTAACTTTGTGAATCATCCAAAAGTTCTTTCTTCAACTACAGATTTGATAAAAAACATAGTACTATCCCAAATCTCATAATTCCTTCTTCATTAACATTGAACTCTACAGATTTCCCTTTTTTGATAGTATCCTCTTTCTTCAGAATTCATACATCATCCTTTTGAGCATCCTTTAACCATTCCAAAAGAGACGGTTGAGTAATCATCTGTGAATGGATTGGTGATGTTCCCTTCCTTATGATTCCCACGTCCATATTCATTAAATCAAAGAAGGTTGGATCCTTTTCAATTCTCATAATTAATATAATCAGTTGGTCCTTTCTACTTAGAGCATCCTACACCTTATTTGCTTTCCCATGGGGGTAATTGATTTAGAAATCATAGTCTTTGATTAGCTATAACCATATTCATTGGCGCATGTTCAACTCTTTCTGTGTGAATATATACTTGAGGATTTTGTGATCCGTATATATTTCGGACTTCACCCAAAAGTGGTACTGCCGACAAATTTTAAAAGTGAAGATTATTGCAGCCAATTCCATATCATGTGTTGGATATTTTTTCTCACGAAATTTTAATTGTATTGAAGAATAGGTAATAACATTGTCATTTTTCATCAAAACAAAACTCAAGCCCTTCTTCAAGCATTACTAAATACCAAAAAAATATCTCTACTTGTGGGTAATATGAGCACAGGTTCCGTGATAATCCTCCATTTCAACTCCTTGAAGCTCTCTTCACATTTATCCCTCCAAGAAAACTTAACTCCCATCTGAGTTAGCTTGGTAATAAGGTTTTACAATCGTGTAAAATTTCTCACAAATCAGTAATAAAATCTAGTTAACCCTAGGAAACTACAGATATATGTCACCAATGTTCGATTCATCAATCTCTCAATTGCAGATGTCTTAGAGGGATCTAAAAATACATCATTTATTGTGATGATATAGCCCATTAATGGGACTTCATTCAACCAGAACACACACTTATTTTACTTTTCATAGCTATTCTCCCTTCTCAAGGTCTCTAGTATAGTTATTAGATGCTCATCATGCCCCTCCTTGGTTTTGGATAATATTATAATATAGTCTATAAATACTAACATAAATTTATCTAGGTAATCTCTACAGACTCTATACATCAATTACATGATGAATTCTGGAACATTAATGAGTCCTAAAAGAATTACTATGAATTCATAGTGCCTATATCTTGTACAAAAAGCATCCTTGGGGATATCTCCCTTCTTCACCATTAGTTGGTAATATCCCAACTATAGATCCATCGTGGAGAAGTATTGTGCTCCCCAAATCTGATCGAAAAATTCATCAATTCATGACAGAGGATACATTTTCTTTATCATGATTTTGTTTAGCTCATGATAATCAATGCAAAGGTGCATTGACCGATACCTATTCTGGATGAAGAGGACTAGTGCACCCCATGGTGAAGCACTTGGACATATAAACCCTTTATCCAGATTCTCTTATAGTTTCTTCTTTAGGTCCTCAAGCTCCACAACATCCATTCTATACAGATTCTTGGATATTAGAAAAGCCCCAGGTATAAGATCAATTTATAATTCATCATCTCTTCTAAGAGTAATACAAGGCAACTCCTCGGTAAACACTTTATTGAATTCCCTCACAAAAGGCATGTCTTCAAATTTAGTTTCTTCCTTAGACTCAATCATCTGAGAAATATACGTTTGCTGATAGGGTAGTAATATCCACATGGGAGAAGTTGGTCCTAAATAAGATTCATCTTCCTCCTTGCACTTGTATGGAATCGGTGGTTGATTCCCTATATGGAGAGTGATTTCCCTCTCAGGGAAATTTATGTTGGATCTATATAGTGGAAGCCAATCCATGTCAATAATTACATAAAATTCCACCAGATGGAGTATGACAAGGTTTTCTGGGAAGTTCAATACACGTATTGTGATAGTGAAGGAGTTATATTCATGGGATGAAATGATTCCCCATTTACCGTTCTCACTGACATATCTACTATCATGATTTTTGTTGTTGTTGGTATTGTTCTACTAAACATTTGGGATATAAAATAATGCATAGAATCAGCATCAAAAAGTATTTTCACTATTATTGAATGAATAACTATCATACCTATCACTAATTTGTTGTGAGGGTTTACTTTGGTGGTAGTGATGGAAAAATATTGCCCCTACTACCTTGGAGGTTGTTGGTAGCCTCCGAAAACCCTTGTCTTAGTGCACTGGTTTGCAAAGTGCACCGATTATTTTCATTTGAAGTAATGAACAATTTGTTGAGGGTCAAACTGAGTGTTACTATCTTATATCATAGCCACATGTTTTTCTTATTGGTAGTTAATAGCTAGGTGCCCTTCTCTTCCACACTTAAAGAATTTCCCCGTCCCCTTCTGGAAATTTCTGAGATGCTTATTTCACACGTTTGGAAAGTGGGGTGTTGTATTTTCTAAGCATTGTTGGATATATAAATTAAAAAATACAATTAAACTCCACCTTCCACTTATTATCCCCATGATACCCATGAGATTCATTGATCTCCATTTTGACTTTGAGGGTACCTCAGACAATTTTCTTCATAGCTATCGAAGTCACGAATCACTAGGTCTTTCCGTAGGCTGGGTTTTATCCCACCAAAGAAGCAGTAAACATTTCATTTAAGGGTAATGAAAAATCCAGAGGTGTATAATGATAGCCTTGTGATGTTTGTCGCATACGCTCTGATGGATTCATCATCTTTTTTCTCAATGGAAAGGAAGTCTCATTCCATCTTAAGTTGGAGGGTGTGAGGAAAATTTTTGTCGAAAACCATTTTCTGGAAATTCTTCCATTCTAACACCTTTATCTCTTCCTTCAGCTTCGTATTTTTGATTAATAAACTTTTTCTATAAATTCTTACATTCCAACGCCTCGATATCTTCCTCAGGCTTCATATTTTTTTATCAATTTCCACCTTTAATCAACTTCACCCTCCCAATGATAAGAATACAGAAGAACTTTATATTTTTTAGAACATTGAAGGATGGGGAATATTTTTTCAATGGATTTGATCCATTGTTTGATGATTGAGGGATCAGATGATCCATTAAATGTAGGAGTCCCTTGTCTCATGATGCTCTCAATTGTGGCTTGTTATTTCTTAGGGGGAGTTGAACGTTCCTCTTGACCCATGTTTCTATTTAAAACTTGAGTTAACTAAGAGAGTATCATGACAAAGTTTTTGATTCCCACTCCCATCGCATTGGGCTTCTCATTAGAACAGTCATCACATTGATCTTTGCATTGGTTGTTAGCCTGAGTCCTCTTATTACTAGACATTATCTAGAGTAAAAGGAATGTTTGGGGTAACACATAAAGGGTAATATGATAAAAAAAATGCATAACTTATAAATTACATTTATTTCCTAAACTTATGAATTTATAGGCTTCAATCTATGTTATCGATGATCTATTTCCCAACATATATTCTTAGGGTCATTTTTTTATTCCCTTAATAATGGTTCATACTCTTCTTATGAATTTACGAAAGCATATACATTGATATTGTCATAACAAAGAGTGCAGGAAAGCCCATTTTTGTGTACCAGTTCCCATTCGAGTCTAGATCAAAGTAGTTTTTTTCGGGTTTTACCCCTAGATACATCTATGCCAGAGTCGCCTTTACCTACTCATATCCAGATAGGGATGTATTTTCTTGATAAAACACTTACTAAATACTGAAAACCAAAATTGGGATGTTTTTATTATATATAGTCTTATCCCTAAGGCTTCCAATAGTGTTTTCTAATCCTAATCATAAAAATAATTAAACCTCATTGTAATACCTACTATAACAACCCTTCTCTTTATTACAAACATAAACATGATTTATTACATAAACATGCACATACAAAAACTCTGAGGATCAATAGCTATAGTTTTTTTTGGGATTTTATAGAAATTACATGACAACTTAAGACATCAAAATATAACATCTTTATTGAAAAATTACTTTACATGAACACATCATTCTCTCATACTTAGCATTGCATGAGATAACCTGTGGACATATATCTAAAAAGGGTAAGCTATAAAGCTCAGATAGATAGTAATAAAGGCATAAAATGAATAATACAATACATGTTAAAAATAAGTATATCAATGGATCATAAGAGAAACATGAACTTAAAGTAATTATATAGCATGATTATCATAACACGGAAATGACGAAACAACATTTAACATGATATTAGCATGAGTTAAGGCTAATTTCACATAGAGCATGGGTAAACCCTCATTGAACTTGAATTAGAATTATTAAAACCTAATTTCACTTTAATTTTAATGATTAAACCCTAATTTCACTTGACATACCATGATACTAATCTTTATCCAATGCATTGGAGTTCTATTAGGGTGCACCCTTCTTAATCATTTCATTTCATGAATAAGTGTGCCACATAGATCATACAACATGGATTCATTAAGAATAATAATTTATTACAGGAAAAAGATATGTGGAATACATAAATGTAATCCCTCAATCAACAAGTACATGTGCATAAATGTAAATCCCCTTGATAGAGAAATGAGTATGTTATTCACTTATACAATGATTTTGGCATCTTAATTTGGGTGTAACTTCGGCATCATAACGACGTCAAATAGAAATCGTAAAATGAGTTGATGAATGAGAAAGGTGTCTATCTTCATTTATACCTGAAATAGACATTAAGGGGGTTATTTAACATAATATCCTGACATATTTAAGGTAATATAAAATAATTGATCGAATGTAAATTAGAAGATAGAAATTCCTTATAGAATTTCAGGATGGAAACGGCTGTACATGGGAGGCATTAATGAGAGAGAGATAAGTCTCTCATAATTAAAACATAAGGAGGGAAGTATAGTAGAGGTGAGAAATTGTACCCAAACATTTTTGAATGAAAATGAAAGAGTATAACAACATTAAGAAATTTGGACAAGAATGATAAATAAAGAAATCCCTTTCTAGAAAGTGTGAACCCAAAGGCTTGGATAAGGTTTGAGAGAGGCTTATTTGGATATTGGGGTGACTTGGGAGGATTATATAGAGAGTGTAGAATGGGTTGGTTGAGATCCAAATGGTTGGAGTGAAGAGTAATGGGAGGTTGAGTGGGTTTATATAGGAAGTAGAGGGAATTGTTTATTATTTAGGTTTTGGACCCTACACATTAAACTAATCAAAACCACAAACCAACCCATGGTTTTTCCCATGGTTTTGGAAAAAGGGAAGTGAAAAACATTATTTTATATGTCTAATGGAATAACGTATTAAAATATTAGGTTCTCTTATGTGGAGGTAAGTCACACTCTCAAGGAAATAATTTTAAAATGTTATAATGTTTTATAAGACATGGATGGTCCACTAAGGCTTTGTAAAATAAATAAAACATATCTAAAATAACATTATTTTAAAGTTAAACCATATATTAGAAGAAAATTACTTTTATAGTATTTTATTATGTCACTATTGGGTCATTATTATGTCATAAAAAAATTATATATTTAAATGAAATTTAATTTTTACCCAAAAATTTGACTGTCTATGAAAATTATGAAAAAATTCATGGTTGGATAATTTCGACCTCCGGATTCAAAAAAATAATATTCAATTTATCTAAATAATTATTTTAAATATTTTAATTATCAATTTTAAAAATAAAAACTGACATTTATTTAAAATTCATAGGTTTTAACAAAAATAGTTTTCAAACCTCAATAAAAATTACAATTGTATTCATAAAAAGTATACGATCATTTATTTTTAATAAAAAGTAATTTAGTAATAATAATATTTAATAAAAAATCCATTAATTCATAAAATTAGATTTCTTAATTGAATGTTAACTAAAAATACTATTTCTGGTTTACAAATCACTTACAAAGTAACAATAATAAAAATGAATGTAT
The DNA here is from genome assembly GCA_963277665.1 of Viscum album. Classification (NCBI taxonomy): domain Eukaryota; kingdom Viridiplantae; phylum Streptophyta; class Magnoliopsida; order Santalales; family Viscaceae; genus Viscum; species Viscum album. Next base: position 761,462,201 of record OY728126.1, on the reverse strand, counting down.
ATTCTTTATTCTATAAAAAACTAATACACATAATCATAGTTCTAGGGTCTTTTTACATAACCCCTTATAACACCTGTATAAGACCTAAGGGTAAGGTGGGTGTTGGTGACAGACTCTTGGGGAGGCTCAGATAATATTGCTCGGGTGGTAATCTCTATTAACTTCTACTTCTCCTATATGCATGTCCATTCGAGCTTAATGTGCTGAAGATCATCTTGGGCTTTGTCATGAGTGAACCCCAGCGATGCTACCTCATTTTTAAGCTCTAAAAAATAGGCTCTTATAGAGAAATTCTACTAGATTATTCCATCTCTTCCTTTGTTTGAGTAAATTGGATTTTCTAAAGCTCAATATTTTTACTAATCATGTGAACACTGTTCAACGACTATATATTAGCAATGGTAACAATTCTAAATGTTATTTTAAGATCCAATAACATAAAAATGAGGTAGTTCTTGTGTTTTTTATAACCATTTTACACAATAATACATTTAATTAGATCAAGATAAATTTTCATTAATAAAAGTTTGGGTCGTTACTTTATTGATCCTTATATAGGCAAAGATATCAAAAAATTACCCTAATCAAGGATTTACCAAATCATTGATTTGGTATAGCCTCTACCACATACTGATCCTCCTTCTATGAACTACACACATTCCACAAAACATTTTTTCACAGTGGTCTACATATTGCCTTTTGTCCTATACAGATCCATTATTTTCTACCATCTCATGAAACACCATGCCTTACGCTTACCTCATTCCCTTCACTACAAACCATTATCGCAAACCATTTTCTGTTCTGTAAACCGCTCCCACGTATCGTTCCTGCTCCCTGGTACGCGGCCACAAATCCTTCCTAAACATGGCAATTGATCCATGTCCTAGGCTCCATGTTTCTCTTCCTCTTCCGATTTCATTCACCATTCTTCACACTGTTCAGTCTTATGAATAAAAAATCACATCGCAAAACACAAGTTCTCGATTTTGAGGTCCAAAACTTTGGCAAACATTAGGGAAATGCACCACCTTAAAACCCTATCTTCGGAAAACACCAACCATATTTATTCATGATCATCTGGCTTTTTCAAAAAACATAATCACACCAAAAACATACAGATAGAACACATTGAGGGAATTTTTTCCTAACAACACTTTTATATATTTCAAAATTTCACCATTTTTCATAACTGAAAATATTATTAATATAAATTATATTTTATATAAATTATATAATTAAAATAAATAATAACCATTATAGTGCCCAAGATAAACATATATTTATTTTATATCATTTCCATAGTTTAAAAATTACAAATCCTAAAATAATAACGTAATCCAAAGAAACGAATTTTTAGTTTCTTTTTGGACTAGATACATAAGTAATTTATTTTTCAATTCTTGTAATCATTTCTCCATAATTTATTCACACAGATTCCATCCAAACTTTTCATATGTTATACTCATATTCATATTATGGGGAACAAAAACATAAAGAAGGGGTGAGTTCAAATGATCAGTTTGGGAAAACATATCAATATGTAATCCATGGTTACCTCATTATCATATGAGAGTTGTAGTTTTCAGCTTAACCGAGTGGAAAATGATTCCCATAATCATGCATCAGACCTGGGTTCAAATATGGGTGGGAGAGAATTTATGTAAGTATGTGGTGATACATGCATGATGTAGGAATGTGGTGATGTAAGCAATATTCATGCCATGGGATGGAGGTAATATGATGCAGACATGACGCTGCACTGGGCCATCAGTCTAGTTTGTGGGCCTTTGGGATATGTAATGGGCATCATTCCCATCAGGCCTTCGGTCTGTGTAATGAATAAATAAGGCTTGATGAGTGATTTATCCCTTGGTAGGGACATAAACTACCTTCTTGCCTATGTCTGTGGTGTATGTCTATTTAATGAAATTATACCCCCGAGAACCTAATATATACAAAATCATATGAGAAAACATGGGGAAGGATAAATTTTATATTTAAATGAAAATGGGGAAATCAGAGTTCCCCATATATTATGGATGGAGGACATATAATCTCAAAAGTAAAAACATGCAACTCAAAAAAAATAGTGTAATATATGAATGGAGACACGACATAATTAAATAATATCATATGTTCAAATAATCAAAAAATATGTAGAAACAATATAAAACATGATACTTTAAGCATAAGTCAAGGATCACTACCAAGAATATCATTGTGGATAGAGTCCCACGGTGGACTATGCCCACTCCCCATTCCCATAAACATAGTGGAAAAATTCTCATAGTATATTAGGCTTACTCCCCATTCCCATAATTCTAGTTGAATAAGTTCCATGGTAAATTGAGTTCACTTCCCATTTCTATTCTGCAATGACCCAAGATTTGGGAATATATATATATATATATAATAAATAAATATTATCTTCAATAGATTGTGTCACATGGAACATGGAACTAAAGAAACAACCGACTAAAAATAACCAAGCCAGATTATAATTAAAGGAATAATATAGTCATTGGTATATAAAAAGATAATAATCAATTTAAAAAAACATATTATTATTATTATTTTATTAATATTTTAGAAAATGATTCCTTTTGAATAACAATTAAAAAAAGTTTATTGTATATTACATTAATAAATTAAATTGATGAAAATTAAAAGTATATTATAATAGGTAATATTTAAAAACTATTATGTAAATATTCAATTATTTAGAAATTTATATTAAATATGATTAAAGACCCTTGATGTTTGAAAAGTAAATTTTCAGTAAAAATAATTTTCTAGTATGTTTTATATTTTAATTTAAATATATATATATTATAATTTTAATTTTATAAAAGTAGATTCATTTTTTAATTTATAGTTTTAATATTATCTTATGCTTAATTTTTGATATTTTTTTGGAATAATTGATTTTTAGTTGAATAGTTAGAAATACAATTATTTTAAATCATAGTCCTTATGACTATATCAATATTTAAATATAACATAAAAATATCAAAAATAAATATCAGGATAAAATATGTATTTAATGAGTAAAAATATACATTTTAAATACTATTATCATTTATAGAAAACATATGTTTAACAACTTAAATAACATTTTCCAATAAAAATTATGTTTTGTCATTTCTTTTAATTTAATATTATTATTTTATAATTTCGTTTTGTATTGATTTTAAATCGACATAAATTTAATTTTTTTTATAATAAAATAATTTATATCATGAAAATAAAATACATTCATAATTTTATGAGGCACAAAAATTTTCAACTTTAAGATACACTCTTTCTGAAAATTCAGTTTACGTATTACATGAGTTAATGATAAAATAAATTTTTCTTAAAGATGGATATATTATTTAATAAATTTTATATCATATTTTGAATCATTAGGTTTGATTTATTTAATAATATAATGTTTTTTAATCATTGAAATTAAATTACTTAGGTAAAAATTAGTTACCATGGTAAAACCAAAAATGGTTATAGTGAAATTTCGATAAGTAAAGGCCATAAAAATATGTTTAAAATATGTTTAAAATTGAATGGTTGAGGTGTTAATGATTTTATATCACCCCCACCACACTCTATTATTATAAATATTTTAGTCTTCTTGACATTTAAAACATGTTCCCTCTTTATATTATGTTGAAATAATTACCAAAATGTCATTTTCACCACATATAAAAGGGGCCGCTCACCACCCATTCAAGACCACTCAAAGAATTTGGTTTCATCTTGAAATGACACCCTTTACCCTTACCCAATAATCCTATTCCTTTTATTTTATCCTTTTTTCCTAGGATATTATCTTATGTCCTCCATTTCTGAGAAATCCTTCATGGAAAATAAAAAGATTTCAACGTTAGTACTCATTTTTCCCAAATTCTTTTTTTATCCATCTTAGGTTTTCAATTATAATTTTTAATTCATATATAATTAAATAATTATTTTTTTATAATTAATTTTATTAATATATGGTAATATATATTAACCACCTTTTCTCTATTTTATTAATAAAAAATAATCTATCATTCATGTGTCGTGTAGACTACTGTCTCCATGAAATAACATTTATCATTTTTCACAACATCCCTTCTTCAATGATTATAAAAGTTAATTATAGGGTAAAATTTTACACATATAATATTATTAATTATTATTATTAGACAAGGTATAATACAACTTTTTTATTCTATTTATTTGGGAAAAAATTAATCGTGTGTTGTACGGACTATCACCTCTACAAAGTTACCTATCTCATTTATTTCTCTATTTTTATGCTTATTTATTAAATTATATTAAAATATAAATAAAAATATTAAATTTATCTAAATTAATTAATTTTTTTCTGTAATAATTATATTCTTCCAAAATAACCCACTATCCTAATCACAATCATCCATTAATTATGGTATGCTCAAGTTTGAGTCGGTCTGACCACATACTTGGAAAACGCTATGAAATAAAATCATAGATGAATATAAAAACTTAATTAATTATTATATATGATATAAATAATTATTAATTATATTAAATTTTTTATATAATGGTAAAATTAATATTAAACTTGTTAATTAATATACCACCATTTTTTGTTAAAGATCATTGAAACATGTTTATCTCCAATTAGTTCTCTAAGACCCATGAATAAGAATATAATTGAATAGAACTATTAGTTTATAAAATATCATGAATCACAAATTATATTATCTTTATGATCTATTAATGATGAAATTGAGGATAATAATGAAGAATAACACTACTATTACAAAACTAGTTCAAAATGATCAAGATTACACACACTCGATATTGAAAATTGAAAATAAATAACTACTATACATTAAGATAATAATTATAAATGATGTTTATAAAATATTATAGAAATAAATAATGTTGTTAAATATTTTATTAATATATTTAACTTTTCTCTATATTATATTCAATCACTCTAGTAGAAGTCCAAAAATACAGTAAGGGTTTCTTATCTCAATTTTCATTCCATTGAGACATACTTCTTATTATACACCATGTTGTATTCTTAATGGTGGGTATTATAACCCTATGGTATTTGTTTTATAATTATACTATAGTTATTATTGGTATATAATGTTTCATTTTAAATCACATCCTTCAAGGGGTTTTGATATGAATGTTTATAAGGTTGTAAGGGAGTTTTGTTTGTCAAATTTAATTTCATGAGACATATTTATTATTAGGAAACACTAAATATTTTATAGGGTGTGATTATATACTAATGAATTTATTATACCACATTCATGTAATTCATGGGGTTTTAAAATCCATAAAATTTTCTTTCTTTAAGTGGATTTTAATTCAAATGATACTAAGTTCGTAAGGTTTATTGTTAACTCAAATCCCCTAGCTAAGTTAGAGTGATTATTCTTGAACTTACTTCTTTGAATAATTATTTCATTCTCCCTATGAATTTATTTCATATTAATTTATATTACTATCTCTTTAAAATGACATTATTTATTTAAATCTTCCCCCTTGATGAATTAATTCCATATAAACATTATATCATTGTTGATAATAATTTTCATACTCTTTAATATTAGTTTTACCTACTTTACTATTTTTCCTTTCCGTTAAATGTTATCCTTTATATTTGATAACCCAATTATGTGTTACATCATGTAATATACATATTTCCATTACCACATTTCAAAAGGATGTTTTTTTTACTTTTTAAAATGTGGGGTTTCAAGAAGGGAATTTCAAAATTTTTAAACATACTTTCAAAATAAAATGTTTTATCTTCAAGAAAAATTTTATCTTCATTCTTTTTTTTACATTTTAAGGATCTTTAATTAAACATATTTTTCCAATTTAATTTTTTTTTCAAATATTTCACTTCATATATTGAAAAAAATATGTTTTTTAGGGATTATATAATATATATATTTTAATATAAAATTTGTCAATTTTTTCACACAAAATTTTTGAAAACATTATTTATTTTTTAAAGATTATTTATAAGAGATTATTTTCAAAAAGTAAAAGTTTTCAAATTTATTTCAATTAACCTTTTGCTAAATTTTATTTCTTTATCAATGATTTTTTATTTATAACTATTTTTCAAAAGTAATAGTTTTCAAAGTGTTTTTACATCACATTTTTGAAAATTTCAGGTCTTTTCAGTGCTTCGTTATTGTGATTTCATTCCAAATATTGATTTCTAAAATGGATTATTTTCAAATTTTAAATTTTTATCTTTCCAAAATTGACTTTTCAGAGTTACGATAAATTCATTTTATACTCCAGAGATGAAATAATTTTATGAAAATTATATTATGATTTATGATGGTATTTAATCATTATATCTAAAGGCTTTAACTATGTCAAATCCTTTTAATTATTAACCCTATAAATATTATTATAAAATAACATTTTGGGGTAATTTAGAAGTGAGTATAAAACTTTTTTATTTAGGAGGTCAACTTTTCTGATTCCATCTATAAATTTGGAAAACCCATTTTTCGTTTTGTGGGTTCTTTATGATGTGAGGAATGAAACCCATTTTTTCTCTTGGATATTCATGATATGTTTAATGATTGATATCTTATGGATCACATATTTATGGTTTTTCATTATGTGATGGTCTGTCCATATATATCCCACTAATGGATTTGGAAAAGCTTTATATATCATGATATAATGGTGAATGAGTTGTGATGACTCGGTCTAATAAGGGAAATAGGTGAGTGAATCCAAATACACTTAGTAAAATAGATGGTTTAAGACTTATCTACTTAAGGAAATCATTTTTTATTATTCATCAACTATATTATGATTCTTAATATTAGGTTTGGGATATATTCTTATGTTTTGAAACATTCTTATGTGATTATTTCTCATGTATTGCGATTCATTTTTTACTTGCGTATGTTTTCTTGTGTTATGTTCATGGATCATGATTATGCTCTCATAACTATATTCTTATATTTTTTCACTTATTATCTTCATTGATTATATGTTATGTTTCCCTTAAAAATCATCTAATCTTATCTCTTTCTTATATTTTCTTTCCCAGGTATACAAAGGATGGAATTACATTTCAGATATTTATCACGGGGTTTAGATTTTATTGGTTATGAAGAAATTTTGATGATTATTGTAAAATAAGTTCATTATATAACTAATCATAAAATGAACTAAATATTTCATTCTCCTTTTTGTGGTATTATTTTTGTGATGGAATTTAATCATGTAAAATAATGAAATGAATGAGTTTATTTAGCTTGGGTCTTCTCAGTTGGTACTAGATAAGGGTGTAGTAATTTTAGGTATTAGGTAAAATAAATTCCTTGATAAATCTTGGTATAAGTATAATGAATAATTATTTTTATAATATAACATACTATCATTTTTTAAAATGTGTAGATTTTTTGGTTTTTCAAGAAATAACATCCTTTTTTGGATAATTCGAGTGCCAAAAATATATAGAACAAATTTATCTAGGTGTAATAACAAAAAAAAGGAATATTTTGTATTAACTCAATAAAAACCTAGTGCATGATAAAAAGGCATAACTGCACACCTAGTTTGACACTCCTGGGGGATATGATTTGGTTAATATCATTGTCTTTACAAGATATTATTAAATATTTATTTTGAAAAGGGGTTAGGCTAAGAAGAACAAGAGAACATAACATAAAGAAAAATATGTTTAACTAAAAGTATCAATGTATAAAATTATTGTTTTTTAGAGAATACATAATAAGATTAATTTTTCATATTAATATAATAATTTACCCAGATTTTATTGATAACCCTTTTGTGTTTTAATATTTGGTTGCTATCAGACCACAAAAATAAAGTAGAGAAGGATATGTATCTAGAAAAAATTATGTCTTATAAATGAATAAGGGATCATTTATAAATGTTTTATAATCTTGGTATATACCTATTATGATAAAGAGTGTGATTTTCATTATCTTTCTATAAGAAGTGATGTTTATAGTATAATAGAAATTAAATCTTGATACTCTTAAATATATTCATTAGTAAGTGATATTTGTCAATGATATTCTATTATATTCTAAAAGTTATGAGGATTATGTTAAACATATAAGGATTTTTATTTTTAATTTTTTTAATGGTTTAGAGACAAATATTAAATGATTTATACAACATTAAAATTTGATTTTTTGACGAGGTTATATTTTTGGGGATAACTATTAAATAACACATTTTCAATGTATGGATAATTCATAGGCTTAACGTATCCTTTGTTTTGAGAGAATAGAGGGTTGATAAATTTTTGAAACATTATGTTAAATAGTATTGGTAACCATTGAACTGATAATGGATTCATGATATTATGGGTGAATTTCATCCCATTTTTTTGATAGTGGTATATTTTAATTGGTGTGTGATTTTATAACCTAGAAATTAATACAGATTGAGAGTAAAAGATCGTGTTAATTTATAGAAAAATATATGGCCTCCATTAGGTTTAATTACTTGGAGATTCATATGGTTTTAGGAAAGGTGTATTTTGGATAATGTATGATTAGGATATATACATACTTGAGTATATGATTGAATAGAAGATTATTGTTGTATAAAAAAATATATGTAACTTAGTATAACCTAAGATATTAAGGTGGATGTCATATTATAAGTTATATTTCAAATAATAAATACATTAATAATACCCTTTCCTACTTTCATTGTCTATTAATAATTAAAATTGCGAGGATGTAATTTATTTAAGTGGTATTATGTAACGACCTGAGATTTTGAATATATATATATATAATTTTATCTTTAATATCTCATCTCACATACAACAAAGAACTAATGAAAAAACTGACTAAAACAAATTTTTGAATATTAAATTTACTTGAATAATATAATAATTAGTAGACAAAATGATTATAATTAATTAAAATGATTACATACCATGATTTTTATTTTATTAATATTTTAAAAAGGATGTCATTCGAAGAACCATTTAAAAAATCATATTGTATATTAATTTAAAAAGATAAAATGATTATTTTTAAAAGTGTATGATAATATATAATATTTAAAAACTAAATTTTGACATTCAATTATTAATAAATTTATACTGAATCATATTAAAGACACTTGATGTTTAAAAAGACATGTTTTAGAAAAAAATGTTTTCCTTTATATTTTTTATTAGAATTTAAATATATATATGTATATAAAAATAATTTTATTAAAAGTAAATTTATTTATTAATTTATTATTTCAAAATTATCTTAGAGTTAATTTTCCATAATTTTCTAAAATAAATAATTTTTAGGTGAATAGTGAAAAATACAGTTTTTACAAAAATCATAGCATTTATGACTATATAAAGAAGTTTATATAATAGAAAAACTTATTAAAAAACCCCATGACGAAATATTTATTTATTTAATAAAACTATACATTTAAAAATAGTATTATGAATTTAGAAAACCAATGATTAACCACATAATTAATATTTTATAATACAAACCATTTTTTGGTCTTTTGTTTCAACATAATATTGTATTATTAAAATTCAGTTTCTTCTAACATTAAAATCCATATAATGTTTAATTATTTATAAAAAATATTATATTATGAAAATAAATAAATTGATAATCTTATCTTATATAGAAATAGTAATCCTAAAAAAACTTTTTCCAAAAAATCGATTATTACGAATTATATTCTCTAGTGTAAAAATTACATTTTACTAAACATTTGTTTTTTATTTTATTAAATTTATTTCATATTTATAATATTTTTTTTAAATTATTTAATAAATTTCATTTTATTTTTTGGAATTAGAATAAAATTACTAAGTTACATATTAGTTACTATGTTAAATCTGAAAATGATAAAGTTAATTTTCTACGAGTAAAAGACTTAAAAAATATTTAAAGAATGTTTTAAAATGATTGATTGAGGTATTATTGATCTCATGTCATCTATAAATACACTTTTATCTATATTGAGGTAATATTGACAAGTGAAACATTTTCTCTCAAAATGTTAAGTTGAAATATTTGCCTAAATGTCATTCTCATTACTTATAAAAGAGCCCCCTCACCCTCTATTCAAGACAACTCAAATAATTTATTTTATTATTAAATAATTTCCATTTTCCTTTACACTGTAATCATATTCAATTCCATTTAGTCTATGGTCAAATGATATTAGATTAAGACCTCTATTTTTGAGAAATCATCCAAGGAAAATGCAAAGATTTCAATGTGAGTACTCATTTTTCATAACTTATCTTCCTTTATATATTACCTTTTCCATTATAAATTTAAATTACAATATAATTAAATCATAATTGTATATATAATAAATTTTATTAGGATAATATAATAACTATTAACCCCCTTTCCACTTTTATATTAAGAAAAATCAAATTGTCATTCGGGCGTTGTGCAGATTACTTCCTCCACGAAGTGAAAACTTCTGTTTCTTAGCCACCACCACAATTTAATAATGATAAAAGTTAAAATTGATGAATAAATTTGGGAAATATAATATAATTATTATTAATAATATAAAATTCATATTCCATTTTATTTCCCACTCTTTCTTAGAGAAAAGAAAAACAATAACCATGTGTTGTGCGAACTACATTCTCCACGAAGTAACATATCCCATTTTTCATATAGTTTCTTTATTGTTTATTAAATTATAATAAAATATGATACAAAAGAGTAAAATTATTTTAATATTATAATTATTATTCTAAAATAATAATATTATTCCCAAATAAACCACATTCGTAATCATAATTTTCTATTAAATATGGTATGCTCTGGTCTAGGTCAGTCTAACCACCTACTCAAAAAATGATGCAAAATAATATGATGGATAAATATGAGAAATTAATTACTAATGATATATTATCTAACGAAGTAATTTATTTTTTATATAAATTTAATATTGATATTAAACTCATTAATTAAGATAAAATTGTTCTTTTTTTGAAATATCATCAAAAAATGCATGTCTCAAATTTCATCTACAAGGATCATGAATAAAAATATCATTAAATAATAAAATAAATTTATAATATATAAATAAAAATAAATTATATAAACTTTTAGTATCTTTAAATGATGTAATTTTGGAAAATATTGAAATAAAATAATGATATTATAAAAATAGTTCAAAATTATCTTGATTACACACACTATATATTGAAAATAGATAATAACTAACTAATATAAAAATTTAGAATAATTATAAATTATTTTTATAAAAGTTCATAGATATTAATATTGTTATAAAATATTTTATTTTTATATTTATTTTTTTATATAACATATTCAAGCCCATTAGTGGAAGTCATGAATAAAGTTAAGTGTTTCTTGCCTCAATTTTCATTCCATTGTGACGTAATTATTACTATACACAATGTTTTATTTAGAATGGTGTATCAATTTAAAATTTAATATTTTATATCATTATCCTTTCATTATTAACTATATGTAGAGTTTTATTTTAAATCATGTCCTTTAAGGGGTTTTTACTCAAAAGTTTCTAAGGTTGTAAGATGGTTCTCTATCTCAAATTTAATTTCATGTGACATATTACATATTATTCACCATGAAATGGTTTATATCATGTTATTACTACCTAATGAATTTATTTTGACATATTAATTTAATTAAACGGGTTTAAATATCCCTATTTTGTACTATCTTTAAGGGAATTTTGATTCAAATGATACCAAGTTTGTAAAGATCTTTGTTAACTAAACTCCCTTCATTCAGTTATAGTGCTTCTTAAACTTATTTATTCATGGTTCTTTTTTATACCTCCGTAATATTTTATTTCATAGTAATTTATCTTCCTCTCAAGGTAAAATGATACTTTTTATTCAAATCATCCTCATTGATAAATTTATTCCCAATAAAAATTATATTATTATTGGGAAGAATTATCATCATCAATAACAATAGTTTCCCCTCCTTGTCCATATTTTCCTTTATATCTTATATTAAAATTTATCTTTGAAAATATATTTATTCTCTACATGTGACCTTCATTTTTCTATTACCACATTTCAAAAATAAGGTTTTTTACTCTTTTTACAATGTGAGTTTTCAACAATGGCATTCCCAAATATATTTTATTCCATTCAAAATCAATTTATTTATCTTCTAATACAAATTTTTTTTTGCTTAACGTTATCAACTATAAAGGATCAATTATTAATGAACGTTTTTTGAAATTATTTTTTGATAATGTATTCACTTTGAATTTTGAAACCTTTAATTATTTATAATGTATTTTTATTTAATATTATTTTTTAAAAGTAAAATTTTTCAAGATGATTTCACTTTATCTTGTTAAAATATTAATGTATTATCAAGGATTATTTATTGAATATTCATTTTCAAAATTAAACTTTTTCAATTGGTTTTCAAATTATATTTTTTTTACCTTTCTTTTCTTTTCAAGGATTATTTATTGATGGCAATTTTTTAAAAGTAAATGTTTTCCATGTATTTTCCACTCACATTTTTGAAACCTTTATGTATTTTAAAGGATTTATTGTTAATATTTAATTATATATATTTATTTATAATGTAAATTATTTTCAATTTATCAAATGTGACTTTTTCTAATTGACTTTTCAAATTGACTGTAACTTTATCTTTTACAGTAAATATAAAATCATCTTCTAATAACTCATTTATGATTTTTCTTTCAATTCATCATTATCTGTAAAATATTTCAATAAATTAAAATTATTTTTAATCAATAACCCTATGAATTTTTTTATAAAATAATCTTTTGGGGTGATTTAGTTGTGTGAATCAACCATTTACATTATTAGAGTTAATTTGTGATACCATCTAGAAATGTTACAAAACCAAAAACATTTCCATGGGTTATTTATGATGTGATAAATGAAAGAATTTTATCACATGGATTTTTATGATATGATTAATGATTGATATCCTATGAAAAATATATTTATATTTGTTTATTAAGTGATAGTTTTTCCCTATATGTAACTCCAATGAACTTGTAAAAGCATTATATCTTATGAGAAAGAGGAAAAAAGTTTCGATGAATCGATCTACCAAATGATATAGGTGATTGAAGCCTGATCCATCAAGATAAACAAGTGATTGAATCCTAGTACAGTAAAGTAAATAAGTTAGTTAGTCCCGATACACTAAGGTAAATATGTTTTGATGCCTAATACAATATGTCATGTTTTAAATGCTCATTTTTTGTAACATATTCTAATTTTATTAATGTAATAATGTTATAATATCTCATTTATTATGATCCATGTTTAATCTAGGTGTGTTTTACAAATTTTATGTTTATTGATCCTGATTATGTACTCATACCCATATATATTAATTATTATCATGTAATATCACTATTGGTTATCTCTTATATTTCCCTTACAAAGTATCTGATCTCAACCCTTTCATGTGTTTTATTTTTCCAGGATATTAAGAATAAAATTATAAGTGTTATATTTAAAATGGGTTTATATTTTTGTAATTATGAAGAAATATTTATGATTTTTTTAATGTAAGTTTTCTATTTATCTAATATTCCAAGACACTAAACCTTCAGGTCACTAGTTTTTTTGACTATTTGTGAGATGGAATGATTAATCATGTAAAATAATTAAGTAAATATGTTTATTTATCTTGTTTCACCTCACATAAACATAGCATAAAAATTCAAATAGTGGATTGGTTTCACTATCCATTCTAATGTCCATAGTGTAAAAAGTATCATGGTTGACTTAGTTCACTTCCCATTCCTATAAACATAGTGGAAAATGTCTCATGGTGGACTATGTTCACTCCCTAATATCATACATAACATCTCATGAGATATAAATATATACAAAATGAATTATAGAGATATATAAATTTATCCGACCAGTCACATAATTAAAATCACAATATATATTCTTACATGTTCCACATGAGGAAAAGAACCAATATATAAATCAAAAGCATGATAAAACCCATGATAATTAAGTGGGTTTCATAATTTTATCTCAAGGCATAACTGAATGTTATATCATAAGGTTTTAAAAGAGAATAATGAATTAAATAATTTTTCATGTTATTATTATTGTAAATAAATATATTTATTTAAACATTTAATTACAATGTATGAAAATTCCTGGAAAGGATCAAGGTGAATTTAGAATAAAAATCAAACACATAAGTGATGATTTTCTAAATGAGTATAGGATTTTTAAAGGAATGAAATATTTTATAATTCATAACTATAACATAATTGAACATGAATGGTTTTACATAAAATAATGATGGTTTTCAAAATTTATTCCCTGTGAGAAATAATTTATGTTGATGACACTTATCATGTAATAATAAATTGGATGGTTCCTTTTTATGTTTTAATAATAACTTTGTTAAAATCCAACATCATTAAAAGGATAATAAAAATTTCTTTTGAAAATATTAAAAAAATAGTTCAATGGTCATGTAAGATAAAACAATTTGTTTCTAATTAAAAATAAAAGAAATGGTGAGGATGAAAGTTATGGAAAATAAGGGGAAACTATCATTAAAGCAAATATGAATCATTCTAAATATTGATATAATTTCAAGAAATAAATTCCACAAGGTGTAAGATCCTGGTTTTTGGGAAATGTAAGTTTTCATTATGTTGTGCTTTAAGGGATTTCTTATGATAGTATAAAGGGTCTTGGGGGTGTTCCGAGGGCTCGGGGCACGGGAGAAGGGATGTCTGGGGAAAGCAGACCAAGGCGCACGGCCTGCGCATGGTCAGTCAAACCGTGCAGCCTGCCCAAGAGAAACTGTTCAACCCTCCCTCCTCTGGACAGAAGTGAGTGCACGGTTTGCACATAGTTTGCCAAACCATGCGGCTAAACCATGTGACTCCTCCTCCTTCAGGTAGTGGCATACGCACGGTTTTCACACAGTTTTACAAATCGTGTGGCCACTTAATGTTAGGAAAAATTACAAAATTGCCACTCTGGGATTTTTAAACCCACTCGGGATTTTCTTCTCTTCCTCCTCTCTTCACCTTAGGCTCGAACTAAACCTCCCAAGGACTTCAAGATATCCAAATCCTTTGATTCTAAGGTGTTTTTTGTGCCATTGGTTGCAGATCGAAGCTCCGGGTAAGGCTAACCTCATCCTTGCTTCTCTTTTTGGTATATGGTTCGTACCTTCTCTCCCGCTCATTCTGAAACCCTAAAAACCTATCTTTTGGGTGAGTTTTAGGTTGAAGATACAAAGGTTTGTTGGATTGAGGTCTAAGGACTCGATTGAGGGTGCGTTCAACCGCGGTTTCGAGGTAGGTGGTCTACAAGTTATATCCCACGGTTATTTAGGGTTTTTGTGCATGTTTACTTGTGTTCTTGTTTTCCTTGGTTAGGTTTTCAATAACCTTGTAATGCTTGGTTTTAATGTTGATTAAAATGGAAAATGGGAACCCTCATGATCCCCATGGGATGTGTTGGGATTGACTTGACATAATTGGGTCATCCATGGGATGTGTAGGCATTTCCTAGGTTTAGGGATTCACATTAAACAAGTGACTTGTTGTAGTGAATTGTAGATCCCTTGATAAACATGTTGGCATGGTTGTCTGAACATGGAATAGAAGTTAGGTGATGCACCTAGACTTGGAAATAACCTAAGGGTTAATTGGAATGGGATAAATGGTTGGTTCATGGGAATGATGAACGAGTTAAATGGGTTTATGTGTAAACGTATTTAAGACCATAACGAGATTGGTTATGGGTTTAATGTTGAATGATTAGTGAGATAGGCATAACACATGGGAATTTGGTGAATGGATAAATGATGAAAAATGGTAATGTGTTAATGAGTTAAGGCATGATGTGGTTTCCCATGTGGGTAGTGGTGAATAGTGTTGGCCGAAGGGCAATGGTTTGGATGGTTGATGGTTACTTATATATAAGCATGTGAACATGGCTTCATAGAGTGGGGTACGACTTGAGGATCTACGACCACGGGTCAAGTGAAGACTGAGGCTCTAAACTCCACCTTAAATTCATGGGTTAGGAAAGGGGACTTAGGTTCTATTCTCCTAACGGTTGCATCCACCTGGAATGAGGCTTCGAGGTGTGGTTATGGTTTCTATGAGGGGTTAGTCCTAGTGAGATAGGATAATGATGTGTTTACCCTCTTGCATGTAATTATTGGCCTTAGAACCATGTAACATAACGTATGTTATTAACCCATGGAAATGTGATGAAATGGTATATGGTGATATTGGGTGTGTAATGAATGGTAATGGAAGTGGAAATGTCTTGTCTCTAAACTTTTTAATGGTACCTTAAATAATTACTTGGTAATTATCATTCACATTCCTTGTCATGCACTATCTGTTTATACTGGATATCTTGTAGACACCATTGATGGTGTCCTACTGAGTTGTACTCACACCCTGCTCGGGTCGTTGTTGGGTACCCGAGCAGACTTCATGTTTTCAGTTCAGGACAAGGGAAAGGGTCCTTGCTAGATAGTTGAGTGGACATGGGAATCACTTGGTGGGGGATCCAGACTTGGAGTCGAGACCATCTTTGGGATTTTGGTTATTGTCATTATTTTGGTCTTTGTTCACTCTTTCAGTTGTAGTATGACATGGCATATTTATTATTTGAAATGGATGTTATACATGTTCCTTTTTGATTGATTATTGTTCCTCTATTTTGTTATTCTTTTGTGACATACTCTTGTAAAAAGGGGGTATAGTATCCCCACTTGACCCCATAGTCCCCCGCTTCTAGGCAGCAGCCTTTGGCGTATGGGGAGTCGTGCTTAAGGTCATGTAACCACCCGGATCAGAGTACTGGTTTAGTGGCTTCCGGGTCAGGGACGTTACAAAGTGGTATCAGAGGGAGGTTTTTCTTCTCCTTCTCTGAGGTCCTGTTATTTGGGATTGGTAGCTAAGGGTTAAAATGTGTTGGGCCTTGGTAATGAGCTCATGCTTAGTAGTAGCTAACCCAGGTATGGGGGAAACCCAAGTCACCCTGGGTGGGAAATGATGTTCTTGGTTGTGTGATGTTAGTTGATGATATTTCATCATTGGGTGATTCACATATGGTTTGATGTGATTGTTTTATGACATTTGGCTCATATACTTGCATTCAATCATCATTGTAGCAATCTAGGGAGATAGGTGACATGCATTGTGTTCGGAACATGCATGGGATGGGTGTGTGAGGCAGGAAGTAGGGTGCATCACACATTTCATGAAACCAAGAAATGATGAGAAGAATGAAATAAAACAAGGGGGTAAATTTTGTTAATGAAATGTAAGGTTTTGAATCGAAGTGAAAGTGTTTTGTAAAATGTTGTGTGATTTTGGTGGTAGTGCATGGTTGTTTAACCCATGTGGACCATGGCCCGTGGTAGGGACAGTTGGGGGGGTTGTAACTAGTAATGAGCTTCTTATTGCAGTTGTGAAAGTTTTAAGGTATGCATGCTAAATATCGTGCTTGGCATAGTAGAGAGATCCCACCATGGCGTCGGTTACCCATTTGGTAATGGGAAGATGTTGCTTAGAACACTCCTATAGTAGATGAGAAAGAAAACATGGCGATCAATGAAGGTAGAGAAGACCAGTTCTGGGAGAACATGACTCGCCTTATACAGCTGATGGATCGGGACCCAGTGCGGGGTGCACTGAGTATGTTTGAGCTGACTAGGGAGGTCCAGCTACAGCACCCTATGACCTTTATCAGAGAGGGTGGGCCAGAGGCAGCGGAGTTTTGGTTAGATTCTGTCCAGACGATACTAGAGCATCTGGAGACCCCTTTTTAAAAGTGATTAAAGTTGTCCGCTTATATGTTGCGAGGCCATGGTAGGTGTTGGTGGGACATTCAGGCTCAAATTGAGCAGGCTGAGGGAATGTCGTGGAAGGCTTTTTAGGAAAATATTCTGGATCATTTCTACCTATAGACCTTGAGACAGAGCGGGCTACAATGTTTATGAGCCTGACTCAGGGATCAATATCAATGATGGACTATGCTAGTCGCTTCACGGATTTTGGATGCTTCATCCCAGTGTTATCAGGGGATGAGGTAGCAGTATCAAGGTGTTTCCAGGATGGGCTGAGACATGAGATCATGTCTCAAGTGAACATATTTTGCATGAAGAGGTTCATAGAGGTATTAGATCAGGCACGGATCTCAGAAGGAAACCTGAAGGGAGATTCGGGTAGTGGGCTTGTGGTGCTAGTGGGGCAGAAGAGTAGTGAAGCTATTGAGTGTCGAACGTGACACCATGAGGGCTCACGGCATGGCAGAAGTGTGCAAAGCTGCTGGAAGAGAGTGTCTGCCTCTTAGAGTGGGGATCAGGTGTTCTGCTATCAGTGCGATAGGCCGGGGCATATTCATGGTCAGTGTCCTCGACCTCTAGTTGAGTGTCAATCGTGCGGAATAATGGGGAATGTTCAGAGGTTCTGCAGGAATCCTTGGAAGGAAGGTGAGCATGATGGTGGAAGGCATGTACTGGATATGGGAAGGGGATCAGTTTCCCCGTATCAGGCAAGAATTTGGTGCTCCACGGGCCCTACTGGAAGAGGTGGTGGACGTGGAACTCTAGGGCAGGATCAGTCATGCCATCAGGGCAGTGCAGCGCAGGGCGTTCTAGCTGGAGCCCAGGGTAGAGAAGCAAGTCAGCTTTAGGAAGTTCAGTTTGCACCTGGTGATGGAGAGGTTGGATCGTCGACTGTTCAAGGTACGATCCTTGTGGCTTCTACTTTTTCTATTTCATTGTTTTAAATAGGTTCCACACACTCTTTTATCTCTACTAAACTTCTGGTTGCATTGGGTTTACCTGTGGAGGTGTTGTGTGGGTGATGTCAATCGACACTCTGTTGGGGGTACGGGTTGAGGATATCAAGCAGTGCAAGGGATGTGCCTTGGAGGTTGGTGGGTATCGTTTTCTGAGGGAATTGTTCATTCTCGTGATGTTAGGGTTTGACCTAATCCTGGGAATGGATTGGTTGGTTTTGTATCGGGTGCACATATACTGCTATCATCACAGAGTGTCGTTCAGGTCGCTTGAGGGTGGTGCTTATGTTCACCGTGGCGAATGGGATGTTCGAGCAGGGTGTGCGGGGCCGTTTTTTCAATAGATGAGTGGACTCACGGCTCAAGTGGCATGTCTCATGCTTGATTAAGATGAGTTAGGGGAACAAACTAATTTCCCTCCTGTGGTGGATCAGTTTCAGGATGTGTTTTCTTGAGGATTTCTCAGGGTTACCACTTGAGAGGGATGCTGAGTTCACGATAGAGTTCCTGTTAGGATCAGAGCCAGTTTCTATTCCGCCATACCAAATGGAACCTTTATAACTCCAGGAAATAAAGGTTCAGCGTGAGGAGTTGGAGCGTAAGGGTTTTATCCATCCTAGTACGACTCCTTGGGGGTCTCCCATTCTTTTTTCAAATAAGTCTGATGGGTCGTTGAGGTTGTGTGTGGACTATCGAAAGTTGAATCAGATAATAGTGAAGAATTGGTACCATATTCCTAGAATTGATGACCTATTTGATCAGTTGAGGGGTGCATCAGTGTTATCAAAATTTGATCTGAGGTCGGGTTATCACCAATTGAGGGTGAGGTCTTCTGACGTACCACGGACCACTTTTCGGAGTCGGTACGGGTTGTTTGAGTTTGTGGTAATGCCTTTTGGCTTGACCAATGCACCAGCGGTGTTTATGTATTTAATGAACCAGATCTTTCATCCCTATATAGATCGTTTTGTGGTTTTCTTTGTTGACGATATCTTAGTGTACTCGAAAACTACCGAAGATCATTCCCAACATCGTGACATCGTCTTGGGTATGCTAAGAGAGCACCGGCTATACGCCAAGCAATCCAATTTTCAATTCTGGATAGGTGATGTACATTTTCTGGGTCACATCATATCGGAGGTAGGTGTTTCAATGGATCTAGAGAATGTTCAGGTAGTTTTATCTTAGAAGCAGCCCAAGAGTGTTTCTGATGTTTGGATTTTTCGAGGTTTGTCCGTGTTTTACCAAAGGTTCATTCAGGATTTCTCTCACTTGGAAGCACCACTTTCGGCCTTGACCAAGAAGGGAGTCAGGTTTGAATAGTCTGAGACTTGTGATAATTCCTTTCAAGAGTTGAATAAGAGGTTGATGGCCGCACCTATCTTGATCTTACCTGAGCTGGGTAAGAAGTACATCGTGTTTTGCGATGCATCTAGAATCAGACTTGAGGCTATGTTAATGTAGGATGAGCGGGTGGTGGCTTACGGGTCAATGCAGTTAAGACCCCATGAGAAGAATTATCCCACTCATGACCTTGAGTTGGCTTCAGTAGTGTACGGATTTAAGTTCTGGAGGCACTATCTGTTGGGAGAACAGTTTACCGTGCTAACTGACCATAAGAGTTTGAAGTATATCTTCTCACAGCAGGATCTAAATCTTCGGCAGCAAAGATGGGTTGAATATCTCTAGTCTTTTGACTTTGAGTTGGTATACACACCAAGAAAGGGAAATAGTATTTTTTATGCTCTGAGCAGGAAGGTTCATAATCAGGTGGTTCATGAGCCCAACACCGAGTGGAAGGTGATGGCCTTGTTTGCAGAGATGCACCTAGAGGTGCAAGAGAAGAATGGTCAGGTCACTCTTTCTTCCTTAACGATGGAGTCGACTCTCTTGAGTCGAATTATGTAAAGTCAGCTTGATGATCCTGTGTGTTTGATCATGAAGTAAAAGCTTAAAGGTGGGGAGTTACCTTCTGGCTAGGTCGTCTGTGAGGACAGTGTTGTTTGCGTTCGTGATCGTGTGGTTGTGACAGAATTTAAGTGAAAAGAGTTGATGGGTGAGTTCCATGCATCGAAGTGGGCAGTGCATCCTGGTCTGACCAAGATGTACCATGATCTTTGAAGGCAGTTTTGGTAGCCTGGAATGAAGAAGGAAGTTGGGGGATTTGTGGCACAGTGCCTTACCTGTCAGCAGGTGAAAGCAGAGCATCAACGCCCAAGTGGTTTGTTTCATCCATTAACCATTCCAGAATAGAAGTGGGATGATGTAACGATGTATTTTTTCATGGGGATTACAAGGACGCCGCGGAAGAATAATGAAATTTGGGTGGTTGTGGATCTATTAACAAAAGTGGCACATTTCTTACCGATTCAAGATACCTTCACAGTTGACCAATTGGGTGAGATGTATGTTTAGGAAATAGTGTGGTTGCATGGGGTGTCGTAGACCATAGTTTCGAACTACTATCCACGTTTCACATCACGTTTCTGTTAAGGGTTGTAGAAGGCGCTTGGTACACAGGTGTTTTTGAGTACGGCTTTCCACCCGCAGATAGACGGGCAGTCAGAACATATGATCCAAGTGTTGGAAAACATGTTAAGAGCTTGTGTCTTGGACTTTGGTGGTTCTTAAGATAGGCACCTATCATTGGTTGAGTTTTCATACAACAACAGTTTTCAGGCTACAATTCAGATGGAACTGTTTGAGGTGCTTTATGGGAGACCATGTAGATCTCCGTTTTGTTCGCTAGAGGCCAGTGAATCTGAGTTGTTGGGGCCGAGTCTCATGCAGGAGACTTCAGAGAGTGTTCAGTTGATCAAGAAGCGAATGGCTATGACTCAGAGTAGGTAGAAGTCGTATGCAGATCGGAGGCATAGAACTATCGAGTTTGGGGTGGGTGATAATGTATTCCTTTGGGTGTCACCATGGTTGGGTCATCGACAGATTCAGAAGCAGGGAAAGTTGGCGCCTAGCTATGTGGGACCTTTTGAGATTGTGGAGAGGATCAGACCAATGGCTTACCGGTTGGCTCTTCCACAGTGGTATGGTGGGATGCATGATGTGTTTCATGTGTCACAGCTTCGACTGTATCACCCTGACCCATCTCACATGGTTGATGTTGAGGATATGGAGCTTGATGTTGATGTGTCCTTTGAGGAGCATCTGGTTCGTGTGGTGGATCATAGTGATAAGGTCTTGCGGGGAAATATTGTATCATTAGAGAGAGTATTATGGCAGCATGGGAAAGTTCAGGAAGAAACTTGGGAGTGGGAATTAGATATGTGGGCTCAGTGGCCTGAACTCATCTCTTCGGTGGATCAATGAGACTTGGGAACTCAGCTTGAGGATGAGAAGTTATAAGGTGGGAAGGTTGTAAGATCCCGGTTTTTGGGAAAGGTATTTGTTCATTATGTTGGGCCTTAAGGGATTTCTTATGAAAGTATAATGGGCCTTGGGGGTGTTCCGGGGGCTCGGGGCCTAGGAGAAGGGAAGTCTGGGCAAAGCAGACCAAGGCGCACGGCTTGCGCACGGTCATCCAAACCATGATGCTTGCCCAGGAGAAACTGTGCGACCCTCCCTCCTCTGGGCAGAAGCAAGCGCATGGTTTGCGCACATTTTTTCAAAAAAATGAGATTAAACCGTGTGACTCCTCCTCTTTTGGGAAGTGTCATGTGCAGGATTTGCGCATGGTTTTCCAAACCGTGGGGACAAATCGTGCGGCCACTTAAAGTTGGGAAAATTTACAAAATTGCCACTCTAGGCTTTTTAAACCCACTCGGTGTTTTTCTCTCTTCCTCCTCTCTTCACCTTAGGCATGAACCAAACCTCCCAAGGACTTCAAGAGATCAAACTCCTTCGATTATAAGGAGTTTTTTGTGTCATTGGTTGCGGATCAAAGCTCCGAGTAAGGCTAACCTCATCCTTGCTTCTCTTTTTGGTTTAGGGTTAGTACCTTCTCTCCCTCTCATTATGAAACCCTAAAACCCTATCTTTTGGGTGTGTTTTAGGTTGAAGCTCCAAAGGATGGTTGTATTGAGGTCTAAGGACTCGATTGAGGGTGAATTCAACCGCTGTTTCGAGGTAGGTGGTCTACAAGTTATATCCCATGGTTATTTAGGGTTTTTGTGCATGTTTGATTGTGTTATTGTTTCCCTTGGCTAGGTTTTGAATGACCTCAGCATGCTTGGTTTTAATGATGTTTAAAATGTAAAATGGGAACCCTCACGATCCCTGTGGGATGTGTTGGGATTGACTTGACCTAATTGGGCCATCCATGGGATGTGTCGGCTTTTCCCGGGTTTAGGGATTGACATTAAACAAGTGAATTGTTGTAGTGAATTTCAAAGCCCTTGATAAACA
Source organism: Viscum album (assembly GCA_963277665.1). Lineage (NCBI taxonomy): Eukaryota > Viridiplantae > Streptophyta > Magnoliopsida > Santalales > Viscaceae > Viscum > Viscum album. The sequence goes on along the minus strand of OY728126.1, from coordinate 761,439,025 downwards.
TGTTGGCATGGTTGGATGAACATGGAATAGAAGTTAGGTGATTCAACTAGACTTGGAAATAACCTAAGGTTTAATTGAAATGGGTTAAATGTTTGGTTCATGGGAATGATGAACGAGTTAAATGGGTTAATGTGTAAAGTGATTTAAGACCATAATGGGATAGGTTATGGGTTTAATGTCGAATGATTAGTGAGATAGGCATAACACATGGGAATTTGGTGAATGGATAAATGATGTGAAATGGTAATGTGTTAATGGGTTAAGGCGTGATGTGGTTTCCCATGTGGGTATTGGTGAATAGTGTTGGCTGAAGGGCAATGGTTTGGATGGTTGATGGTTGCTTATATATAAGCATGTGCACATGGCTTTGTAGAGTGGGGTATGACTTGGGGATCTATTCCCACGGGTCGAGTGAAGACTGTGGCTCTAAATTCCACCCTAAATTCACGAGTTAGGAAAGGGGACTGAGGATCTATTCTCCTAACGGTTGCATCCACCCGGGCTGAGGCTTCGAGGTGAGGTTATGGTTGCTATGAGGGGTTAGTCCTAGTGAGATAGGATAACGATGTGTTTACCCTCTTGCATGTGATTTTTGGCCTTAGACCCATGTAACATAATGTATGTGATTAACCCATGGAAATGTGATGAGATGGTAAATGGTGATATTGGGTGTGTAATGAATGGTAATGGAAGTGGAAATGGATTGGCTCTAAACTGGTTAATGGTACCTTAAATAAATACTTGGAAATTATCATTCACATTCCTTTACATGAATTATCTGTTTATACTGGATATCTTGTAGACACCGTTGGTGGTGGCCTACTGAGTTGTACTCACACCCTGCTCCGGCCGCTGTTGGCTACCCGAGCAGACTTCATGTTTTCAGGTCAAAACAAGGGAAAGGGTCCTTTCTAGATAGCTGAGTGGACATGGGTATCACTTGGTGGGGGATCCGGACTTGGAGTCGGGACCATCATGGGAATTTTGGATGTTGTATTTATTTTGGGCTTTGTTCACTCTTGCACTTGTTTTATGACATGGAATATTTATTATTGAAAATGGTTGTTATACATGTTCCTTTTTTATTTGTTATTGTTTCTCTATTTGGTTATTCTTTTGTGACTTACTCTGATAAAAAGGGGGTATAGTCTTCCCACTTGACCCCATAGACCCCCACTACTAGTCAACAGCCTTTGGCATACGGGGAGGTGCGCTTAAGGTCATGTAACCACCCGTCTTGGAGCACCGGTTTTGTGGATTCCAGGTCGGGGGATGTTACACAAGGTATTTATTTTCATTACAAATTTCAATTTAAAATTATTTGAGAATTATATTATCATAATATAATTGAATAAATCCACCTTTTAAAACCATAGTAAAAAAGGAATCTTTATGACTAAAGAAATAATTTAAGTCAAGAAAAACCTTAACAACATTTTTTATTTGTTATTAAAAACTCCATGATAGAAAGAAAATTAAAAAGAACATTGAATATCATTAAATATAGTATAATCATGATTCAAAATATAAATTTGATTGTATAAAAAATTAAAAATAAAACATGGTTTATAATACAAAATTTATCTCAGTGGGTGAAAATCGAGACAAGAAAGCATTAACTTGTCCTTGAATAATTATATTCATGGGCCTAAATTCTTGAATAACTAAATAAAGTTTACAAAAAAATTATTAGGGACCTTATTTTTATATATTTATTTTAAAATGAATAATTTTTTATCACAAATATTTTATTTAATATATGTTTTTTCTTATGTTTTCATGAAAACAGAATCAGTGTCGGCTTATTTCTTTAATTTTACTGATCAAAGATGATATTTTAATAATAATTTAAATAATAATTTAAATAATAAATATAACCATTTAAAAATAATTATTGAGTAATTAAATTATAATTTTATTTTTATTTTTTTCATATAGTCATCCATGATAAGGTTTTGTTGCATTATTCAAGTAGGTGGTTAAACCAACCCAAACATGAACACACTATATCCTAATGGGTGATAATAGTCAAGGAAGTGTCAATTTCATAATAGTAGAAGAATAAGGATTTTATTTTTATTTTTTTATCAATTAATATTTTAATTTTTTTGGATAATGAAATAAAATTAAGATAAAAAACGAAAAATGTTACTATATGGAGGTGGTAGTCCACACAACATGCGGTTAATGCTGTTATCATTTTATAAGTATATGTATAGAAATAAAAAATGTTTGTTCCATTAATATAATAACACTTAAGTTTCATAATTATATTTAGGTTATTATATTGTTATTATTTATGTTGTTTTGGAAGATACATATTAATAAGAAAAGGTAAGGAGTTACTAATACTCACTTTGGTACCTCAAACATTCTCTTGAAATTATCCATGGACAGGAATAGATTAGGATAAATAATTGAGACTAGAGGCTTATAAACATGAGAGAGAATTCTAGGAGGAGAAAAAAAATATATTTTTAGGAATTTATTTTATGGAATGGGTGTGTCATGATGGGGTGGAAATGTCCCCTTTTATAAGTGAAGAAAAGGGAACTTTTGTGAATACCCATTACTTTTTAAAGAATTCATTAAACTATTCAAGGGTAAATGACTCAAAATATATAAAATTTAGATTTAGTGGTGATTTGGGGTATATAAATCCTTAAAAAATTATGTATGCGCATGTTTTAAATATTTTTTAAGCCATTTGTTCTAATAATTTCACCTTTACCTTTTTTTGTTTTAATTAGGGTAACTAGTTTTTACCCATGTAAATTTTGTATTACTAAACATATAAACTAAATGATTTTATCCAAATTTTTTTATTATCATAATTTTTATCTCAATTTAATATAATTAAATTTCTAGATAATAGAAAATTATCCATTAAATTAAAACATTTTATATGTAAGAAAAATTTCTTGTAAATTTTTTTTCCAATATTAAGTGTTTTTAATATTATTTAGTTTTAATTTGCATTTGAATAAATGGTAATTAATTTAAATATAGGAATAAAAATTGTATTAATGTAACTTTTGTGGTGTGATTAGTTTATTTTATAAGATAATGATTATATAATATCAATAAAAAAAATATTTTAAAATATTTTTTTCTCAATAATCATGGTCATTAACTTAATCATAGTAATCATAATTTTATTCCAAAAATTGAAATTAAAATTGTTAAATAATATGATAAAATTGATCTAAAATATGAAATCCATTTTTTTGGATTTCATCTCTACAAGTGATAAAAAATAGTTTTTAAATATAAGCAAATAAATCAATTTCAAAGAGTAAAATATTAGTTTCTTAAATGATAAACATGGGTTTTATAAATAAAAAAATGTAATTATAAATTATATATTTTACTTATATATATATTATTAAAATGTTTTGAAAAAAAATATATGTCATTATTGTATTATGATATTATCATAAAAGTGATGTTTTTTTTCAAAATCTCTATTTTTTCACTATTTGCAGAAAAAATCAACATTTAGAAAAATGTCAAAAATTTAACCTCAAATAATATTTACATTATTAATTCTTAAAGTAGTTTTTATTTAATCAAATTAAAATTATAAAATTTATGAATTTATCTTGTATATACAAAATATAAGGAAAATTATTTTTTATATAAAAATAACATTTTTCTTTAAAATTCATATTGAAAAATCTATAAAATAGATGTGATAAATAATGTCTTACATTTATAATTAACTGAATATATCATCCTAATTTATATTTACATGGCCCCTAAATATCTCTATGAAATATCAGAGCATAAGGTATGCTCTAGTGGTAGTCGATGGTTGTGATTCTTCTAGCATGGTTCTCGTGGAAATTTCAATGAGCATGAATTTCTATCACAAGTGATCCATTATTAACATAATTGTTTAATTTATCTTTATATTTTTCTAGATAAAATCATATAAAAGATACAACCTTTCCAATCTTGTAAAAATATGCTTTATAAGGGGGACTTCTACTACTTGATTCTATGTCAGACCTTTTTCTTTAAAGATTTCATAATATGGTGACTTACATTTTTTCTTTATTCATTTAATAGATATATTATAATGATCTCATTTAAAAAATTTAAATTAAAGTATCTCAAATTCATTTTATTATATTTTTTAGATGATGTAAGTTTTTAGTATAATTTTTACTGAACAAAAAATTTATATAGTAAAATCTTTTTGTGTTACAGTCACCCCCCATAAATAAAGTGAATCCTCAAAATTTTAATTACTAATCACTATAGAAAATATTTAAGGATATACTTAACTTAGTAATGACCCTGGTATTTATTTATAAAAAGGTGTCAACTATAATAAATTAGGTAATTCAATGAAACTCATATATTTCTTCACAATATTAATATCACAATACTGGTTTTCTTCCACTCCATTTGAGTTAAAGAACCATCATAATTTGGTATAATATTCAAATAGTAGTGTTAATTTTATAAGAGATATCATAGTAATAGTTTCATTTCTAGACTATCATATGTTGATATGAAATGTTATTAAATCATTCCAAAATATAATTCTTCCTCTAATCATAGAGAATAAATACGCTCAAAAAATAACACTAAATATATTTAAATGAATGAGAAAATACTTGAATGAATCATAATCCCACAAAACATGAACAAGATTCATATACCCTGGATATAAGAATTATACCACGAAGTTTATTTTATTTTAAAATTTAATATTTGGTGAAAACATAAATGACATAAGCCATCTATAAATCTATAGTGATGAATAATTTAACATAGCACAACTTAATTACTTCAATAATAGTCATGGAATAATTTTTTACCTTATTCCCATGGACTTGTAGGTGGTTGGTGTAGATTTTCATATTGATTCCATGGATTAGGAAACAATATTCATAGTATTAAAATTCCTAAAATCTAAATCATCAAACTTCTAGTGGATCATTTAGAAGAACATTATTTTTCCCCATCATGTAAATGGAACTTTTCATTTTTCATTAGAAACTTATTTTTAGATTTCCTCTTTTACCATAGATGAAACACATTCCAATTACTTCAATACATTCCATTGGGCTTCCCTTTCAACATTTTTGACATAATGGAAATCGAATCAATTTTCATTAATCATCTTTATCTCTTGAACATCCATGATAATCCATCATTCTATTCTTTGGTTTGATTTTAGACTCAACTAAGTTTGCCTTGTTAATAATAATTCATGATAGTTTATTTTACATAATTTTAATATTTATCACTCTAAAAAATTAAACAATTAGGTTTCTTATTGGGATATTCATTACATCATCCAAGAAATACATTATTCACATGGTTCATTCATGATTTATCCAATACTAAAACTAAAACAATTTGATTTTGAGTGATGATCAATTAAAAAGTCAAGGTAATTGTTTTACTATAACAAATTCGACCTCAAAAATTATTACACTTTGATATTAGATTTCAGTTCAATATAAATAACTCTCAGTTCAATTTAGTTGTCTTTATATTAGGTCTTCTCATATTCGTTAACCTAATTATTTAAAATAATAAATTATTTATAATGTATATTAAATATAATGTGATTAACCAAAAAAATATCCTCTGTAGTTTCTAGACATGTTTTTATTCTTAGGCCCACTCATCATGCACCAAAGTGGATATTGAACTGATACAGAACTTTCCTTTCTTGAGGTAATTAAATCTAGGGGAATTTGGTCCATAGTTGTATCCAATTTATAGTATCTATATAGGAATGTAATTTCTTGGAAAAAACAAAATGCATACTTTACCAAAACTTCAGGATGTTATCCTATACTATAACCCGTACCTTATAATTATCCCTTAGGTTTTCACTAATTTTATCTATTCTTATTCCCTAAAAACAACAAAACTTACCCTAAAAAATAAATAAAATATACTTGGATACAATGTTTAGAGATCCAAGATAAATATATCTTTATTTTACATCATTTGCATAATTTAAAAATTAAAACTCCAAAAATAAACTCACAATACCAATAATGGAAGGTTAGATGTCTTTGAGGACTAGATACATAAGTAATTTATTTTACAATACTTTTGAATATTTCTCCAAAATTGAGCCACACTATACTCTTTTTAGACTTATCATATGTTATACTCATCTTCATAACCATGGATTTGGAAACATAAGAAATTGGTGAGCCAAAATTTTTAATAATAAAATAACATATCAACATATCATCGAGGTTTTGATCATACTTATATGAGAAAACATGAGTAAGGAGAAATGTTTTATTAAAAATAACATGGGTCAATAATAGTTTCCTAGAAATTATAAAGGGAGGACATACAATCTAAAAAGAACAGACATGTACCTTGAAAAAATACTGTGAAATAATTATCGAGACATAGAGTAAAGGAATGATATCATAATTTATAGGATTCAAAAATATGTTACAACAACATAAAAAATGACATAATAAGCATATTTTAAGGATAACTTCCATGAAAATCATTGTCATACCCTAAATTCTCACATCAGTAATGATTTTAATTTTTACCTTTATCAGATAATTTTATTTGATTCGATTTTTTTGTTGAGGTGAATTCCAGGCCCGACGAGTGTTTTTGCATTTTTTCTGATAAATGAATATTTTGATTAGCAGCGCTCGACACTCGGGCATGGCTCAGTCGAAGCAATGTCACTTTGCTAATGTTATATGTTCCCAGACCAATGATTTATTTTATTTAATTATTTTGGGTCTCACTTTTGAGCTGTGGTTTGAACTAGTTTTTTTAATAAATTAGGGATCTTATATAGGTGCACGACCGTACGTGTGACCATGTATAGTATACAACATTAATAAAAGAATGTTTTATTCTTAAATTTGTTATTTTATTGGTGTGTTACTAGGCGCACGACCATGCACACGACCGCGCGTGGTGTCTATCCTCGATTAGTAATGATATTATTATTTTGATTGGTTTTCTTATTTTAGTTTTATTATTCATATTATTATTATTTAAGTTGATATTTCAATTAGGTTATTTTCATTATTATTATCATTTTAGTAAATATTTTAATTTTTTTTTGAATGTTAATTTATCTTTATAATTATTAAATTTATTAATTAACTATTATTATAATTATTATTCTTTTTATTATTTAATAGCTTAAGTTCCATTTTTTTGTTTTATTTTGATTTTTTTCCTTTTTTATTTTATTTATATTTCCTTTTTGTTTTTATCTCTATTTTATTTTCTCTCTTTTTTTTCATTCCTCCCTCTCTTGCTCTCCCCTGCGCAGACCCCTTCCCCTGCAGCCCTAGTGCTCGACTCCCTCCACTTCCCCATGTTCCCTCCAGCCGCCACCCTTCCTTTACCACATCTCCCTCACACCTCCTCCCATTTCCCCTACTCCCATCCGAGTCACCTCTCTGGCCTCCTCACTGCGCGCACATCTCCCTCATGTTGCCTCCCATTTTCCCTGATCCCTTCGGCCGGCACCCTCTCCTTCAGTCCACTTCATGGATGCACCCTTTTCGAGCAAATCACCTTCCACATCCTAGCTTTTCATGCACCACACAACCCTTGTTACCCACAACCCTCCCATGTCAGACTTCTCCCTCCCCTCCCCCTTCAACCCCTTGAGCCACGCCCCTAATCTCCCTCTATGGTGAACCGAAATGACACTCTTCCTCACCGTATAGCCTTGGTCGTGCCCTCCCTTAGTCGTGCCCTCCCTTGTCCACACCCCACCTTCATAGAAGGACCCTCCGATAACCTCCCTAGTCCACAAAACACCTTTAGCACCTCTCTGTCGCGCTCAGATATCTTCCCACACCCCCTCTATATGTGTATTTTCTTTGTTCGGTTAATTTCAACCTTTGAGAGCTTATCGGGTGAGGGTTTAATGTAGATTTGGTTCGGTTTTATTTTTTTGGGGTTAAATTTCTTGAAAAATAGTTCTATTTTGGTCCATTGAGGTGAGACAGTCATGTGATGGAGTTTCTCACAAATCCAATGAGGGTTCTAACATTCCAGGTAGGTGGTTCCATATTTGATTATTAATTGATGAATTAATTTACAAGTTCAATTAAATTAGAAAATTATTTTAATTATTTGTTTGGTTCAATGTTAGTTTTTTTAATTGATGAATTTTTTTCACTTATTTAATTTTGTTGTATGTTTATATGTTATGAAATCCATTTTTTGTGAAATCTCATGTTAAATAATTTATTTTTATTTGTTTTAGAAATTAAGTAATTAATTTTTAAAATAGTCCAAATGATTTATTGATCTTTATAGGTGATTTTTTAAATTTTTTATGTGCTGCGAAAGAAGTATTAAGGGATTTTATTATGTGTTTTATTTTTTATGTGGTATGTTCATATAAGATATGGTGCGTTTTTTATAAAAACCCACATTGTGTCATCACATAGAGTTGTATTAAATTGTGTAGTTGGTTTATTAAAAAGTAAAATGGATGGTAATTGCATTTCGAAAAAGTTTTCATGTGTGTTTGATCATAATAGATACTTTGAGTGGGTTTTGTGTGCAAGGCCTTGGGCTACCCTTTGGACATTTTTTTCAAACAAAATTAAATAGTTTAGTAAATTGTATCAATGGTGTGAAATGCATTTGGAGAATGTTTTAGTGTATGACTTATTTCAAAATGGTATTTGTGTGTGTAAGTTGTGGTTTGTTTAATTATAATTCTCTTTAAAAGTGTGAAAATTATTTGATTGAGTGTGTAACCAAGCATAGGGTTTTAAAGGATGGTTTGAGTGTGCAATGATGATTATGTGTTTGTTAGTACCCTGTTTAGATTTTACGCATAAGTATGACATGTGAAATGAACTTGAAACTTGTTTGAGCACAAACTGGGAAGCTTAAGTAGCGAGGTTGGTGGAATAGACTAGTGGGCTAGTGATCTGGGGCTGTCTTTGGCCATGTTTCGGTAAGAAGGATTGACGACAACAACACTAACTATACATATGAATGACTGAGGGTCATGGTTTCTAAGCCACGTTTTTTGAGGATCGTGGTTTCTAAGCCATGGTTTCTAAGGGTTGTGGTTTCTAGACCACATTTCACCGAGACACAAATATCTAAGGACCCAAGCTTGCTAACACCCACAAGTCCTCTCCCATATTTGGAGCTCCATGGTTACTTTACACTCATTAGTGTAACACTTTAGTTATATTAAAAAGTACGTGTGTGTGTGTTTTAATTTAATTTGTCCCATCTAAAACTGTTATCTTTAATCCTATTTTCTTTAAAATTGTTCAATAATTTAATTCTTTTCTTTAATTAAAATAGAAAAAGTATTTGTCATTTAATAATTATGCATTTAAACTTTTCTTGGTGGATTATTACTGGGATTTTGCCTCGCACCCTACATACACCTTTGGGTGTATATAGACCTTGTTTCTTTTGTATTCCAATTTGAGGCATGGATCATTGAATGGGTGATTCGGGTTGTCAGTGGCACTCGTCTGTTGGTTTGGTGGCTTGGTTTGGAGATGTGACTCCTCATGTCACACTGAGTTTTGAGTTTGGGTTTTTGTTTTCTTTTGTTGTAGTCTCTTTTGGGTTTTTAGTTCAAGTGGTAAACTTTAAATCTAAACTTCGTGTAGGGGTATTTTTGGTTGTCTAATTTTATTTTCAATTTATTCATCTTTCTATATGTTTTAATTTTCTTATTCAGGTAAATCATTACTAAGTTATATTTATTGTACCCGGGCACTTGTGTTATCCCTTGGGGATCGAGAACACCCTTCAGACCATGTTACGGACTAGGTTTAGTGCTGTGTTAGATGGAGACCCAGCCTGGTTTGTGGAAAATGGTACTAGAAGAGGTTTTGTTCTTGTTATTTGGGGTGTCATGTAGATCAAGGATAGGATTTTCAGTACTCGAGTGGTAGGTATGGGAAGAGCATCGTGAAATATTACTCATTCTTATCCTCAAGTAACCAACGGTAGCTTGGGATTTATGTTTTTGGATTTGGTCCTTGTGGATGGATTAGCGACCCATGTGATTCTTGAGAGTACAGTTCAACACTCGTAGTGGTAGATGCTTTCCTAGGGTATGGTCTGCTAAACCATGTAGCCTGGTTAGACATGAACACTACTCCTCTGTCCAGGTTCTTCAATGTTTGTGATGTCTTGCTTTAGTTTTGGGTTGGCGTGAAAAAAAAATGTAATGGGACCTTAGAATTGTTCTTATTTTTCTCTTATTGTGAGTTCGTTATGATTCTTGGGGTGCATTTCTTTTGAACCTTTTTCTGGAATTTGGCATTTGATTTTTCAATGTTGGCTTTCTAAAATAATGTCTTGGGTTATTTAAAATCGAAGTGTGTTATTTTGGAAATGTAAAGCATTTTGAAATTTGACTTGAATTTTTGAAATAGTTTTGGAAAAAGGTATTTTTAGAATTTTGGGGACAATTTATTTTGAAAGACAAAGAGAATTGTTTTTTTTCGTTGGTATTCTTATTGGTGCTCGTGTGTCCAGTGGATGTGATTAATGAAAAAATGGTGGATCATGTGGATGGGTGCCTAAGAGGCATAAAAATGAACATTTTCAAGGAACCATAGAATAATAGTGGTGAGTGATTGATTTCTAATGCATCTTCTTATTTCCTGAAAAGTGGGTATTTCTCTCAAAAAGGGTTTTGTGTTTAAATGGTTTTGTTATTGTAAAATGACTTTGTGTTAAGAGTGATGATGAATTTTTCAAAAGAACTTTTGGAATTTGTTTTTCATCGCTTGGTTTTTCAAGAGAGTGTTTTTATTTAAAAATTAATTGATGTTTTAAATTGGAATTACTGAATTTTAATCTGGAATGTGGATGTTTGTTTTGTGATGTGTCTGGATTTTTGGAAGGTTGTTTTGTGTTTCTTGTTTGGGATATGCCCCTAGAAACGTCACATGGGTTTCTATCAGGTCTCTCAATTCTTAACTCATCCCAGACTCCTAGTGGAGTGGCGAAGATAGGTTTTGCTTAGTTGTGTCGACCTTTTGTAGATGTCAAAGTCGGTGGGATATCGTTGAGTACTTTGAGAATGTTGGGAATGTCTCTGGTTTTTTATGAACTCTAAATGTTGTGTAGGGGTAAGTAGTCTTGGGTACGTTTGGAGGAGTGAGACTACACCAGAAAATGATGATCGTTATGTTTTCGCCGTGAATGGGGATGTCTTGAGTGATCCTCAAGACTAGACTCATCCCATGGTGGTACCTAAGGAAGTGAAGGTTCCTCATATGATGAGGAGTGTGAAACGAAGAGGCCTATTCTTGGAATTATCCATCCATTAGTTTGTGTTGCATGTCGGATAGACCACTCGATCTTTCATATCTAGTGTGGTCAATTGGGCACTCTAAGTTTTTCACTGCAATTATTTGTGGGTATGTTGATTGAGTGGCTGCTTGGGACATGAGGAGAAGTATGTAGATTTCTTTTCTAGAAGAGGAAGTTCCAGTCAAAGTGGTCAGCTTATGACTATGAGGTGGTAGATGCTTCAGACATTAGGACCCTATCCATAGATCTCGGGGTGAATCTTGTGTGCATTCAAAAATCATCAGACATGGGATGAGCTTGGTTTGACTTAAGTATGTAGTGACGGTATGGGTAAGACATAAATTTCCTCTATTTTGGTATCGTCTCTAAAGGCTTCATTTTTTTGTGAGGAGCATGAATCCCTTGTCTCATTGTTGTGGTCTTAATTTTTGGGAGTTCATCTTGGGCCGTAAAGAGGTTTGTAAAATCTGTATTCTTGTAAATCTAGTAGGCATGCTCTATGAACCTTTATGTGGTCGGTTATAGATCGAAATTGTACTCGTTTTAGAGATGCTCATGTCTTGTGGTAATGACACATGCCTGTCTAGTTTTCCACTAGGTTAGGGGTTTTCACTATCAAAACCAGCTCATGTAGTGGAGTGTTGTCCATAATATGAATAATCAGTGCAGGTCAACCTATGTTGGTGAATTTTTTATGAAGAGTTTAGTACATATTTCTCAAAGTAAACTAGGAATGCTCGTGTAGGTGTCATGGTGTTAGGAAAATTCTAAAATGGTGGGGAGACCCAGTGTGGGTCTCATCGGCATCTCCCCTTGTGTTGGTTTGGTTTAACATTGGTAACTCAGAGGGACAAGCTAGTGTTAGAGTGTTTTCTAGGTTTTTGAGTCATTTTGGTATTGAAGAACCAATGTTTAACAATAATCCTAATATTTTGGGGAGACCTCCATAGGACGAACATGTGCAAAACTCTTTTTTTAAATGTGCGCTTGGTGGAGCAACCCCTTACTGCCACTCCACCTGACCTTGACCATGGTAATTGGTTAGTTGGGGTAGTGGGTCACTTGATGAGCATTCCTGGAGATCTCGAGTGTCCCTGGTGATCCCTAAGTTAGGGGTCGGGGTGTTCCATGTTGTATCTGTGTTTGGAGGTGAATTCATTGCCGTTGGTTATTTTTCATGGTGATTATGGTTTTGATACATTTAAAATTTTAGGTCATGGGCATTCTAGAAACTCATTCTTTGGGTGATTGAATGTTTGTTTTAGGTATCTTCATGGTCTTTCTTGGAATATTCGGTTTACCAAGTCTTTTGGGACTTTCTGGGGGCAGAAAGTGTCATAGTGGGCAGAATTGTCACACCCCGACTTCACACATCGGTAATGATTTTAATTTTTACCTTTATCTGATAATTGTATTTGATTTAATTGTTTTTTCTAGGTGCATGTCGAGCCCAATGAGAGTTTTTGCCTTTTTCTAAAAAATGAATGTTTGGATTAGTAGGTCTCAACACTTGGGCATAGATCAATCGAAGCCATGTCACTTTTCTAAAGCGATGCGTACCCCGACCGATGCTTTATTTTATTTAATTATTTTTTGTCTCACTTTTCAACTTCGGTTTGAACTATTTTTTTAATGAAATTTGGGATCTTATACGGGTCCATGACCATACATGTGACTATGTATAGTACCCAACTTTAATAAGATAATGTTTTATTATAAAATTTTTTATTTGACGAGCACATGATGGGGTGCACGAACATGCACGCGATCATGTGTGGTGTCCAACATTGATTAGTAATTATATAATTGTTTTGGTTGGTTTTATTATTTTAGTTTTTTCATTCATATTATTATTATTTAAGTTGATATTTAAATTAGGTTATTATCATTATTTTTATCATTTAAGTTAATAATTTAATTTCTTTTTGAATGTTAAATTAATGTTATATTTGAAAAAATTATTAACCAGTTATCATAATTATTATTTTTTAATAGCTTAAGTTCTATTTTTTGTTATATTTTGATTGTTTTTTTCTTTTTATTTTATTTCTATTTTCTTTTTACTTTTATCTCTATTTTATTTTCCTTCCTTTTTTTCATTATTCCCTCTCTTGCTCTCCACCACGCGGACCCCTTCCCCTGTAGCCCTAGTGCTCGGCTCCCTCCCCGTCCCCTTGTTCCCACCAGCCACTAGCCTTCCCTGGCCACATATCCCTCACGCTGCCTCTCATTTTCCATGCTCCCGTCTGGGTCGCCTCTCTGGACTCCTCACCGTGTGCACATCTCCAATGTGATGTCTCCCATTTCCCATGATCCCTCCAGTTAGCGCCCTCCCCTCCAGTCCACTTCCTAGCCGCACACTTTTCTCATAAAGCTCCAGCCACCTCCCATTTTGTCATTCACCGCACCACTCTTGCTACCCACAACCCTCCTCAGTCGGACTTCTCCCTCACCTCCCCTTTGAACCCCTTGATCTATGCCCCTACTCTCCCTCTCTAGCAAATAGTAACCACCCTCCTCCTCACCAAACAACCTTGGTCATGCCTTCCCTTGGCCGGGCCCACCCTTGTCTATGCCCCACCTTCAAAATTGGACCCTCCAGTGACCACCCTAGTGCACGACGCACCTTCGGCACCTCTCCGTGATACTCGGTTAGCTTTCATCACCCCCACCACAGGTGCATTTCTTTGTCTATTTAATTTCTTCCTTTGACAGCTTATCGAGTTAGGGTTTAATATGGAGTTGGTTTGGTTTCATTTTCTTGTGTTCAATTGCTTGAAAAATGGTTCGCCTTAGGTCCATTGAGGTGCGACGGTCGTGTGATGGAGTTTCGCACCAAGCTCATGAGGTTTCCTACATTTTAGGTAGGTGGTTCCATGTTTGATTATTAATTGAAGAATTAATTTTCAAGTTCAATTAAATTAGCATATTATTTAAATTCTTTTTTTGGTGATAAGTTAGTTTTTTTAATTTTTGAATTGCTTCACTTATATAATTATGTGGCATGTTCATATGTTATGAAGTCCATTTTTTGTGACAGCTCATGTTAAATCATTTATTTTTATATGTTTTATAAATTGATTAATTAAATTGTTAAATAAATTATTTATTGAACTTCATAGGTTATTTGTTGAATTTTTTATCTTCCGCGAAAATATTTTTAAGAGATTTTATTATGCGTTATATTTTTGAAGTGATATGTTCATATGAGATATGGTACGTTTTTTATAAAAACACATGTTGTGTCATCACATAGAGTGTTATTAAATCACATAATTGGTTTATTGAAAAGTACAAGGGTTGAAAATTAATTTTTTGAAAAATTTTGTTATTTGTTTTATCATAAAAGATAGTTTGAGTGGGTTTTGTTTGCAAGGTCTTGGGTTACCCTTTGAACATTGTTTTCAAAAAATAATTAAACAGTGTATTAAATTGTATCAATGGTGTGAAACGTGTTTGGAGAATGTTTTAGTTTGTGTCTTATTTCAAAATGGAATTTTTGTGTGTAAGGTGTGGATTGTTTAATTATTAGTCTCTTTAAACTGTGAAAATGATTTTATTGAGTGTGAAACCTATACGGGTTAAGTTTAAAAATGATTTCTGGCATGTATAGTATTTTAATGTATGGTTTGAGTGTGAAATGCTGATTCTGTTGGGTGTTAGTACCCTATATATCTTTTATGCATAAGTGTGACATGTGACATGAACTTGAAACTTGTTTGATCACAATAAGGGAAGCACAGGTTGCTAGGAGGGTGGACTAAACTAGTTGGATAGTGATATGGGGTTGGATTTGGACCTATTTAGGTTAGTAGGATTGACGATTGCAACACTAAATAAACATATGAACGACTATGGGTCGTGGTATCTAAGCCACTGTTTCTGAAGGTTGTGGTTTCTAAACCATGTTTCACCGAGACACGAAGATCTAGGGACCCAAGCTAGCTAACACCCATGAGGCATCTCCCATATTTGGTGCTCCTTGGTTACTTTACACTCATCAGTGTGACACTGTGGTTATTTTAAAAAGTAAGTGTGTGTGTTTTAATTTAAGTTGTCCCCTCTAAAACTATTCTCTTTAATCCTGTTTTCCTTAAAAATATTCAATAATTTAATTATATTCTTTAATTAAAATTGCAAATGTATTTGTCATTTAATAATTATGCATGGAACATTTTATCGATGGAATAATACTAGGATTTTGGCTCACACCCTACATACACCTTTGGGTGTATATAGATCATGTATCTTTTGTAGTCCAGGTTGAGGCATCGAGAATAGCATGGGTGATTTGTTTCATTAGTGGAACTCTCATGTTGGTTTGGGGATAGTGGTTTGGGGATGTTACTCCTCATGTTGCACTGAGGTTTGAGTTGGGGTTTTGTTTTTCCTTTGTTCTAGTCTCTATTGGATTTTTAGTTCAAGTTGTAAACATTAAATCTGAACATGGTATAAGTGACTATCTAGTTGTCTGATTTTAGTTTGAATTTACTCATATTTTTGTTTTTTTTATATTAATTTATTTTGTTAAATCATTCCCAAGATATATTTTTTTTACCCGAGCACTTGTGTCAGATGTGGGGATCAGGAATGCCCTTCCGGCCATGTTGCAGACTAGGTTGGGCGCCAGGTTAAATGGAGACCCGGCATGGTTTGTGACAATCATTATAGATAATTTCCCATGGTGGATTGGATCACTCCCCATTCCATTAAAAATAATATAAAAAGCCTCACAGAGGATTGGGTACACGCCCCATTCCCATAAATATAGAAGAAAACGTGCCATGGTGGATTAGTTTCACACCCAATTCCTGTAAACATGGATGAAAAATTACAATGGTGGATTTGTTTTACTCCATATTACCATAAAAATAGTTTAAAAATTACCCTAGTGAATTTATTTCTCTCACCATTACAATAAACATACTGAAAAAAGACTCATGGTGGATTAATTTCACTCACAAATCTATTACATAACAACTCATGAGATATAAATATTTACCTAATTCATTGGAGGGATATATAAATATGGTCCCACCCAATACGTCATGAAAATAATAATAATAATAATAATAAGTAAAAGTATATGTGTTCCTTATGAAGAAAAGAAACCATACATAATGCATAATCCTGATAAAATCAAAAAGAAAGAAATGGGTTTCATAATATTATCTCAAAGAATAATAGAAGGCTTTATCATAAGGATAACCAAGATGAGAATGAGTTAAATAATTAGGGTATTATTTTTTAATAAATTAAAACTAGTCTTTGAACATTCAGTTCAAATATATAGAAGTTTATGGGAAGGATCAAAAATATATATGAATAAAAAAGAGGCTCACATGTGGTGATTTTTGAAATGAGTATAAGATGTTATAAGGAAGGAAATTTATAATAATTTCAATTTTAATCTAGTTTGAGCTAGGATGGTTTTAAAAAACTTAATTATTGTTTTTAAATCTATTAAAATTGAAAAAAAGTTTATGTTGGTAACACTAGTCATGAAATAATAAATTGAAAGGTTCCTTTTTTATGTTTTAAAAATATATTCATTGAAATACCATATCATAAAAATGATAATAAATTTGAATTTTGAAAATATTAGAAGTAAAATAGGATTCATGTGAGGTAAAATATAAATTGGATTCTAATTAAAAATGAGAACATTGGTGAGAATTACAAATTTGGACAAGGAGGGGAAACTATAATTAAAGTGTATAGAAATTATTCTAAATAATGATATAATTTTCTAATCGAAATTCATCAAGGTAAATATTGGGATAAAAAAATTCAATTTCCAAAAATATAGGAATTATAATATCATAATAAAATATAATCAATCCATCTTTAAAAACTATATTAAAAATGAATCATTATGAATCAAGAAAGATGTTAAGTCAAGAAGAACTCCTACACCTTTTTAATTGTTTGAGTCAATACCACATAATAAGAAGAACAATGAATATAAAATTAAATAAAATAAAATATAAAATAATAATTATTCAAAAATATTAAATGAAATTATATACGTAATTCAATAAAACCCATGGTGTATAATAAGAAATATGTCTCAATGGGTGAAAATTGAGACAAGAAACCATTACTGTGTTCCTAATTTATTTTGTGCATGCACCTAACTTCCTGAATAATAAAATTAAATTTACTATATAATTTTCTAGGAAAATTATTCTTATATATTTAATTTAATATTTTTCATCTATTATCATATACTATTTATTTATTATATTGTTTTCCCTTATGTTTTCATGAAAATTGAATCGATATCGACTTATTTCGGTAATTTTAGAAACTGAAGATGATATTTTAATAATAAAATAAATGCATAATATAGCCATTATAGAACCAAGAAAATCATTATTTTATTATTAACATATATTAATATTTTTATTTAAGTTATCATAGTCATCCATGATGGAGTTTTATAGCATTAATCTAGTAGGTGGTTAAACCAACCCAAGAATGGACATGTCATATCACAATGGGTCAGTATGGTTAGGGATATGTATGATATCATTATAGAAAAATAAAAATGATATTTTTTATATTTTTTATTTTTTGAATCATATTTTAATTTTTTTTTATAAATAATGAAAATTAATATAACAAATTAAAAACATTACTTCATGGGGGGTAGTTTGCACAATACATGATTAAGGTTATTTTGTTATTACAAATAAAAGGAAAGGAATTAATAATGGTTGTTACATTAATATAATAACACTTGATTATACTAATTATATGGATTTAATTATATTACTATGGTTTGGGTAGGTTTGTAAGAGAAATAATATGAATAAAATGTTAGAGGAGTAATCAATGCTCACTATGATACCATGAACATTCTCTTGAAAGTCCCCATAAAAATGAAGGGATTAGGATAAATTATTGAGACCATAGGCTTATTAACATTATAATGGATTATGGTAGGATAAAATTAATGAGTCTTAGGACGTTTTTAAAATTATTATGTGAGGTGTAAAGGGGTTTTTGTGTCTGTTACACCCCAAGCTTCCACTGTACGCTTCTCTTTGAGTAATACAGTAGCGTGTGTTGTACGCAACTTCAAGTTCTAACACACCACAACCAATCAAACTAGCCATTATGAATAGTAATACACACTTTTTTAAATTTTATAAATTTTATATTTCAAAATGGACTTCATTTTTGGATT
This sequence comes from Viscum album, assembly GCA_963277665.1. Lineage (NCBI taxonomy): Eukaryota > Viridiplantae > Streptophyta > Magnoliopsida > Santalales > Viscaceae > Viscum > Viscum album. Next base: position 761,420,547 of record OY728126.1, on the reverse strand, counting down.
TAAAATATCTAAATTATCTTAGGGTGAATTTTTGGTATTTTTCCGAAAACATTCTATTTTTGATGAATAGTGAAAAACACTAAGTTATAGTTTAAAACCTAACTTTTGTTTAAATAATTAATTATTTTATTTAAATTCATTCTATGTAAAAATATATACATAATACATATTTAAGTTCAATGTAATTCATTGGATTCCGTTTATAATAATTTTAGATATATAAAATTTTTATTGAACTTTCACCGTCTTTTACCCATCTCCTAGAAGAATTTGCAAATTCACATAAAACTTAATTTTATCGCTTCTCTGAGTGTAATTTCGAAAATATGAGAGACACGGTTAACATCAAGGAGTAAAATGTAGTTCAATAAGATAAAAATATTTTTTGGTGAATAGTAACTTTTTACTTTTATTTACCACGGTTAAAAGTAAATAGGGTAATTAAGGGTTAAAATGATATTATTATTACCCTAACACATGACTTAATTCTATTGGATAAGTATAATTAGACTAAAAACAATCTTGTAAATAAAATATGAACCTCTTTGGTCCACTTGGATTAGATTAGGACATTCAGTATTATTTAATTCAAAGAAGAGTTAAAAGAGTTAAAATCAAGGTTTAATAACTAAAACATTTTTAATATTGGGTTTTACATAAGATAAATTCAATTATAATTATTCATTAGATATATAAAAATATTTAATACATAGTGTTAATTTATTTATATTTTTTAGACATTATATAATTTAATTTATCTATGACACAATGGTGATGCAGTAATTACCTAATTAATGAAATATTAAAGTAATTGTTATTATAAATATCCAAATAAATGTAATTTGAGACTTTTTATGAATTAAACTGATTTTAAAGGTTAATATGACATATTAGGGTTAGGTAGATGAATTTTTTTATATGTAATAATGCTTTTATGAATTTAGTGAAAACAAAATACCAAATAGTGTCATAATTGACATGAAAGAGTTTTTAAAACAAATATTATATTATTAATTGATATTCTATTAATAAAATTCTATGTTTCGGACAAAGAATTTATATAATGATAGGTGTATAATTAATGCACCTTGGGGGTCTCTTGTTATAATATAGTAAGTTTATTAACAATATAATATAAAAATACAGAGAGACATGGTAAATGTCAAACTAATTAACTAAGAGTTAAAACTAAAAGATAAGGTTACTAAAGTGATCCAAACCTATATAAAACCTATTGTTTGAGTGTTTTTAGACCTATACCCACCTTAACCTTTAAATAATATAATTTTTATCCATTAGAAACCGAATATTAATTTATTATAAAATAATATTTCTAGCTTTTCCAAAGGTGCCCCTCACCCCTCTTATAAAAGGGCACTCCCCCTTCTCTCAAATTCATACCTTCAAAGCCTTTTGGATCGGCCAACCACTGCCCAAATATCCTAAAAACTTACCTCACTTCAACCTAGATTCATTAGTTTGATCAGAAATCCAACCTAAGGATTCCTATTAATCAAATCATAAGGAAGAACCCGAAGAAGAGGTAATAATTTCACCACCCTCTTTCACGTTTCTTTCTTCCTCCACTTCTTATTTCTTTGTTATTTACATTATAAAATAATAACTATAGTATCTTATATATACTATGATGTTATTATAAATATGGTACAAACTTATTCAGTATTTTATCCATCCCTTGAATGACATGTCACCATACATGCGTACGTACATCCTACCGTCTCCACATCGTGGTGTAATTGTTATTCAATACATTATTATTTGGATGGGTATGATAATGATGTTTAATTTATGTAAATAATAAATATAACATGATAATGATTCTGTATATATTATATACCATCCAATTATATATTATTTTAATATCAAAAAAATGATATTGTCTCTTGTGCTTATGTACGGACTGTCGTCTCCACAAACGCGATGAGATTCATTCCCCATTATATCCATTCAAGAATAATTTTCATTTGATTGTTAAAAATAATGTTTGAAGACTTAATATAATTCTATATATGAATAAGATACAAACTATCCATATAAAACAAAGCTTATGTAACAAAGCATATAAAGTAAAACGAATCAGTTAACACAAGAAACAACGATATTACTAAGATATTATTAACAAAGTAGTATTAAAATATCATATATGATATCATATTAATGTATATGATTCTTTTATAATTTAATAACAACTATTTCACCATTATAAATGAGTTTAAACTACCATCAACCAAGGAAAAGTACAAGGTAAGGGTTTATTTTACAATCTCTTCATTATACGGGGTTTTTTATACATAACTATCTATAGGGACCTCTTTATCATCCACATCCATGTTTCTTAAAAATGTATTTCAAATCATTCTTACTATTTTACAAACTATGGGTTAAAGTAATTTATACTCTTGTTTAACTTTTTATAAGATGTTTATAAAGGAGTCTTTCTGTCGTTTTCCAAACAAGGAGCTTTTTAACCTTTTCAACAAAATTAAGGTAAGAATGTCTTTTTTTAACTTATACGGTGGGTGTGGCTATTTTCTTCCATTATAAAATCATCGAAGCTTCCCTTACAATATTATAAGAATATTTTCAAAGTAAAAGTTTTATTTTATAATTATGTGGCTTTTAAATTATTTCAAAAAAAAGAGATATTTCTCTCAAATAGTTTTGATTTCATCTATGTCAACATCCTTTGTTGGATTTTAAGATTAATTGAAGTTGATTTATTATGATACAAAACATTCATATAGTATTGAATGTTTTGTGATATGTTTGACTATGGATGTGTTATTTTTATACCATTCATGGTTTATGGTTAAATTATTGACATTTTGTATGCTAGTTTTAATACGAATGTTTATGTTATGTTTAAACCTGTTCATATGAGGAATGCATTGGACTTAGTAAGTAACGGGTGGAGACCGCTATACCTCCTCGATGCATCGGTAGGTCTCATGAGATAAAATAGTGTCTTGTAACAAGGCCTTGACAAAATCTTATTTGCAGTCTTGACACAAGGCCTTGACTATGTGTTTATGAATGTCTGGCATTATGCATTCCATCATTATGAAAGTGGTTATTGATATTGCATGTGATTATTCAATTAGTAGAATATCCATGTGAATAAGTAAATGGAATTATTTCATTTTATTTCTGCCATATTATGCTGATGTTCATGTTTAAAAATCTTTTGTTTTAGATATACATTGCCTTAAATGTTTAAGCATATTTATGAAAGTTTCTGCTATATTGTTATCATTATTGGGCATCTGAGTTCACCCCTTTCTATGTATTATTTTTTCCAGGATGTGAAGAGGTATTTTATGAATGACCTGCAGGGATACTATGAGGGGATATGAGTGTGGTCTATAGAGACAAGATGTTTTTGTAGTTTTTCACTTTATGATGTAACGTAAACTTTATGAATGTATCTAGGTATTCCAAGGCTACTAAACTAATCGGTCTTTTGAGACTTGATCTTTTGTGATCAAGACAACGTTATGTAATAATTCACCTACTCTGGGTAACTGGGGTAGGGGTGTTATAGTTGGTGTTAGAGGAATTTTAGTACAAACCTTGTAAGATATATTTAGATAAACGTTAATTAGAGAACATAGATCTAAGATGCATTTTGAGGATTAGTATAGAAGAACTTCCTAGAATTTTGGTGTTGTAGAGATTTTATGAGTTTTCAAAGCAATACATCCCTGTCTAGATACGAGAAGGTAGAGGCGGCTCTAGCACAGATATACCTAGGGGTAAAACCCAAAAACACCACTTTGAGCTAGACTCGAACAAGAACTGGTGCACAACAATGGGCCTTGCTGCACTCTTGGTTACAACACTCCCAGGGGATATGCTTAGGATAATTCTCATTTTTGTTACAAACCATTATGAAGGGTTTATGATTATATACATCCTCAAAAAAACTTTTTTATGATTATGGATTATATCCATAAACTGTTCAATTTATGTTAAGTGTTTTACAAGTTTGGATTTATGTATTGTGATTCATAAACTAATCTAGTGTATGACATTGTTAAGAAATGGCGCCCAGTGGAAGGAATGGAAAACGTATCAATTCACGCACTCCATCTAGGGATTTCCCTCCTGCTCAAGATAATTATAGTGGAGCTGGTGATACAACTGGTGCTGATTAGATTATCACTATACTAGGACAACTCACTCCGGTTATGAATAATAACATTACCTCTATGGATCACCTCGATCTGCAGTGTGGAGGATCAATGTTAGATCTCTTAATGAGGAAACAACCATCGGCATTCAATGGGAGTAAAAATCCATTATTGGATGAGCAATGGATTAATTCCTTAGAGAAAATATTCCACTATTTGGGGAGTAGCGAAAGGGAAAAAGTTGTCATGGCAGTTCACCGCTTTACTGGAGATGCTGATCAATGGTGGTCATTGTTTCAAAACACAAAGGATGAAGAGGAAGTATCAAATATGGAATAGAGGGAGTTTAAAGAGATTTTATTAGAAAAATACTTTCCTCGTGACCATTGAGCTGATATGGAAAGGAAATTTCTGAGTCTGAGACAAAAGGAGGATGAGAATTTCGCAAATTATGAGGCTAACTTTAATAGGATAGAAAGGCATGAAACAGATTATATATGTAACCCAAGGAGTAATATTTATCATTTTTTTCATGAGTTAAAATAATTTCTCCGTTGATCATTAGTCTCATAATCCTTCTCTTTGTATGAAGATATTGTTTCATGTGATATCAAGATAGAAAAATAATTCTCTAAGTCTTACAACTTTAAAGAAAATCAAGAGAAGAAGAGATATGCCGATCACACTGGGAATGGAAATAAGTGGAAGAAGGGAAAAGTTTAATATCCATCCTGTAGTAAATGTGGGAAGAAATACCCTTTTACATGCTTGAAGGGAATGGGAGTCTATAACAAGTGTGGTGAAAAAGGCCACCAAGCTTGTAATTTCAAGGGGAAGAAAGAAGCTACCGATGTTCAATTATACAATTTCAGGGAGTTGGGGCATTATGAAAATGAATGTTTAAGCATCAAAGGAACTTACCTCAAAAAGGCCAAGGGATCAAGGCCAAGATTATGCTATCACTAACACTGAGTTAGAATCTCTGAAAGACGTGGTGGCAGATAATTTAATGGTTTCCTCAAGTTTATAATATTCTTTATTTGATTTCGTATCATCCCATTGGTTCATATCTTACCAGTTTTCTAAAAAAATTAGATATTTCCAATTTGATTTAACAAGGGAGTTGTCGGCCAAAAATCCTAAGGGAAGTATCATTACAACAATGTTTTATGAATCAGTCCCCATTAGATCACATAAGTGTTCTTTATCTGTTGATCTCATCATCATACCCATGATTGAATTTAATATAATCCTCGGTATAGATTAGCTTTCAGACCATGTTGAAAATATTTATTGTAAGAATAAGGAGGTTACTATTTTTGATGATGATGATAAATAACACCTTATCTTTAGAGAAGAATAGTCACCACCTGATTCTTATCTAGATCCACCCCCAGTACCTCAACTAAATTCAATTATCGGGGAGGAAGATAATGAAATAACTGTGGGTGAGGAAAGGAATGTTCAAATAGAGGATGCACCTATTGTGAATTAATATGTAGATGTGTTTCCGGAAGATTTACCTAAACATCCTCCAGAATGAGAAATTGAGTTTTCCATTGATTTAATTCAAGCTTCAAGGCCCATATCAAAGACCCCTTATAGAGTGGCCAATGTGGAATTAGTTGAACTAAAGAAAAAAACAAGAGGAATTGAGTAATAAGGGATTTATTCACCCCTAGTGTTTCTCTATGGGGATCCCCTGTCCTTTTTTAAGAAGAAAGATGGATCTATGAGGTTATATATCGACTACAGGGAAATCAATGCTATAAAAATAAATAATAATTATCCATTACCTCGCATTGATGATTTATTTGGCCAAATTCATGGAGATCAATACTTTTCAAAGATTGACCTTCAATCCGGATACCATCAGCTGTGTGTGAAGAAGGAAGACATTCTGAAGACAGTATTTTGAACCAGGTACAAGCATTACGAGTTTACAGTAATGCCATATGGATTGACTAATTCACCCTATGTATTCATGGATCTAATGAACAGAGTTTTCAAGGAATATCTCGATGATTTTGTAGTGGTATTTATTGATGATATCTTGGTATACTCTAAAAGCTATAAAGATCATGAAAATCACTTGAGCATTATCTTGAAGACTCTTAGAAGACATGAATTATATGGGGAGTTTAGCAAGTCTGAATTCTGGATTCAGGAGATTTCTTTTAATTTCCATATTGTCTCTAAGGATGGAATATTTATTAATCCTTCTAAGACCAAGGAAATCCATGAATGGATAGCACCAACGAATATAACTAAGGTACACAGTTTTATTGGTTTAGCGGATTATTATTGGAATTTCGTCCAAAACATTTCCTGATTGGCAAACCCATTAACGAAGCTCACACAAAGTGGTTAAATTTGTTTGGAAAAAAGTGTGTGAAGAATTTTTTGAAAAATTTAAGAGAAGATTAGTCAATGATCCTATATTGACTCTACCATTGGGGAAGGATGGGTTTGTTATTTATAGTGATGCTTCAAAGAAATGACTTGGTTGTGTCCTTATGCAGAATGATAGGGTCATTGCCTATGCATCACGACAGCTGAAAATTCATGAGAAAAACAATACTAATTATGATCTGGAGTTAGCTACTATAATATTTTATTTGATGATATAAAGAAATTATCTATATGGTGAAAAATGTGAGATTAATACCGATCACAAGAGTTTGAAGTATATTTTCTCATAGAAAGAACTCAACATGTAGAAAAGGTGATGGCTTGAACTACTCAAGTATTATGATTGCACGATACACTACCACCCATGGAAGGAAAATAAGGTGGAAGATGCTTTGACCAGAAAGGATCATGGCATTTTAAAAAAAATGGAAGTTGAAAGGGATCCAATTTTCATAGATCTAGTAAAGTTCGATATGGGAATAACCATGGAAGGTGAAATAGTGATACTTTTTCAAATGGTTTCTAAACCATATTTATAAGAAAAGGATTAAGTGTTCTCAGACCAATGATAATGAATTTAAAAATAAGATTAAAGTTGTGAATGATGGGAGATTGAGTGACTTTGTGTATGAAAAAGTAATTTTGAAATTTGGGAAGAGACTTTGTATTCCCGATATACCTGATCTAAAAAGGGAATTTTTGGATGATTCTTATAGTTCCAATTTCTCTATACACCCTAGGAGCACCAAAATGTATAAATATTTGAAGGAAAATTTTTTGTGGGACAACATGAAGAGGGAGATTGGTGATTTTGTGTCTGGATGTATGGTTTGTCAACAAGAGAAAGCTGGAATGCAACAACCTAGAGGAGTCATGAAACCTATTCCCATACCTGAGTGGAAATGGGATAATATTATGATGGACTTTATCATGGGACTAACAAATAATACTAGAAAGAATAATGCAATATGGGTCATTATTGATCATCTTACCAAGTCAGCACATTTTCCTATTATAAGAGAAGATTTACCACATGAACGTTTAACAAGACTATATATTAATGAAGTTGTGAGGCTTCATGGAGTACCCCTATCGATTGTTTCTGATCATGATACTTGTTTTACATTAAGATTCTGTAAGAGTATTATGAAGGCCTTGGATGTTTAACTTCATTTGAGCACTTCCTAAGATGAAAGATGCAATGTGGGAACCTGAGGAACTACATGCCTGACCCAACGCATGTACACAACTATGAGGAATTAGAACTAGAACCCGATCTATCTTATTGCAAAGATCCCATCAGTATTCTTGATACCAGAGAACAAGTGCTAGGGAACTAGACGACTCATCTGGTAAAAGTTCTATAGAGAAACCATAATATGGAAGATGCAATGTCGGAACCTGAGGAACTTATGATGAAGAACCACCTGAGGCTGTTTATGCAGTAATATTCTAGAAATTTTGAGGGTGAAATTATTTTAAGGAGGGGATAATGTTACACCCCAAGCTTCCACGGTATACTTCTCTTTGAATAATATAGTAGCGTGTGTTGTACGCTACTTCGAGTTCTAACACACCACAACCAATCAAACTAGTCGTTATGAATAGTAATACACACTTGTTAAAATTTTATAAATTTTATCTTTAAAAATGGTCTTCATTTTTGGATTTGGAATATCGAAATTATCTTAGGTTGAATTTTTGGTATTTTTTTGAAAACTTTCACTTTTTGGTGAATAGTGAAAAACACTGAGATATAGTTTAAAACCGAATATTTATTTAAATAATAATTTATTTTATTTAAATTTATTTTAGTACAAAATAGATACATAATACCTATATAAGTTCAATGTAATTCATTGGAGTCAGTTAATAATAATTTTATATATAAAAAATTATTATTGAACTTTCACCTTCTTTTACCCATCTCCTAGAAGAATTTGCAAATTCACATAAAACTTAATTTTACCGCTTATGTGAGTATAATTTCAAAAAACTGAGAGACACGATTAATATCAAGGAGTAAAATGTGGTTCAATATGATAAAAATAATTTTTGGTTAATAGTAACTTTTTTACTTGTCTTTACCACGATTAAAAATAAATAGGGTAATTAAGCGTAAAAATGATATTATTATTACCCTAACACATGTCCTAATTATATTGGATAAGTATAATTCTACCAAAAACAACCTTATAAAAAAAATATGAACCTATTTGGTACACTTGGATTAGATTAGGACATTTATTATTATTTAATTCAGAGAAGAGTTAAAAGAGTTAAAATAAAAGTTTAATAACTAAAATTTTTATAATATAGGGTTATACATAAGATAAATTTGATTATAAATATTCATTAGAAAACTAAAAATATTTCCTATATACTGGTATTTTATTTATAATTTTTAGAAATTATATAATTTAATTTATCTATGACACAATGGTGATGCTGTAATTACTTAATTAATGAAATATTAAAGTAATTAATATTATAAATATCCAAATAAATGTAATTTGAGACTTTTTATGAACTCCAATAATTTGTTAGGTTAATATGACATATGAGGGTTGGTTATATGAATTTGTTTCGAAGTAATAATTCAGTTATGAATTTATTAAAAACAAAATAACCAATAGTATCAAAATAGACATAAAATAGTTTTTAAAACAAATATTATATTATTAATTGATATTCTATTCCAAAAAATCTAAGGGTCAGTAAAAGGACTTATATAATGATAATTGTATCATTAATGGACCTAGGGGGTCTCGTATAAGTATATAGTATGTTTATTAACTATATAATATAAAAATACAAAGAGACATGGAAAATGTCAAACTAATTAACTAAGAGTTAAAACTAAAAGATAAGGTTAATAAAGTGACCCAAACCTATATAAAACCTGTTAGTTGAGTAGTTTTTGACCTATCCCCACATTAACCTTTAAATCATCCACTTTTGAGCCATTAAAAACAGAATATTAATTTATTATAAAATAATATTTCTAGATTTTCCTAAGGTGCCCCTCACCCCTCTTATAAAAGGGAACTCACCCTTCTCTCAAATTCATACCTTCAAAGCCTTTTATCTCGGCCAAACCCTGCCCAAATATAATCCCAACTTACCTCAATTCAACATAGAGTCCTTATTTTGATCATAAAGCCAAACTAAGGATATATTTTGATCAAATCAACAAGAAGAACCCGAAGAAGAGGTAATAATTTCACCACCATCTTTCAAGTTCCTTTCTTCTTACACTTCTTCTTTCATTGTTATTTCCATTCTAAAATAATAACTCTAGTATCTTATAAATACTTTTATGTTATTATAAATATGGTACAACCATATTCATTATTCTATCCATCCCTTGAATGACATGTCACCATAGGTGCATACGTACGACCTACCGTCTCCACGTCGTGGTGTAGTTGTTATTCAATACATTATTATTTGGATGGGTATGATAATGATGTATAATTGATGTAAATAATGAATATAACATCATAATGATTCTGTATATATGATATACCATCCAATTATATATTATTTTAATATCAAAATAATGATATTGTCGCTCGTGCGTACGTACGGACTACCGTCTCCACGAACGCGATGAGATTCATTCCCCATCGTATCCATTCAAGAATAATTTTCATTTGATGGTTAAAAATAATGTTTAAGGACTTAATATCATTCTGTATGTGAATAAGATACATCCTATCCATAACAAACATAGCTTACATAACAAAGCATATAAATGAAAACGAATCAGTTAACACCCAAAACAATGATAATACTAAGATATTATTAACAAAGTAATGTTGAAAGATCATATATGATATCATATTAATGTATATGATTCTTGTATAATTTAATAACAACTATTTCACCATTATAGAGGAGGTTAAACTACCATCAATGAAGAAAAAGTACAAGGTAAGGGTTTATTTCACAATCTCGTCATTATCCAAGGTTGTTTATACGTAATTATCTACTGGAACCTCTTTATCATCCAAATACATATTTCTTATAAATGTATTTTAAATCATTCATAATATTTTACAGAATATGGGTTAAAGTCATTTATACCCTTGTTTTAATTTTTATAAGAATTTTATAAAGGAATCTTTCTGTCGTTTTCCAAACAAGGTCCTTTTTATCCTTTTCAACAAAATTGAGGTACGAATGTCTTTTTTTAACTTATACAGCAGGTGCGGCTATTTTCCACCATTATAAAATCGTCGAAGATTACCTTACAAGATTATAAGAATATTTTCAATGTAAAAGTTTTATTTTATAATTATTTGGATTTTAAATGATTTCTAAAAAATAGATATTTCTCTCAAATAGTTTTGATTTCATCTATGTCAACATCATTTGTTGGATTTTAAGATTAATTGAAGTTGATTTATTATGTTACAAAACTTCCATATAGTATTGAAGGTTTTGTGATATGTTTGACTGTGGATGTGTTATTTTTATACCATTTGTGGTTTATGGTTAAAGTATTGACATTTCGTATGCTAGTTTTAATACGAATGTTTATGTTATGTTTAAACCTCTTCATGTGAGGAATGCATTGGACTTAGTAAGTGATGTGTGGAGCCTGCTATAGCTCCTCGATGCATTGGTCGGTCTCATGAGACAAACTAGTGTCTTGGAACATGGCCTTGACAAAATCTTATTTGTAGTCTTGCCACAAGACCATGACTATGTGGTAATGATAGTCTGGCATTATGCATTCCATCATTATGAAAGTGGTTATTGATATTGCATGTGATTATTTGATTAGTAGAATATCCATGTGAATAAGTAAATGGAATTATTTCATTTTATTTCTACCATATTATGCTAAAGTTCAAGTTTAAAAGGCTTTTGTTTTAGTTATACATTGACTTAAATGTTCGTGCTTATTTATGAAAGTTTCCGCTATATTATTATCCTTACTAGGCATCTGAGCTCACTCCTTTCTATGTTTTATTTTTACCAGGATGTGAAGAAGTATTTTCTGAATGACCTATAGGGATTGTATGAGGGTATATTAGTGTGTTCTATGGATACAAGATGTTGTAGTAGTTTTTCACTTTATGATGTAATGTAAACATTGTGAATGTATCTAATGATTCCAAGGATACTAAACTAATCGGTATTTTGAGACTTGATCTTTTGTGATCATGCCAATTTTATGTAATAATGCACCAACTCTGGGTAACTGGGGTCGGGGTGTTATAGTGTCCCCTTTTATAAATGAAAAAATTGGATTTATTGTGAATACCCTTAACAATTCATTGATATCATTCCACTAATCAAGGATCAGAGAATCTAAAAATTATAAATAAAGAATTTTTAGTTTATTGGGGTATATAAATCCTATAAAAACTATTCCAAACAAGTTTTAAACATATTGGAATTCATCGGTTTTTGACATTTTATTGTTTTTACTCGGGTAACTAGTTTTTAGCAAATTTAATTAGTTTTTAATAAAATATAAAATAAACCCTATCCATAAATTTTGGAGTTATCAACAAAAATTCTATCTCTAATAAATCTAATTATGTTGCAAATTAAGAGGATATTAATTTTTAAATTTAAATATTATATATATATATATTGCGTAAAAATGTTATTTTCACAATTAGGTGTTCTCAATCATATTTAAAATTAATTAAATAGTGAATGAGTGAAAATTTATTCAAATATAAGGTTAAAATTTCGATTAAAGATTATTTTTAGAGAACATTAATGTATTTTTTACACAAAAATTACACAATATTAATAATCTAATTCATTGAAAATAGAAGTTTTACAATTATTATGGTCATTAAATTTAATCTTAGTAATCATCATTTAATGATAAAAATTTAAATTGAACTTATTATATAATATGATCATGTAGAAGTAACATATTAATTTAATTATTTTTTGGGATCTAATTTCTACAAGTGATAAGAACATGTTTTTTTAATATAGAAAAATAAATAATTTTTTTAAAGTAAAATATTAATTATATTTCAAAAAATATAAACATGGGTTTTATAAATACAAAATAGTAGTTTTAAACTATTTATTTTATTTATATTTTATTATATAAAAAGTTTTCATAAAAATTTAATTCAATCTTGTATTGTGATAGTGTCATTAAAGTTACAGTTTTTTGGAAAATTCGTAATTTTCACAATTCATTGAAAAATCTAAAAAATTCAACATAGGATAATATTTACATGCTTAATTTTAGAGTTAATTTCACTAAAAAAATTCAAATTATATATTTTATAAATTTATATTTTAATTATGGAATACAAAGAAAATATTTTTATATAAAACTAAAGTTTTTCTGTAAAAGTAAAAATAAAAACGTGTAGGATATATTTTCTCGATAAATTATTAAATTTGTAATCGCGTTATTTATCATATTAATTTCTAGTTATATATCCCCCCAATATCCTTATGTAATATTTAAGCCTAAGGAATACTCAGGTGGGAGTCAAGGGTTGTGATTTATCTAACCTAGATCTTGTGGGAATTTCCATGAGTTTGAACTTCTATTGCATATGATTTTTATCATACCATAATTTTCTGAGTTTTCCATAAAATTAGTATAGAGAAATAACAATTGAAGAAACCACGTTTCAAATATTGGAAAAATGAGAACAATTATTGAGACACCCACTACCCAACAGGATTTCGTTACTTTTTATTCCTCAATTTTGGAATATTGTTACTTACTTTTATACCCGAAAATTTTACGACTATATTTAAATGGTCATATTTAATAATTTTATTTTAAATTATATCAATTTCATTTTTGTTTTTTGTTTCATGTGATGAAAGATATCTACATAAGGTTTAAATAAAGGAAAATTATATAGTAAAATATTGGGTTGTTACAACCATGATTTGTAATTATAAAAACAAAGGTAATATTGCATGTATCACAATAAATCATCCACTAGGAGATTTTATTATTTATAATAATATATTCATACATTATTACTATCATGTCATTTTTTTTAATATTACCTAAAACTCTTTTTACAATCCATTTTCAACAACACTCAATAAGAAAAAGTTTATTAATAATAAATCTAGATTTCCCACAACATGTCCAAACATATTTATCCACATATCAATTAGTATACATGCTATACTTCTATATATTTTTTTAGAATAGATTTCAGATGTTGAATACTTAAATTGAAAACCTTAATTTAATGGATTGATCCAATATTATCTCTATTCATTTTTCACTTACTCCTATTTTACTATGACTAACAAAACTTTGGAACCACCTCTATGATATTGAATATCATTCTTATGGTTTTTATTTCCATACATGAATTCAAATTGTCGAATAATATGAAAAAATAATATAGTAAAGAGGAAATATATGATCAAAACCATATATTTAAAAATCACCTCCCACCCCCTATAATTTTTTTAATAACCACATGTAAGGATAAAATAATTTTTCTATCATTCTTGGGTTATAATTTTTATATACATTAGGAAGTGGAAATGATCCAAATATATTCCCTGAAAATATAATAAAAACAATTGAATAATATGATACGGGAAATCAGGGTGGCATTCCCCAAAATTTTATCTCAAATTCATGATAATATTTTCAGGATATGTTGGTAAAATTACAAGCTATTTATTATGAAATATAGTGTCCATATGGTTTATTATTGGCAAGGATGCAATTCTCTAACTAAAATGAAATGAAAAATAACCTAAAATTGATTACAGGTTTACAAAGTACTGATGTGGTATAGATAAAAAATCAAAGTATTATAATAAATTTTATTCATTCGTTATTAACATCTACTATTTTGAATTATTATTATCTAAAAAATAATTACATTTAAAAGATATTTTTTGGGTTGTTTTCCAAACCATCACTAAATGTAAGAAAAAATGATTTTTGGAAACAATTTTTTTGAAATAAATTGATTATATATCAGTGGTTGTAGACCTTCAATAATTATTTTTAATATTTTTTTATTTTTTTAATTTTTTATTTTTACTGTTCATATTTTTAAAAATATTTGTTTAAAATCATTTATATTAATTTTGTGTTTATATTTACATTTTTAATTATATTTACATTATTAATTTTATTTATATTAATATTTATATTTATATTAATTAATAATTTATATATTTATATTTCTTGATTATTTACATATTTATATATTTATATTTATATAAATAACTAATTTATATACTTATAATTATATTCATGTGTGTGTGTGTGTACATAGACACACACATATATATACTAATAATAAATAATAATAATTAAAAACCTAGTACTTAATATTTCTTAATTGTGGATTAATAATTACTAATTGAATAATTTATTTAATAAAATGATATATTATTTGTGATTAGTACTTCTTAATTCCTAATAAATATATATAATATATATTTATAATTATATTAATCGAGGAAGGATGAGCATCAAAAATAGGCACTGAGGCTTGTACACCTTTTATTAAAAAAAGAAAATAAAGTACAAAGAGGATGGTGATTTATATAACCACAATCATCCACTTATGATCAAGAATTAAAAAATTATGAAACTATAAACCAAAAACAAGAGAGACAAGTAGAAAATTTTTCTCCCAACTTAAAAATATTCCCTACTAAAACTGGGTAGCTTCCCACAAAATCAGTCTAAAACTAAAGTTTCATAGCAACAAAAACACATAGCCTTGAAATATTCAACTTAGAATCTGGTTTGGTTAAACTAAAAATGCACACTTATCTTGAGTGTAACCTTCCATATTTATTAGATCATGTTCACATATCATGATTATTCATAAGACCTCCTGACTAATGACCCCATGAGGTGCTACCCCACCTCACATATCAAACTATTTTCCATGGATTCCCAATATCATCATCATCAAACTCTTTAGAACATGGATTCTATAATTTATAATTACTAATTACTAATTTCATAATTAATATTAATAAAATCCTATATTATTAGTAATTATTAATTATTAATTATTAATTACTATATATTTATATATTTAGAAATTATATATTTGATAATAATGTATAATTTATTTTAACAATATTCTTGCATTAGATATAATGAAAATATATGTTAAAGAGTGCCTAAATGAATTTTGGTTTTGGAGGAAAATACATTGCATGAAGTGTTTTATAAAGAAGTTGATGTGTTGTATGAAATTATGAAGGAGAAATATGGGGTGTAATAATTTATTTTCACACTTAGATGATGATAATATTAATGGGATTTATTAAAATAATGGAAGATAAGATTTATACGGGAAATAACTAATTTGAGAAGATTTTGGAGGTTGTGTAATGGTAAACATGCAATATATGTAGGCTATGTAATGGTATATAGGTACCATATATGAATTACATAAAGTTAAGGAAGAATGGAGGCTTTTTAATGGTAATATATTACTTGTGTAATGATAAGGCTCTACATGGAGGATAATTAAAGGTAATTAATAGATTATATAAAGGAAAATAAGGATATGGCTAAAATGGGTTCTATGAAATTATTTAACCACGCTTGGAAATAAGACAATGATATTATTTATACTCATATATAACCACCAAATAATTAATTTTTTCATACATCGGTTGAAAACCAATATCCTGATTCAAGTGGAAGGATCTATGTGCATCTCCAAACCACTGATTTGATCACTATACTGGAAAACATTAGGGTGTTCAAAGATCAGTACATATATGCATTAGATTTCAAACTAGATCTACATTGAAGAAAGACAATGAAGAAAACCCTCAGCATTGAACTTACTATATTGTGGTTTATTAAGATGGGGAATTTTTAATAAGAAAATGTCCACACTAAAGTATAGTATGTTTTTTCTTTAGAGTTTCTCTTTGTACTTTGGGGGTTCCCATTATGGGCGTTGTGTAACTCGTGGAGGAATTCTCAAGGAAGTAACAATTATTGAACAATGATTTATAAAATGGGAAACATAAAGAAACAATAATATAGATATGGATATGGAACATTTTGAAATTCCCTATGTAAAATAGGATGTCTTATATGGGTTTTTGGGAATTAATTGACATATATTGATCAAGTATTAGGTCTTCATGATTTTTTCCATTAGGGGCATGTAAAAATTTTAAAATCCATTTTTTCAAGGTATTTCAAGATTTAATTTTTCATTATATTGTGTAAATAATACCAACATGTCATGGTATTGGAAATATAGAGGGAATATTTAGTTATTAAAATTTTTTCACTCATCAAACTTGTTTAAAATTATGGTTTCATATTAAATGGGTCAAATCAATTTCGATGGTGAAGCTTGAAAATATGATGGATCACTTATTGGATATTTTGTGAAGTGAAAGATGGATGTTATTTTATATTTTAATTTTGAAAATTTAAATTCAAATATATTTATGTGTATATTATCAACTATGAAAATTCAAATTAATTCTAGTATAAATAGAGTAAATCATATAAATAAATTTAGGACTTGTGTGTTCTTAGAGAAGAAGAATTATGTGTCAAAAATATTTTTCTTAGTTTTATATCTGATTGAAGAGGATATATTTGTTGTTGGGTTGTATCTCAAAAAAGATTATAATTTTAAGAGGATTATTGTGTTCAAATATTAGATGATCAGTCATGGAATTTGTTTTTCATAAATTTGAGATTGAGTTTGACAAGGATAATGTGTATTGTAAAATATTGATCTTGAGCCTTTGTTGTTTATTTTATTGAAGATTAGGGGGAAGATGATTTTAGTTCTGTAATCATTCAATATAAAATTTGATAACTGATTTGAATTATCTTGAGGTCTATTGTGATGATAGATTGGAAATAAAAGATACAATTATACATATAAAGAAATATCTATATCTAAAAGATAAAATTTGGAAGTAGTAACTGATTTACATAGGATCATAAACATTATTGAAATTATTTTACAGTTTACTCATACCTAACTTGGAGTGGCCTTCATGTAATTAAACAGACACATAAACTAAAAATTTATAAACTGATACCTTCACCGAAGTAGTTCATAGAGAAGAAGAAGTGAATTATTCCTTTAGGGGGAGTGTGATTTTCCATAAACTTATTACCTTAATAAAATAAATAGTGAGTTATAGTGGATCCCTGGCACACCAGAACAATGATGAGTATATACCTATTAGAGTATCTTTTATAGTTTTACTAAGTAAAATATGTGTGATCCTTCATTTTACATTTTTCTTATATTCATGATATTGAATTTGGATTCATTTGATAAGTAGTATATGATAGCAGGTTGAATAAGTTTTCCTTCAAACTAAGGAACAATAACATAAAGAATGGATCATATTTGTATAAAGTTAAATTAAGTTTAATTGTTTCAAAACCAAGATCCACCCCTAGGGTGCCTTCAATCCCTGAAATAATTATCAAATTACATAGTTTCTATGAGTATTCAACCTTACTATATTATTTTTCAAATTAATGAAGATTTTGAAAGGATATAAAATCAACAATGAAATATATTGTATTTAATTGAAATCATATTTCTAAATGGGAGAAGGAATTTAGGACATATTTTGAAATAAATTTGGGAATCCCTTTTCAGTTTTTAGTTTATGGGATCTTGTCTCATATTAAATAAGTAATTGTGTATAGAACAGATCAATGAATGTTGGGAGTTGATGATTGGGTTTAGATGGTCTTAAACGGTAGTAAGAAATGTTCAAAATGGTATCTCATTACATATTTTTAAATGATATGTGGTTGATATTAGATGATTTTTATATTAAAGAATCTTTACTGGGGGGATAAAACCAGGTTCTATCTACTAATTTATATTTTTAATCAGTCAATGATATAAATAAAAATTATATTTTATAATAATTCCATATATTAAGAAATAATAAGAATCATCATCATCATCAGCTTCATCATCAACATTAGCATCATCATCATCATCATTATTATTATTATTATAAGGGATCTATGAAATTAAGTATTCCAATGGATATGAATAGTGTTGATTCCATGTATATATTTGAATCTAATTATGCGACTGATTTTTGTGTTAAATCAGATGATTTAGGTAACATTTCACCTGAATACATGGAATATGTTGGTATAAAAGTGGAAACAATATCATATAATAAATATTAATATTTTTTTGCAGTATATAAGAAGATATTAATGCCTTGAAAGATGAATTCCAATTCATTAATGTGGAAGATGAAAAGAACATAGCTTATAAAGATGATTTAGAGGAAGCTAATATAATTTTATGAATATATTACTTCAAAGGTGACCCTTTATATGATTAATAATAAAATTAAAGAATAAACTAATATAATTTATGAACATGTTCATGAGATGGAGTGAAGTATAAAAAAATAAAAAATCCATTGAGCATCAATTTGATCCCTTGGAAATTAGTTTAAAGAGTAAGTGAATTTTTTTCATGATAAAAAAATTATCACATTGAGAATTTGGAATAGATATCAAAGATGAAGGACTTGAGGATTTATAATCATTATAGATAACTTTTCTATTTTATAATGTTTTAAAATACTAAATATTCTTAGATGGAGGCTTTATTTAGGGATAAGAAGAACCCAACTCATGATAAAGTATAAAGGAATAATAAAAAATAAATATTTTTATAGAAATAATCATAGAAGAAATGTTTTGGGAATTGTTATTTATATGGGATCAATGGACATACAATTATAATGCGTAATGGGAAATTAAATACACATAGTTAGGAAATACATATTAATTCACATTACCTAAGGATTTCTCTTTAAATTTTTGATTATTTTATTGTAAGATGTTATACTTTTTTCTAATATTGTTCATATAGAAATATATTGTAGTAATAAAATTTATTTAATTGATAAGATGAGATATCATCTTTATATGACTAGAAAAATTCATAAAATGTAGTTTTAAAATATATTATAATAAAAAACATTTTTATGGAACTATATGGAACTAAAATTGAAATGCATCAAGTGTCATTGATGTCTAATTCACAACATTTATAAAGGAGAAAAAATAAGAATATGTAAAATAGAGGAAGAAATCATAAATTAGAATACTCTATCTTATTAGTGAATATATTCATGCTTTTGGAAGACAAAGATAAAGGGAGACAACAGAAAATGTGTCAAGAATTAAATATTGGGTACTCATATAAATCTTCATAGAAATGGAAGAATGTGTAAGGGGAAGTAAAGAAGAAGGAAAACAATTTTTATCTCATGGAAATCATGGTAAATGAGAAATAATTATTCTTAGGTGGACTAAAAAGTTCCATTACAAAGAAAGGGAAGAATATTGGAATAGTAATTATTTAATAGTGAAATAATCATAATAAATAATTCCTAATTGGTTAATTGATGAATGATACATTCATTAGTGAAATAAATTTCACTATGAAAATATATATCAGGATATATAAGAATAGTTTATGATATCTTGTTATAAAAAAGAATAAATATTTTACCATGCAATAATTGAGAAAATTGACACATAGAGAACTTTAACAGAGATATAAGAGACTCTTTATATGATTGAAAAATTATATGAGGGAAAATTCATTGGTTGTTTCATTAAATGGAATGTCACTAAGATGGCTTACAACAAATAAGAAAGGAATGGATTGGCTTATAATGGCCAGCAACAATTCTCTTCTTGATGATGTTTAAAGAACCCTATATCCCCTTGTACTATATTTCTATATTTTATGATTATATTAATGTATGATTATTAGGATAACATGATCTATGTGGTATATTCATTAAAAGGTGATAGATGCATGGTGAAAGTTTGCATGATTTGTAAATCTAAAAATGCACTATGTTTTTATTGATAAATAATGTGGATTTTCTTCTAAACCATATATGATAGAGCTGGAAAATAGATCTTACTAAGATATAAAAGGAGTCATGTTATAGAGATTTATTCTAAATTTATATTTGAAATATGTGTGTAATGAGAAATAAGGGTATGCAGTGTGTGTGTTAAAAGGAAGGGATGGAAATTGAATCATGTTAATAAGTTTTTCTTAATTTTTTTTTCTTTAAAGAATCAAGTTTCGATCTACTATTATATGATGGAATCTATATAAATATGATAAAATTGAAAATATCAGTAGGTACCTATCCTAATTTGGAGAAGACCAGTCCCTAGGAGATGGTATAAAGTATATTGAATATGCGTTAACACTGATTACATCAATCTATATACATTAGTTAAAATTATCTCTTAAAATAAATCAAAATGAAATATATTTTTGCATACTTAAATACTAGATATTAGATTAAATAAATCAATATATGATATAAAACAAGTGCCAAACTTAGATCGAAGAATTATCTTGGTTACAAAGGTATTTTGAAATTCTTTATAAGTGATTTAAAAATTTTTCTAGAGATGAAAAAAATTAAATTTTAATTGAGTGTTTGATAATGAAATAAAATATATTTTATAATTTATATGTATTTTTTATACCCTATATTGATAATATTGGATTAGTGTTGTGAGATACCTTGTAATAGCTTGATATAAAAGGAAACATGGTCACTAAGTGGAATAAATAAGTGCTTCATTATAATAAATATCTTCTAAAAATGGTGTTACGAGGTAATAAAATTTTATGGGAGTTGAAGAAGATAAATATAAAGCTACATGGCATAAATTGAATGACTAGAAGACTTTAGTAATCATTTTCAAAATATGAGTTTCAAGTGTTATTTTTTTTTAAATTATCAAGTAATATAAACAGGTTTTACAAGGGGTATTATATGATGACTAAAAGTGGTATGTCACACACCCATTGAACATAAAATATTATGTACTGATTTTTTTTGTAAAAAATATTTAGATCATGGGATTATTTATTATTGGCCATTAAAGATATTATTATTTACTGAAAAATTATGAGAGAAATTTGGAAAACATTGTTTTTGTTTATATTGTATATTGTTTCCCACACCAATATGTTTCTTAGTTGGATTATATTATATTATTAAAGTCATTGTTACATGGTTAATATCACTAATAGTCATTTTATAGGGTTAATGAAATTTTTATATGAGATCAGGTTTGGAATTTAAAGTGTTTATTCAAGTATGATGAGAAAAATTTGAAGGTTTTGACTGTATTCATACAAGTAGTACGAGGTATGTATTGAGGGTAATATAGTATCACTTAATCTGGAGTTCTAGAAAGTTGTGAGTTATTTTGAAATATTTGGGTTAAGTAGTGTATTGAAAAAGGATTAACTATGATTAGGTTATAAAGTCTCCAAGAAAAGAAGAAATTACCGTTTGTATTTTATTAAAAATGCGAGAAGAAACTGGATGGTATACTGCCCAAAAAATACAAATGGGTGGATTGTTGCGAGCATAAAGTTGCGTTAGATTTTTTTATAATACGTATGAACTACGTTTTGGATGAATTTTGATTTTTTAGGTAAATACAATTCAAAAGTTGTTTTTTAAATGACCTGATATGTTTGTGAAATTTTAAAGGGGGTATATGGTGTGTAATTATTGGATGTCATTATTAATTGATTATTATATTCATGGAAAGTATTTAATTAGTTATTGAATTTATTTATAAGGGATGTAATTGATTTGAGTAGATTTTTGTGGTTGTGTAAAGGTTAACAGGTAGTATACATAGTCTATTTAAGGGTAAATAAGCAGTATAGATGATCTATGTAAAGTTAAGGCAGTGTATAGAGGATATATAAAGGTAATTCATGACTTTTTTAATGTAAAATAAAGATATATTAAACATAGTTATCATTCACTTATTCAGTCTCACTTGGATATAAAAATATGACACCATTTTACTCATCTTTAATCTCCAGGTCATGCAATATATATACACGGATTATAAACCAATAGCCATATTCAACTCGATGGATCTATGCACATATCCACACCACTGATTTGATCAAAAAAGTTGATAAATGTGAAGTTTACATAAATCAATACATATATACATTAGAGTTTAATCTATAACTAGATAGAAGAAATATAGTTAATGAAACCTTCACCATATAATTTACCACACTATGGTGCAGTTATCCTAGGTATTTTGATTCTGGAATTGGACAAGATAAATTAGAGGATTTTTTTACTAGGTAACTAACCTATGTAACTAAGGGAGTCCCATTATGGGAATTTTTTAATTCATGAAGGAATTCAAGTAGAAGTAACTGGTTTTGGACATGGATGATCAAAAAAGGAAAAAATGTAACCACAACATGGGGTTGGACATGGTACATTGAGAAATTCCCTATGTAAAACTGGATATCCCCGATAAGTGTTTGGGAAGAAATGGAAATATATGGCTTAATTATTGTTTTTTATATATATTTTCCAACATGGGAAAGTAACAATTTTATAAGCCATTTTTTAAAGTATATTTACACTAGAAAGTTACAGTATGTTATGAAAATGTGACTAACATGTGGTGGTGTTTTACATATAGAGTTTATGTGAAGTTATTAAAATTTTGGTACTCATCTAACTACTTGAATTTTATATTTATATATTCAAAGACTCAAATTAATTTCAGTGGTGGATATTTACATTAAGGTGGATAAATGACATTTTTTAAGTGGAATTTGAGTGTTATTTTAGATCTAAATTTCAAATATTAAATTTTATTATTTATGGGTTTATATTATCTGATGTGAAGATTCAAAGAAATGAGAGAAGAAATTAAGAGTATATAAGAAAAAAGAGAAGTAACTATGTGTTCCTTGAGAAAAAGAAGAGAGTTTCAGCAACTTGTGACTTAATTTCATATCTTATGTGAGAGGATAGAGGTGTTTGCGATTTTTATCATAATAAAGATTAGTATTTGAATTTGAGTGTTTTTTACATATATAAAAAATATAGGTCTTGAATGTTTATGTGTATAAATTGATGAATAGGCTTAACAAAGATAATTTATAGTGTAAAATTTTGAACCTCGATATTTTTTTTACATGTCATTGAATATTATGAGAAAGATAATCTTGATTCTATAAATATTCTATTTGAACCTGTTTTTATGATTGGAATTATCATGAAGATTAGTGTAAAGATATATTGAATATTAAATATAAAAATATAATTATAAAGATTTATTTATATCTAGAATATAGAATCTGGAAGAATCAATTGAAATACACTACAGCATAAACATTCATTAATTATAATGCAGTCTACACATTTTGAACTTAGAGTAACCTTAATGTCACTAAACTTAGAAAATACCTACAATTTTATAAACTAATACTATAAAAACCCTTCTCTTTATTAAACACATAAATATGATTTATTACAAAAACATGAACTTAAGACAACTCTAAGGATCAATAGGTCTAGTTTCTTGGGAAATTATGAACATTAGATAACAACTTAGACCATAAAATACACATCTTTATTGAAAACTTCCTTTACATGACCACTACATTCCCTCATACATAGCATTGAATGGGATAACCTGAGGACATTTATAAGAAAATGGTGAGATATAAATCCCAGTATGAGAGTAAACAAGGCATAACATGAAAAATATAGTACATGTCAGGAAATAGGCATATAAATGGAGTATAAGAGAAACATGATATAGCATGATTATCATAACACGGGAATGTGGCATCAATATTTAACATGATATTAATATGAGACAAGTCTCATTGCACATGGATCATGAGTAAACCCTCATTACACTTCAATTAGAATGAGTAAAACCTAACTTCACTTGATGTATCATGACACTAATCTTTACCCAATGCATTGGAGTGCTATCAGGGTGCACCCTTCTTAATCATTTCATTTGATGCACAAGTGTGCCACAAGGATCATATAACATGGATTCATTAAACTTAATCATTTGTTCCATGATACAGTAATTTATATTTCATACATGAAACACTATAATCAATAAGTAAATGTGCATAAAAGTGAATACCATTGATAGAAAAATGGGCATAGTATTCACTACACAATGACTTTGGTTTGGAAAATCACGATGCAATTTCGGCAGCATAACGGTGTGACAAAAGAATTCATAATAATGGTTTATGAGAGATAAATCAGTGTCTCATAATATTTACATAAAATTGAAAGTAATTAGTCATATATATTCTTTTCCCAACATACATAATGGAATTTTGGATTCATTAAACAATATAATTTCTTGAATGTAAATGAGGAGAGAGAAATCCCTTATGGAATTTTGGCATGGTAACTAGTGTACATGGGAGGAATTAATGAGATAAAAAAGGTTTTATAATCATAAAAACATAAGTAGGTAAGTATGGGGAGGTTCAAAATCATACCCCAACATTTTTAATTGAAAATAAAATGGCATAAAAACATAATGATATTTGGACTAAAAATGAGAAAGGAAGAAATCCCTTACTTGGAAGTTTGGTCTCAAAGGCTTGTGAGGGGCTTGAGAGAGGCTTCTTGGGAGCTTAGGGAACCATTAGAGGATTCTATAGAGATGATAGAAGAGTTTGGTCGAGATCTAAAAGCTTTGAGTGAAGAGGAAGTGGAATCTTTAGTGGGTTTTTATAGGAAAAGAGAGGGAATGCTTTATTATTTAGGTTTTGGATGTCGCGCATTAAACTAATCAAAACCCAAAACCAGCCCATGGATTCTGCCCATAGTTTTTTCCAAACGATAGTGGAAAAAATTATTTTATAATTCCAATGTACTAACATCTTAAAATATGATACTTGCTTATGTAGAGGTGAGTCATACTCTTAAGAAAATTAATTTAGAAAGTTAATATGTTTTATAAGTCTTGGAGGGTCTAATAATGCTTTGGAAAATAAATTAAACAAACCTAAAATAAATTTATTTTAATGTTAAAACATATATTGGATGAAAATATTATTTATAGTGTTTTATTAAATCACTATTGGGTCATTATGATGCTATAAAACACATTATATATTTAAATGATATTTAATTTTTACACAAAAAATCTACTATATCAGAAAATTATGAAAAAATCACCATTGGATAATTTCGAAGTCCTGATTCCTATAATAATATTCATTTTATCTATATAATTTTCTAAATATATGAATTTTTACTTTTAAAATAAAAACAAACATTTATTAAAAATTCATGGGTTTTGACAAAAACGGATTTCTAAACTTAAAAAAAATTACAAGTGTATTCATAAAAATTATACAATCTTTTATATTTAATTAAAAAGTTTTTTAGTAATAATATTTCATTAAAATAATATTCAATTAAAAAAATCCATTAATTCATAAAAATATATATCTTAAATGAATATTAACTAAAAATACTATTTTTTTCTTTTAAAAACTATTTACCAAGTAATAATAATAAAATTAATATATATTCTTTATTCTATACAAAAATAATGAATATAACCATTTTGCTATGTTCTTGTTGCATAACCACTTATAACACTAGCAAAAGACATAAGGGTAAGGCGTGCGATGGTGACAGACTCTTGTGGTGGCTCAGATAATATCACTCAGGTGGTAATCTCTATCAACTTCCACTTCTCTCGTAGGTGGTTCCATTCGAGATTAATGTGTTGAAGATCAGCTTGACTTGGTCAAGAGTGAATCCCAATTATGCCACCTCCTTTCCAGGCTCTAACAAATGGGCTTCATATGGGTAAATTCTACTAGATAAGTCCATCGCTTCCTTTGTCTGAGTAAATTGGATTTGTTAAAACACTATATTTATACTAATCATGTGATCACTGTTCAAAGGCTATATTATCAATGGTCACAATTCATAACGGTATTTTAAAATCCAAAAACATAAAACCAAGGAAGTGTATATGTTTTAAATAACCATTTTTCATTATATGACATTTAATTAGATCAATAAGAATTTTCATTAATGAATGTTTGGGTTGTTACAGATACCTTCACCAAAGTAGAGAACATATGATAAGAAGAGTAATTGATCCTTGGGAGCCAGTAAACTTTTCCCTAAACTTGAAACCCTCATGGAAGAAAATAGTGAAATGGGGGGAAGAGTTAGTAATCCTTGGTGGGGAGTGACCTTATCTAGACATTGTATCTACACTAACAGTGAGTTATATTGGATCCCTAGTACACCCAAAAAATGTTGATTTTATGCTTAATTGAGTAGCCTTTTATAAGTGAACTAGGTATTATAATTGTGCTCCTATATTTTAGATTTTTAAAATATGAAACATATTTATTGTTGATTCATTTGATATAGAGTGGATGATTAAATTTTGAATAAGTGTTTCTTCTAACTAGAGAATAAGATCCTAAAGAATATTGTATAAAGGGATAATGTTAAAATAAGTTTAAAAATGTTAACACCCTTGATTCCCCCCCCTCTCAGTATAAGGGGTACCTACATATTTTTTTTTATTTTTTTTATTTTTATTTCTATCCATTTGAAATTTATATTACTAAACAATAAATAACTTTTTATTTATTATATTAATTATATATATATATATATATGGTTTATATATATATAATTATAAATAATTTATTTATAAATAATTTATATTAATATTTATATTTACATTTATAAATAATATATATATATATATATTCATTTTTATAAATTAGTTAAACATTTATACCAATATGACATAATCAAACACATAGGGCCCTCACATGGGTGGGTAGTTAGTCGAGCGTCCCTCCTAGAGCCCAACTCTAATTGGGAAGGGTTTGGAGAAAAGCATCGAGTTTTCATAACCCATTGAAGTGTTTCTGAAGGATATCTAACTTTATAAAAGAAGTGGACGTACTACTCTAAAACACCATAAAGATTAGAATTTGTCTTTATATTTTTAAAGAATAAAAATGGAAAATTTTAAGTATATAATACCTTACTACAGTTGATTTGGGATCGTTAATCATTTCAGAAGTGTTTGATCAATATCACAAAGAATTAGTTGAAATAATCTTTCCTATTAAGGTATCCATAGATTGTGGGAATCACTGAACACTCAGATAAGACCACTCTCAAGACGTTTTTTTCTAGAACATTAAGTTCAATGGTTGGGGATATCCATGAATGATATCACTTTTGATAAATTATTCAGTGGATTTTGATATTATTGAATCAAACTCCACTTATGAGTATTTAACCGGCTTATATAGGAATAAAATAACATAGAACATCTAATCCATATTGAATGATTGTTTCAAGAAATGCTTGAACAATTCAACTTTTGTAATGTTTGGATTGAATCTTCATGATTACTATGTCATGTTTAAACATTCATGTCATGCGACCAATATCCACATAATCGTATTCACATGATAGTTATAAATTAGGAAGATAGTTGAGGCATAATATGGAGTCTTCACCAAGGATTATCATAAAACACAATAATACCCTTATATCACCACCATGGAATAATGCCTAACACTTTGCTATGGTATACATATGATGAGACAAAAATATGGTCTAAACAACCATTCCATGGTTATCTTATATATTCATATATCCAAAAATATCATACTTGTACTAAAATCCTCACACACTTAGTTCACTTTCACCTTATCTTACATCATATGAACAAAATATATGAAACCACATCCAAAATAACTTTTAGATGTCTCTAAAACTATTTTTAGAAAATATGTCACCATTTCATATTATATTTCGTCATATCAGATACCTTGTGAATATTCATCCATGAATTCTTCAAGAAACCCTCCAAAACACATTCATGGTAGCTCTAAACATTTCATAACCATGATCCCCATTAACATGGAAATAAAGTGTATCCCCATAGGCCTTTGTTGTATTGATTTTTTTTAAGAATTCTAGAATCCATAAATGAAATAAAGGTGTGGAATTTATAAAATCGTTAATGTTACTCATGTTATAAAGGTATTTTCCATGGTCTTCATCAAATAAACATATATCTATACCGGTGTCCTGTAAATACATCATATTCAAGTAAACATTTTCATATGATCCCTTGATTAGTGATTTCCAGAGCACTCTCAAGATATTTATTTGTTTTTTAACATAGTGTTGAAGAGTGACTGACCTAGGTCTTTCTCTTAAAGAGAAATGGAATTAATGTACTCTTTTAGGATAAATGAAGAAGTAAATATTGAAAAAATGATTGAAAGAGTGAAAATAAAACTGGGGGTATTTTTTATGTTTTTTAAATAATAGAATATATAATTTAAAAATTATTTTTTTAATAAAATAAAAGATAATATGTGAAATTATTGTGACGATGAAGAAAAAAAGTGTGTGTATAAATAGAGTTATTCATTTTATTTTTTTGATAAATGTGAAACTAATCTAACCTACCACTTGAATTAATTAATTATTAGTATATAAAATTTTTAGATTCATTAAATTATGATCTTCTAATTTTATCAACCCCCTAATTCTATGGAAATTGACACAACTACAAAAATTAAAGTATTTGAACCATAGATTATCTTTAGAACCCCAAATCGTGTCCTCCTACATTGATAATCATTAAAATGATTACATGATGGTCTATATCCAACTAGAAAATAAATTTAACAATGAAAATTTTCAATTAATTTTGTTCTTGGGTTATATTTGAACCATATAATTATATTTCTAGCTCATTGGATTTGATAATTTAAGTTACCTCTCAAGGTTCACACAAACTCAACCTTGCTTGTTAAGTGTTCATTGATTGTCTTCCATAATTTTTAATAATAAATTAATTAACCATATTTTTATGAAATAATATTATGTTCATGGATTAAAAATAATCCATTAAATATGGTTTAGTTATATTGATTACAATGAAATCCTGCTTCCATGTGTGGATGGGTCCTCATATAGACGTTTAGAATAAGAAAGGGATTAGATGGGTAAAACCCAATCTCATCTCAACTCTTGGATTCAAACTCAAAGAAGTGAAATAGAATAAAATTAGGTGAATATAAGAACCAATAAAATTGTTTTAAGGAAAAAGATATCACACATGGGTAAAAAACAAATCAATGTATGAGAATAAATTAAAATCCTGTAACGTCCCCAACCTAGGAGCCCCTAATCTTGTGCCCTGAGTTGGGTTGCCACATGATCTCAAGAGTGCCTCCCCATTTTCCAAAGGTTGCCGACTAGCAGTGATGGTCTAATAGGTCATGAAGAGAAACTATACCCTCAATACTAGAGTAATCCACAACATATAATAATTTAAATAATAGAAACAAAAGGGAACATTCGATAACATTGATAAACAACCAATTCCCTAACTAGGTACAACTGTATACAACCGTAAATATGTCATGCTATGATATAGTGGAGAGTGAAAAAACCCCAAAATAAAGAAAATAGCAGAATCCCCAAAATGGTCTGGACTCCATGTATGGAACCACACCCCACCATGTCCCATGTCCAACTCAACTCCCTAGCATAGGGACATTTCCCTTGTCCCAACCTACAAGCATGAAATCTGATCGGGTAACCAACGGCGGCCCGATCAGGGTGTGAGTATCAATTAGTAGGCCACCACCAATAGTGTCTACAAAATTTCTAACAAAAGTAGAAAGTGCATACAAATGATAATTAATGTAAAATAAAATTAAATAGTTCAATAGCCATTTTGGTTTATGTTTCTTTAAGTTAAACTACCAAATATCCCATGTTCATTTCCAAGACATTTCATTTATCACCTAAACTTTTTTAGGTGTTAAATGGATTATGCATGATCAACATTCTCAACAAGTGGGAATTAAAAAAGTCTTATCTCACTAGGAATCATTCACAAAAATTTCCAATATCCTCACCTTGAAGCCTTAGTCTGGGTGGAATTCAACCGCTGGCGGAATAGAACTCCATCCCCTTCCCTAACCTATGAATTTATGGTTAAAGATAGAACATCAGCCCAACTCAAACCATGGGCATAGAACCTCAATTGAATACCCCAATCTACCAAGATATGTGCACATGCTTATTTATCATTCACCATAATTAACCATATCACAACAAGCATAGCTGAAATTATTTGAAACATCACAACAATATCAATAAATGGGTAATTAACATTTTACCTCAATCCATTAACACATTTAGTATTTATATTACTTAAAATTTTATCCTCATTTCTCATTTCTCATTCTTAATTTGCTAAGCATATTCAAGTAATAATCTAATCCCATATCTTTTTTCCATTACTCCAGTTAACCCTTTTTCAAGCCAACCAAACAACCTCTTAGGTTATTACCCAACCTAAGTGTATTACAAAAACCTCTATTTAACATCATTGAAGAATATTAACATATTCATCAATGGATCTATGTTCTCACACAACAGCATAGACATACTTAACAAACTCTAAGTTTGGGGGATATCAGAACACCCCATGGGTGGCCCTAATATTGTTTGGCAAACCTCCATGCATCCCACAAGGATCATGAGGATTTAAATTAACCATTTATACACCCAATATATCCAAATAAATCAAATGGAACCAAGAACACAATAGTGGAAAATTATGAACATAACCCGACATGAAAAAATCCACATGAAACAAAAGGAATACAACTTGTTGACCACCTACCATGAATCTGTTAGTGAACACACTCTCAACTGAATCGTTAGAACCTGATTCAATAAAAACTTTAAGATTTTCCTTAAATATCACCGAAAAATAAGGCTTTGAGAGATTTGGAAGAATATAAGAGTGAGATACCAACCCAAATCATGAAAACGAATCAATGATGTGTTTACCCTTACTCAGATCTTTAATCCCCAACCAACGACACTCTAAACAGTTTAGGAATAAAGGAGATAAACCTATTGGAAGATCATGGATGCTTGGATACTCCCTAGGGTTGAAGGAGGAAGAAGGGGAGAAATAACATGTTGGGAATAAAAAACACATCATGTAAATTTTTTATTTTTTTTAAAAAGTGTCTTGGCACCAGAGTTTACCCGCACAGTTTTCCAAACTGTGCACAAACTGTGTAGATGATTCTATCACAAAATAGCCCCTCCTCATGGTTTACCCACACAGTTTTCCAAACCATGCATAAACTATGAAGAGGCTACTATCCGAAAAACTCCCTTTCGCACGGTTTCTTGGGAATTCCACACGGTTGTAACTAACCATGCTCAAACCGTGCACCCAGAACCAGCTTTTTCATCCTCTTTTGTGTCCTGAACCCCCAAAACACCCCCGATCATTCTTAGGGTCTTGGGAAAATACTTAATTGACAAAAAAATAGATTAAAATGATATATAAGTAAAACATAACTTATATTTATTTTTGGGATCTTACAACCTCCCCACCTTATAACAGCTCATCCTTTAGCAACTCTTTCCAAGCATCATTGGGTTTCCAAATCAAAGACATTGGGCCACTGGGCCCGCATATCTGATTCCCACTCCCATGTTTCATCCTGAACATTTAAATGCTTCTATATAACACGAACCAATGGCATGACCTTACCCCACAAAACTCTCCCACTATGATCCACAATACGAACCAGGTGCTCCTCAAAGGACACATCAGCCTCAAGCTCGAAATCCTCGACATTTATCACAAGGGGTGGATCTAGGTGATACTATCAGAGTCATGAAAGTTAAAAAACATCATGCATCCCACTATACCACTTTATAAGATCCAATCGATATTCCACTAGCCCAATACTTTTCACAATCTCTAATGGCCCCACATATCTAGGTCCCAAATTTACCTGCATTTGAATTCAATGGTGACCCAACCTCTGAGACACTAGAATAAATGCACTATCACCCACAATAAAATCACGAGGTCTATGATGTAGATATGTATATGAATTATGCCTACTATGAGCTATTCTCATACTCTTTTGAATCAAATGAACCATTCTAACATCTCGTACGAAAGACTTTGTCATAACAGCTCCGACTCTACGACCTCTAACCAACATAACGGTGAACAACACGGCCTCCTATAAAGTTCTTCAAAGGGATCCATCTGAACTGTAGCCTGAAACCTATTGTTGTATGAAAATTCCTTGAGTGAAAATTTCTTTTTCCACGAACCACTGAAATCTATAACACATGCTCCAACATGTCTTCAAATACTTGAATTGTATGCTCTGACTTCCCGTCAGTCTCTGGGTGGTATGTTGTACTCAAAAACACCTGAGTACCGAGTGCCTTCTATATTATTCTCCCGAAGTGAAAGTTAAAATATGGATCACGATCTTAAACTATGGTTCTTGGTACTCCATGAAACTACACTATTTCTTGAACATACAATTCCCCCAACTGGTCAATTGTATAGATCTCTAGGATTGGAAAAAAATGAGCCACTTTTTCAATCGATCAACCACAACCCATGTTGCATATTTCTTTTGAGGAATCCTTAGAAGACCCACTACGAATTCCACCATGAAGTCATTCCACTTCCACTATGAAATAGGCAATGACTGCAACAACCCACCTGAATGTTGATGTTCAGCCTTTACCTACTGACAGGTGAGGCATCATGCCACAAAACTCAGAACTTCTTTCTTCATTCCTAGCCACCAAAATTGCCTACAATGAACACAATATATCTTAGTCAATCCTCGATGCACTGTAGAGACCCGAAGATTAACGTACATGGACATTACATTACTTTTGAGGAATACTTAGTACATAACAAAAACACACACACAAGGACCGTAATAGTTTAGTGTCTTTAGAAACTCAGAATATAATCTTCTAATCGTGGTGAAAGATCTTCAACATCTCCCATAATGATCTTCCCTTTTTTTCTTACCTAAAACCTTTCTTTATATCCTGGGGAAAAGAAAACATAAAAGAGTGATCTCAAATGCTCAGTAAGCGTAAACAAAAGAAATATCAATCACATCGTATTCATAAGAACATAACATTTTGGAAATCTTAACCTGTAAAAGAGATCATAATATCATAACATGGGATAAATAATAGTAGTGAAATGTAACCCCATTAATCATAACTTAAAACATGAAACTTTGTAGAATACACACATAATCATAGAGAATAAGTTCTTATTAGTCAAGACTCATTTCTAAGACTATCTTAGTGGACAAAGTCCATTTCTGAACCGAGTTCACTCCTCGTTTCAGTCCTGTTTCACTGAACCAGTTTAACCTGCCGTTCCAGCCATGTCTATCTCATGAGATATAAAATCTTTAACCAATGCATTGGAGGGAGATATAGGTCCCACCCATCTCATAATGAAACCATTCTTATGTGTGCCACAAAAATCATAAATCATACATCATTGCATAACCCATGTAATAAATATGGAATTCTTAAACACCGTGACATCATAAAACAATTCATATAAGATAAATGAATTCATAAAAATAATTCCATCACAACACAATCAAATCAATGTAATGATAGGGATATTATCATAGCCCTATATTATCTTAGATGTAAAATAATTTTGATAAAACACTTGAACTCTATTCATGCGGAAAATATCCTTTCTATTTCAAAAACATTTTTCCTTTCTTAACATGTCATACAATTTTAAACTAAAAGAAGTTGATTAAAAATAAACATGAAAACTTGTAAAGGAAGCTTCTTGGAAATAATGTTTTAAAAATCCATTCATGCCGTATAAGTTAAAAAAAACATTCTTCTCGTACTTTTTTCGGAAAAGTCAAAAAAGCACCTCGTACAAAAAATGACAAAAGATTCCTTTCATATCTTTTACTAAAAACTCACCAAAGGGTAAAATAGGATTTAAACAATTGTAGGTGAATGGAAATAATATTACATATTTAGGAAACATGGATGTGGATGATAAAATACACCCTAGTAAATGCCAAAGTATAAACAATCTCGGATAAAAATGAGATTGTGATATTTCCCTTACCTTAGGTCCGATTTGCTTCGTAAGTGTCTGAACCTTCTGTATAATTATTTAAATAATGTCATTGACTTATTCCAGATTCATACTCATTGTTATGATATCATATATGGTTCACTTATGACTTTATTTTACCTGTTCTTTTGTAAATTCCATGTTAAAGAGCGTTTTGGGTAAAATCGTTTCCTTTGTCGTCCATGTTTTGACTTGTAATTATTCATATGATTACTTAAATCATAATTACTTAATTCCAGAATATAAAACATGATTTATATATAATATATATTCAGAATATACATATATATAATAGATCAGTAAATGGAAAGAAATACACCGTTCATGGAGACGGTAAGCCATACGTACGCATGAACGCTGTTTTCGTTTTCATATTGAGTTGAATGGAATTAAGTAGATGACGTACGTATATATACACATAAATACAGTATCATTATTATGTCATATATTTCATGATTAATTATTATATATAATTTATAATCATTCATGAATGGTTAACATGGAGAATGAATCTCATTGCGTCGTAGAGACGGTAGTCTGTACGTACGCACGAGGGATGATATCGTTCTCATGATCGTTGAATTGTATTGGAGTGTATGTATACTATTTCAGAATCAATATCACTTTAAAATAGTCATATTTAGTCATTATTTACACCATTATACCCATCCAAGTAAGTTGGGGGTGGAAAATAGATTACACCACGGCGTGGAGACGGTATTCCGTACGTACACACGTGCGGTGATTTCATATTCTGTAGGATGGATAGATGGTGAAATAGGGTTGTTTCATACTTATAATAACATATCATTATATGAGTGATACTGATGTTATTACTTAATAATGAAACAACTAAATAAGAAGAAGTGGAAGAAGAAATAATGATGATTGAATCGGTAACAGACATCACCCCTTCTTTGAAGTGCTTCTTTGAGACCGCCTTTTAGGGCACTAAATTTGGTCTTTGAAGAATAACAGGACCTCTAGGATGTTTCTAGTGAAGTGGAGAAGAAAATTTGGCCGGGGTTGGCCGAGAATGAAGGCTCAAAGTGGTGTGAGGAAGAGGGGGAGGAGGTGCCCTTTTATAAGGGAGGAGAGGGGCTCCTTTGGAAAAACTAAAAATATTATTTTATTATAAACACAAGTTCAGTTTTAAATAGCTCCAAATTGATTTATTTCAAATATAAGGTGGGTATGGGTACCAATCCTCTCATCAAATAGAATTTAGACAAGTTTAGGTTCCTATTTTAACCTTATCATTTATATTTAACTTTAAGTTAGATAATTTAACTTTTACCGTGTCTTTTTGTGTTCTTACACTATAAGGTTAATAAACTTACTATAAGAAGCCAAAATAACCCAAAGTTGTTTATTATTAATATATATAACCTTATATAAGTGATTTGGCCGAACCGTAGATTTTTAGGAAAAAAATAACAATTAATAATATAATATTTGTTTTAAAAACTATTTTATGTTAATTTTGACACTATTTAGTAATTGATTTTTGTGAAACTCATAAAAGAATTATTAGTTCAAAAAAAGTTAATTAAATCAATAATAAGATGTCCTATTAACCTATAAAATTAGTTTAATTCATAAAAAGTCTCAAATTATATTTATTTGGGTATTTATAATATCAATTATTCTAATTTTTCACTATTATGGTAATTACTGCATCATCATTGTGTCAGAAATAAATTAATTTAGTTAATATATAAAAATTATAAATAAAATATAATTATGTAGTAAATCTTATTATATTTATAATGGATATTTACAATCGAATTTATCTTATGTATAACACTATATTAAAAATGTTTTAGTAAATAAACTTTGATTTTAACTCTTTTAACTCTTCTTTGAATTAAATAATAATAAATGTCCTAATCTAATCCAAGTGGGACTAAATGGTCATATTTTATTCCTAAGGTTGTTTTTGGTCGAAATACACTTATCCAATATAATTAGGACATGTTTTAGGGTAATAATAATATCATTTTTACCCTTAATTACCCTAATTTCTTTTAACCGTGGTAAAAAAATGTAAAAAGTTACTATTCACCAAAAATTATTTTCATCTCATTGAACAACATTTTACTTACTGACATCAACCGTGTCTCTCGGATTTTTGAAATTCCACTCACAGAAGCGGTAAAATTATGTTTTATGAAAAATTCATTTTTTTAACTACCACTTAGTGGTTTCACTATTCATCAAAAAATGAAAGTTTCCAGAAAAATACCAAAAATTAGGCCTAAGCTATATTTGATATTATGAACTCAAAAATGATGTCTATTTTACCAAATTCAAAACATATCAGTTGCAATAATTAATTTAAAAATTAATTCCCGTCGTCAAAACAAATAGTGTGTTCTTAAGAGATAAAAGATTGACACTTGTTTATGTCTGGTTTAAATGTGAAATTACATCCAATGACCAACATTGTATTAAATTGTAGAAATATATTCTAAATATACTTTTAAACCACTAAAGTTAATAATTTATCACTATTAATTATTTCGATTAAAAATGTTGTTTTTAATTAAAATTTAGTAATTTTCACTATTTATCAGAAAATAAAAGTTATCAGAAAAGTACCAAAATTTCACCCTAAGCTAATTTCGATATTCCGAATCCAAAAATGAAGTCCATTTTGAAAAATAAAATTTAATTTTTTTTAAAAAATTGGTTATTACTATTCATAACGGCTAGTTTTAATAATATTTTAATAGCATACCGTTGTTTAGTGAAACTCGGTATTGCATACTACACACGCTATCGAGGAAGTTCGTGATTGAGTGTAATGCAAGGAAAGTCAATGATGCGTGTTGTGCAGGATCCTTTTGGTGTAGCGTACAACACAAGACATTAATGAAATTAAAAAGAATATTATTCATAAAATCTCGGGGTGTTACATTCTACCCCCTTAAAATGAATTTCGCCCTCGAAATTCGTCGGGGTTATAAATGGTTTACTACTTGAAAGTTTATTTAATAGAAACCCACATCGTAAAAAGTAATACCAAAACCAATCTTTAAAAAACAAAAGTATGAAACGTAACAGTTACCCAAATAAACTAATCACTGGGTTTCCACATAGGTGAAAATATGTATATGGAAGAGAAATATAACCATCCTGATCTGATGGAGAGTGGTAGAGAACATGGCTATGGAAAAGCCAAAAATCACAAAGCCATAAATTTGTGACGATCTAAGGTACCATCTGATTCATCAGGTATAAGAGCAATAGGATAACATTTTTGGTTTTCAAGATCATTTCCCTAAAGGTGATGAAATTGGAATTTGAAGAAATACTTTCCTGATTTTGGTATAGTCTCACCGTTGGTCGTTCTTTGGAAAATTTCCACTTCATCTCTTAATGAAATGAAGTTGAATTTTTCATTCGTGATGTGTTAGCAGATCATGTGATAGAATGATGGGTCATTCCATCTGTCTCAAACAAAAGGTTAGAAAAGTTATCAAAAAATATGTAAGTACATATATAGGGTGATTAATCATATATGGTTCCTAAAATGGACTTATACTTATTATATTATACTACTTAATATAATAAAACTAGTTTCTACTAAACAGGGACTTCCTGTAGGCCAGTGGTAGGAAATAAAGGCCAGTCGCACTTCGGTTGTGGGTTTGATTCCCACAGCCTTGTCTGACACAATGGGTTGTCGCCCGTCCTACAGGTTGTCCTTTTTATAAAACTACATTACTATAACATCCCATAAATAATATCAAAAAAAATTCTATCCTTAAACAATACTAACTTATTTCCAACATAATCCATTCCAATCTTTAGGCTTATTTAAAATACTTCGGTCCAAGCTCATAGTATAAAGAAAATGATTACTTGAAATGTCATCAACCAAGCATGTGAATACAATCATTTATCCCCCATATACCTTGTTGGTCATATTCCAATCATGTGAATACCTTAATCAGGTATTATATTGAAAAATGAATACCCATTAAACCTTAGAGAAAACATGAATGCTGTCAAAAGTTAACTCTTTCCACATACAAAAATCCCAAATTCTATATACTCAAACCCTGATATAACCTTCTCCTTATATCAGCCATGACCTCATGAATACTATCAGACATTTAATTTTCTCCTTATTTCTTCATTTTGCGCATATCATCTACATTCCAAAAATATCTGAATAACCTTTCATGGATACTGGTACCATTAATCATACACTTTCAAAACTCAAGGAAAGACAAAAGTGTAACAATCCTTAGATGTCTCTTTATTCCATAGTACCATGAGATTACTTATACAACATTACACATGATAAACATGTAATCATTCCACTACATTCTTAAACCATTGACCGAGCTTCAACAATTCCTTCATCTCACATATCATTTGTAGTCTCTTAATCATCATCAACATAAATACTACCCATATGACCATACTGATTCTCTTCATGATACTTTCCCTTAGGGTATTGGTTTGCATAATGCTCATGCATTCCACATTTAAAACATTTAACCATTGTTGATGTTGTAGCAATACCATTATCCTCATCCCTGGTGTTAACTGAACCTTTTCCTTTGCACTTACTGGCTTTGTGTCCTTCTTTTCTACACCCAAAGCATCTTCCAATTCCTTTGAAACATTCTCCTTGATGCCTCTTCCCACATGATTTACATAGGAGAAATTTAACTTTCTTTCCTCTTTGATCATCATGAAACTCCATCTTTCTCTTATTAGCTGAGTCAGGAAACTTACCAAATTTTACTTTATTGATCATATTATGAGATTGCTGATTCGGTATAATAATGATGTTTGGACTTCCAAATCCCATTTCATTTGGTTACTCATGAAGAATATCATTCCATTGTCCATCATATCCTCCATTATCGTGAATCATCTTGTTTCCAGCCATTTTATAAAACCCAAAAAGAATAGTGTGAGAGGAAAAAATCATAATAAAGGGGGAGTAACTTCAATATCTAACATCTTTGGTTTAATCTAATATCATTACCATAGTTCTAGGAATATATCCTATATGTATACTTATCCTTAGGGACATCCCTAGACATACCTTAGAAATATATCTAGGGATCTCACTAATGTTTTCGCATCCTAGTTTCCAAAGGTTGACTAAACTTTTCCTCTGATACCAACTGTAGAGACCCAAAGCTTAACGTACATGGACATTACATTACTTTTGCGGAATAGTTAGTACATAACAAAAACACACACACAAGGACCGTAATAGTTTAGTGTCTTTGGAAACTCGGAATATAATCTTCTAATCGTGGTGAAAGATCTTCAACATATCCCATAAAGATCTTCCCCTTTTTTTCGTACCTAAAACCTTTATTTATATCCTGGGGAAAAGAAAACATAAAATAGTGAGCTCAAATGATCAGTAAGGGTAACAAAAGAAATATCAATCACATCATATTCATAAGAACATAACATTTTTGAAATCTTAACCTGCAAAAGAGATCATAATATCATAACATTGGATAAATCATAGTAGTGGAATGTAACCCCATTAATCATAACTTAAAACATGAAACTTTGTGTCATACACACATAATCATAGAGATTCATTTCTTATTAGTCAAGACTCATTGCCAAGACTATCTTAGTGGCCAAAGTCCATTTCTGAACAGAGTTCACTCCTCGTTTCAGTCCTGTTTCAATGAACCGGTTTAACCTACCGATCCTGCCATGTCTATCTCATGAGATATAAAATCTGTACACAATGAATTGGAGGGAGATATAGTTCCCACCCATCTCATAATGAAACCATTCTTATGTGTTCCACAAAAATCATAAATCATACATGATTGCATAACCCATGTAATAAATATGGAATTCTTAAACATTGTGACATCATAAAACAATTCATATAAGATAAATGAATTCATAACAATAATTCAATCACAACATAATCAAATAAATGTAATGATAGGGACATAATCAGAACCCTATATTATCTTAGATGGAAAATAATTTTGATAAAACACCTGAACTCCATTCTTCAGGAAAATATCCTTTCTACTTCAAAAACATTTTTCCTTTCTTAACATGTCATACAATTTTAAACTAAAAGAAGTTGATTAAAAATAAACTTGAAAACTTGTAAAGGAGGATTCTTGGAAATAATGTTTTAAAAATCCATTCATGCCGTATAAGTTAAAAAAACATTATTCTCGTACTTTTGTCAGAAAAGTCAAAAAAGTACCTCATACGAAAAACGACAAAAGATTCCTTTCATATATTTTACTAAAAACTCACCGAAGGGTAAAATAAGATTTAAACAATTGTAGGTGAATGGAAATAATATTACATATTGAGGAAACATGGATGTGGATGATAAAATACACCCCAGTAAATGCCAAAGTATAAACAATCTCGGATAAAAATGAGATTATGATATTTTCCTTACCTTAGGTACGATTTGCTTCGTAAGTGTCTGAACCTCCAGTATAATGATTTAAATAATGTCATTGAATTATTCCAGAATCATAATCATTGTTATGATATCATATATGGTTCACTTATGACTTTATTTTACCTATTCTTTTGTAAATTCCATGTTAAAGAGCGTTTTGGGTAAAATCGTTTCCTTTGTCGTCCATGTTTTGACTTGTAATTATTCATATGATTACTTAGATCATGATTACTTAATTCCAGAATATAAAACATGATTTATATATAATATATATTCAGAATATACATATATATAATAGATTAGTAAATGGAAAGAAATACACCGTTCATGGAGATGGTAAGACGTACGTACGCATGAACGTTGTTTTCGTTTCCTTATTGAGTTGAATGGAATTAAGTAGATGACATACGTATATATACACATAAATCCAGTATCATTATTATGTCATATATTTAATTATTACTTATTATTTATACTTTATAATCATTCATGAATGGTTAACGTGGAGAATGAATCTCATCGCGTCGTGGAGAGGGTAGTCCGTACGTACGCACGAGTGATGATATCGTTCTCATGATCGTTGAATTGTATTGAAGTGTATTTATACTATTTCATAATCAATATCACTTTACAATAGTCATATATAGTCATTATTTACACCATTATACCCATCCAAGTAAGGTGGTGGGGGAAAATAGATTACACCACGGCGTGGAGACGGTATTCCGTACGTACGCACACGCGGAGATTTCATTTTCCGTAGGATGGATAGATGGTGAAATAGTGTTGTTTAATACTTATAATAACATATAAGTATATGAGTGATACTGATGTTATTACTTCATAATGAAACAACTAAAGGAGAAGAAGTGTAAGAAAAAATAAAGATGATAGAATCGGTAACAGACATCACCTCTTCATTGAAGTGCTTCTTTCAGACCTCCTTTTAGGGCACTAAAATTTGTATTTGAAGAAGACCAGGACCTCTAGGATGTTTCTTGGGAAGTGGAGAAGATAATTTGGCAGGTTTTGGACAATCTTGAAGGCTCAAAGTGGTGTGAGGAAGAGGGAGAGGAGGTTCCCTTTTATAAGGGAGGAGAGGGGCTCCTTTGGAATAACTAAAAAGAATTATTTTATTATAAAGACACGTTCGGTTTTAAATAGCTCCAAATTGATTTATTTAAAACATATGGTGGGTATGGGTAGAAATCATATGATCCAATATAATTTAGACAAGTTTAGGTTCCTATTTTAACATTATCATTTATATTTAACTTTAAGTTAGATAATTTTACTTTTACCATGCCTTTTTGTGTTCTTACACTATAAGGTTAATAAACTTACTATAAGAAGCCAAACGAACCCCAAGTTGTTTATTATTAATATATATAACCTTATACAAGTCATTTGGCCGAACCTTATATCTTTAAGAATAAAATAACAATTAATAATATAATATTTGTTTTAAAAACTATTTTATGTCAATTTTGACACTATTTAGTAATTGATTTTAGTGACACTCATAAAAGCATTATTAGTTCAAAAAAAGTTAATTAAATCAATAATAACATGTCATATTAACCTATAAAATTAGTTTAATTCATAAAAAGTCTCAAATTATATTTATTTGGGTATTTATAATATCAATTATTCTAATTTTTCACTATTATGGTAATTACTACATCATCATTGTGTCATAAATAAATTAATTTATTTAATGTCTAAAAATTATAAATAAAATATCATTATGTAGGAAATATTATTATATTTCTAATGGATATTTACAATCGAATTTATCTTATGTATAACCCTATATTAAAAATGTTTTAGTAAATAAACTTTGATTTTAACTCTTTTAACTCTTCTTTGAATTAAATAATAATAAATGTCCTAATCTAATCCAAGTGGGCCTAAATGGTCATATTTTATTCCTAAGGTTGTTTTTGGTTGAAATACACTTATCCAATAGAATTAGGTCATCTGTTAGGATAATAATAATATCATTTTTACCTTTAATTACCCTATTTACTTTTAACCGTTGTAAAAAAAAGTAAATGTTACTATTCACCAAAAAATATTTCCATCTCATTGAACAAAATTTTACTTATTGAAATCAACCGTGTCTATCGGATTTTTGAAATTCCACTCACATAAGAGGTAAAATTAAGTTTTATGAAAAATTCATTTTTTTTAACTACCACTTACTGGTTTCACTATTCATCAAAAAAAGAAAGTTTCCAGAAAAATACCAAAAATTAGGCCTAAGCTATATTTGATATTATGAACTCAAAAATGATGTCTATTTTACCA
The DNA here is from genome assembly GCA_963277665.1 of Viscum album. Lineage (NCBI taxonomy): Eukaryota > Viridiplantae > Streptophyta > Magnoliopsida > Santalales > Viscaceae > Viscum > Viscum album. Next base: position 761,377,376 of record OY728126.1, on the reverse strand, counting down.
AATTCAAAACATATCAGTTGCATTAATTAATTTAAAAATTAATTATCGTCATCAAAACAAATAGCGTGTTCTTAAAAGATAAAAGATTGACACTTGTTTATGTCTAGTTTAAATGTGAAATTACATCCAATGACCAACATTGTATTAAATTGTAAAAATTAATTCTAAATATACTTTTAAACCACTAAAATTAATAATTTATCACTATTAATTATTTCGATTAAAAATGTTGTTTTTAATTAAAATTTAGTAATTTTCACTATTCATCAGAAAATGAAAGTTATCCGAAATGTACCAAAATATCACCCTAAGATAATTTCGATATTCCGAATCCAAAAATGAAGTCCATTTTGAAAATTAAAATTTAAAAAAATTTAAAAAGTGGTTATTACTATTCATAACGGCTAGTTTTAATAATATTTTAATAGCATATCATTGTTTAGTGAAACTCGGTATTGCGTACTACACACGCTATCGAGGAAGGTCACGATTGCGTGTAATGCAAGGCATGTCAATGATACATGTTGTGCATGCTCCTTTTGGTGTAGCGTACAACACAAGACATTAATGAAATTAAAAAGAAATTTTTTCATAAAATCTCGGGGCGTTACATGCACCGCCCTCTTTGACATGTGGAAATCATGCATCAACTCCTCCTATACATCTACCGGTACAACAACACGTCCATGAACATAAGAAAACCTATCATCATTGAATTTCCAACTAAAAGGTGACTCCCCACCATTAAGAAATTCCTTCATAGCCTAACACTGAGGGTCTACTAGCTGAATCTCTTTAACTCGGTTCAAAAGCACAGACTCCACTACTATAGATGCAAGGTTCATCTGACCATGCCTATCGTGTACCTCCAAATGCATTTCAGAAAACACGTCCATCATCATCCACTCTGAACTGGATTCTTGAACAACCTGATTCTGATTATTTTGGCTGAGAGCATCAGAGACACTATTCCCTTTACCTGGTGTGTAGAACCAACTCAAAATCAAAAGACTGTTAGTACACAACCTGCCATTATTGTTGGAGATTCAAATCCCACTAAGAGAAGATGTATTTGAGACTTTTCTGGTTGATAAATGTAAGAACCTGGTTTTTTTTGTTAAAAACATTAGAATATTATTGATGATATTCTAGAGCAGCGCCTTCAGACGGTGTGTGATTCCGAGCCCCAGAGTGGCCGGAATTAAATTTTCAGTGCGTCCACACTGGAAACACCAAATAAATGGGATAACTCATAAACGGAGTTCCGGATCAGAGATCCGAGTGTACGGATGGGTTTGTAATGGGGTGTTTACCCTAGGAACGACCTAAAACATTTCGGTGCAGGATGTTTGGACCCCTCACCCGCTTATAGAACGTTAAGAGGATTAATTAATTAATTAATTAATTCGTTTAATGGCGAAATTCTAACATCTTTAAAACGGTGGCTCAGATTGGAAAACCGAGCACACCATTGAGTTTGGAGTGTGCTGTTTACCCTAGGAGGGGTATAAGTTTCGCGAGCGCGGGCCATTTGTGAAAAATGGCTCCAGGGGCGTTTTCGTAATTTAGCGGCTTCGGACGTTAAATTTTATAATTTTTGAATGGAGTCTCTGAATAAAATTCCAAGACCTCCATTGTGCTCAGAGCGTGGTTCTTAGCCTAGGGGAGGTTAAATCCCGACCCCGTCGGGAGTTCGGGTGCGGGGCTCACGGGCTGGGGTTTAAGTGTTTTCTTTTTAAACACTTCTCCCCCCCACACTCTTGGTTGTTCCCCCTGGAAGCCCCTCCTCTCCCTCTCCTCCTCCACCTCTGATTATGCGGCTCTAGTGAGTCAGCTCCTACAAGGCGACGGTTCGGCGGCGAAGCTCCGGGCAACGCCCACGAGGTAGGTTTATGCGTTTTGCGTTTTAAATTCTGAACCCCCTTCAAGTTTGATTATTTGTGTCAATTTGTTGTTTGATCTTCGAAAAAATTCCATAGACGCATATTATACATTTTTATCTCTCCAATGCATCTTTCAGAATCAAAATCCGAGCTCGGAGGAGGCCGGGGTCGATCGCTGAAGTTTGCGGGTTTTTGAAGGTGATCCCGGCCGGTTTGGGTGCTCTGGAGGTCCGAGGCGAGGCGGCGGCGGTTCCCTTAGCGGCGGCGGCCTCTCTTCTAGGCGGCGTCCACCCGACTGCACCGAGGCGCATCGTCTGTCAGCGGGGCGCGGCGTCCGTCGGCGATGCGAGGCAGGGCTCGCTGGGGGCGCGAGGGAGCGCCGGAGCGCGACGGGGAACCGGGGTCGCGGCGCGCGACCCCGCGGAGGAAGCATGACCCGCGTCGTACTGGTCGTCGCGCAGCGACAGAACACAGCCGGTCGGCCGGGCGGTGGACCGGGTCCACCGCCTGCTCGCGCGGCCAAGCCGCGGGCCGGCCCAGGCCGGGCGGACCGGCCGGTCCAGCCCCAGGGGCCTTGCCCCCTCGGTGTTCGGACACCCATAATTCCCGCTACGGGTGTCCGTTTTGAGTGCCGTCTGCGGAAGAGCCTTCCTGGCGTAGAGGTGACCCTTTTGAGCTGGTTTCGGGAATTTTTAATTCCCGAAACGAGGGGCCTTGGTGGCGCGACACGTACGTCGAGGCCTTAGCCGTTTCTTCGGCGGATCTTGTTTTGGACGGCGCGGACTAGTCCGACGTCCGTTTTGAGCGCCGTCAGTGGCGTTGGGACCCTGGCATCGAGGCGGAGGTTTCCAGGGTGGTTTCAGGCGTTGAGGCTGAAGATGAGGCATGGGCCCCACGGCCCGTCTTTTGAGCTGCGAGCAGCGTTTAGCGGTTTTTGCATCGAACGCCCGTTCGGGGGGTGCGAGCAGTCGATGTTGGGTGTTTTTCCGAGGGCATCGCGTTGGTGTGGTCTGCCCACTGTAATTCCGCACGATGGTGCGGGGCCCACGAGGGTCGTTTGGGCGTCGACGGTGATTTTCCATCTTTATCACCGGGCAACCGTTTTGGACAAGTAAGTAGTCCATTTCGTGTACTTTTTTGAGAGGATCGCAACGGTGCGATCCGTTGGTTGATTTTCGGGACCGGGATGCGGGTCCCACGTGGCACCGCTCGAGTGCAGTGCGCCGGAATGCACCTTTTTCTCCCGATATCTGTTGCACTCAGGTGAGTAGTGCTTTTGACGTAGTTTTTCGAGAGCATTGTGATGGTGCAGTTCGCCCGACCTTTTTCGGAGACGTGGTGTGTGTCCCACCCGACACGGCTACGGTGAACAGTACCCTTTTCACCGGGTGTCCGTTTTGGGTGATTGGGTACTCAATCCCGTGTGTTTTTCCGAGGGGATCGCAGTGGCGTGATCCGTTGGTTCAGTTTGGGGATCTTGGGGTGGGCCCCACACGGGTTTGGTCATGGTGAATAGTAACTTTTTCACCGGTTGACCGTTTCGGGCGAGTGAGTAGTCTATCTCGCGTTTTTTTCCATGAGGATTACAATAGTGTGATCCGCTTGGTTGCGCGGAGCCTCTTATGCGATCTTATTAAATGTGGAAGCATGGAAGGTGCTACAGGGGTGGTTCATCCTACCTTCTTTGTAACGGACCCCTGGCGTGTGATCGCGCACTCTTGGGAGATTGATATATAATGGTTCACAAGATGTGGTTGGTCGTGCCTGGGCCTTTGAGGTGGAGTTGTTACGTCCCGCATTTGCGTTGACGCTGGGTGTCGTGTGCACGATAGCCTTTAGGCTGGAATGAGGTTTACTCTAGGAGTATATGGGAGCGCTTGGAGGTACGTGTGTTTGCTTGTATCTGAGGATGTTCGTGTGCTCATTTGGGGTTGACTTGGGGCCACACGTCGTGTGGGCCCCATGTTTGTGTCGTGTTCTGCTTTGCGTACATTGACCTCTCGCGTTGTAGAGGGTCCCACTGTGCTCGTTTGCTTGACTACCAGGGTGGAGTTTTCCCCTGGCTCTGTGCCCGTTTGTTTGACCAGCAGGGTTGAGTGGTCTCCCCTCTAGTTTTGTTCTCGATGGATCGGCCGGTAGCGGTGCTTGTGACACCTAGTGATGGAACAGGCGCTGAAACCCCTTTGGGTGCGTTGTGCTGGAGTTGGGTGGTTGTGCGATACCCACTTCATGTTTGGTTGGCAAGTGTCGTACCCTCCTGTAGAGATGGGCAGAGTAGTTCTGAGTTTTACCCTCCAGGGGGACTAGGCAGTGGGTTACTCATCGACTTCCTCAGGCTTACCATCCAGCAGGGCTGGGCAGTGGGTTGCTCACTGACTTCTAGGGTTTACCCTCCAGCAGAGACTGGGCAGTGGGTCACTCGACGCTATTAGGGTCTACCCTCAAGTAGAGACTGGGCAGTGGGTCACCCGACGACCTCTTAGGTTCTACCCTCCAGCAGGGCTGGACAGTGGGTCACCCGTCGTCTAGCTCCAGGTCTACCCTCCAGCAAGGCTGGGCAGTGGGTCGCATATCGACTTATTCCTAGTTTACCCTCCAGCGGGGCTGGGCAGTGGGTCGCCGGATGATGTGTTATGGTTTACCCTCCAGCAGGGCTGGGCAGTGGGTCGTCGGATGATGTGTTATGGTTTACCCTCCAGCGGGGCTGGGTAGTGGGTCACCTGCCGACGTATTAGGGTTTACCCTCCAGCAGAGCTGGGGAGTGGGTCACCCGGTATCATATTATGGTTTACCCTCCAGCAGGGTTGGGCAGTGGGTCACCCGTTATCATATTATGAATTACCCTCCAGCAGGGCTGGGTAGTGGGACACCGGTTGGCATTCCAGACTCAGTCCTCTCGACTAGGCTAGTCTGTGGCTTTCCTCCGTGGTTACTGGAGTGGGACCCTTGTTTATTTGGGTCAGTTTTGTGACGACTGGACTTTGAGGAGACCTCTCGACTACAAGGCAGTGATGATGTGTGGTTTGACTTTCCTAGAACTCTCAAGTACGAGGGGCGCTTTCCCCACAGAGACGCGTTCTTGTGACGCGATCTAAAACCGTTTGGGCGAGTCAGTGCTGCCCAAAGCGGATAGTGTCGAAGTGCGGTGATTGAGCCCCTTAGCTTGCAGTTTGGGGCAGATGTATGGGATGCTGAGCATCAATGATGGTGTTTCTTTTAGGACTGTTGGCTACTCTTTTCTTGGGCTGAGCTACGGGACGGAGATCCCCTTACGAGTTTGTTCGGGCTTCTTGGCAGGGCATAAGGATATGTATATACCTTGTTTGAGTACCCACTTCTTGGGCTTGGTTACTCTCCCTCCAGGAGAGGCGAAGACGCGCGGGGTATGCCACGTGCTTTCCATGTCTAGCTTCTCATGGTTGGATGAGTCTACTCTCCTGCTATAGGTAGCGAAGACTCGACGGGAAGTTCATCTTCTCACCATTTCCAGCTCCTTGTGCCTGGACGAGTCTACTTCATTTCACTTGTTGGGTTGAGCTGGACTCTTTACTATACTCTCTATTGTACCCCCTTTACATTCCTATTCGCTCTACTTCTCACCCTTTGGTACCTCCTTTTGTTTCTCCCTCGAGACTTCGGGGTATCCCACTGAGTATTTTTATAGTCACCACTGCTTGGGCTTTGCCCGCACTTGGTGTGCCCTTGCAGAAGACGGACAGTTGGAGCATGACTTCAGTGGAGTGTAGGATCTTGGTACCTTGGACCACGTGCGGTGGTCGTAGCCGGGTTCCATGGGGGAGACCCGTCAGCTATTTCTTTTTGTTTACCTATTGCCGGGTTGTGGCACCTTTTCTGGTTGGGCGCATGTTTTTTCCCTTTTCCCTTTTCAGTTTACTTTCAGCTTGTACCTTGTACCATTAGAGGTCGATGCACTTTTGTGGTTATTTATAGCAGTTTCCCTTTTCTTTACTTGTCTTTTCTTTTACTCTGCACTTTTCATTGAGTTTGCTGCGTGTGGGTGTGTTCAGGTGCTTAGGCAAAGGCCTCCCCGAGTTATTGTGCCTTCAGCACTGGTCGCCAGCCCCTGGCCTATGGAGGTGGGCTTGGGGTAGTTGCGGCTCGAGCCCGGGTAGGGTCGGGTCGTGACAAAGTGGTATCAAAGGTGGTTCGTTCCTTGGAACGTTTTGCAGACGTCCCTAAAAGAGGAATTGGTTGGGATATAGGGCAATAGTTTTAAGGTGTCTCGAGAGTGGATCTCAGGCCAGGGAGTCTAGTGATGGTGTGGCGGCCGACGTATCCATTCACCAGGACCTTGATAACCCGCTTGTCGACTCGGTATTTTGAGACACTTGTTGTAGGGAAATTTGTTTGTTCATCACATAGGACTGAGTCTTTGACTATACTTCTTGAGTCATCTCCCCATCATTGCTATTGGTATATACATATATGCTCATCTGACCGCGACACTCCTTGATAATATTCAAGATGTCTCCGCAAGGACAGCCAGCCAGGATACCAGCTTTGGTTCGTGACGACGACCCTATGAGCTACGAGACCACAGTCTAGGACCCATCATTCGAGCCCTTTTCTCCGGGTGGGCCGGTAGAAGCACCCCCACCTGTTGAGCAGTAGGCCGTTTCAGCAGAGCAGGCCGAGTTTGAGCGCAGGTTGAGCGCGCTCTGTGAGTTCCAGTGGCAGAGACCGCTGAGGTTCAGTGGTGAGCCAGACCCTCAGGTAGAAGAGGTTTGGCTCGAGGCAGTGGTTTGCCTTTTCAGGCTTGTGCAGACGCCGTCAGATCAGAGAGTGTCTTTGGCAGCCTTTTTCGTGGAGCAGCTTGGCATTGGTGGAGTCTGGTGACTCAGTCCCTTGACGAGTCGTCGCCTTCGTTGGACGACTTCCAGTTGTTGTTTCGTGAAGTGTTTTTCCCTCCTGCTTGCGCTCCGTTTGGATTCAAAAGCTCCTGCAGTTTCAGCAGGGAGGGATGACGGTGGCCGAGTACGCGGATAGTTTTGCAGACCGTGCACACTTTTACCCAGACTTGGTCCATGACGACAAAATCCGAGCATGGAGGTTTGATCAGGGTCTCCGCTAAGAGATCCGTGATGTCATAGTACCCTTGGGCATTTCCACATATGCCGAGGTGCTAGAGCATACGCTGGTGACAGAGGGCTTCCTGTCATTTTTTGTGGTTGGTAGTGGCAGTGGGCGCGATGGAGCCGGGACGTCTGCCGTAGCTAGCAGGCGCCGGAGGACAGGACATCGATGCAAGTGGCCTTCCCACTGCCAGTTTTAGAGACGTGGTCGTATACCACTATGGTGAAAAGGAACAGGGCCTCAGCTGAGGATACCCTTCCGTGAGTGGATCTCGAGCCGTGGTCGTACACCACAGTGGCGCCGGAGGGCACCAGGGAAGCCCAGAGAGCACCGGTGCTATGCTTGTGATGGGTGAGGTCACTTGGCACGAGACGGCCCGACCCGAGTTGCTGAGAGCTTCGGGCAGGCAGCAGGTGCACCACCACAGTAGAGGCAGCGCCGTGATCAGAGTAGTGGACAGAAAGGTGGTGCTAGCAGAGGATCGGGAGGAGCTGGAGGTGGGGGACGATGTTACGAGATCTTCCCATCACCACTAGGCGGTCCACATCAGGCTTCTGGAGCTGACGGTTGGGACCACGGGCAGCCGTGAGCTTTGGATGTCTATGATCCTGCAGAGCATGGGATGGTGAGAGGTACCCCTTACGACTCTTCTACTTTTTGTAGTAGAATTGTTAGGCTCTGCGTGTGAAAGGCTTTTCTCCATGTTCCTTGTTTGAGGTGTTACCAGGGTGACGCAGGGCGTCGGGTGTAACCCTGTGTTGGTAAGGAAAAAGGCGTGAGACCTTTTCCTTTAGTCGATGGTGTTGGCTCCTCTGCCTGTTGAGCGTGTAAGAGAGCATCAATTGTGGAATCTTGCGTTACCAGATATCCTTGGGTGTTTCACCATATGGATATTCTGAAGGAGGGAATCATCAGGCCTTGTTTCAGGTGCGGGTTGTGATTCCAGTCGCAGCGTGTGACGTAGAGGTTTGACCGGGGAGGTGAGCTACCCCTGAGGGCCTTCGGGCCATGTGAGACCGTACAAAGGGATGGAGAGGTACCCTACCACCTTGCCCTAACCCAAAAGTCTGGAGTGGGTGAACGACATCGGCAAGGGCCGACCTCATGTGAATGGATCAATCCTTTGGTCTATGTGCGGTGATGCAGAGCTGTGCGTGGGTTCTTTTGGGTACGGGAAAGCCAGGCGCGGGCTTAGTACCCTGTGTTGCTCCCTAGTTTTTCTTTTTGAGGACGAAAATCTTGAAGGAGGGAATGATGTAAGAACCCAGTTTTTGCTGAGAAAAACTTTGGAATATTCTTGATGATATTCCAGAGCATCTCCTTCAGACGACGTGTGATTCCGAGCCCCGGAGTGGCCAGAATTAAATTTTCAGTGCGTTCACACTGGAAACGCCAAATAAATGGGATAACTCCTAAACTTAGTTCCGGATCAGAGATCCGAGTGTACGGATGGGTCCGGAATGGGGTTTTTACCCTAGGAACAACATAAAACTTGTCGGCGCGGGATGTTTGGACCCCTCGCCCGCTTCTGGAACGTTAAGCGGATTAATTAATTAATTAATTCATTCTTTTAATGGCGAAATGCTAGAATCTTTTAAAAGGTGGCACGGATTGGAAAACTGAGGGCACCGTTGAGTTCGGAGTGTGCCGTTTACCCTAGGAGGGGTATAATTTTCGCGTGCGCGAGCCGTTTGTGAAAAATGGCTCTAGGGGCATTTTCGTAATTTAGCGGCTTCGGACGTTAAATTTTATAAAATTTGAACGGGGTCCTTGAATAAAATTCTGAGACCTCCGTTGCGCTCAGAGCGTGGTTCTTAGCCTAGGGGAGGTTAAATCCCGACCCCGTCGGGAGTTCGGGTGCGGGGCTCACGGGTGGGGGTTTAAGTGTTTTGTTTTTAAACACTTCTCCCCCCCTCTTGGTTGTTCCCCCTGGCAGCCCCTCCTCTCCCACTCCTCCTCCACCTCCGGCAAGGCAGCTCCGGCAAGGCAGCTCCGGCAAGGCGACGGTTCGGCGGTGAAGCTCCGGGCAACGCCCACGAGGTAGGTTTATGCGTTTTGCATTTTAAATTTCAAACCCCCATTCATGTTCGATTATTTGTGTTAATTTGTTGTTTGATCTTCAAACAAATCCCATAGACGCGTAGTATACATTTTTATCTCTCCAACACATCTTTCGGAATCAAAATCCAAGCCCGGAGGAGGCCGGGGTCGATCGCTGAATTTTGCGGGTTTTTGAAGGTGATCCCGGCCGGTTTTGGTGCTCTGGCGGTCCGAGGTGAGGCGGCGGCGGTTCCCTTGGCGGCGGCGGCCTCTCTTCCAGGTGGCGGGCACCCGGCTGCAGCGAGGCGCGGCGTCTGTCGGCAGGGCGCGGCGTCTGTCAGCGGTGCGAGGGAGCGCCAGAGCGCGATGGGGAACCGTGGTCGCGGCGCGCGACCCCGCGGAGGAAGCACGACTCGCGTCGTGTGGGTCGTCGCGCAGCGACCGGACATAGCCGGTCGGCCGGGCGGTGGACCGGGTCCACCGCCGGCCCGCGCGGCCAAGCCGCGGGCCGGCCCAGGCCGTTCCAGCCCCAGGGGCCTTTCCCCCTCGGTGTTCGGACACCCGTAATTCTCGCTATGGGTGTCCGTTTTGAGTGACGTCTGTGGCAGAGCCTTCCTGGCATCGAGGTGACCCTTTTGATCTGGTTTCAGGAAATATTAATTCCTGAAACGAGGGGCCTCGATGGCGTGACACGTACGTCGAGGGGTTAGCCGTTTCTTTGGCAGATCTTGTTTTGGACGGCGTGGACGCGTCTGACGTCCGTTTTGAGCGCCGTCAGTGGCGTTGGGACCCTGGCATCGAGGCAGAGGTTTCTAGGGTGGTTTCAGGTGTTGAGTCCGAAGATGAGGTGCGGGCCCCATGGCCCGTCTTTTGAGCTGCGAGCAGCGGTTAGCGGTTTTTGCATCGGACGCCCGTTCGGGGCGTGCGAGCAGTCGATGTTGGGTGTTTTTCCGAGGGCATCGCGTTGGCGTAGTCTGCCCGCTGTAATTCCGCACGATGGTGCGGGGCCCAGGAGGGTCGTTTGGGCGTCGATGGTTATTTTCCATCTTTATCACCGGGCAACCGTTTTGGACAAGTAAGTAGTCCATTCGGTGTACTTTTTCGAGAGGATCACAACGGTGCGATCCATTCGTTGAGTTTCGGGACCGGGATGCGGGTCCCACGTGGCACCGCTTGAGTGCGGTGCTCCAGAATGCACCTTTTTTCCGGATATCTATTGCACTCAGGTGATTAGTGCTTTTGACGTAGTTTTTCGAGAGCATTGTGATGGTGCAGTTCGCCCGACCTTTTTCAGAGACGTGGTGTGGGTCCCACCCGACACGGCTATGGTGAATAGTACCCTTTTCACCGGGTGTCCATTTTGGGTGATTGAGTACTCAATCCCATGTGTTTTTCCGAGGGGATCGCAGTGGCGTGATCCGTTGGTTCACTTTTGGGATCTTGGGGTGGGCCCCAGATGGGTTTGGTCACGGTGAATAGTACCTTTTTCACCGGTTGACCGTTTCGGGCGAGTGAGTAGTCTATCTCGTGTGTTTTTCCGCAAGGATTACAATGGTGTGATTCACTTGGTTGCGCGGAGCCTCTTATGCAATCTTATTAAATGTGGAAGCATGGAAGGTGCTACAGGGGTGGTTCGTCCTACCTTCTTTGTAACGGACCCCTGGCGTGTGATCGCGCACTCTTGGGAGAGTGATATATAATGGTTCACAAGATGTGGTTGGTCGTGCCTGGGCCTTTGAGGTGGAGTTGCTACATCCCGCCTTTGCATTGACGCTGGGTGCCGTGTGCACGATAGCCTTTGGGCTGGAACGAGGTATACTCTAGGAGTATACGGGAGCACTTGGAGGTACGTGTGGTTGCTTGTATCTGAGGATGTTCGTGCGCTCAGTTGGGGTTGAATTGGGGCCACACGTCGTGTGGGCCCCATGTGCGTGTCGTGTTCTACTTTGCGTACTTTGACCTCTCGCGGTGTAGAGGGTCCCTCTGTGCTCGTTTGATTGACTTGAACGGTGGAGTTTTTTCCCTGGCTTTGTGCCCGTTTGTTTGACCAGCAGCGTTGAGTGGTCTCCCCCTAGTTTCGTTCTCGATGGATCGGCCGGTAGCGGTGCTGGTGACACCGAGTGATGGAACAGGTGCTGAACCCCCTTTGGGTGATTTGTGCTAGAGTTGGGTGGTTGCACGATACCCACTTCATGTTTGGTTGTCCAGTGTCGTACCCTCCTGTAGAGATGGGCAGAGCGGTTCTGAGTTTTACCCTCCAGCGGGGCTAGGCGGTGGGTTACTCATCGACTTCCTCGGGCTTACCCTCTAGTAGGGCTGGGCAGTGGCTTGCTCACTGACTTCTAGGGTTTACCCTCCAGCAGAGACTTGGCAGTGGGTCACCCGACGCTATTAGGGTCTACCCTCCAGCAGAGACTGGGAAGTGGGTCACCCGACGACCTCTTAGGGTCTACCCTCCAGCAGGGCTGGGCAGTGGGTCACCCGTCGTCTAGCTCTAGGTCTACCCTCCAGTAAGTCTGGACAGTGGGTCGCTTGTCGACTTATTCCTGGTTTACACTCCAGCGGGGCTGGGCAGTGGGTCGCCAGATGATGTGTTATGGTTTACCCTCCAGCAAGGCTGGGCAGTGGGTCGTCGGATGATGTGTTATGGTTTACCCTCCAGCGGGGCTGGGCAGTGGGTCGCCTGACGACGTATAAGGGTTTACCGTCCAGTAGGGCTGGGCAGTGGGTCACCCGGTATCATATTATGGTTTACCCTCTAGCAGGGATGGGCAGTGGGTCACCCGATATCATATTATGAATTAACCTTCAGCAGGGCTGGGCAGTGGGACACCAGTTGGCATTCTAGACTCATTCCTCTCGAATAGGCTAGTCTATGCCTTTCCTTCGTGGTTACCGGAGCGGGACCCCTGTTTATTCGGGTCAGTGTTGTGACGACTGGACTTTGAGGAGACCTCTCGACTGAAAGACAGTGATGAGGTGTGGTTTGACTTTCCTAGAACTCTCAAGTACGAGGGGCTCTTTCTCCACCAAGATGCGTTCTTGTGACGCGATCTAAAACCGTGCGGGCGAGTCAGTGCCGCCCAAAGCGGATAGTGTCGAAGTGCGGTGATTGAGCCCCTTGGCTTGCGGTTCGGGGCAGACGTACGGGATGCTGGGCATCAATGATGGTGTTTCTTCTGGTACTGTTGGCTACTCTTTTCTTGGGTTGAGCTACGGGACGGAGATCCCCTTATGAGTTTGTTCGGGCTTCTTGGCAGGGCATAAGGATATGTATATACCTTGTTCGAGTACCCACTTCTTGGGCTTGGTTACTCTCCCTCCAAGAGAGGAGAAGACGCGCGGGGTATGCCACGTGCTTTCTGTGTCTAGCTTCTCGTGGTTGGATGAGTCTACTCTCCTACTATATTTAGCTAAGACTCAACGGGAATTTCATCTTCTCACCGTTTCCAACTCCTTGTACCTGGACGAGTCTACTTCCTTTCACTTGTTGGGTTGAGCTGGACTCTTTACTGTACTCTCTGTTGTTCCCCCTTTACTTTTCTATTCGCTCTACTTCTCACCCTTCGGTACCTCCTTTTTTTGCTCCCTCGATCCTTCGGGTTATCCTACTGAATATTTTTATACTCACCCCTGCTTGGGCTTTGCCCGCACGTGGTGTGCCCTTGCAGACGACGGACAGGTGGAGCCTGACTTCAGTGGAGCGTAGGAGCTTGGGATCTTGGACCACATGTGGTGGTCGTAGCCGGGTTCCAGGTGGGAGACCTGTCAGCTATTTCATTTTGTTTACCTGTTTCCAGGTTGTGGCACCTTTTCTGGTTGGGAGCGTGTTTTGCCCCTTTTTCCCTTTTCAGTTTACTTTCAACTTGTACCTTGTACTGTTAGAGGTCGATGCACTTTTTTGGTTATTTATAGCAGTTTCCCTTTTTTTATTTGTATTTTCTTTTACTCTGCACTTTGCATTGAGTGTGCTGCGTGTGGGTGTGTTCAGGTGCTTAGGCAAAGGCCTCCCCGAGTTGTTCTGCCTTCGGCGCTGGTCGCCAGCCCCTGGCCTATAAAGGTGGGCTTGGGGTAGTTGTGGCTCGAGCCTGGGTAGGGTCGGGTCGTGACAATAAACACCATAAAGGGTTCTCCCAACAAATAATGCCTCCAATAGTTTAAGACATGAACCACATTAGCTAGCTCTAGGTCATGAGTAGGATAATTCATTTCATGTGGTACCAACTACCTTGACCCATAATCTACAACCCAATCATCATGGATCAACACTACCCCAAGTTCAACACTAGGCGCATCACAAAACAAGGTGTACTTCTTACCGAGTATGAGAAAGATCAAGATTAGTGCAATAGTCAGCTACTTTTTCAGCTCCTAAAAAGCATTCTCACAAGCCTCTAACCATTAAAACATAACCCCCATCTTGGTTAGGCCTGTGAGGAGTGCTACTTGATGAGAGAAATCTCTAAAAAACCATCATAAATAACTACCCAAACCCATAAAACTCCAAATATAAGAAAAATTCTTGGGATGATCCCAAGACACCATGGCCTGCACCTTTTCTAGATAAACCAACACACCTGACTGAAAAATGATGTGTCCCATAAAGTGCACCTCACCAATCAAAAACTAACATTTTGATAGCTCAGAGTAAATCATATGCTCTATTAGTGTACTCAAGATGATGTCAAGATGTTTGTCATAATCATCATGAGTTATGATGTACACCAAGATTTCATGAATGAAGACAACCACAAACTGATCCAGATACGGGTGAAATATCTGGTTCATAAAGGCCATGAACACCACTGGTGCATTGGTAAAATGAAACGGCATCACCAAAAATTCATACAGCTCGTACCTAATTCAGAAAGCTATTCAGGTTATGTCATAATGTATCAACCTCAACTGATGGAATACCGATATCAAATCGATATTGTAAAACACTGAGGCACCTCTGATCTTATCAAGCTAGTCATCGATTCTAGGAAGAGCGTATCAGTTCTTAACTGTAATCTGGTTTAGCTTCCTATAATCGAAAAATATCCTCAATGATTAGTCAGCCTTCTTAGAAAACATTGATGGACATCCACAAGGTGATGTACTAGGATGTATAAACCTCATACTCTCTAATTACTCTAACTAAACCTTCACTTCTTGGAGTTCTGTTGGCTCCATTCGGTAGGGTGGAATGGAAACTAGCTCCTCTCATGGAAACAATTCGATCATGAACCCAATGTCTCTCTCAGGTGGTAACACTGAAAATTCCACAAGAAACACATCCTGAAATTGTTCCACAATACAAGGGATGATTGACTTCCCATTCTCCCCATCATCTAACATATGAAAGGTCACTTGGGCTATGAATTCTCCAAACTATTTGTGTAGCGGCCTTGTGCATCCTGTTCGAGTATCCCACTCACTAAGAAGGACATAAGTTCTCCCATCGTGAGATGTGAATGTTACCTGATGTCGGTAGTTGTCGATATGGGATTGATATAACACCAACGAGTCCATTTCCAAGATTAGGTCAAAACCTGACATCTCTAGAACAAACAGATCCCATAGAAAACTATGTCCACCAACCTGTAGAGCACAACCCTTACACGGCCTGAGGTCCTCAACTTGTACCCATAGTGGAGTGTCAAGCAAAATTACCCCACATTTACTTTCTATGGTTAAGCCTATAAAACTAAAAACTGAGCAGAAATAAAGGAATGTGTGGCACTGGTATCAAAAAAAGAAAAAAGAAAGTATGGAAGCTATAAGAATCGTACCTCGAATAATAGATGGTCTTGCCTCACCACCTTCAGGTATAGCATGAAATTCATAGAGATTACTTAACCCTTTAACATGGGCTCCATCTTGAGTAACATACAACGTATTGTACTATTGTTAAGGATGATCTCACCCCAGAGTTCCAAGTCCACCGCCCCTACCCGTATGGCCCATGGAGCTCCAAATGACTGCCGGATATGGGGTAATAACCCCAAGACTACACTTGGAATATTATTTTGACCTCTATCATTTTCTTACTATTGTTGGTACCTGCAGAACCTCTACATGTGGGCTAACCTTCTGCACACTCGGCACTCGACCAGTGGGTGGGGAAACTAGTCACGTTTGTTCCCCAGCCTGCCACACTGATAATTGAAGACCTAGTCACCACCCTGAGAAGATAACCCTTTCTTCTGACTACTCTATAAACTTCTATCTTACTGAAATATCCCAAAATATTGATTCCTACTATCGAAAGCTACACCACTTTCTCACCCAACTGGCACCAAAAGTTCACTACCTAAATCTACCTTCATGTTCCCCTCTAAGACAAGGGCTTGGTCCACCACTTCACCAAACCCTTTCAGATGAAAGATATTCACCTAAAATTTAATATCGTGTCTTAGCCTATCCTAGAAGTGTTTTTCCATGGCTTCCTTATCTCCTATCAACATCGGAATGAAGCATCTCAGATCTGTAAAATGACTTTCATAGTCCATTATCGACATTTTCCCCTAAGTTAACCTCATAAAATCGGTAGCCTTCTCCTTCCTAAAGGTTTCTTGGTAGAAGTTCTTAAGAAACATCACTTGAAAATCCTTCCACATCATTCCTTCAACCTGCTTTATTTTGACCACGATGTCCCTCCAATGATTTTCTTGACCTCTCAGTATATAGGCCACCAACTTTACCTTCTTTTCAAGAGGAGTCTCCAGATGTTCAAGAATAGGTTTGATAGACTCTATACAAAACTCTACTGCTTCTGGACCACCCTCTCTGGTAAATAATGGAGGGTGATGAAGCTAAAACTCCATGGTCATCTCAAACATACTTAGTGCAACCCGCCTTGGGTCTCACTCCCTCATCTACATAAAATGAGAGAAGTTATCACAGAATGTTCTTCCTTGATTTCTTGGATCACCGTGTTCTATTGCTCTACTACTGGAGGAGCGTTAATGCCAATGTCCTCAAGTCACCCAACCGTCACACTTCTTTGAGGTGGCATTCCTCTAAAATTCCAAACATAAGCTTTAGAACGCTACTCTAAAACATTTAAAAAGGGAAAATGATATTGATAGGCTCATCACCTTCTACAATCGAACCAGTTCGCATACACTACCCAAACGATCCCACTTTCAACTGGATCACTACCCTTCATCGTATCTCCTAAGGTCATGGATAACATAGGTATCTAATTCATAGGGTTACAAGACTTTTCTTTTACACCCATCCAAAAACATTCCCATGTTCCAATTTACTCTTACAACACGTTAATCCAGTTTTACTTCTTTATCAAGCACTATTTTCTACTTAATACTTGACATTTTCACTTCCCTTTTTACCCATTCATGCCATCTTATTAGGCATAATTTTTCATCAATTTTAAGAAAACCTATGCATCCTAACATTTATATCATGTACACCCATCTTGTGTGTGTGCCTATCATAATGCATGCCACTTACCTACATAGGTTCCTAGAAGGATGCATGAATACACAACCTCATACCCTTCCATCCATGAGAAAAATATCACAAAACTATCAAATCACACAACAAGTACATCACCCAATGGTGAAATATCATCAAATATAACAAAAAACAATAAGAACAACAATCCCATCCTAGGGTGACTTGGGTTTCCCCCATACATGGGTTAGCTAATCCCAAGCATGATCTCATTACCAAGGCCTGAAACATTCCTAACCTCCTTTATACCACCCCCAAATAGTAAGAAATAAAAAAGAACTCCTCTAATACCACTTTGAAATGTCCCTGACCTAGGAGACACTAATCTAGTGCCCCGAGTTGGGTCTCCACATGACCTCAAGTGCACCTACCCATATTCTAGAAGTTGCCGACTAGCAGTGAGGGACTAACAGGTAAAGTGGGGAGACTATACACTAAATACCAGAGTAATACCCAATAGATTATAATTTAAATAATCGAAACGAAAGGGAACATTTGATAACATGCATATACAACTAATTCCCAAACTGGGTACAACCATATACGACTGTAAATATGTCATGGTATGGTATAGTTCCAAGTGAACAAATCCCAAAATAAATAAAATAGCATAATCCCAAAAATAGTCTAGACTCCAAGTCTGGAACCTCACTCTACCATTTCCTAGGCCCAACTCAGTTCCCTAGTATAGGGAACTTTCCCTTATCCTGACCTTCAAGCATGAAATCTTCTCAGGTACCCAACAGTGGCCCGAGAATGGTGTGAGTATAACTCAGTAGGCCACCACCAACAGTGTCTATAAAATATCCCACAAAAGTAGATAGTTCATACAAATGATAATTAATGTAAAATAAAAGTAAACAGTTCAATATACATTTTAATTTATGTTACCATAAGTTAACCTACCAAATATCTCATGATCATTTTGAAGACATTTCATTTATCACTTCAACCTTTTCATATTTTCAATGTATTAGGAATTATCAACATTCTAAACAAGTGGGAATTAAACAAGTCATATCTCACTAGGCATTATATCCCAACAATTCCCAATATCCTCACCTCAAAGCCTCAGAGTAGGTAGAATGAAACCATTAGGGGAATAGAACTTCATCCCCTTCCCAAACTCATTCATTTACAGGTGAAGCTAGAACCTCGATCCAACTCAACCGATGGGCATAGAACCTCAAGTCAATACCCCACTCTACCAAGCCATGTGCACGTGCTTATTTATCATTCACCACAATTAACTATATCACAACAAGCATAGCCAACATTATTTACAACATCATAGCAATATAAATAAATGGGAAATTAAAATTTTTCCTCATTCCATTAATACATTCATAATTTATATTACTTAATCGTTTAGCAACATTTCTTATTTCTCATTGTTATCTCGCTAAGCATGGTCAAGTAATAATCTAATCCCCTATAATTTTCACATTACCCCAGTTAACCCTTTTTCATGCCAAAAAAATAACTCTTAAGACATTAACCAACCTAATTGTATTACCAAAACCCCGATTTCACATCCTTTAATCATATGAACATATTCATCATGGGATTTATATTCTCACATAATGGCCTACACTTACTTTGCTAACTCTAAGTCTGGGGATATCGGCACACCCCATGTGTGGCCCAAATATTGTTTGGCCATCCTCCACACATCTCGTAGGGATCATGATGAGTTAAATTAACCATTTAGACACCCACTATATCAAAATAAATCAAAGGGAACCAAGAACACAATAGTGGAAAATTAAGAACATAACCCTACAAGCACAAATCCACTTGAAACCAAAGGAAATCAACTTTTAGACCACCGACCTTAAATCCATTGGTGAACACACTCTCAAATGAAGCCTTAGATCCCAATTCAACCAAACTATTAATCCTTAACTTAAATATCACCAAAAAAAGAAGGATTTGAGAGCTTCTAAATAAAATAAGAGGGGGATACCTACCCAAATCAAGAGAAAGAATGAAGGAGGGGTTTAGCCTTACTAAGATCTTCAATCTGTTACCAACGTCACTCCAAAAAGCATAGGAATGAGGGAGATCGACCTCTTGGAAGATCTTGTAAGCATGAATCTGTCCTAGGGTTGAAGGAGGAAGATGGGGGAGAAATCCCAAGTTGGGGATAAAAATACCATTATGGCAATATTGTAATTTTTTTTAAAAATAATTTGGACCACAGAGTTTACTCACACAGTTTTCCAAACTGTGTGGATGACTCTATCCCAAAATAGCCCCTCGCATGGTTTAAATGTATGGTTTTCCAAACCATAAAAAAAATCCCAGAGGATATTGTCCGAAAATCTTTCTTTTTACATGGTTTTCTTGGAATTCCACACGGTTTTACTAATTGTGCGCAAACTATGCATAATGCCCAAAACCCCATTTTTCTTCCTCTTTCATGTATTGAACCCTTAGAACACTGACGATCATTTTTAAGGACTTGGTAAAACATTTAATTGACCAAAATAAATGGATCAAACTGAAATGTAAGTAAAACATACCTTACAAAGAAATGTGGTATCTTACAAAGCCTTATGGAAGAGATACTACTATGCAAGTATTACTTCTCCCAATTTTTTATAAAATTTTAATTACAACACTATCGTCAGATAATTACCCTCAAACACATGAACCTCAATATTCCATGTTTAATAAAACACTTTTACATATTTGAGGGGAGGCTAGGGTGAGCATTTTTTTAAAAAGAACGTAAAAAATAGATAAAAATATTAGTTCTATTTTTGTTCCATAACTTTCAACACACAAAATGGGAAAATAGATAAGGGTATAGTGTTATCAAATCTTCATTTTTGAGTCATCTGACGTTTTTCAAAATTTTAGCTCAATATAGGAAGAGATAAAAAATCTATGTCATGATAATTGAAGTAAGGTTCATATTAATGAATCCAGTCTACCTTTGAAACTTTATCCCATGTTCTCCATCAAATATTTTGATCTAGTTAGTGGTATTAAAATTAATATAATATCCTAGAATTTTTAAAATTATGTAGAAAATATTAAATTTAAAAGTTGACACATATAAAAATGTAGAACAAAAATAGTAAATTGAAGTTGAAATGGAAAACCTAGATTGTCCAAGTAATTTTAAAATAAATGACCTAATTAAAAATTCCATTTAATCATTAATTACAACTAAATTTAGGATAATTAAATCAGTTGTTATAAATAACATATTGAATAAAATCATGTTTTATCAACTCCCCACACACTTAAAATTTTTCACCCTTAGGAAAAAATTATCCAATATCCATATCATATTCACACAAAAATCAATAATAAGAATATTTCTAAGATCCCTTAAAAAATAGAATATACCATGAATATTCTACCAAAATAAATTTACATTCATTTTCTTCTATGAAATTTTAAAAAATAAATCTCAAGAATGCATCCATGACCCAATCACGTGCTACCTCATGTGTAAATTAATATTACACTTCAATAAATAGAAATATAATCTATATTTGTGTCCATAACTCATATACATGCTCCTAACCATATGCTTACATTGAATCTCAAATCACCCCCCTGTAATGAAAAAAAATCAATATAAATCTTGAGTACTTCACAATTTTACTCAAATGAAACTGAAGCTGATCATAGGTAGATAAGTATAGTAAACACAATAAATATTGAAAATGAGGGTAACTCATAATCACATTTCATGATAGTAAATAAAATAAATCAATGAAATATCCTCTTCCAAATATGAAATTACCACCTTTCCATGACTCAAATTAGAGTCTTGTAAATAGAGAAATTAGTAAAATGAATGATACATCCTCTTTTTTCATTTTTTTCCTTTTTCAAAAAAGTTAATCTTATAAAAAATATCACACTCATCTCCCAACCCTTGGTTGATTTCCTCATAACACTAATTCTAATAATCATAATAATATTTAAGTTTGAGGAAGAGTGGTTTTTTTCCAGACTAATAAACAACCCATTTTTGAATTTTTTTTAGTTTTTCTTCCTTTATTTAAATTTTTTTCTTGTTTTTATTTCTTCCATTCTTAAAGGGTAAAAAATAGAATCTAATGGTAAATATATAATGGGAATCTTTCAAATTTACAATATAAAAACCCCCACACTTCTTCCTCAATTAAAATAATTCCCTTCCACTATGAAAAACCTCTCCCCAACACTTAATCTATTAAATATAATGAAGAATACCAAGAGTAGGGTAATATGGAAAAAATATGCATGTAATATGGGTTTCCCTAGAAAGGGAATTAATTGTTTGTATGTGATTACATAAAGAGACAAATGTAATGTAAGGTCTCATAGATAAGTGCTTCATAAAAAAGGTCTCAATTATATTAATGTATGTTTCTGCAATCATAGATTTGACAAGATTCAATGAATGTTCTAATAGTAAAAAAGGTTTGATTATCTCTCAAAAAATTGGTATTATAAATTTATATTAGAATACTGCATAGGATGGAAAAAAATTATGTTAGTCTTTCATTGGAATGGATTTTAACAATCATTCAAAATCATAAAAAATGAAAATAAAATTCTATGAAAAAATTTCATACCGGCAAACATTTAAACCCAATTTTTTCAAGTCATATTTCTAAAAATCAAGTTAGGAGTGAAAATGATAATATATTTTTATTTCTGATCAAATAACCCAATAAAAAATCAATCTAAAATATTATCCCATCCACCACACTTAAAATATTTTATTTTACCGAATGTATCCCAATGAAATGAATTTTAATTCGGGTAAATTATGTAAAAGAGATATGGTAATAGATATTCATATGATTTTATTCTAATTGGAATCTTTAAAAAGTGAACCACTATCTATCTTGATCACTATAATTCTAAAAAGAATAAAATAATACAAAATTTTAAAAAATTAGATAAAAGAAATTTATGAAAGTAAATTGGTGTTTTGTCCCTATAAGAACTAAATTTATACTCTCTAAAGCTAGACAGTTATTGAAGCTCATTTGAAATTAGTAAGGGTGTGGATTATATAATTCAAAGAACCATATTTTGGTAGATCTAATTCTCATGTATATCTCCTTCTTCCAATTATGGTCCTTAGATAAAAAAAATTGATTTTCCGTCCTCAATGGTTTATTTTTAGTTTTTTTTAGTTGAAAAGATAATCGAGGATTCCTCCATCATCGTGTCACCTTTGTGAATGTAAGATTTTATGGATTATTGAATATTAATTCTAATAAGTGGATACTTTATCAATTTTTATTATAAAATTTTTTACCATGTTATTCCAAGTTTGTTTCTTCATCCTCATTTTCCTCATTGAAGAGTAAAAAAAGATCCTCCATCCATTATTCAAACTACACCACGCCTTGGGTGGTCTCTTCCTTGTTATGCAAAGTAAGCAATATCTTTTTTTCCCATTCAATACCAAATAAGGAATAATATTTTTTATTTGAACTAAAAAATATATAAAAATTTTATATATAAAAATGTATAAAATCTCACAAAAAAAATCATTAATTAGAATCTCATTTTTCTTCATAGAAGGCTTTAAGAAAACAATTTTTAGAAAAGAGTAGGAAATAAGTTAGTTGTATTAAAATATTCATTAAAACATAATAATTTCTTCAACAAAAGCTAAAAAATATATTTATTATCCTGTTATAGTTATTATGGTTGATTCTACATTTGTATTATATAAACATGGATTGATTTGGTCTTGTAAAAATAAATATTTTCATGTCCTTAATATCACTTTTATAGTCATGTAATTATACTTATTTATAGTTATAAATCTCATATAATTTATCATCAATGGATACTTTATTTTCTGCATGTACTTGTAAGAATATAGAGCATAGGTACTCTTCATGGTATATTGGCCACAAGTCTAGTATTTTCAGGAAATCATAGACATAACTTAGGAAATCATCCCATCCTATATTGTAGACTAGGTCTTGTGCTATTTTTGAGTATTGTTGTGTATTATACCTAAATAGACATTAAAATTCTTTAAAAATTTATAGTTCCCCAAGATGTGATAAAAATAATCGATCCTATGTAATATTTTTCATATGACAAAAATTCTACCCCAGAAAAGAAAAAAATATTAAATAATTTTTGGTGAGTATAATTTAAAAAATTAAATGTTAAAAAAAAGGCAAATAAATAAAAATGAAATGAAAAGAAAATTATTTTTATACAAGTTTTAATAAATAACTTTACTCCCTTAAAACATATCCAGTTTTATGAGTGTTATTATGAGTGTTATGAAAATATTTTTGGATTTTTTAACAAAGTAGAGAAGATTTTTTAACCTACATCATTTTCTTGAGGAATAAGTAAATTAATCCACACTTTTATGAAAAATGAATAAGAAAAAAATGGGAAAATGAACTAAATATTGAAGAAAATTTCAGGGGGGGGTTAATGTTTTTAAAATAATAAAATAAATTAATGAAAAATAAATGTTATCAAGAAAATAAGTGAAAAGTAATGAAATTATGGTGATGATATATAAAAAAAGTGAATTTAAAAGGATAGTTTTTTTAGAATATTTATTTGGTAAAAGATCAATTGATCCAACCCACCACTTTTCTTAAGTAATTATCATTATATCAATTATAAAAATTCCTGATATTATGATCCTCTATTTTGTTTTACCCCTGAACCCTATAAAAATTGACACAAATAGAAAAATTAAAGCATTTGAAACATATGTTTACTTTAGATTACATAACCATGACATCATAATTTAATAATGGTGGTGGTCAACCCAGCCCAAGTTATTTATAATTTTTTATATATTTTTGGATAGTCCCCCTTTTTGGGTTGAGTGGATAACCTTACATGACTTATAGGCCCAAAGGCACGGGGCCCAGTAAAGAACCATAAGGCCCAGACGTACAAGGACCCATACATTACTCAAAGGCTCAATGTTCGGAATATAATGGAACATCCCCTCCCTAGCATATATATCATCAATTTAGCCTGTCTCCCCACATCACATGTTTGATTAGCTATCATTTCCTATTACAGAGTTGTATGGTGCCTGGTACTGATGGTGATTTTCATACTCACTTGTTCTTGAAATATTGTTAGGTTTACTCCAGTGGTTGTTTCTTTCTCTGGATCTTCTTTAAGAGAAATCTCATGTGTGGTCTTCCCATGAAACTTCATGGTTCAATGGTCTAAAATCTCATGACCTTTAGGCATGAGGTGGCCCAGAGGCCTTGTGGCCCAAAGGAAAATGGTGACCTGAAGGCCCTGCGGCCCAAAAGATAAAATCATACGAGTATTTCTAACTGATATAATACCACACAATATCTACTATAGTATTTCTAGAGAAACCCAAAAATATCCCTCTATAAATATTTTATCTTAGGTTTCATTCAGAATTATGGGTTGAACAAACCACTCAGATATCATCTCAACTACAAAACATGATTATCAATTAAGTTCCCCATTTACCAAAAGTTTTTCCAACCAACCTGGGTAGATACACAATACCAAGCTAATAAAATGGAATTATATAGACATATTTACAATATTAACTATGTATAATCCAATAGGGACTCAAGTCTGAGCCAGTTCCCCCTGAGAGTATGTGGTACAGCCAATGGGTACCCCTCGATTGAACCCCAGGGGAGCCTATATTGAAAATCATTCAAATAATTAATTTATAGTCTGTGAAAAATTAATATAGTAATTAGTCTATTTAAATTTTAATTAATGGAGTTTTAGGAATAGATTTTAACCCCACAATTCTATTCCTGTTTGATTAGATCTTAAAATGTATGTTCACTCTCTTGATTTATACAAACTCGACCTCACATGTTAAGTGTTCATGAATTGTGTTCTTTAATTTCTAACAATTATTTAATTGTTAATATTTTTATGTATAATATTGTCCTCATGGATTAAAAATAATTAATTTATGATGGTCTAACTAGATCGATTATAATGAAATTTTGTTTCTATGTGTGGATGGATCATCAAAGATAAGTATAGTATAAGCAAGTTATTAATTGGGTAAAACCCAATATCATCCCAAATATTATATTAAAACCTAAATAATTATAATAAAATAAAATTAGGTGAAAAAAATAACCAAATCATTTATTAAAAGGGAAAATATATCACACAAGTGAAAAAAATAAAGCGATGTAGAATAAGAAAGTTAAAGCCTCTTGAAATAGATCCTCACATGAAATTGTTCCTTCTCCTAAATGGTTAAAAAAGTATAATTAAAATGATATCTTTTTTAATCTCCCATAAGTCACAAAATCTCTTACTCAAAAGGTGTATAAAACATTTTTATAGACTGGAGGAGAGGATAGGGTACAAAATTTATAAAAAAGAAAGTAAATAGACATAGTAAAATAAAACATCTATTTTTGTGTCACACTATTTTCCTTCAACACTAGAAAACTTGATGAGTCCACAACACAAGGAAATATTTGATTTTGATTCATATACCTTGTTTAAAAATTTTAGACCAATACAGTCCTGGATAAAAAATTTGTGTCCTGATCATTGAAGTAAGGTATAGATTTATGAATCCAATCCAACTATGACTTCTGCACCCATGTTCTCCATTTAATATTTTGATCTATCCCATGGCCTTCAAATAAATTTTTTATCCCAACATGTGTAAAATTATATACAAAATACTAAAATTAAATTCCAACACAAACATAATTTTACAATAAAAATACAACAGTACAGTTGAAGGGGAAATAATGGAATTTCCATTCAATTTCAAAATTCGTGATCTGATTAAAATTTACAATTAAATCACTATTTAAACATCAATTTCGGAGAATTATACCAATTATTATCAATAAAATATTAAATAAAATCTAGGTTTATAATCCCTTTATTTATAATATAGAATAACCAAAGGAACAAATAATTTAAATAAAACACCCCAAAAATTTATTTTAAAATAATAATAAGTGAAACATCTATCTTGACATGAAACAATAATCAATAAGTAAATATATATATAATATAATATTATTATTATTGAAATATGACTATTATATCTTAGCTATTGAATTTTTAGGTATTAATATGAGTAACCAAATTATGATACATATATATATATATAAGGGAATTATTCAATACAATTGTTCTAACTAATGTTCCAAAAATAAGTAGTAAATTTTTAGTGAAATAATTTTATATTACAAAAAATAATTTTCTTCCAAAATGATTTTTTACATTTTGTGTATGAAAAATATAATAAATTTATGAAAATTTTAGTAATTAAATTTTATAAAATTAAAATTATTTTTTAAATATATATAACAAAATTATATTTGGTTAAAATTATGATATTTTTCTAAAATGATATATTTTTTCAGTGAATAGTAAAAAAGATAAGGATTTTTCAAATACACTCAATTTTTCATTAAATAAAGTTATTTAAAATCTAACTAAACCTTTTATTTTTTTTATGAATGTGACATATTAAAAAAATTATTCAATTAACTCCATTAAATTATTAATGTATATGATTTTGATATAAGATAATTTTAATTCTTAAAAACACATTATTTCTAAAAAAATGTTTTTAATTGTGTTTTGAAAATTAAAATTAAAATTGATTTCTACCACATCTAAAGATTGGATATTGAAAAATGGGTTTCCTATTTGGAATCATAAATTTCAAATTTAATAAATATGAATTTTTTATTTTATCCCTATTATGAATAATAATCATGGAAAATATTTATCACCTCAGTAAGGGTAAAATGAGTAAAAGATGGTTAAAACATTGAGATAAGGTATCAAAATCAACCCAAAACTCACCATTACTTTATTATATGGGATAAATATGATCATATAAATATGAAATCCTAATAAATGGAATTTTAGATCCATTTTAAATTGAGATTTACTTTTATATTATTTTATATAATGAAAATTCTAAATTGTCACTCTCTTGATTTTAAAATGTCTTCTATATGATCACATAAAGATAAAAAACATTGGATGACTATAAAATTTTATTTTTAACATGAATAATTTATTGGTATTAATTTATTTTATTTTTAATTTTTATTAATATAATAATTACCTTAAAAGGTAACAAGGGGGTGACACAGTTCTTGTGAATGCAATAGAAAAAAAGTAAATGTTTTTTAAAATGTTAAAGTAATATTTTTTGGATGATTTATTGTGTCATATTAATTTGATGGTTAATAATAATGAATAATTTATGTTTAAATATTTATATTAAAATTAAATTTTTATCTTGGTGTATTTAATGTCTAATTGAATGAATAGTGTCAAAAATGACTTTAATGAAATTTTATGAAAAGTAAATTTTTATAAAAATTTTTAAAAAATATAAAAATATTACAATAAAAATAGGATTATAAATGGTTTAAAATTTAGTAACTTTTCTATTTATGACAAAATTGTTATATTATAATAAAAATTATTAGCCTTCAATATTGAAGAAATTGTTTACAATGTTAAGGTTAAAACTAGTTTATTGAGGGGTTAATATGAAAAGATATGGGTAAAAATGACTTAAACACTTTCCTAAACCTCATTAGTTGGTTGTATTTAGACCTTACCCTTATCATCTTATAATATGGGTAATTTTTTATCCATTCTTCCTAAAAAATATTAATAATATTTTACAACATTGAAAAATTCAAAGTGTTCCACTCACCTCAATTATAAAAGGACATCCCTCCCTTTTATTATTTACACAGATTTTAGCATCCTATATCAAAAAAATCCATATTTTATTATGAAGTTATCTATACACGAATTATAGGTTTTCTTCTTCTTAAAACCCCATTCTATGGGTCCTTAATAAGGGTTCAAGGGGAATTCTACTGAAGAATATGTAATCATCTTTACCGACTCCTTCTAGTTTATTTTTTCTTCTACTTCCATTAAAACTAATGTAATATTCCTAAAATAATAAATAAAGTATCATAGATATACTAAGGTGTTATTATGATTATGGTAAAACCATTTTATACCTTATTTATATTCTATGGAAGGGGAAAACATCACTCTTGTACGCATAAGGCTTATCGTTTCCACATATAGGTGTAATTCCTTTTTTATGTCCATTTTAATAGGAAAAATATAAAGATGTAAATAATGAGTATATATGATATATATGAGATAATTATGGTTATGGAAATATATTATATCATTTTACTTCTTACCTTTCTATCTTTATGAAAAGTATAATGTCACTCATGCATACATGTGGACAACCACCTTCACAAAGCAATTTAATTCTTTTATCATTTATGATTTGAATAGATGATAATAAATATATATTTAATAAATATATATTATTTATAAAAATTAATAATGATTCTATAAATTTAAAATATTTTTTCCTTTATTTCATTCCATCCATCAAAAAGTTAAAATAGTGTTCATGCGTACATTGGCCTATCATCTTAATGAATGATATTATTTATTTTTATATCTGAAACATTGAAGAATGATTCTAAAAATATATATAATGAATAAATATGATTTTTATTACATTAATATTAATATTTAAATGATGAAACTGTAAAATATTATAAATAACCATAACATATATGATAGAACATACATGAGAAAACTACGCACTAAACAGCAAAAGCAATGATAATAATGATGATTATGAAAAATGGGTGATAAGATGTTATAAATGGATCACATATGATTTTATAAATATTAATATTTCTCTAGTATAAGTCTAAAACAAGTTTAAAACCATTACACATAAGGTTAAAAAAATATTAATAATGTAGAATCATGAGGTAAGGGGTTTCTTATCTCAATTTAAATTCATTAGGATATACTATTACATCGTTGATCAGTTATGTCATGGTTATTTGTGAAATGATATATGATCATATTATGTTTTATTTAAATTTATTTTTTTAATAACATTTTTCATAAATAATCACTTCATTGATTAATTAGCACTTCAATGATACGATTTTGTCTTAATTTCCACTCTATTGAGACATATTATTTATGATGCACCTATTTAATTTTATCTTGTTTATCTACTTCCACATTGATTTATTTGACATGAATATATATTTATTCATGATAAATAAATTTTTAATTCAATTTTATATCCTTAAGGGGTTTCGACTAAAAAGTTATCAAATAGGTAATAATTTATTTTACAATCTAATTTCTTAGAAATTACTTATATTTTTTATTGGAGGAATATTATAATCTATCCTTCATAAACACCATCCATTTTCTTATACAATTGATATATAAATAGTTTCATTGTCTTATCCCTATTTTCTTCTCTTTTGAACATGAATCAATAAAATATATTATTAAACAAAAATTCAATCTTATTTATCTTTTTTATTAGGTATATTTGTTTCCATGTTTTTTTAAAGTTTGTTTTAAAAAAGTCCTTTTTATTTTCTGAAATGATTTTTTTGGAAATTTTTTATCCTTGAATTTTTAAAATGTCTTAAGGGAATATTTATAATGTTTTTTAAAGGTTAATTTTCAATGTTATTTACAAAAATTTTAAAGTAATGTTTCTTTTAAACCAATACGGTGTTAATGGATTTTCCTAGAGACATAAACGTTTTATGATATTTAGATTCTTCTTTATGTAGTCAATTATATCTAAAAAAGATTATGCAATGAAAATATATTTTAATTTTTCTTCTCCATTTTATTTTATTCCCTAGAAAACATGAATTTACTATAAAACAAATATTTATGAAGAATTGATAATAATATTTTATCATTTTCTAATTTTGTGGCCATTAATTTTCACATGAAACATTCACATTATTATGAAAATATTTAACGATAAAAATAATTTTTATTAAATATCAATATTCTTAGTGTAATGGACTGGACCTATGTAGTCCATTACATTATCAATATCCTGTGTTTGGGTTGTTCTAGGAAGCAACAGTATCTCATTTTACGAGACTTCCAAATTTCAGTTTCTATATCGGTTACTCAGGGTGTTGGTAGGTCGGGGCATCGGTAGGTCAGGGTGTCGGTAGCTCAACATTGGTAGCTCGCGTCTATAGCACAGTGTTGATAGCTCTACACCAGTGGCTCGTGTTGGGGGGTAAATTTGCTGACTCACTTTCGGTAGGTCATGTCGGTAACTCACTGTCGGTGACACGCTATCAGTGACTCACCCATCGGTGACTCGTTTTCATATTTTTTTAGTTTTTTTTTGTTTCTCCCCTCTTACATTTTTTTCATGTAAATCAGGTTTAAAACCTTGTCTGATCATTTCAAAAGTCATTTCAAACACTATAAAATATTTCTCTTTTTTCAACAGTGGCATATCTGTTGGTAAAAGTACATTTTATGTTGGTAAAACATTTTACCAACATATATATCTCTATCACTAAACTGTTGGTAAAAACTATATCGCTAAATGTTTTTACGATAGATAAAATAGTTCAGTTACAATTATAATAATACCAACAGATAATATATATTTTGTTTAATGTGTTTTTCAATAGTATCTACTAAAAAAATTTTATGTTGGTAATAATATTACCAACGTATAATATATGTTTATAAATTACATTTAAATAAAAATTATAAATTTTTATTACCAACAAAATTTCATATCATATTTATTAATTAATCATTTATAATACATCTTCTTTAGTTGTTAAACTAAAGATGATTTTAACACATGTTCAAACATTGAAAAACAAAAATTATATGAATAATTAAATAATATATTAATAATTATATTACAGCAAGATCCATCACCCCCCCCCCAACCCATCCATGCCAGTGAGACAGCTCCTGCACATGCGACCAGTGAGTATCCCCAAT
This sequence comes from Viscum album, assembly GCA_963277665.1. Lineage (NCBI taxonomy): Eukaryota > Viridiplantae > Streptophyta > Magnoliopsida > Santalales > Viscaceae > Viscum > Viscum album. Next base: position 761,347,071 of record OY728126.1, on the reverse strand, counting down.
GACTCATCCATGCCATGCTAGCACAACAACAACCCAACACTGCCAACGAGCCAGCTCCAGCACCAGTGATCAATGAGCACCCACGACCCATCCATGCTATCATGTCAGCTCCAGTAGCAGCACATCCATGGTAGCGATCCAACTTCATCGATCAGTGACCATCAGCGACCAGTGACCATTAGTGACCCATCCATGCCCCAAGACCAGTGAACCATCTCCAATATGAGCGAGAAAACTCAAGTCAATACTCCAGCTCCAGTATCAATAAGAAACAAAATGGGCTAGCTCTAGTACTAGCAAGAAACCTCATGTTGTTGATATGTCACACCCTTAAACTCTAATATCTACATCACAAACAACCAAAAAATATAAACCAAAAATTAGTGAAAAATATATGCATGAATTGAAACCAACAAAGTAATAAATGGAAGTTTAAAAAAATGATTTTCATAGTGATCAATTTTCATCATCCTTGTTTACATCTCAAAAACTGGTAGTCTCAATGACTCAACTCAATGCATCATTTCTCCAAAAAATTCCAACAACATCCCAAAAACTATACTATCCTAAAAATGCATTTTTAGGTATTTTTCAAAATTAATCCACTTTATACTAATGTGGGAACCATTATAGAAGAATATTCTTGAAATATAAAACTCGAACCAAAACACCACATTCAAAATAAAAAGAAAAACATAAATAGAAACACTTACCAACTGTGAATAAAAAAATCAATAGCCACGTAAAAAAATCAGTGCCTCAAACCTCTAGAACCAGCTCTCCATGACCTATAGTTGGCAACACTGGCACCCATCAATCACCAACATTTGATACGTTTAACATCCAGATTCTCCAACCCTTTGAACAACAAATTATGTGCCCAATGATGAGGGATGAAAAATAATACATGAAGCCACCTAGAAAAAAACCAGACCAGCAAGAGAAAACCAAAAATAGCCGATAATAACCCTAGAACCAATATCCAAAATCACTATTTATCCAAAATGGGGCCTCATTTTTCCTTGTAGATAAATTCATCAATCTAAGGGATGAAAAAACAACATTATTAATTCAAGATGATGGTGGTGGTATGGATCCTGAGTTGATGCATTGTTGTATGATTTTTAGATTTTTATATAAGAAATCAAACTCAGCAATTGCGAAATACGGAAATGGCTTCAAGACTAGCTCCATGAGATTCGGGCCGATGTTATTGTATTCAACCGCCACCTGTAAAATGGGAGACTAACTCAAATAATTGGTATACTCTCTTACACATTTTTTACTCAAGAAGACTATAATAGGATTATAGTACCAATGGTGGATTATGAATTAAGTACATCATCCAACCAATTGGAACCCTTACTTCTATATGGCATAGAGTATTTTAATTCTAATATTTCTTTTTTGCTTCAATGGTCTCCCTATTCAATCAAAACCAAGATTCAGAGTCCGTTTAATGATATTGGATATCATGGAATGAAAATTATGACATAAAACTTATGGTGTTGAAGGAAAGGGATTAAAGAGATTGATTTTGAGTCTGATCTAGAGGATATTTGTATATCTAGAGAAAAAAAGAAATTTTAGACTACATCACATGGAGAATAGGCTTTATTTTTTACTTCATGTATACTTATCAATATTGTACTTGTGAGTACATGAATAATTCAGAATAGTGTTTCTTGGTAAGGTCTTTCAACTTCACAATATTATTGATGATCTAAAATTCCGACAATTCATTCTATATAAGACTAAATATGGTGGATGCATGTAGGTTGTATCAAAACTCATCACTCTTTCTTTCACTCTCATACACATTAATGCCAGCAAAGAGGCAAGGTCTTAAGTAACCATGTCCTGTCTAAATTTTCACCACAACAATACTATTTCATAAGATAATTTTTAAAGAATCATGGTATACCAATGTGAGTAGATCTAAGACAAGGACCATCTTCCAAAAAAATAATAGGAGATCATATGATTTTTCATAAGAAGAAAAACTCTCACAGTAATGATGTAATGTACCAAATGAATGGGACCCGCCTGATCTAGTACTGATAAGGTTCATGAATGCAACCATTATTAAGCCCAACTTAATTTATTCCAAAAGAAATCCAAAGGGTAACAACCATGTAAAGATAAAAAGCGGATGACACAATCAGCTACTGGAGGAAGGAAAAAATAGAACAATACATGAAAGAGAATAATGCCAAACCTAAAGACAATCCAAGGGATACAATAATAGTCCTCTTTCCTATAAAGCCACATGACATACCAAAATAACTATTTCCATAGACTGTGGTGGATGGTTTATCTCTATGAAGATAAAGTACATTTGGAGTGAAGAATATTTCTACGTCATTCCCACATAATATTTAAAAAAGATATAAAATATGAGAGAAAAAATAGGTTGGAAAAAAATCATACCAAGGTTTTGATATAAGAAGAGAGTTTCTGAGAATTGGTACTCAAATAGTGAATTAGATAGATCTAGTGCATATTGTTTAATGAAAGAAGAATCTAAAAAAATGGAATCCCATAACAACTAAGATTAAAACACAAAAACTCACCTTTTCCCATAAATTAATTCATTATGTCCTGAAAATTATCATCTCTTGTAAGCATTCAATAATGTCCTTTACGCTCAGTTCTAGAGGGGTGAAAGTGATTCCCAAACTTACAACTTTCTCTTTGAACACATGGTGTGTAGGGTAAAAAGGTTTATCATCCATTCACCTTTGAAAAGTGGGATGGAAGAAACTGAATATCAAAATGCACGTTGGTTAATATTTTTGATAAATTTGTAACATTGAAATAAGTAAAGATTCTATGAATCTATGGTGCATAGGGCCCATCTGGTTTTATATGATCTTTTAATGAAGAAGAATGGGAACCAGTAAAAAAGTATCTGATTAAATCAATGCTCAATTTCTGTAGTGGTGGACATAGACCCATAGTTACAAAAGTAACATCTCTTGTCTTTTATCCCAATACAACCCAACTATTTCTTTTTAGAGTTTGTCAATATAATAATCTATGTAATGTTGCATATAAAATCATTATTAAACTTCATAATGATATGATAGTTTATCTTCATCACCCTATTTTCTTAGAGGAAAAATATGTTGTATCTAAAGGAATGATTATTCATGGGATGGTTGTCTTATCATAAGAGATATTTATAGAACTATATTACAGGGTATTAGGTAGAAATTTTATGGGTAATATTGATATATAAATGTCATATTAAAAGGATGAGTGGGGATTAATTCTTGAAGATCTAAGGAGGATGGGATTTTTAAAAGGATTTTTGGACTTGGATTTTGTATACATCTCATTGACCTAGTTTTTAATTTCAATTATCAGTTGACCATATAGATTCCATAATCCATTTGGACTTTGATTTTTATAGTGTTTTTCGATTATTGATGGTCGATAAATTCCGAAATAATGTTTTGTTAAAAATGTTTATGTTAGTGAATTGTTGATGTGTGGATTTAATGATCCCCTCATGAAAAAATATTTTCTTCATCACATCTACCCATTTTTGAATGTTTTCTTATAAGAAACATATATAACATGGATATTTCCTAGAATAATAAACAAAATAAACACATTTTGTTTCGAACATATATAACATGTCAATCTCCAAAAATCATAAGCAAAAAAACACATAAGATGGATGTTAACCTTCACATACTATTTTATATCACCTTATAACTAGTTTAATCACTTACACACAACTTAAAAAATCATAAAATGTATTTAAAAAGTACAAATAAAAAATAAGAAATTATTAGGAAAACATAGAAATACATTATGTCTTGAGGAAGAATGCTTGATGTTAATGTGAAATGAAAACTTGAGCAACCTCGATAGGTCATATAAAAGTCCATGAAACACAAAACCAAATATGATATTAATAATCATTCATAAATCATAAACATGATAAAGAAATGTCTATTTAATAAGGCATGTTAAACAAAAACTAAAAAAAAATAAAACAAAACATGATAGTATTTTGTCTTGGTAGGAAAATCCAATCTGAATGAATACAAATTTCAAACATTGGTAATTCATGGTATTTGTACACTTGAATTTAAGATTAATAAATATCCTGGAATCAAATAAAAATAAAAATAAAATGAAATAATGTGTATTTGACATCATTGAACAAATCTAAAATAAAAAAAATTACTCAATCACATTTAAACTCATGTTGATAGGTCCTATGTCTGGAACCGACATTTAAAATTATTATTATGTACTAGTAAAAAAATAAGGCCCCAAAATCATATATTTACATTAATATAACCTTTAAAATATCAAATTTTAGGTTCCTTATATAGGTAAATTGAGAAAACAAAAAACAATTTACCAAGCAACCTTTGCTTTTTACCATTCAATAGTCAATTAGGATATTATGATTCAAAAATAATATTTTTATTTACTAATGAAAATAAAAAATACACATTCATAAATAAATATAATTGAAGATAAAATTCTAGTATAATTTTTTTATTGAAGAAATCAATGATTGGTTATATCATAATCAAAATATTAAAATTTCTAAATAAATTTGTAGCTGTGTTAAAATTACATTCACGGAGACTTGAGATTAGGTATTTTGAAGCTAAATATACTTTTGTTGTGGGAGAAGAAATTATCTGTAAACATTTGGGAGGAGGCCTACAAATATAAACGAATTTTAACCCAATAAAAAATGGTTGTATTGAGAACAATTTCATATTACATTGGAATGTGTATCAAATTTCACATCTAAGATTGTATTTCCATTTTTTCAGTGTACATATATCACCAATGAAAAAATTATCCTTCTTTGATCCCAAAATAAAAAGTCTCATTACAGTGCTATTTGGAATTATGAAATTGAACATGTAATGAAATTTATAACATGATGTAAACAGATTTGCATAAAAAATGAATGATGATATGAAAACAAATAAAATTTATAGTCATCATATGTATTGAGAAGTAAAAAAATAATTCAGGTAATAAAAAGAGAGGTAAAAGATAAATAAATAACTTACTCGGCATTGAATACAACTTTTACTCTAGTGCCAACAAAAATGTTTAAGAAGAACATTAAAAATAATTAGCAATGTAAACAATTTTTTCATAAAACAAAGTAACTAGAAATAAAACCTGGATTGAAAAGGGAAGATAAGGTAGAACCTTGAAGAGAGTTACATTAGTTCGGTCAATATCATATACATACCCTTGACACAATATGTTCATAAGATTTAGTATGTTCATATTGAGGAAACAGAAAAAAAATGATAAGTAACAAACATAATGGATGAAAATTTATTTCCAAAAATAAATTTGATTAGATTTCACTTGGAATTATAAATTCCCTACTAGTGCCTTACTAAGAACACTTTTTCCATTCCTATATCCATCCAAAAACATGCTCTGTAATAAACTTAAAGCATAGCGAGCACACCAACACATGAGTAGAGTCTAAAAGAGGTCATAGATATTGGATTCACAGTGAAGAAATCAACCAAATATTGCATCAGCCTCTTCATTGGATGCACATTGTCAAGGGGATGGAAACATTAATAGCCATTTAGATTTCTTACTCCACTTCACCAGCCAAAGTAGTGGGTTTCTTCTTCTCTTCATAGTTCTTCTTACCTCTCCACTATTCAAACTCGTTGTCCTTCTCAACAAAGGATGGCATCCATTTCATCACCAAACCCTCCCTTTCTTTGTTACGATCCCTTGTGGGGGTCACGACCCCAGCTTCTCTAGATTCTGCCTCATCTCTCTATTTTCCTTCTAAAAATATTCTAAATCTCTAACCAAGAAGAAACAAATACCCTTTAGAAATTCCCCCTCACCCACATCACCCACTCTATTTTCCTCTTTCGACACTTTCACCCCCTTAAACCTCTCTATTTTGATCTCAATGATAGTTAATTATGGTAAAATTTTCCAAAACTCCTCTAAAAGATTTATACCCACCATAAATTCATATCCACCCTCCCCATCGCCAGCAACACTATCTGAACCCTCAAGTCCAATCCAGAGAGAATCCAGCCTTGTTCGCATCAAGAGTCCATTCTCAAATTTTTCCACATAGTTGGTATTCATAGGGGCATGAAGTTCCTAGTCCCATCGTTGGCAGAGGCCCTAATAGTCTACTCAACAGTGTTGGGATTATTACTTCTATAGGCCATGGAATCAAAAGAAGATGGACTAGTTGGGCATGATTCAAATCCCACATTGGCACCCATGTTTGGCACATGGGATGCATTCTTCAAAGACACGAACCACGCACCATCATATCTAGAAGGAAGCCCTCCGCTAGGGTTAGGGTTCAGATTCCTGTAGAACTACAATGAAACAGTTTTCTTTATGGATAAATCTCCCAAATTGGGATTGAACTAGGGAAATAATGGGGGCAGTTGCAAGACCGGGAGTAGAGATAGGTGAGTAGAGATCGAAAAGGGCGGATAATGGGGGACCCGAAAAAACCACCCCAAACCTGATAGAGATGGAGAATTGGCTAGCGATGGTGGCAGGAGAATCATCTATGGAAGCGGAAGGGAAATAGGAAAGATTGATCATGATACTATACGTGAAGTTGTTTTTAATGGAGAAGGAGAGATTGGAAGGGTTTCCCACAATAGTGAAAAGGTGAAGGGAAAATTGTGGAAGCTCACAGGGATCTTCGATCAGAGAAGGGTTGACTGTGGGCGATGTGAAGAGATTCTGGGGATGTATAAGGTTGATCTAGGGAGATGAATACAGAGGGTTTGCATGGGGATACCAGTCTTGATAGAGGATCGATTTCCGCGGTAACAAAAACTACATGCACATGTAGATCACTGGAGGTGATTGGAACAAAAGAAATGGAGCAACAACAACACCGTTTTTATTTCTTATCTCTTCTAATGAAATACAACGCACATGACCCTTTCTATTTATAGGGATACATCCACATTCCAAATAAATGATCAAAACATAGATAAACAAAAAATTCCACAAATTGTAGTAGTAGGTGTCATTCAAGACTTCAACACCAAGCATGTTTAAGCATCCTTCGTTGAAGATCTCCAAGACACCATCGCTACAGTGAATGTTTGGCACCGTCTATGGAATATGGGTTTAATATCCAACATCCCCCCTTAAACTCATATTCCTCGAGACCCTTGAATTTTCATCATATCTGGGTGGTTGTCCAACTAGTGCAATGACTTCACCAAAATCAAAGCCTTCCATTTTCTTATATCCTTTAATGGTGTCGATGGAATGAATCTTTTCATCCATCACTTTATTCCACATGTCATCAGTTTTAGTTTCCTCGAAGATAACTATATTGGAAGTTGCTGAGAGACAATATAAATTTACATACTCCTCTATTGGTTCTATTCTCTCATACATATCTTTAAGGATTTGAACGTTTTGAGGACGTATATGAGAAATTTCTCATCTGATGTCTTCTGTTGTAGGAGTATATGGTGACAGTGTTAGGGGTTCTTCAGTTATTTGTTCTTGCAATGGTATTTCTTCAACTATTCGGTCACCTTTTTGAGTAACTTGTACCTTTCTATAATCATCATCTTGATTCCACTTCCATGTCTCATTTTCATCAAACATAACGTCTCTACTGAATATAATATTCTTCGTGATAGGATTATACAAACGATATCTCATTGCTCAGTCTCCGTATCCTATAAGGACACATTTCATACCTTTGTCCTTGAGTTTTTTTCGTTTTGATTTTGGGATTTTGATGAAGGAAATGGAACCAAAAACTCTAAGATGACTCACACCTGGCTTGTGAGTACTCAAAGATTCATATGGCGTCATTTCTTCAAGTTTTTTTTGGGAATCTATTGAGTAGATACACATCACATGAGGCCGCTTCCAACCAGAAATTCATGGGCACTTCTTTGTCTTTCAACATGCTTCTTTCCATGTTGAGAATGGTGTGATTTTTCCTCTCAACTACTCCATTGAGTTGGGGTGTGTAAGCTGGACATGTTTCTTGAGGTACTCTTGAAAAACATTAGAGGTGTACTCTCCACCTTGATCAGATCGCAATGTTTGTATGTGATGTTTTCTTTGATTTTCGAACAGCGCCTTATATTATTTGAAGACGCCAAACACTTCTGACTTCATTTTGAGGAAATATATCCATGTTTTCCTGCTATAATCATCGATAAATGTCAGAAAATGCCTCCATTGTTCATCTGATTTGGGATTCAATGGACCACACATATTAGTGTGAACTAGCTTCAGTGGCGCTGCAGCTTTACAGTTGGCCTTCATTGCAAAGTTGTTTCTATGTTGTTTTCTTAGAACACAACTTTTACATATTTGATTTGGGTGTCAGATGATAGGAAGCTCATTCACCATCTTATTTCTTCCTAATAATCTTAAACTTTCAAAGATTAAATGTCTGAACCTGGAATGCCATAGCCAATCTTTATCATCATGTACCGTCACCAAACATTATGGTACGTCAGGTTGGATCATGAGCGGAAACATGTGGTTCTTCACCATCAGTACTTTTGTGATCAACCTTCCTCTATCATACGAAATCACCATTTGTTTATTTTGCAGACTTATGTGAAATCCTTTTTCCACCAGATGCCAGATGCTCAAGATGTTGGTCTTCATGTTGGGTACATAGTAGACGTTGTAGATGAAATCATGATTTCCAACTTTTTTCTTGATCAGAATATCTCATCTTCCATAGAAAAATACTATCGAGAGATCACTAAATGAAATCTACCCTCGAAACCACTCATCTAGGATTGTAAATAAGTGTTTTGACCCTATCATGCGATTGATAGCTCCAGATTCAAGATACCATATATGTTGATTTTGTGTCGATGTTTGTACCATCAACACATGAGACTCGTCAAAATGATCTTCTATTTCGACAATATGTGCCTCCTCGGTGTCATTCTCCATGGGTTTCTTGTACCAACATACATTTCAATAATGTCCATATTTTTTTACAATTATAGCATTGAATCTTTCTTTTGTCTATTTGGCGATTGTTGAATCCACCCCTTCTTCCTCATCAACATTCTCGTGGATTATATGTTTTATATTCATGGCCTCCTCGAGTTGGAATTCTTCCACCATGTATTTTTCATCCTCATCTTCTTGGATCAATTTTTTGTCCACAGAATCTCCTACCTTGGTTTTTTCGAGATATACCCCCTTGCTCATTTTCCGAGTTTTTGAGATACAACTTTGATTGAAGGGCATGCTCCACTCCATTGGTATCGCTCCAGCAGTTCACCTTCAATTTGTGGGCTTGAAGAGACCTCATGAGTTCTTCGATAGAGATCATCTCCGGGTCCTTTGTTTCTTCCAGGGCAACGACTGTGTAATCAAATTTTGGATTAATGGATCACAAAATTTTCTCACATACCTGCATGTCGGAAATATCTTCTCCATTTCTTCATTGTATGTTCACCACTACCATTACATGAGTATTATACTCGGTAAAATGTTCAGAAGTTTTCATAAATAGGGATTCAAACTCACCTCATAGAGATTGAAGTCGAATCCGCTTCACTTTGTTGGCGCCTTGGAATGCTTTGCAAAGAGTATCCCAGATCACCTTCGATTATTTTGACGAAGCGATTATTTCGAAATTATCTTCATTAAGGCCTTGATAAATGTTAGATTTCACCTTGTAGTCCCACTTTTGTTCCACCCGAAGAGTGGCCTTTGGAACATCTGGTAGAGCATCCTCTGCTGCTTTGGATTCCGGCTCGGTGTATTTGTCCTCCACGATATCCGTGACATCTAGGGTTCCAAGTACCATGAGCATTTGGATTCACCAATTGTCATAATTTTTTTTCATCAGATTCAGGATCACAACATAGGAAAATGCATTTTCCATGATGACAAACAAATTTTTTTATGAAAAGCAGAAGCAGATATGCAGAAGTGGTGGCTATATTTTTTTTTGAATTACTGGTTGATATTTTAGAAGGAATTGCATAAATGTTTTTTTGGGTCACTGAACTTTTGAATTGCGCACAGTAAAAATGGAGGTTGTTATTATTTTTTTGTAAGAGGGTGACAGATTGAAGAATAGGGCAGGGGATTTTTTTTTTTTTTTGAGAAATTGATAGTGAGAGTCATGGAGGGATAAAATAAGGGCGGAAATAGAGATAGTGGCTTGTTCTCACACCACATTGGGAGAGATAAAAAATGAGAGGTAGGGAAAACCCACTTTTAACTTATGCAAAAAAGTGGTGTGAAAATTGAGGAAAGGATAACCACCCTTTTGATAAATTTAAAAACCAAATTTATGGAATAAAAATTGTTTTCAATCTCACAGGTAGAATATCTCAACTATTCATCGTCTTCTTTCTTTCACCATTTCTACTGGTGCTGCAACAAATCGGTAGCATGTCCGTCCGAACCCTTGCACAAGAAACAGAAGCACCTTAAATTCCTTATGATTCCATTGTAGGTGGTTATGGGCAGCGTAAGCTTCAACCTCCTTTGATACCACTGATGGAGAATAGATTTCAGTAGTAATAAAAAACACACACACATGCAGATCACTAGAGGTGATTGCAACAATAGAAATGGAGCAGCAGCAACACAGTTTTTATTTCTTATCTATTCAAATGAAATAAAATGTGCATGAACCTCTCTATTTATAGGGATACATCCACACACCAAATAAGTGATCAAAACATAGATAAATAGAAAATTCCAGAAATTGATGCAGTAGGTTTCGTCCAAGATTTCAACGCCAAGCATGTTGAAGCAGCCTTCGTTGAAGATATCCAAGCCTCCATCGCTACAGTTGGTGTTTGGAACGTTCCATGGAATATGGGTTTAATATCCAACAGGTCTAAAATGCTGTCAACAATGGCGGTCGAGCATGGACGACATCTTGGAACACCTGGGATGGCACGGTTCATGAGGGGTTTCACATAATGATGGCAGCCGTGTACAAAAGTGGGTTCATGTGATGATGTCAGCAGGGGACGCTGGCTGGGAATAGAGTGGGGATTCTTGCGAAAAATTCATCGAGGAATGTTGGCTAGAAATAGAGATGGGTTTCTGCGATCTGTGAAGAATGCCGGAAAGAATAGAGAGTGGGTTCCGCGAGGAATACTGGCGGAAACAGGATGTAGGTTTGGGGAGTTCGTTACACATTAAAGTATTATTTTTTTGCGTATATATATAATTAAAAAGTTTATTAATTTATATATAATTTATATAAAAAAATTATATATATATATATAAATTCAAATTTTTATAAAAATTTTAACACTACTAAATAATTTATTACGGCGAGTTTTTATAATGGTAAAGGATTTGTCAGTAATAAAAATTCATAACAGTGGATTCATTTATTATAAATCAATTTTTTGTATTATTATGATAAGACAAAAAATATAACTGTTGGTAAATGATTTTTTGGTATTGAACTACTTATATAAACAGATAAATTTGTTGCTAAAAAATTGTAGGTACCTATAGTTAATATCAACAGAATTTAATATCTGTTGGAATTAATCATCTTTACCAACATATATATTATGTTTCGGTAATTTTCTGTTGGTATATGTCACCTTTTTATAGTGAAAGGATATTAGTTATATATTTAATAACCTAACACTCTAGGTACCTTAAAATAGTCAAACCACATAATCTTGACCACAATCTGACTTTAATGGCCCTTGAAACCATTTCCTTCCATTGATATAGGATCTGTCTCTTCTAAGTGGATATCTTCTCCTCCCCATGTGTTTCCATTTTCTCCTGGTGCACCTATAACCTTTATTCCTCAGAGGAGTCAGGATTATGTGTTGTAAACATCGGGCGAGTTTTCCCTTGGAGCCTTTCCAGCTCACGCACCCCTGTTTTTGGAACAAAAAGAAGTTACTGATCATCTGTTGATCCAAGTATGGATCCCTTAGTTTTTATTTATTGTGTATAATGTGGGGTGGGTAAGTTAATGTTTCCTTGTGTTTACAGTTGAATCCTAGTGTTGTGAAGATAATCTAACCTATTATAAAGATAATCGGACATGTTACAATAATGGGTTTTTTCACATTAGAAACAAATGAGGGATGAGGAAGATAATAAAGATGCTTGTGTTGTTTTATCAATTATACATGATTCATATTGTGAATTGTGTTTTTCATATGGCTTCAGAAAATCATGGTTTTTTGTGGTCTTTTTTTCACACCTTAATGTCTTGTGAATCACTATTGTAAATTTAGAAATCTGGTTAATCACGTATACCCAATTAAATAAATGGATTCCCTAGTATTGAACTTGTTCTATGATCAACCCTGAGTAAATAAAGAGTAATTAAAGAATTAGGGTTGTTAAATCTAAATACACCTTGTTGTTTGGTGAGGTTGTATGTTGTGTATGGTTCTATTTGGCCTTATGTTTGTGCAGGTAGTGTATTGTTGTGGCTGGGAGTTTGGATGTGTGTATGGGGTGGAACGGTAAGTGTAATGGAATCTCAGGTTGATAGACTGGTTTATTATGGAATAAATGGACATTTTATGTAGTGGGAATGCATTTGGTAAGTTGTTGGACAGCAGGGATACAATTTCGGGTTGTGTTATGTTTATGTCAATGGTTGTGGTGATGTTATGTAGTGGGGCTACAGTGTGCAATTTTGATGAGGAGTGTTGGTGGGTTTTCTTGTTGAGGGGAAGGACATGGAAACATTACTTTGAATAATGGCAATGGAAGTGGTTGGTATGGGTGTTAAATGGAAAGGAAATGTGAAGTGGGTTATTTTTTGTGGTTATTACTTGTGTTGTGTTTGGTAGTTTCCCGGGTAGGGATGGAATAAAAAGATTTTTTGTTAAATAAAGAATTATAGTTGGTTAAATGAATTTTTTGGGGTAATGAATTGGGTTTGTGTCTTGTTTGTGTGGTTGTTTATTTAGAGGTAGTAGTAAAGGTAGTTTTTTGTTGGCTACTTGTTGTTTTGAAACCCATAGTTCGGGCTGAGTGGTTGGTATATATATATATATATATATATATATATATATTCATGTAGTTCCTTGTGATTTATATTTGCACCACTTGTGTTTAGTAGTACGTGCTGAACACCCCCATTATTATGGGGGGGTCCCTTACTAACATCCTGGGGGAGTATTGATTGCTGGTTATTAGATATTCTTTGCTCCCTCTTCTAGGCATTGGTAGCCCAAGACTCTTTCGGTAGGTTGTAGTGTGGTTGTGAGGCCCAAGTGTATGTGGGTGAGGTGTGCTTACCATGTGTTTTATGGATGAGTTTTGTGGTGATCCCTATGTGTCTTTGGGATGGGGATGTATTTTTTGGCCTTGGTTTTTGCAGGCGATATGTGATGTGGTATGTGGCCTAAGTGTGTGTAGGTAGGTTATGATAGTGAGGCTTATGAAAGAGAATGGTAGCTTTAGGATGTTATATGTTAGGGATGATCAGTTAATGTGTTGGAAGTGGTGTAGGGTACCTAAATATCGATGTTCTTATTAAATTACCCATTTTTTCTTATTTGGTGAGATTTACTTGATGAGGTTAGCGTGGTTAGTATTCCTTGATAGGTGATGTTGGTTTCTACAATTTTCTCATGGGAGCTTTAGTATTCTCTTCCAACTTGTCCACAAGAGACTTTGTCTTTTCCTACTGAGTATACTTGTTTGCTAACCCTGTGTATATAAAATTGTTTTCAGGTATCCAGGGAGATTACTTGGACCGTGTTGGACCTTACTAGCCAAGACATTGGGTCCAGTTACTGTGTCACTTCATATCTTTTCATTTTAGTACTTACTTTGGATTTTTCCCTGTATCTATAGTAGTTTTAATTTAAGCATTCATGTGGGATGGATTTTGGTTTCCTTGTATATATAAATATCTATCTATCTATCTATGTTTGTGTGTGTGTCTTGGAGTTTTTTGAGTTTGATACATCTTATCTCTGATCTTGGTTACAATAAAAGGGTAATGCTTCCCATATTTGTGATATTTAAATAACCTGGGTGATGGTCGCCACCCCAGGGCATATTGGTGGCGGGACTCAGGGGTCATTATCTCTCCATCCTCTTGAGGAAGGAAGGTCTCTACATCTTTCTATCCCTCCCCTCATCATGAATAAGGTGGGTCATTATAGAATGGTATCAGAGCTGATGGTGGTGAGATATGATGGAGTTTGAAGTTAGGAATGATTAGGGTTTAATGGGTTGGTAGGGAAATAGTGTCAGGTTATCTTGGTATGTGAAATAGGATAAGAAAGACTATATAGGCCATGGGATTTTAGCCCCCCCCCCCCCCCCCCGTGATCCAATGCATGGACTCTAAGCTTACCGAACGACTATGTAAGGCCACACCGATAGTGGGGTAGAGACCCTAGAAAGGTACATAGACCATGAAGACTTGTGTTCTTGTTTTTTTGTCATTTTTGGGGAATTAAAAATAAAAAATTGGTTGAAATGAATCCTAAATAAGTTTCATACTATTTGAGATTAGGAATTTATTGTTTACCTTTTAGTTATGGAACTTGGTCTTCATTCACGAGTGTCTTAGGAAGTGGTGGCTCATAAATCCAATCATGTTGATCGGTAGAGAGTTGACCCGGAGGAGGAGGACAAAGACTGGTAGAATATGCTTTGTGTTTCCAGTGGTATACTCTGGGAAAGTATGAGGGCACTGTATCAGACATGGATATGGAGAGTTGGCTCGAGAAGTTAAAGATCACATTCAGCTTGATCCGAGTTCTGAAAGAGTAATGGGTTCCCTTAGAATTGAGCAAGATGAGGAGAGAAGCGCGTAAGTGGTGGATTCTTTACCTTGGGGAGAGGAAGCATATCGATGTTATGTGGGTCGACATTGAAAATGAGTTCTAGGAATAATTCCTTTCTTTAGCGATAAAGGATGACAAGCGATTGGAGATACTCTCCCTCTAGCAGCAAAGTATATTGGTACAAAATATGGGGATCAAGTACAATGATCTTCTTTGGTTTTATCCATATCTCATTCCTGTTGATGAGTCTTGGGAAAGACACTTAGAGGGGTCCCTTCTTCCTTCTCTTCAGTATGTATTCACTCCCTTCACCATACTGACATACATAGAGGTTCAGAAGAAGGATGAGGTGGTGGAAGTGATGTACTCTTGAGGAGGTAAACTATAGTAGGGGAGTCAACTATGTTGTTCAAGGGGGAAGGCTATCAACAGTAGGTCTCCAGCGTTAGGACCTTCCAAATTTTGGCCAATGGGGAGTTGACCCCGATAGTTTCAGTTCTGACCTTCTGGTCCTTGAACTTTTCCCTCCAGCTTGGGGAAAAGTTTTTTTGCATGTAGTTTTTATGGGTACCATCATATTGAGTGCCAAGTTATAGCTCAATATGGTAGAGGTTGGTAATTCCAGCACCTGCCTCAGCATCAGTTGTCGTTTAGGTAGTTTCCTCAGTAGGGACAGCAGGCTCCTGCGCCACTGAGGGGAGACGGATCAAGTGGAGCCTGACCTCAAGGAATTCCATGGGGACCTAGACACAGGAATGGTCAAGGAGTAAGCCTATAGAATAGGGTAATATTAGTTGGGCATGGTCAGTTACACACCATAGAGGCAGTAGTTCCAGTAGGTACATAGATCATCTGAGGCACGATCAGTTTGTTCAATACTCTTGTTTGTGCCTTGTTCGATTCAGGATCTTCACACTCCTTTGTTGTGCCCAGTCTATCCCATTATCTAGGACATGAAATAAATATACTTTTTGTTCCCCTAGTGGTGAGCATACCATTCTCAGGTCATACCATCTTGTTTGATGTTTTTCGGGGATGTAGACTGATGTTGGTTCTGCATCAGTCCATTGGGGATCTCTTTCTTCTACAGATGAAGCCATATGGTATTATCCTTGGCATCAACATGATGTACTCTATGTGTTCTATTATCAACTACTTTCAGATAATATCCATGTTTTCATACAAGGATATCCAACATATGACTTTCTTTGGTGAGCTGAGTTGTCTTATAGATAGTCCGCATGTAGAACATTTCCTTTCCTTGTTGGCTGAGATGTTAGTGGAATCGGTGGATGCTGGGATGACGGAGGTATTAGGAGTTTTCAGAGAGTTCTTGGATTTTTTCCCTGATGAGGTTGTGACTCTACCCCCTTGACGTGATGTTGAGTTTGGGACAGACTTACAAATGAGAGCTATATCGATTTTAATGGATCCTTAACGGATGGTTACCTCTGAGCTATAGGTGTTTTGGATCCAGACTAATGATCTAATGAAGATGGGATTTATATGGACCAGTGAGTCATCATAGGATGCTCTGGTATTGTTTTTGAAGAAGGAATATGGTGTTTTGAGGTTCTGTATAGACTATCAGAGGTTAAACCAGGTAACGGTCAATAACTGTTACTCTCTACCAAGGATAGATGAACTTTTCAACCAACTGAGTGGAGAAAGTTGGTTTTCTAAGATTGATATATGGTCTGGATATCACCATTTTAGGGTGAAGGAGTGTGAAATCCCAAAGACTGCTTTCAGGTTATAGGTATGGGTATTTCTTGTTCATGGTTATGTCATTCGGTGTTACAAACTCACTATCCATGTTCACGGGGCTTATGAAATCCATATTTCATGAGTTCTTACACCAGTTCTTTGTTGTATTACTTAATGACATCCTAGTATACTTTAATTCATAGGAGGATCAGACCGAGCATCTCAGGATAGTCCTAGAGGTCCTTCGTCACCACCATCTCTACAGAATGTTGTCCAAGTACGATTTATGGACATGGGAGGTCCACTTCCTTGATCATGTGGTGTCTCAGCATGGTGTAGCAGTGGATATGTTTAAGGATGAGGCAATTTTTTCTTGGGAAACACCCAATAATGTGGTAGAGGTTTTCATTTTTCTCAGTCTTCCAGGCTAATACTACAGATTTGTCCCTAATTTATCTCAAGTAGCATATCTGTTGATGGATTTGACCAGAAAAGGCCAAGATTTTGTGTGGAGAGAGTAGTGTGAGGAAAGATTTTTCTATCTAAAGGGGAAGTAGTTTAGTACCCAATTTCTCAAGTTGTCGGAGGAAGGGGTGATGTTCGAGGTGTTTTATGATGATTCTCGTCTGGGATTGTGGTGTGTGTGATGAAATAATGTGGAGTGATCTTTTATGGGTCTAGGCAGTTACGTCCCCATGAACATAACTATTCCATCCATGATCTAGAGCTTGTAGTGGTCATGTTTGGGATATCTTTTTGGTGATATTACCTCATTTTGGAGCACTTTGTGGTCTTCGTGGATCACAGGAACTTGAGGTACATATTTTTTTAGTGAGATTTGAACATGCGACAATGGATGTTCATAAAGTTTCTCTAGGATTATGATTTTTAGAAATACTACACCTTAGGAAAGGGGAATTTTGTGGCTGATTCTTTGAGTAAGAAGTCTCATAAGGAAGTGGTTTGAGAATCTACGGATGCTTGGAGAGCAATCGAAGAGTTGGATTCCTTGCCCTTTGATGCTAGAATGAAATGTGGTAGAGGATGTCTATTTTAGATGACTATGCAGAAATCTCTGAGGTGGTAGGTGGAGAAGTCTTAATGGGGAGACTCATAGGCATAGGTGATGTGTGATCATGTTGAGAAGGATGATGATCTGAAGGGATGGTTGGAGGATGGCCAAAATCAAATGATGTTCCAGTGAAAGTTGTTTGTTCCTATGGAAATACATGAGAGAGTTCACTATGAGTTTCATAGCTCACCCCTAAAATTACCCCTAGGAGTTTACAAGATGTATCGTGGCATGAGGGAATAGTTCTTGTGGGATGAGATTAAGCGAGAAGTGGTGGAGTTTGTGGAAATATTCTTGGTTTTCTAGTAAGTGAAGGATGAGAACCATGTTCCCGATGGTTTTTTTTCATCACTTAGATGTCCCTGAGTGGAAGTGGGATGACATATCAATAGATTTCATCACGGGATTACCTAGGTCATAGGGAGGATGCGATGCAATCTGGTTAATATTGGATCAATTGAAAAAATCAGATCACTTATTTGTGATCAAGGAGTCAAGCACAATGGATGAATTAGTGCATAGGTATGTGTATGAGTTGGTTCAGATGCATGTAGTTCCAAGATCCATCATCATAGATTGGGATACGTGTTTTACATTGCAATTCTATAGGGGATTATAGTGTGATTTTGGCACTCAGTTTCTCCTAAGAACTGGCTTCCACCCTCAGACAGAAGGCCAAATAGAGAGGACCATAAAAATGTTGTATGAAATGGTACGGGCATGCTTATTGGATTTTGGTGGGT